>CM059818.1:47902489-48502489 GCA_030435695.1 Brachymystax lenok tsinlingensis
CAGTCAGTGGATAAATTCTGTCACTACTATTTGGCCTAGTCAATCCAGCATTATTCTCTCAGTCAGTGGATAAATTCTGTCACTACTATTTAGCCTAGTCAATCCAGCATTACTCTCTCAGTCAGTGGATAAATTCTGTCACTACTATTTAGCCTAGTCAATCCAGCATTACTCTCTCAGTCAGTGGATAATTCTGTCACTACTATTTAGCCTAGTCAATCCAGCATTACTCTCTCAGTCAGTGGATGATTCTGTCACTACTATTTAGCCTAGTCAATCCAGCATTACTCTCTCAGTCAGTGGATAATTCTGTCACTACTATTTAGCCTAGTCAATCCAGCATTATTCTCTCAGTCAGTGGATAAACTCTGTCACTACTATTTAGCCTAGTCAATCCAGCATTACTCTCTCAGTCAGTGGATAATTCTGTCACTACTATTTAGCCTAGTCAATCCAGCATTATTCTCTCAGTCAGTGGATAAATTCTGTCACTACTATTTAGCCTGGTCAATCCAGCATTACTCTCTCAGTCAGTGGATAAATTCTGTCACTACTATTTAGCCTAGTCAATCCAGCATTATTCTCTCAGTCAGTGGATAAATTCTGTCACTACTATTTAGCCTAGTCAATCCAGCATTACTCTCTCAGTCAGTGGATAAATTCTGTCACTACTATTTAGCCTAGTCAATCCAGCATTACTCTCTCAGTCAGTGGATACATTCTGTCACTACTATTTAGCCTAGTCAATCCAGCATTACTCTCTCAGTCAGTGGATAAATTCTGTCACTACTATTTAGCCTAGTCAATCCAGCATTATTCTCTCAGTCAGTGGATAAATTCTGTCACTACTATTTAGCCTAGTCAATCCAGCATTATTCTCTCAGTCAGTGGATAAATTCTGTCACTACTATTTAGCCTAGTCAATCCAGCATTATTCTCTCAGTCAGTGGATAAATTCTGTCACTACTATTTAGCCTAGTCAATCCAGCATTACTCTCTCAGTCAGTGGATAAATTCTGTCACTACTATTTAGCCTAGTCAATCCAGCATTACTCTCTCAGTCAGTGGATAAATTCTGTCACTACTATTTAGCCTAGTCAATCCAGCATTACTCTCTCAGTCAGTGGATAAATTCTGTCACTACTATTTAGCCTAGTCAATCCAGCATTACTCTCTCAGTCAGTGGATAAATTCTGTCACTACTATTTAGCCTAGTCAATCCAGCATTACTCTCTCAGTCAGTGGATAAATTCTGTCACTACTATTTAGCCTAGTCAATCCAGCATTACTCTCTCAGTCAGTGGATAATTCTGTCACTACTATTTAGCCTAGTCAATCCAGCATTATTCTCTCAGTCAGTGGATAAATTCTGTCACTACTATTTAGCCTAGTCAATCCAGCATTACTCTCTCAGTCAGTGGATAAATTCTGTCACTACTATTTAGCCTAGTCAATCCAGCATTATTCTCTCAGTCAGTGGATAAATTCTGTCACTACTATTTAGCCTAGTCAATCCAGCATTACTCTCTCAGTCAGTGGATAAATTCTGTCACTACTATTTAGCCTAGTCATTATCTCAGTCATTAGCCTAGTCAATCAGCATTACTCAGTCAGTGGATAATTCTGTCACTACTATTTAGCCTAGTCAGTCAGTGGATAAGTCACTACTATTAGCCTAGTCAATCCAGCATTAAGTCAGTGGATAATTCTGTCACTCAGTCATAGTCAGTCTCTCAGTCAGTAGCCTAGTCAATCCAGCATTCTCAGTCAGTGGATTCCTATTTAGCCTAGTCAATCCAGAATTATTCTCTCAGTCAGTGGATAATTCTGTCACTACTATTTATCCTAGTCAATCCAGATGTACTCTCTCAGTCAGTGGATAATTCTGTCACTACTATTTAGCCTAGTCAATCCAGAATTATTCTCTCAGTCAGTGGATAATTCTGTCACTACTATTTATCCTAGTCAATCCAGATGTACTCTCTCAGTCAGTGGATAATTCTGTCACTACTATTTAGCCTAGTCAATCCAGCATTATTCTCTCAGTCAGTGGATAAATTCTGTCACTACTATTTAGCCTAGTCAATACAGCATTATTCTCTCAGTCAGTGGATAAATTCTAGTCAATCAGCTCAGTATTTAGCCTAGTCAATAGTCAGCATTACTCTCAGTCAGTGGATAAATTCTGTCACTATCTGTAGACTATTTAGCCTAGTCAATCCAGCATTACTCTCTCAGTCAGTGGATAAATTCTGTCACTACTATTTAGTCTAGTCAATCCAGCATTACTCTCTCAGTCAGTGGATAAATTCTGTCACAACTATTTAGCCTAGTCAATCCAGCATTATTCTCTCAGTCAGTGAATATATTCTGTCACTACTATTTAGCCTAGTCAATCCAGCATTACTCTCTCAGTCAGTGGATACATTCTGTCACTACTATTTAGCCTAGTCAATCCAGCATTACTCTCTCAGTCAGTGGATACATTCTGTCACTACTATTTAGCCTAGTCAATCCAGCATTACTCTCTCAGTCAGTGGATAATTCTGTCACTACTATTTAGCCTAGTCAATCCAGCATTATTCTCTCAGTCAGTGGATAAATTCTGTCACTACTATTTAGCCTAGTCAATCCAGCATTATTCTCTCAGTCAGTGGATAATTCTGTCACTACTATTTAGCCTAGTCAATCCAGCATTACTCTCTCAGTCAGTGGATAATTCTGTCACTACTATTTAGCCTAGTCAATCCAGCATTATTGTCTCAGTCAGTGGATCAATTCTGTCACTACTATTTAGCCTGGTCAATCCAGCATTACTCTCTCAGTCAGTGGATACATTCTGTCACTACTATTTAGCCTAGTCAATCCAGAATTATTCTCTCAGTCAGTGGATAATTCTGTCACTACTATTTATCCTAGTCAATCCAGATGTACTCTCTCAGTCAGTGGATAATTCTGTCACTACTATTTAGCCTAGTCAATCCAGAATTATTCTCTCAGTCAGTGGATAATTCTGTCACTACTATTTATCCTAGTCAATCCAGATGTACTCTCTCAGTCAGTGGATAATTCTGTCACTACTATTTAGCCTAGTCAATCCAGCATTATTCTCTCAGTCAGTGGATAAATTCTGTCACTACTATTTAGCCTAGTCAATACAGCATTATTCTCTCAGTCAGTGGATAAATTCTGTCACTACTATTTAGCCTAGTCAATCCAGCATTACTCTCTCAGTCAGTGGATAAATTCTGTCACTACTATTTAGTCTAGTCAATCCAGCATTACTCTCTCAGTCAGTGGATAAATTCTGTCACAACTATTTAGCCTAGTCAATCCAGCATTATTCTCTCAGTCAGTGAATATATTCTGTCACTACTATTTAGCCTAGTCAATCCAGCATTACTCTCTCAGTCAGTGGATAATTCTGTCACTACTATTTAGCCTAGTCAATCCAGCATTACTCTCTCAGTCAGTGGATACATTCTGTCACTACTATTTAGCCTAGTCAATCCAGCATTACTCTCTCAGTCAGTGGATACATTCTGTCACTACTATTTAGCCTAGTCAATCCAGCATTATTCTCTCAGTCAGTGGATAAATTCTGTCACTACTATTTAGCCTAGTCAATCCAGCATTATTCTCTGTCAGTGGATAAATTCTGTCACTACTATTTAGCCTAGTCAATCCAGCATTATTCTCTCAGTCAGTGGATAAATTCTGTCACTACTATTTAGCCTAGTTTAAATGAGTGAGCAGAACCATTTCTGAATGCTTTGCAAGTACTTCTTTTTCCCCTTTACATGAGTCACTAATGGATTACCTACGCAGGCTATTACGGCTGCTAATGTATAGGGCGCTAGTGGTTAGAGCCTTGGGCCAGTAACCGAAAGGTTGCTGTATCGAATCCCCGGCATGACATGGTAAAAATCTGTAGTTCTGCCCCAGAGCAAGGCAGTTAACCCACTGTTCCCCGGGCACCGAAGACGTGGATGCCGATTAAGGAAGCCCTCTAGGTTGACTGCTAATGTATAGTGCGCTACAGGTTTAGTTCACTTCTATAGATTGAATTAACACCTCTAGTTGGAGTGGGTTAATGGGAGACCAGGGTTAATGTGAACTCAGCGAGTCTGTGTCCCACATCATGTTGGTAACTGCCTTCTATAGAAAACACACATTGACATTCACTAAGCTTCCCCTCCTGCCACTACACACACACACACACACGCTCGAACACACACACACAAAAACACACACACACACAAACACACTCATCTCAGATTCAGATTCCCCTCCACCCAATGCTAATCAGCAGAACCACTTTACAGAGTAGCCATTTAGTATTCAGATTAGAGATGTGCCGCTGAGTCCTGACTGTAGCGTTTGTCCACCAGTCTGACTCTTGCCTCCTACACAGTGTCTCATTAAGGGCTTTAGACACTTCATAAAGGCTGGCATTAAAAGCAGATCAAACTCAGAGGAAAGGCTGTGGATGTGAACTTGACCTTGGTTTGATAGACAGTCCCCACACTGTAATTACTAGGAGAGTGTCTGCTATCCCTGACGTGTGTGTGTGTGTGTGTGTGTGTGTGTGTGTGTGTGTGTGTGTGTGTGTGTGTGTGTGTGTGTGTGTGTGTGTGTGTGTGTGTGTGTGTGTGTGTGTGTGTGTGTGTGTGTGTGTGTGAGTATGTGTGAGTGTGTGTGTGAGTGTGTGTGTGTGTGTGTGTGTGTGTGTGTGTGTGTGTGTGTGTGTGTGTGTGTGTGTGTGTGTGTGAGTATGTGTGTGTGTCGTATACTGAGCCGTGGCACCACATTACCAAAGACAAACACAGAAGGAGAGTGTACTGTAGTACTATCATCAGCTGAATAGTTTGGGAACTTCTTCTGCTGTTCAGAAAAACAAACCATAAACCCCTACTCCGCCCTACTCTACCATATTCTACCCTACTCTACTCCACCCTATTCTACCCTACACCACCCTACCTTATACTCTCAGTGAGTTAATAATTTGGAACTTCTTCGCAGATGTGAAAAAAATACCCACCCTACAAACACATACCCACCCTGCAAAAACATACCCACCCTACAAAAACATACCCACCCTACAAAAATATACCCACCCTACAAAAACATACCCACCCTACAAAAACATACCCACCCTTCAAAAACATACCCACCCTACAAAAATATACCCACCCTACAAAAACGTACCCACCCTTCAAAAAACATACCCACCCTACAAAAACATACCCACCCTACAAAAATAAACAGCACACTTTAGCCAAACAACAACAACAAAGTTATGTATGAACAATAGGCTGATATAACGTCACTGTGTTGAGAAGGCTCACATCACAAACACTGAGCTGTCTTCTCATAGGGCCATCTAATATCTGCACCATCTCTGGACAACAAACATTTCAACAAACATTTCAACATTTGTACAAAGAGTACAACAACTTTGTTTAATAAAGAATATGACGCTTGTGAATCTAAAAATTGCGCTATTTAAAAGCCGCTTTGAAATTGCAACATTTGGAGATTCACCAAAACACAACTGTTTTTAAAATTCAACTTCACTTTGATGTAAAATGTCTCTGCTATCATTAAAGACTCTCCTTCAAAACTACATCTGCAGGAGCAGCTAGTGGAATAGCACTTTCAAACAGCACTCTGTATCCATGGCAATCCACTGCTATCCTTCATCTCCATGCCTACAGAGATGATCTCCATGCCTACAGAGATGTCCACCTTCATCAAACACAGACATGTGAAAAAGAACAAAACCACTTGACATCTTGCGCTCGCCCTGACAATTCTCAGCTTCTTCGGACAAACAACAATAGAGGTGTGATTAAAATCTTAGTTTGCCAACTAGGATGTCCGCCGGACGTTATGAAACAGCGACGGCCTATTCTCTGAAGGGTGGAAGCACAGTCAGGAGGGAGCCAATATGGGGAGTTTGCTTTAAGCTTAGGTTCTATATGACAGTAAGCCATAGGAGCAAGCTGGGGTCTTAGTGGTGGTAAATATACAATGACAAGCCCCATGACAACTTGTACTGTCCTACTCGTCTGTCTTGCACTCAATTGCTCATGTCTTCTCTTACTGGTTCTTACATTGATTTAGCAGACTGTGGCTAATTTAAACAAGGCTTTGCCTGCTAGGACTGTGATTCGTAATTGTTATTTCCTACCTTAGTTGAAGGCTTTGATTGATAAGAGTGCCTGTTAAAATAATGTTATTTCTAACACAAAGTCCTATTTCTCCCTGTCCTGTTGTCATAGCAAATCAGTTATTTTGTAGGTTGTAGGATGCTGAATGACATTCTTGATGATGGGTGCAGCATGCTGTGAGTCAATGGTAAACATCCTGTATACAGCCAGGCCCTTCTAGTACAGTCCAGTTACTGTATCAATGAGCATTATTTGAACTGCATTCCGCTTTAGAATCTGCTGATGGTCAGCACTGGGTCATTCAGCCTTGTTGTCTATGCATAGTGTTGTTGTGTCGCATTAGTCTGGCACAATCTGCTCCACAATATAACATGTACCTGTATCAATACAGTGGGGTCCAATCTGAATACAGACAGGGGTCTCTCTAGCATAATCTACTATGACTCACTACAAGTTACCAGAACATGTAACTAACTGCCTGTGGGAAAGTTTGGTGAGAAAATGAATCTAGTGGCAGGTGGTTAGGGTGGGAGGGTGAGAGGGAAGGGGGCCGACCACCTCCACATTCATAGACCTCATCCACAATAGGGCCCTCCTGCCTCCCCTGCCTGTGTCTCAGCCCCTCAGCCCCTCAGCCCCTCAGCCACACACACACACACACTTACCCGTTCATCTGACTATATCTGTGAAAGGTCACTACAGAGGAGGTCCTCCACACAACCCAAAGGCTGTTCAGAGGGGCTACGGAGCTCTATAGTCAAAGGCTGTTCAGAGGGGCTACGAAACTCTCAGACCCCTCTATTGTATTCTATAGGCTTCCCTACACCGCTTGGCCCGGGCCAGCCCGTGTGTGTGTGTGTGTGTGTGTGTGTGTGTGTGTGTGTGTGTGTGTGTGTGTGTGTGTGTGTGTGTGTGTGTGTGCGTTTGTGCCTGCTTGCGTGCGGGCCATTTCCCGGTCCTGGCAGGTAGCCTGGAAGGTGAGGTTCCTGTATTGTCCTGGATTGAATCCCCAAGCTGACAAGGTCAAAATCAGTTGTTCTGCCCGTGAGCAAGGCAGTTAACCCCCAACAACATCTGCTCCCCGGTTGTTGATGACATGGATTTCGATTAAGGCAGCCTCCCACAGCTCCCTGAGGGGTTGGGTTACATGTGGACACATTTCGGTTGAATGCATTGTACAACTGACTAGGTATCCCCCTTTCCCTATACAACTGACTAGATATCCCCCTTTCCCTATACAACTGACTAGGTATCCCCTTTCTCTATACAACTGACTAGATATCCCCCTTTCCCTATACAACTGACTAGGTATCTCCCTTTCCCTATACAACTGACTAGGTATCCCCCTTTCTCTATACAACTGACTAGGTACCCCCTTTCCCTATACAACTGACTAGGTATCTCCCTTTCCCTATACAACTGACTAGATATCCCCCTTTCCCTATACAACTGACTAGGTATCCCCCTTTCCCTATACAACTGACTAGGTATCCCCTTTCCCTATACAACTGACTAGGTATCCCCTTTCCCTATACAACTGACTAGGTATCCCCCTTTCCCTATACAACTGACTAGATATCCCCCTTTCCCTATACAACTGACTAGGTATCCCCTTTCCCTATACAACTGACTAGGTATCCCCTTTCCCTATACAACTGACTAGGTATCCCCTTTCCCTATACAACTGACTAGGTATCCCCTTTCCCTATACAACTGACTAGGTATCCCCTTTCCCTATACAACTGACTAGGTATCCCCTTTCCCTATACAACTGACTAGGTATCTCCCTTTCCCTATACAACTGACTAGGTATCCCCTTTCTCTATACAACTGACTAGGTACCCCTTTCCCTATACAACTGACTAGGTATCCCCTTTCCCTATACAACTGACTAGATATCCCCTTTCCCTATACAACTGACTAGGTATCCCCTTTCCCTATACAACTGACTAGGTATCCCCTTTCCCTATACAACTGACTAGGTATCCCCTTTCCCTATACAACTGACTAGGTATCCCCTTTCCCTATACAACTGACTAGGTATCCCCTTTCCCTATACAACTGACTAGGTATCCCCTTTCCCTATACAACTGACTAGGTATCCCCTTTCCCTATACAACTGACTAGGTATCCCCTTTCCCTATACAACTGACTAGGTATCCCCTTTCCCTATACAACTGACTAGGTATCCCCTTTCCCTATACAACTGACTAGGTATCCCCTTTCCCTATACAACTGACTAGGTATCCCCTTTCCCTATACAACTGACTAGGTATCCCCTTTCTCTATACAACTGACTAGGTACCCCCTTTCCCTATACAACTGACTAGGTATCCCCTTTCCCTATACAACTGACTAGGTATCCCCTTTCTCTATACAACTGACTAGGTATCCCCTTTCCCTATACAACTGACTAGGTATCCCCTTTCCCTATACAACTGACTAGATATCCCCTTTCCCTATACAACTGACTAGGTATCCCCTTTCCCTATACAACTGACTAGGTATCCCCTTTCCCTATACAACTGACTAGGTATCCCCTTTCCCTATACAACTGACTAGGTATCCCCTTTCCCTATACAACTGACTAGGTATCCCCTTTCCCTATACAACTGACTAGGTATCCCCTTTCCCTATACAACTGACTAGGTATCTCCCTTTCCCTATACAACTGACTAGGTATCCCCCTTTCTCTATACAACTGACTAGGTATCCCCTTTCCCTATACAACTGACTAGGTATCCCCCTTTCCCTATACAACTGACTAGGTATCCCCTTTCCCTATACAACTGACTAGATATCCCCCTTTCCCTATACAACTGACTAGGTATCCCCCTTTCCCTATACAACTGACTAGGTATCCCCTTTCCCTATACAACTGACTAGGTATCCCCTTTCCCTATACAACTGACTAGGTATCCCCTTTCCCTATACAACTGACTAGGTATCCCCTTTCCCTATACAACTGACTAGGTATCCCCCTTTCCCTATACAACTGACTAGGTATCCCCTTTCCCTATACAACTGACTAGCTATCCCCTTTCCCTATACAACTGACTAGGTATCCCCCTTTCCCTATACAACTGACTAGGTATCCCCTTTCCCTATACAACTGACTAGGTATCTCCCTTTCCCTATACAACTGACTAGGTATCCCCTTTCTCTATACAACTGACTAGGTATCCCCTTTCCCTATACAACTGACTAGGTATCTCCCTTTCCCTATACAACTGACTAGGTATCCCCCTTTCTCTATACAACTGACTAGGTACCCCTTTCCCTATACAACTGACTAGGTATCCCCCTTTCCCTATACAACTGACTAGATATCCCCTTTCCCTATACAACTGACTAGGTATCCCCTTTCCCTATACAACTGACTAGGTATCCCCTTTCCCTATACAACTGACTAGGTATCCCCCTTTCCCTATACAACTGACTAGGTATCCCCTTTCCCTATACAACTGACTAGGTATCCCCCTTTCCCTATACAACTGACTAGGTATCCCCTTTCCCTATACAACTGACTAGGTATCCCCTTTCCCTATACAACTGACTAGGTATCTCCCTTTCCCTATACAACTGACTAGGTATCCCCTTTCCCTATACAACTGACTAGGTATCCCCTTTCCCTATACAACTGACTAGGTATCCCCTTTCCCTATACAACTGACTAGGTATCCCCTTTCCCTATACAACTGACTAGGTACCCCCTTTCAATATACAACTGACTAGGTACCCCCTTTCCCTATACAACTGACTAGGTATCCCCCTTTCTCTATACAACTGACTAGGTATCCCCTTTCCCTATACAACTGACTAGGTATCCCCCTTTCTCTATACAACTGACTAGGTATCCCCCTTTCTCTATACAACTGACTAGGTACCCTCTTTCCCTATACGACTGACTAGGTATCCCCCTTTCTCTATACAACTGACTAGGTACCCCCTTTCCCTATACAACTGACTAGGTATCCCCCTTTCTCTATACAACTGACTAGGTACCCTCTTTCCCTATACGACTGACTAGGTATCCCCCTTTCCCTATACAACTGACTAGGTATCCCCTTTCCCTATACAACTGACTAGGTATCCCCCTTTCCCTATACAACTGACTAGGTATCCCCTTTCCCTATACAACTGACTAGATATCCCCTTCCCTATACAACTGACTAGGTATCCCCTTTCCCTATACAACTGACTAGGTATCCCCTTTCCCTATACAACTGACTAGGTACCCCCTTTCCCTATACAACTGACTAGGTATCCCCTTTCCCTATACAACTGACTAGGTATCCCCTTTCCCTATACAACTGACTAGGTATCCCCTTTCTCTATACAACTGACTAGGTATCCCCTTTCCCTATACAACTGACTAGGTATCCCCTTTCCCTATACAACTGACTAGGTACCCCCTTTCCCTATACAACTGACTAGGTATCCCCTTTCCCTATACAACTGACTAGGTATCCCCTTTCCCTATACAACTGACTAGGTATCCCCTTTCTCTATACAACTGACTAGGTATCCCCTTTCCCTATACAACTGACTAGGTATCCCCTTTCCCTATACAACTGACTAGGTATCCCCTTTCTCTATACAACTGACTAGGTACCCTCTTTCCCTATACGACTGACTAGGTATCCCCCTTTCCCTATACAACTGACTAGGTATCCCCTTTCTCTATACAACTGACTAGGTACCCCCTTTCCCTATACAACTGACTAGGTATCTCCCTTTCCCTATACAACTGACTAGGTATCCCCCTTTCCCTATACAACTGACTAGGTATCCCCTTTCCCTATACAACTGACTATGTATCCCCCTTTCCCTATACAACTGACTATGTATCCCCCTTTTCCCTATACAACTGACTAGGTATCCCCTTTCCCTATACAACTGACTAGATATCCCCCTTCCCTATACAACTGACTAGATATCCCCCTTCCCTATACAACTGACTAGGTATCTCCCTTTCCCTATACAACTGACTAGGTATCCCCTTTCCCTATACAACTGACTAGGTATCTCCCTTTCCCTATACAACTGACTAGGTATCTCATTTCCCTATACAACTGACTAGGTATCTCCTTTCCCTATACAACTGACTAGGTATCCCCTTTCCCTATACAACTGACTAGATATCCCCCTTCCCTGTACAACTGACTAGGTATCCCCTTTCCCTATACAACTGACTAGGTATCTCCCTTTCCCTATACAACTGACTAGGTATCCCCCTTTCCCTATACAACTGACTAGGTATCCCCTTTCTCTATACAACTGACTAGGTATCCCCTTTCCCTATACAACTGACTAGGTACCCCCCTTTCCCTATACAACTGACTAGGTACCCCCTTTCTCTATACAACTGACTAGGTATCTCCCTTTCCCTATACAACTGACTAGGTATCCCCTTTCCCTATACAACTGACTAGGTATCCCCCTTTCCCTATACAACTGACTAGGTATCCCCCTTTCTCTATACAACTGACTAGGTATCCCCTTTCCCTATACAACTGACTAGGTATCCCCTTTCCCTATACAACTGACTAGGTATCCCCTTTCCCTATACAACTGACTAGGTATCCCCCTTTCCCTATACAACTGACTAGGTACCCCCTTTCCCTATACAACTGACTAGGTATCTCCCTTTCCCTATACAACTGACTAGGTATCTCCCTTTCCCTATACAACTGACTAGGTATCCCCCTTTCCCTATACAACTGACTAGGTATCCCCTTTCCCTATACAACTGACTAGGTATCCCCTTTCCCTATACAACTGACTAGGTATCCCCTTTCCCTATACAACTGACTAGGTATCTCCCTTTCCCTATACAACTGACTAGGTATCTCCCTTTCCCTATACAACTGACTAGGTATCCCCCTTTCCCTATACAACTGACTAGGTATCTCCCTTTCCCTATACAACTGACTAGGTATCTCCCTTTCCCTATACAACTGACTAGGTATCCCCTTTCCCTATACAACTGACTAGGTATCCCCCTTTCCCTATACAACTGACTAGGTATCCCCTTTCCCTATACAACTGACTAGGTACCCCTTTCCCTATACAACTGACTAGGTATCTCCCTTTCCCTATACAACTGACTAGGTATCCCCTTTCCCTATACAACTGACTAGGTACCCCTTTCCCTATACAACTGACTAGGTATCTCCCTTTCCCTATACAACTGACTAGGTATCCCCTTTCCCTATACAACTGACTAGGTACCCTTTCTCTATACAACTGACTAGGTATCTCCTTTCCCTATACAACTGACTAGGTATCTCCCTTTCTCTATACAACTGACTAGGTACCCCTTTCCCTATACAACTGACTAGATATCCCCTTTCCCTATACAACTGACTAGGTACCCCTTTCCCTATACAACTGACTAGATATCCCCTTTCCCTATACAACTGACTAGGTATCTCCCTTTCCCTATACAACTGACTAGGTATCTCCCTTTCTCTATACAACTGACTAGGTACCCCTTTCCCTATACAACTGACTAGGTATCCCCTTTCCCTATACAACTGACTAGGTACCCCTTTCCCTATACAACTGACTAGGTATCTCCCTTTCCCTATACAACTGACTAGGTACCCCTTTCCCTATACAACTGACTAGGTACCCCTTTCCCTATACAACTGACTAGGTATCTCCCTTTCCCTATACAACTGACTAGGTACCCCTTTCCCTATACAACTGACTAGGTACCCCCTTTCCCTATACAACTGACTAGATATCCCCCTTTCCCTATACAACTGACTAGATATCCCCCTTTCCCTATACAACTGACTAGGTATCTCCCTTTCCCTATACAACTGACTAGGTATCTCCCTTTCTCTATACAACTGACTAGGTACCCCCTTTCCCTATACAACTGACTAGGTATCCCCCTTTCCCTATACAACTGACTAGGTACCCCCTTTCCCTATACAACTGACTAGGTATCTCCCTTTCCCTATACAACTGACTAGGTACCCCCTTTCCCTATACAACTGACTAGGTATCTCCCTTTCCCTATACAACTGACTAGGTATCCCATTTCCCTATATATTAGGCCGTCATTGTAAATAAGAATTAGTTCTGAACTGACTTGCCTTGTTAAATAAAGGTTCAATATATACAAATACATATGTAGCACTGTAAGAGGACTTCCTTTCCTCATTACCCACAAAACCCAGTCTCCTTTGGTCTTCTTTGGGTCCCGTCTGATAGAAAGAATCGAGTTGCAGGACGGAGCCGAGCCAATAAACAAGAAAGTGAAGAGAGGGAAGAAAGAATAGGAAAATAAAGGGATGTGTGCTGATGAAGAGGAAAAAAACTAAGTTATGTTTCCTGCGTGTGGTGTTCACCTCTGAGGACCAATCTGTCAACAACTACTCTATAATACAGAGGGATGATTTGAAAATGGCGTACTACTGTAGACTGTTGTAGACAACAGATTCACTTGTGCCAAAAAAAAGAGAACAAAAGAACGAACAGGTGTTACACCACTCTTCACCTTTAAGCTTCAATGTGCGGACACATTCAATTACAAAATGTCTACACAATACCGTAGCTTTAATGATAGTTATTATGATTCCATGTTTACTGAAATTATAATTCCTCACACAATTTGGAAGGTAGGCGGTCTACTGATTGATAGAGACGACTAACTAATCATCAGTGTGTGATATCAGAGTAATCCATTACCACATAAAGAACCCCCAATGTAGCTGAGCTCTCAACCCCCCTCCTCTCCCCTCCCCTCTCACCCTCTCCTCTCCCCCACTCCATTCAGATAGAGCAGGTGAATACAAATAATTTCCCCTCCGCTGCTCTCAAAAAGCACCGACCGTCTACTCTCAAGACAGGAAAGCCACGGCAATGCCCCTTTCAAAGTGTGAGAAAATCATGGTGTTTTCTGGTGGGAGAATCACAGTTAACCCCCCATAAAATACTGTCTAAGAAAACCTGAGAAGTAAACAAAGAAGAAATACAAACTTAGGGAGCAAATGTACAGTTTTAGATGACAAAAATGTATGACAATTCCATGGACACATTTGTAATGGCAAACCTGGAGCTCAAACATTTGTTTTTGGATGTCAAATTCGAATCTACCTTTATATCCACAGGATTATTAACGATTGATTTAGCGACGGTAGACAAAACCATTTTACCAAACTTGTAATATCAAATCAAAGTTTATTTGTCACAGAGGCCAAATACAACAGGTGAAGACCTTACAGTGAAATGCTTACTTACAGGCCCTAACCAACAGTGCAATTTTTAAGAAAAAAATAGGTATAAGGTAAACAATAGATAAGTAAAGAAATAAAAATAAAAGAAACGGTAAAATGACAGTGAAAATAACAGTAGCGAGGATATTGCAAGTGGTATCGGTACAGAGTCAATGTGTGGAGGCACCGGTTAGTTGGGCTAATTGAGGTAATATGTACATGTACAGTTGAAGTCTGAAGTTGACATACACCTTAGCCAAATACATTTAAACTCAGTTTTTCACAATTCTTGACATTTAATTCTAGTAAAAATGCCCTGTCTTAGGTCAGTTAGGATCACCACTTTATTTTAAGAATGTGAAACGTCAGAATAATAGTAGAGAGAATTATTTATTTCAGCTTTTATTTCTTTCATCACATTCCCAGTGGGTCAGAAGTTTACATACACTGAATTAGTATTTGGTAGCATTGCCTTTAAATTGTTTAACTTGGTTCAAACGTTTCGGGTAGCCGTACACAAGCTTCCCACAATAAGTTGGGTGAATTTTGGCCCATTCCTCCATTCCTCCTGGTGTAACTGAGTCATGTTTGTAGGCCTCCTTGCTCACACACGCTTTTTCAGTTCTGATACAGTGAATTATAAGTGAAATAATCTGTCTGTAAACTTGTGTCATGCACAAAGTAGATGTCCTAACCGACTTGCCAAAACTATAGTTTGTTAACAAGAAATTTGTGAAATGGTTGAAAAACTAGTTTTAATGACTCCAACCTAAGTGTATGTAAACTTCTGACTTCCACTGTAGGTATAGTTAAAGTGACTATACATAGACAATAAACAGAGAGTAGCAGCAGCGTAAAAAGAGGGGGTTGACGGGGTGGGGGTGGCGGGACACAATGCAAATAGTCTGGGTAGCCATTTTATTAGCTGTTCAGGAGTCTTATTGTCACGATCGTCGTTAAAGATGGACCAAGGCGCAGCGTGGTTGTAGTTCCACATATTTAATAAAGAGAACTTTCAAAATACAAAACAAAGAACAAACGATCTAATAAATGTAGCGCACCACAGCACATACAAAATGACACAGTACAATCACCCACAACCCAGGTGGGGGGAAAGAACAAACTATATAGGATTCCCAGTTAGAGGCAACGAACTGCTGCCACTAATTGGGAACCACACAAAACCAAAACATAGAAAACACTAGAAACCCCTAGTCACGCCCTGACCTAACACACCATAGAGAACCCAGAGGGCTCTCTATGGCCAGGGAGTGACACTTATGACTTGGGGGTAAAAGCTGTTGAGAAGCCTTTTGGTCCTAGACTTGGCGCTCTGGTACCGCTTGCCATGAGGAAGCAGAGAGAACAGTCTATGATTGGGGTGTCTGGGGTCTTTGACAATTTTTAGGGCCTTCCTCTGACACCGCCTGTGTAGAGGTCATGGATGGCAGGCAGCTTAGCCCCAGTGATGTACTGGGCCGTACGCACTACCCTCTGTAGTGCCTTGCGGTCGGAGGCCAAGCAGTTGCCGTACCAGGCAGTGAGGCAACCAGTCAGGATGCTCTCAATGTTGCAGTTGTAGAATCTTTTGAGGGTCTGAGGACAGATACCAAATCTTTTCAGTCTCCTGAGGGGGAATAGGTTTTGTCGTGCCCTCTTCACAACTGTCTTGGTGTGTTGGGACCATTCTAGTTTGTTGGTGTTGTGGACACCAAGGAACTTGAAGCTCTCAACCCGCTCCACTACAGCCCCGTCGATGAGAATGGGTGTGTGCTCGGTTCTCCTTTAGTCCTGTAGTCCACAATCATCTCCTTTGTCTTGATTACGTTGAGGGATAGGTTGTTATTCTGGCACCTCCCGGCCAGGTCTCTGAACTCCTCCCTATAGGCTGTCTCGTCATTGTCGGTGATCAGTCCTACCACTGTTGTGTCGTCTGTAAACGTAATGATGGTGTTGGAGTCGTACCTGGCCATGCAGTCATGGGTGAACAGGGAGTACATGAGGGGACTGAGCACGCATCCCTGAGGGGCTCTAGTGTTGAGGAACAGCGTGGCAGATGTGTTGCAACCTACCCTCACCACCTGGGGGTGGCCCGTCAGGAAGTCCAGGATCCAGTTGCAGAGGGAGGTGTTTAGTCCCAGGGTCCTTAGCTTAGTGATGAGCTTTGTGGGCACTGTGGTGTTGAACGCTGAGCTGTAGTCAATGAATAGCATTCTCACATAGGTGTTCCATTTGTCCAGGTGGGGAAGGGCAGCGTGCAGTGCAATAGAGATTGTATCATCTGTGGATCTGTTTGAGCGGTATGCAAATTGGAGTGGGTCTAGGGTTTCTGGGATGATAGTGTTAATGTGAGCCATTACCAGCCTTTAAAAGCACTTCATGGCTACGGATGTGAGTGTTACGGGTCTGTAGTCATTTAGGCAGGTTACCTTAGTGTTCTTAGGCACAGGGACTATGGTGGTCTGCTTGAAACATGTTGGTATTACAGACTCAATCAGGGACATGTTTAAAATGTCAGTGAAGACACCTGCCAGTTGGTTAGCACATGCCCGGAGCACATGTCTTGGTAATCCGTCTGGTCCAGCGGCCTTGTGAATGTTGACCTGTTTAAAGGTCTTACTCACGTCGGCTACGGAGAGCGTGATCACACAGTCGTGTGAACAGCTGATGCTCTCATGCATGCCTCAGTGTTGCTTGCCTCGAAGTGAGCATAGAAGTGATTTACAGTGGGGGAAAAAAGTATTTAGTCAGCCAACAATTGTGCAAGTTCTCTCACTTAAAAAGATGAGAGAGGCCTGTAATTTTCATCATAGGTACACTTCAACTATGACAGACAAAATGAGGGAAACAAATCCAGAAAATCACATTGTAGGATTTTTTATGAATTTATTTGCAAATTATGGTGGAAAATAAGTATTTGGTCAATAACAAAAGTTTATCTCAATACTTTGTTATATACCCTTTGTTGGCAATGACAGAGGTCAAATGTTTTCTGTAAGTCTTCACAAGGTTTTCACACACTGCTGCTGGTATTTTGGCCCATTCCTCCATGCAGATCTCCTCTAGAGCAGTGATGTTTTGGGGCTGTCGCTGGGCAACACGGACTTTCAACTCCCTCCAAAGATTTTCTATGGGGTTGAGATCTGGAGACTGGCTAGGCCACTCCAGGACCTTGAAATGCTTCTTCTGAAGCCACTCCTTCGTTGCCGGGCGGTGTGTTTGGGATCATTGTCATGCTGAAAGACCCAGCCACGTTTCATCTTCAATGCCCTTGCTGATGGAAGGAGGTTTTCACTCAAAATCTCACGATACATGGCCCCATTCATTCTTTCCTTTACACGGATCAGTCGTCCTGGTCCCTTTGCAGAAAAACAGCCCCAAAGCATGATGTTTCCACCCCCATGCTTCACAGTAGGTATGGTGTTCTTTGGATGCAACTCACCATTCTTTGTCCTCCAAACACGACGAGTTGAGTTTTTACCAAAAAGTTCTATTTTCGTTTCATCTGACATTCTCCCAATCCTCATCTGGATCATCCAAATGCTCTCTAGCAAACTTTAGACTGGCCTGAACATATACTCGCTTAAGCAAGTGGGACACATCTGGCACTGCAGGATTTGAGTCCCTGGCGGCGTAGTGTGTTACTGATGGTAGGCTTTGTTACTTTGGTCCCAGCTCTCTGCAGGTCATTCACTAGGTCCCCCCGTGTGGTTCTGGGATTTTTGCTCACCGTTCTTGTGATCATTTTTACCCCACAGGGTGAGATCTTGCGTGGAGCCCCAGATCGAGGAAGATTATCAGTGGTCTTGTATGTCTTCCATTTCCTAATAATTGCTCCCACAGTTGATTTCTTCAAACTAAGCTGCTTACTTATTGCAGATTCAGTCTTCCCAACCTGGTGCAGGTCTACAATTTTGTTTCTGGTGTCCTTTGACAGCTCTTTGGTCTTGGCCATAGTGGAGTTTGGAGTGTGACTGTTTGAGGTTGTGGACAGGTGTCTTTTATACTGATAACAAGTTCAAACAGGTGCCATTAATACAGGTAATGAGTGGAGGACAGAGGAGCCTCTTAAAGAAGAAGTTACAGGTCTGTGAGAGCCAGAAATCTTGCTTGTTTGTATGTGACCAAATACTTATTTTCCACCATAATTTGCAAATAAATTCATAAAAATCCTACAATGTGATTTTCTGGATTTTTTCCTCATTTTGTCTGTCATAGTTGAAGTGTACCTATGATGAAAATTACAGGCCTCTCTCATCTTTTTAAGTGAGAGAACTTGCACAATTGTTGGCTGACTAAATACTTTTTTTCCCCACTGTAGCTCGTCTGGTAGGCTCGTGTCACTGGCAGCTCTTGGCTGTGCTTCCCTTTGTAGTCTGTAATAGTTTGCAGGCCCTGCCACATCCGACGAGCGTTGGAGCCGGTGTAGTACGATTCAATCTTAGTCCTATATTGGCGCTTTGCATGTTTGATGTTCTTCGGAAGGCATAGCAGGATTTCTTATAAGCTTCCGGGTAAGAGTCCCGCACCTTGAAAGCGGCAGCTCTACTCTTTAGCTCAGTGAGAATGTTGCCTGTAATTTATGGCTTCTGGTGGGTGTATGTACGTACAGTCACTGTGGGGACACCGTCCTCGATGCACTTATTGATAAAGCCGGTGACTGATGTGGTGTACTCCTCAATGCCATCGGAAGAATCCCGGAACATATTCCGGTCTGTGCTAGCAAAACAATCTTGTAGTTTAGCATCTGCTTCATCTGACCACTTTTTCATAGACCGAGTCACTGGTGCTTCCTGCTTTCCTTTTTGCTTGTAAGCAGGAATCAGGAGGATAGAATTATGGTCAGACTTGCCAAATGGAGGGCGAGGGAGAGCTTTGTATGTGTCTCTGTGTGTGGAGTAAAGGTGATATAGAATTGTTTTCCCTCTGGTTGCTCCTCATGCTGATAGAAATTTGGTAAAACTGATTTAAGTTTCCCTGCATTAAAGTCCCCGGCCACTAGGAGCGCCGCCTCTGGGTGAGCGGTTTCCTGTTTGCTTATTTCCTCATACAGCTGACTGAGTGCAGTCTTAGTGCCAGCATCCGTCTGTGGTGATAAATTAAATTAAATGAATAGCCAAGAAAATAATTGATGAAAACTCTCTTGGCAAATAGTGTGGTCTACAGCTTATCATGAGATACTCTACTTCAGGCGAGCAAAATCTAGAGACTTTCTTAGATTTTGTGCATCTTCTTCTAAAGATGGAAATGGATCTAATTGGTTTAATAGCGATAGATGTCTGGCTGGCAGACCAGGGTTCAAAAAAACATTGTAATTAATTTTATAAACAGTGCCTTCAGGAAAGTATTCAGACGCCTTGACTTTTTCCAACATTTGTAACGTTACATCCTTATTCTAAAATTGATTTAAAAAAAATTCTTCATCAATCTACACACAATATTCCATAATAACAAAGCATAATCAGGTTTTTAGATTTTTGCCGTACGATACGGTGTCAGAAACATTATGTACAAAATAAGTAACGTGAAAAAAAAACACATAATAGCACAATTGGTTGGGAGCCTGTAAAAATAGAAGAGTGAAGTTGATCATATATTTAGTATGGACCATGGGTCCCAGCGATTTCCCCTGAGATGATACAGCAGAAAAAACCCAAAAGGAAATGTAGTGTAATGTGAAAATAATAGTGTGCCGTCTGTCCCTTAGTTCAAACACACCCTTTCAGCCCTGTCTCAATGAGCTGGCCTGAGCTTTTCGCCACTCTATTTCCCCAGTCAGGTTTTCATATGCTAAGTTTGACAAAAAGCAACCCGAAGACCCAAAGAAAGCAACAATTAATCAAAGATAGCCCAGAGTAAACAAAGTACTACTGTATTTTGAATTAGAGTGTTGGCTCTTAGATGCCATGAATGCTAAGTTCTAGCTGTTTTGCCTCTCTCTTCTATTTCTTCTTCTTCTAAAGATGGAAATGTATCTAATTAACTTCTGAGGGACATGTTCCAAATGGCACCCTATCATTGCACTACTTTATGGAGAACAAAATAACTGAGATAGGCATCTCTCTTCACTAAGCAGATTGGATGTTCTTACTACTTCGCTGTGACCTCGTTTCAATACAGAAATACCTTAGAGAAATTGGATGGAGATTGTTTAAGAGTTTAAAAGAACACCAGTCTCATTGGTTTAATAGCAATAGATGTCTGGCTGGCAGACCAGGGTTCAAAAAAACATTGTAATTAATTTCATAAACAGTGCCTTCGGGAAAGTATTCAGACCCCTTGACTTTTTCCAACATTTGTAACGTAAACAGGTTTTTAGAAATGTTTGCTAATTTATAAAAAATGCGGAAGCACCTTTGGCAGTGATTACAGCCCTAGAGTCTCTTGAGCAGCGTTGCTGCACAGATATTTTCAGGTCTCTCCAGAGATGTTCGATCGGGTTCAAGTCCGGGCTCTGGCTGGGCCACTCAAGGACATTCAGAGACTTGTCCCGAAGTGTCACGACTTCAGCTGAAGTTGGTCCCTCTCCTTTTTCGGCCGTCTACCGGAGTTCTAGCCACCACCGATCCATTTCTCAGTTTCTGTTTGTCTTGTCATTATTCACACCTGGTCACTATTACCCTAATTACATGTGTTATTTAATCCTCTGTTCCCCCATCAATGTTGTCCGTGATTGTTTCATGTTTGTGTCTCGGTGTGTGAGCAGCTCTATTCTACGTTCGTAGATTTTGTGCCTTATTAAAGTAAGGAGTGTGTAACTGGCCTCCTGCGTTTGTTTCCTAAAAGACCTGCTGTAGAGCCACTACACGAAGCCACTCCTGTGTTGTCTTGGCTGTGTGTTTAGGGGTGTTGTCCTGTTGGAAGGTGAACCTTCGGCACAGTCTGAGGTCCTGAGCACTCTGGAGCAGGTTTTCTCTGTACTCCTGATTAGACTCCCAGTCCCTGCTGCTGAAAAACATCCCCACAGCATGATGCTGCCACCACCATGCATGACCGTAGGGATGGTGCCTGGTTTCCTCCAGATGTGACGCTTGGCATTCAGGCCAAAGAGTTCCATCTTGGTTTCATCAGACCAGAGAATCTTGTTTCTCATGGTCTGAAAGTCTTTAGGTGCCTTTTGGAAAACTCAAGTGTGCTGTCATGTGCCTTATACTGAGGAGTGACTTCCGTCTGGCCACTTTACCATAAAGGCCTGATTGGTGGAGTACTACAGAGATGGTTGTCCTTCTGGAAGGTTCTCCCATCTCCACAGAGGAACTATGGAGCTCTTTCAGAGTGACCATCGGGGACTTCGTCACCTCCCTGACCAAGGCCCTTCTCCCCCGATTGCTCAGTTTGGCCAGGCGGTCAGCTTTAGGAAGAGTATTGGTGGTGCCAAACTTCTTCCATTTAAGAACGATGGAGGCCACTGTGTTCTTAGGGACCTTCAATGCTGCAGAAAATGTATTGTACCCTTCCCCAGATCTGTGCCTCGACACAATCCTGTCTCTGAGCTCTACGGACAATTCCTTAGACCTCATGGCTTAGTTTTTGCTCTGACATGCACAGTCAACTGTGGGACTTTATATAGACAGGTGTGTGCCTTTCCAAATCATGTCCAATCAATTGAATTTACCACAGGTGGACTCCAATCAAGTTGTAGAAACATCTCAAGGATGATCAATGGAAACAGGTTGCACCTGAGCTCATTTTGAGTCTCATAGCAAAGGGTCTGAATACTTATGTAAATAAGGTATTTATGAGCTTGCCTGCTACAATGTAACCAATAGAATAGTCGCAAAACTGCAAAACCTGTCAGTCTTGTATTTGAAAGATGTCAAATAGTATTTGAACCCAGGTCTGGTGAAAGATGTCAGGCTAGTTTCTAAACCAGAGCTGCTATAATCTGCACCCGGCACAGCCAGAAGAGGACTGGCCACCCCTCACAGCCTGGTTCCTCTCTAGGTTTCTTCCTAGGTTCTGGCCTTTCTAGGGAGTTTTTCCTAGCCACTGTGCTTTTACAACTGCATTGCTTGCTGTTTGGGGTTTTAGGCTGGGTTTCTGTACAGCACTCTGTGACATCAGCTGATGTAAGAAGGGCTTTATAAATAAATTTGATTTTATTTTATTTAAAGTGAACATGATGTCTTCCCTCATGATGTGTTTGACTGAAACGTTCTCTGATATCCATGAACACTTCTGAACTGTTCATGGATATCAGTTTTGACTGCTACAGTTATCAGTGACAGAACCCTTCACCTGTTCACCTCTGAGTCGTGTTCATTAGGGCACCCAATAGAAAGGTTTTGGAACAGAATTTCTTATTGGACAAGACCAAGTCGTTTTTTACATTTGGTGCCTAATTAACACGACCCTGATTACATCCATTAGGTGCCTAATGAACCTTCATTACATCCATTAGGTGCCTAATGAACACGACCTTGATTACATCCATTAGGTGCCTAATGAACACGACCTTGATTACATCCATTTGGTGCCTAATGAACACGACCTTGATTACATCCATTTGGTGCCTAATGAACACGACCTTGATTACATCCATTTGGTGCCTAATGAACACTGATTACATCCACTAGGTGCCTAATGAACACGACCTTGATTACATCCACTAGGTGCCTAATGAACACGACCTTGATTACATCCACTAGGTGCCTAATGAACACGACCTTGATTACATCCAGGTTGTATGTGCATAGAATCGAGCCCAGTGGTTCTGGGCACCGAATCAAACTACTTTACCTTACTGTACTTACTTTCGGTTTCATTTGTCAGGAACACTGATCAACATGTCTGTAATGTGGCATCTTTAACCACCTGTAGCACATACAGTATCCACATTGACATATTAGAACATCTTGCATACATGACCATGCATTTAGTTTTCAGTAATAAGTGTGGTACACTTACAACTACTGGTTGTATATAATACAGAAATACAGTATGGTTCCCCAACTGGCGGTTTTATTTTGCCCCTCAAGTTTCCTGATATTTTATTTTTCATGATTTGACATAAAAGACTAAAAACACCAGGAAATCAGCTCCAAGTGATTTTAATGTTGGAAATCTGTTCCCAACTATTCCCACACATAATAAAGAGACACGTGATCATACACAAATGTAAGCAAGGTTTGAAATTATTGAAATTGTGTCCATTTGCAGTCTATACATTATTAGTCATTATGTTCCAGTCCCCCGACCATCCGCTCAAGAAAAAATTAATAAAATCGCCCGCAGCTGAATATAGTTGAAGATCCCTGGTATAAAGGCTTTGAATACCACTCAAATTAAAACCGAAATACAGATACAATAAAAAGCACTGAATACCACTACATTAACTGAAAACTAAAGTCACTAATGTACATTAACTGAAAACTAAAGTCACTAATGTACATTAACTGAAAACTAAAGTCACTAATGTACATGAACTGAAAACTAAAGTCACTAATGTACATTAACTGAAAACCAAAGTCACTAATGTACATTAACTGAAAACTAAAGTCACTAATGTACATTAACTGAAAACTAAAGTCACTAATGTGCATTAACTGAAAACTAAAGTCACTAATGTGCATTAACTGAAAACTAAAGTCACTAATGTACATTAACTGAAAACCAAAGTCACTAATGTACATTAACTGAAAACTAAAGTCACTAATGTACATTAACTGAAAACTAAAGTCACTAATGTGCATTAACTGAAAAATAAAGTCACTAATGTGCATTAACTGAAAACTAAAGTCACTAATGTACATGAACTGAAAACTAAAGTCACTAATGTACATGAACTGAAAACCAAAGTCACTAATGTGCATTAACTGAAAACTAAAGTCACTAATGTACGCTCAAACTAAAAACTTTGAGTTACTGATGTTGCGCTGACAGATGTAGCTTACCCATTACCCTGCACTTCATAGCTCATAGTCTGTGTATTTGGTCCTGTTCCCAGAAGGTCTCCATCTAAACACACATCCTGCCTGCTGTCAGGTCTGGCCCATCTAAAGCAATGGCCCCAACAAGTACGGTCTTTATGTCTGGAAAATCAGCTTCTCATCTGCCAAACACTGATTCACATGGTTCCGGAATGGAACATCATGGGATTTGATTTAACACTAACAGTCCATATTCCACTTCCACTAATAAGAGTGTTCCAGTCAGGCTAGAGTTTGGATTAGGATAGGAAGTAGGAGCTAATGCAGGGGAGAGGTCTGTCTGAGTGGTGTGTGCTGTACAGTAATGGGTGGCTGAAGCCATAGTATAGCCCTGGTGCTCAGAACCACTGCGGACAGGCCCAGAGAGGGCTGGGGGAAGAAATAATGGTTAAGCCAATCAGCAGGCCAGCAACTCAGCTGTGCATACTTGGTCTGTGTCCACCTAATGACCAGTATATCCTGTATGTCCTCGTCACCAGCCGCCACTGGTTTGTGTGCCACAAAATCCAGGGCTTGGGCTCAATGCTCAAGCCAGGGTCAATTGACGGTAATGGGTGAGTAAAGCTAGCATGGCCAGCAGGTCTCTTCTACCACTTTCACACAACTGAGCTGAGCTGAACCAAGCCAAGCCAAGCTATACGACAGTGTGAACAGGGTTATGGTCTGCTCTGACCACTACCCACTGAGGGCTAAGAGCAGCATAAGGGGGGCCGCCCAGGCACCAAGCTGTGCAGCCTGAGTTTGTATGGCAAGCTTTCAGGGCTGGGACTCAATACTCAGGGTCATTTTAGTGCACCAGAGAAGGAATGACAAGAGCATTAATCATTGTAGTATAGAGTCAGACCACAGACACCTCTGATGTAAATTCTTCTCTCATGTCTATGAAGGACGATTGAACATATTTACACTTTAAGCACACTGAAGGTCACAGTACGGGAAACAGAAATTCAATCTCGCAACTGGTGCAACAAATCCCTGATATAAAGTGAGATACAGGGTGTTTCTTAGTATGCCTACTACCGTGCTCCATGCTCTCATGCTCTGACTGCATTCTCAGAGGACGTTCTCTTGAGTAACCATATGAAGCATATATATATAAATACATATATGTGAGGATAAGAGTGTGGAGAACAGATAAAACAATACATTTGAGAAGCACTCCCCCTACTGCATTACCTCATGCTGCATCTCCCCATTCACTGAACCTTCTTCCAGCCAGAACAATGGCAGCAGGTAGCCTAGTGGTTGGAACGTTGTGCCAGTAACCGAAAGGTTGCTGGATCAAATCCCTGAGTAGACAAAGTAAAAATCTGTTCTTCTGCCCCTGTTCCCCGGTAGGCTGTCATTGTAAATAAGAATTTGTTCTTAACTGACTTGCCTAGTTAAATATATATATTTTAAACGAAATAAGATATACAAAGCAAACGTTTCATTTCATAACTATCAGCTAGCTATATGTGAATCGTAGTAGTCTAGCTAACCAGATAGTTTAACAGGTAAAAATGAAAAAAAATAATAATGTTATGCAAGGTAGATGTCAATTCTTTGTGGGTATCTAGCTAGCTAACAGTAGTAGCTAGCCAGTTAGCCCTATTAACTTACTATGGGCTTGCCATCTATGCACACTACAGTGGGTATTGTAGGAAGGTAAACATAACAAAATTAACACAGAATGTACTCATTAACGTATCAAGATAAAATATTGTAGTCAGGCAACATACGAGACGTGAATGGGCAACATGAGGCTTCATTATGCATATTGAGAAACACCAACAGTCTTTTCTTGGCCTTGATGAGGATTCATTATGCATATTGACAAACATCCACAGTATAGCTACTTCTGTATCAGTCTCAGATTGCATATGCAGCCAATTTCTTGAGAAGAATCGCTCCTCTGGAGGTTAGAGGTGATTTCTCATTAGGAGTCAGCAATCTAGGTATCCACTCCTTTGCAGGGATTGCATTTGGTGGGGGTGGAGGGGGTGAGGGAGAAGGGGAAAGAGAAGGAGAAGGAGGAGAGAGAGAAACAGTGATGAGATGGAGATACTGAGGGGGAGGTGGAGGGGGTGAGGGAGAAGGGGAAAGAGAAGGAGAAGGAGAAGGAGGAGAGAGAGAAGAAACAGTGATGAGATGGAGAGACAGCTATAGAATGACTGGCATCTCCTCTCCATGTGTCCATCTGTTCACCAGGTTGTCAGGACAGCTCAGCTGAACCATGAACCACAGGCCTCCTCTTGGCCTTACATGCCTCCTGTACACTCTACAACCCTGGACGAGACGAGAGGACAGTGTCCCCTCAGGAGAACCTCTCTAACCTCATATCTTTTCTCTCTCTCTCTCTCTCTCTCTCTCTCTCTCTCTCTCTCTCTCTCTCTCTCTCTCTCTCTCTCTCTCTCTCTCAAAAAATATATATATATATATATAGATAATATACAAAGGTGAAATAAACAATAAAAATGAACAGAAGTTCCAAAAGAATAAAGACATCATATTATGTCTATATACAGCGTTGTAACGACGTGCAAAACGGTTAAGGTACAAAAGTGAAAATAAATAAACAAAAATATAGGTTGTATTTACCAATGGTGTTCGTTCTTCACTGGTTGCCCTTTTCTTGTGGCAACAGGTCACAAATCTTGCTGCTATGATGGCACACTGTGGTATTTCACCCAATAGATATGGGATTTTATTAAAATGTGTGTGTGTGTGTGTGTGTGTGTGTGTGTGTGTGTGTGTGTGTGTGTGTGTGTGTGTGTGTGTGTGTGTGTGTGTGTGTGTGTGTGTGTGTGTGTGTGTGTGTGTGTGTGTGTGTGTGTGTGTGTGTGTGTGTGTGTGACCCCACCTGTGCTACAGCTGATCTCAGCCCTGCTGCTGAGTAATCTCATTGCTTTCACCTGGGGCGAGCAACCTGCTGCTCTCAGAGATCTAATAATCCACTGCACCAGGCACTAGCACATTGTGGCAGATTGCATCTAGTAACTTGGAGGCAGGGATATTGCCTTTTTCACAAGGAAATCTTAGATTAGGTTATGTTTAACCTACTGCAGTGTAGTGTAGGAGGCTACCATAGTGTAATGAAGTGGTTCTTACTCAACACCACAAGTACCTTGATATAATTTCTCATACGGATATAATAATCCTATATTAATGTGTGTTTATCAAACTACAGCAACAAGTTGACATTCTGGGTGGGTCTCCTCCTCTCACCCCCCTGTCCCTGCCAGCTAGCATCACAACACACAAACGCACACAACAATAACACCAAAGCATGTGAGGTGAGGGAACCCCGTAAAAGAGAACCTGGGTGAAGTGAATAGAAACCTCTGCATCGCTTCTATTCATCCCTCGGTACTGAATGCTGCCGCTCACAAAGACCCGTTGGTTCACGCCTCACTGTGTTTCAAACTGCTGATTCAGACTACAGTCCTCGCTCTGTGGTCCCCTCTCTCTCTGTTTGTCGACCTCTTTCTCTTTCTGTCTGTCTCTCTTGCTCACTCTGCCCTCCCCCCCTCTATCTCAATTCAATGTCAATTTAAGGGATTTAATTGGCATGTGAAACATATGTTAACACTGCTAAAGCAAGTAAAGTAGATAATAAACAAAAGTGAAATAAACTATTCAAATTAACAGTAAACATTACACTCACAAAAGTTCCAAAAGAATAAAGACATTTCAAATGTCACATTATGTGCAAATGGTTAAAGTACAAAAGGGAAAACAAATAAACATAAATATGGGTTGTATTTACCACTGGTGTCCGTTCTTCACTGGTTGCCCTTTTCTTGTGGCAACAGGTCACAAATCTTGCTGCTGTGATGGCACACTGTGGTATTTCACCCAATAGATATGGGAGTTTATTAAAATTGGGTTTGTTTTCGAATTCTTTGTGGATCTGTGTAATCTGAGGGGAATATGTGTCTATTATATGGTCATGCATTTGGCAGGTTAGGAAGTGCAGCTCAGTTTCCACCTCATTTTGTGGGCAGTGTGCACATAGCCTGTCTTCTCTTGAGAGCCAGGTCTGCCTACGGCAGCCTTCCTCAATAGCAAAGCTATTTTTATTTATTTTTTATTTCACCTTTATTTAACCAGGTAGGCTAGTTGAGAACAAGTTCTCATTTACAACTGCGACCTGGCCAAGATAAAGCAAAGCAGTTCGACACATACAACAACACAGAGTTACACATGGAGTAAAACAAACATACAGTCAATAATACAGTAGAAAAACAAATCTATATACAAAGAGTGCAAATGAGGTAAGATAAGGAAGGTAAGGCAATAAATAGGCCATGGTGGCAAAGTAATTACAATATAGCATTTAAACACTGGAATGGTAGAGAGGAAAAATAAAGTGTAGAAAGATGAACAAAGGGAGAGGAAGAGAGAAAAACAGAGGAAAAGAAAGAAGACAGTGAATGTGTCTTCAGAAATCTAGCTGTGAGGGGCTAGATGAGCTCAGAGATGGAAATGTTCCTTTACACCCCTCTCTCTCTCTCTCTCTCTCTCTCTCTCGTTCCCCGTCCATATCTCTCTCTCTCCCCCTCCCTCTCAGCTATACAGCATCTAATGAACTCATGGAGGTTTTGTCTAGTTCCCAGTTGGCCCTGGGGAATTACCCCAAGATTGTTTTAGGACATTCTTGGGATGTTGTGGCATGGTCCCCTGAAGGTACCCTGAACCTTCTTGGGACGTTGTGTCATGGTACCCTGGAGGTTTTTGTCTAGTTCCCAGTTTCTCCTAGGGAAGCCACCTGATGGTCTCAAAGAAATTACACAGCACCCCTTGTTATTGTTGCCAAACCTACACACAACTCTGTAAAAAATACAGACAATTATATTTATCATGGTGATTCATAGTGATTCAAAACCTCCAGGGGACCATGACACAACGTCCCAAGAATGTTCAGGGGATATTCAGGGGACCATGACACAACGTCCCAAGAATGTTCAGGGGATATTCAGGGGACCATGACACAACGTCCCAAGAACTTTCAGGGGATATTCAGGGGACCATGACACAACGTCCCAAGAATGTTCAGGGGATATTCAGGGGACCATGACACAACGTCCCAAGAACTTTCAGGGGATATTCAGGGGACCATGACACAACGTCCCAAGAATGTTCAGGGGATATTCAGGGGACCATGACACCACGTCCCAAGAATGTTCAGGGGATATTCAGGGGACCATGACACAACGTCCCAAGAATGTTCAGGGGACATTCAGGGGACCATGACACAACGTCCCAAGAATGTTCAGGGGATATTCAGGGGACCATGACACAACGTCCCAAGAACGTTCAGGGGATATTCAGGGGACCATGACACAACGTTCCAAGAATGTTCAGGGGATATTCAGGGGACCATGACACAACGTCCCAAGAATGTTCAGGGGATATTCAGGGGACCATGACACAACGTCCCAAGAACTTTCAGGGGATATTCAGGGGACCATGACACAACGTCCCAAGAATGTTCAGGGGATATTCAGGGGACCATGACACAACGTCCCAAGAACTTTCAGGGGATATTCAGGGGACCATGACACAACGTCCCAAGAATGTTCAGGGGATATTCAGGGGACCATGACACCACGTCCCAAGAATGTTCAGGGATATTCAGGGGACCATGACACAACGTCCCAAGAATGTTCAGGGGACATTCAGGGGACCATGACACAACGTCCCAAGAATGTTCAGGGGATATTCAGGGGACCATGACACAACGTCCCAAGAACGTTCAGGGGATATTCAGGGGACCATGACACAACGTTCCAAGAACGTTCAGGGGATATTCAGGGGACCATGACACCACGTCCCAAGAATGTTCAGGGGATATTCAGGGGACCATGACACAACATCCCAAGAATGTTCAGGGGACATTCAGGGGACCATGACACAACGTCCCAAGAATGTTCAGGGGATATTCAGGGGACCATGACACAACGTCCCAAGAACGTTCAGGGGATATTCAGGGGACCATGACACAACGTCCCAAAAATGTTCAGGGGACATTCAGGGGACCATGACACAACGTCCCAAGAATGTTCAGGGGACATTCTGAGGACCATGACACAACGTCCCAAGAACGTTCAGGGGACATTCAGGGGACCATGACACAACGTCCTAAAAACATCCCCGGGACAAACCGGGAACAATAAAATGTTCCCCTCTAGGCTAGACCACTTTATTGTACAGTGCCACTTTATGATAAAATATGAATGCATTCCATTTAGCATGTTGGCAATATCATAGATGGTGAACTCATGTGAGAGAGCAGAAACCTCCCAGACAAGACAGATAGCCTGACAGACAGTCGTTTCCATTCACATAGGAAGTGAGCAAAGAAATTCATGTTTGAGTTTGAGAGCAAGCCAATAACATTCCAAGTATTTGAGGGAAATTAAACTGTTTTGGAAAGAGAGGATGTTGGGTACGAAATGTGGACGGAAAGAATATCCAGCACAAAGAGGCAGGGACGTACAGTACTAGTATGGAGCTACAGTACTGTATGTTGACAGTATGGAGCTACAGTACTGTATGTTGACAGTATGGAGCTACAGTACTGTATGTTGACAGTATGGAGCTACAGTACTGTATGTTGACAGTATGGAGCTACAGTACTGTATGTTGACAGTATGGAGCTACAGTACTGTATGTTGACAGTATGAAGCTACAGTACTGTATGTTGACAGTATGGAGCTACAGTACTGTATGTTGACAGTATGAAGCTACAGTATTGTATGTTGACAGTATGGAGCTACAGTACTGTATGTTGACAGTATGAAGCTACAGTACTGTATGTTGATAGTATGAAGCTACAGTATTGTATGTTGACAGTGTGGAGCTACAGTACTGTATGTTAACTGCATAACTTACCAGAGAAGACCCAGTCCACTCCACTCTCCTCTTCAAGAATCTATCCTCCTCTTAATCACTGTTCTTCTTGAACCTGAAAAACAGGGGGAAAAAGATACAGTCTTAGATATCAGTATTCATATACCACTAGCTATATGACCTCTTCCCCTTTCCATCAAACAGAACACAGCTTTACCAATCTAGTCTCTTCCCAGCCGCTGTGAGTCTGGCAAACGAGACTATTACCTACCAAATAACAAATCTACTACCCTCCTGATGATGTTTCACAGTGAAATAGTTTTGCAGCAGTATGCATATTTGTGACACAGTTCTGTAATTCCCCTCTCTATGTCTTGTATATCTGAGGGGGAGGCACTCTCTATGTCTCATATATCTATAAAGCAGTAATCCTCTTTCATGTTGTCTGCCTTGGACCCCATCCCAGTCACACCATAGTTTACAGACCAGGGACCGGTTTCCCAAAAGCATCTAAAGCAGTGAAGGGCAACTCCATTCCTCAGGGGCCAGAGTGGTGTCACACTTTTCCTCCATCCCTAGCAAACACAGCTGTTTAAACTAATTGTATTCTAAACTCAATATCATGATTAGTTGATTATTGGAGTCAGGTGTGTTAGCTGGGGCTGGGGCAATAGTGTGACACTAATCAGGCCCCCGAGGACTGGAGTTGTCCATCCCTGATCTAAAGGCTAAATTTATCTTAAGAATTTCCCTGTTAGATTATACCTGTTGTTTACGAAGCATGTGACAAATAACATTGTATTTGATATTGATTTAGAACCATAGGATCCTATGGTTCTAACGATGAACTGACCCCTACCATGCCGGGAACAGGATGTTGCTTTTGTCTAGAATACAAAGCGTATATTTTAACACAGTGTAGACCAGCCTAATCTTTCATAAACCATTGATATTCCCACTGTGAAATGGACTTGAAACAGTCCAACTGTGCTAGGTAGGAGTGAAAACCGCACATATCTGAGTTATGTATATATGTATGTATGTTTATGTATGTATGTACAGGTATGTACAGTGGGGGAAAAAAGTATTTAGTCAGCCACCAATTGTGCAAGTTCTCTCACTTAAAAAGATGAGAGAGGCCTGTAATTTTCATCATAGGTACACTTCAACTATGACAGACAAAATGAGGAAAAAAAATCCAGAAAATGACATTGTAGGATTTTTTATGAATTTATTTGCAAATTATGGTGGAAAATAAGTATTTGGTCAATAACAAAGTTTATCTCAATACTTTGTTATATACCCTTTGTTGGCAATGACAGAGGTCAAACGTTTTCTGTAAGTCTTCACAAGGTTTTCACACACTGTTGCTGGTATTTTGGCCCATTCCTCCATGCAGATCTCCTCTAGAACAGTGATGTTTTGGGGCTGTCGCTGGGCAACACGGACTTTCAACTCCCTCCAAAGATTTTCTATGGGGTTGAGATCTGGAGACTGGCTAGGCCACTCCAGGACCTTGAAATGCTTCTTACGAAGCCACTCCTTCGTTGCCCGGGCGGTGTGTTTGGGATCATTGTCATGCTGAAAGACCCAGCCACGTTTCATCTTCAATGCCCTTGCTGATGGAAGGAGGTTTTCACTCAAAATCTCACGATACATGGCCCCATTCATTTCTTTCCTTTACACGGATCAGTCGTCCTGGTCCCTTTGCAGAAAAACAGCCCCAAAGCATGATGTTTCCACCCCCATACTTCACAGTAGGTATGGTGTTCTTTGGATGCAACTCAGCATTCTTTGTCCTCCAAACACGACGAGTTGAGTTTTTACCAAAAGTTCTATTTTGGTTTCATCTGACATTCTCCCAATCTGGATCATCCAAATGCTCTCTAGCAAACTTTAGACTTGCCTGAACATGTACTGGCTTAAGCAGGGGGACACGTCTGGCACTGCAGGATTTGAGTCCCTGGCGGCGTAGTGTGTTACTGATGGTAGGCTTTGTTACTTTGGTCCCAGCTCTCTGCAGGTCATTCACTAGGTCCCCGTGTGGTTCTGGGATTTTTGCTCACCGTTCTTGTGATCATTTTGACCCCACGGGTGAGATCTTGCGTGGAGCCCCAGATCGAGGAAGATTATCAGTGGTCTTGTATGTCTTCCATTTCCTAATAATTGCTCCCACAGTTGATTTCTTCAAACCAAGCTGCTTACCTATTGCAGATTCAGTCTTCCCAACCTGGTGCAGGTCTACAATTTTGTTTCTGGTGTCCTTTGACAGCTCTTTGGTCTTGGCCATAGTGGAGTTTGGAGTGTGACTGTTTGAGGTTGTGGACAGGTGTCTTTTATACTGATAACAAGTTCAAACAGGTGCCATTAATACAGGTAATGAGTGGAGGACAGAGGAACCTCTTAAAGAAGAAGTTACAGGTCTGTGAGAGCCAGAAATCTTGCTTGTTTGTATGTGACCAAATACTTATTTTCCACCATAATTTGCAAATAAATTCATAAAAAATCCTACAATGTGATTTTCTGGATTTCTTTTCCTCATTTTGTCTGTCATAGTTGAAGTGTACCTATGATGAAAAGTACAGGCCTCTCTCATCTTTTTAAGTGAGAGAACTTGCACAATTGGTGGCTGACTAAATACTTTTTTCCCCCACTGTATGTATGTATGTGTATACAGTGCATTCAGAAAGTATTCAGACCCCTTGACTTTTTCCACATTTAGTTACATTACAGCCTTATTCTAAAATTGATAAAAACAAATGTTTTTCCTTATCAATCTACACACAATACCCACAAAAAAATGCAAAAACTGTTTTTCAGAAATGTTAAATAAATATAAAATAATACAAAATTAAATATCACATTTACATAAGTATCCAGACCCTTTGCTCAGTACTTTGTTGAAGCACCTTTGGAAGTGATTACAGCCTCAAGTCTTCTTGGGTATGACGCTACAAGCTTGGCACACCTGTATTTGGGGAGTTTCTCCCCTTCTTCTCTGCAGATCCTCTCAAGCTCTGTGAAGTTGGATGGGGACTATTTTCAGGTCTCTCCAGAGATGTTTGATCGGGTTCAAGTCCAGGCTATGGCTGAGCCACTCAATGACAATTAGAGACCCGAAGCCACTCCTACGTTGTCTTGGCTGTGTGCTGGCTTAGGGTCGTTGTCCTGTTGGAAGGTGAACCTTCGCCCCACTCTGAGGTCCTGAGCGCTCTGGAGCAGGTTTTCATCAAGGACATTTCTGTACTTTGCTCCATGTATCTTTCCCTATATCCTGATTCCCAGTCCATGCCGCTGAAAAACACCCCCACAGCATGATGCTGCCACCACCATGCATCGCCATAGGGATGGTGCCAGGTTTCTTCCAGACGTGATGCTTGGTATTCAGCCAAAGAGTTCAGTCTTGGTTTCATCAGACCAGAGAATCTTGTCTTTAGGTGCTTTTGGGCACACTCCAAGTGGGCTGTCATGTGCCTTTTACTGAGGAGTGGCTTCCATCTGGTCACTCTACCATAAAGGCCTGATTGGTGGCGTGCTGCAGAGATGGTTGTCCTTCTGGAAGGTTCTCCCATCTCCACAGATGAACTCTGGAGCTCTGTCAGTGTGACCATCGGGTTCTTCGTCACCTCCCTGACCAAGGCCCTTCTCCCCCGATTGCTCAGTTCACGCCGGGTGGCCAGCTCTAGGAAGAGTCTTGGTGGTTACAAACTTCTTCTATTTAAGAATGATGGAGGCCACTGTGTTCTAGGGGACCTTCAATGCTGCAGAAATGTTTCGGTACCCTTCCCCAGATCTGTGCCACAACACAATCCTGTTTCAGAGCTCTACGGATAATTCCTTCGACCTCATGGCTTGGTTTTTGCTCTGACATGCATAGTCAACTGTGGGACGTCATCCCTGAGCTGACAACGTAAAAATCTGTTGTTCTGCCCCTGAACAAGGCAGGTAACCCACTGTTCCTAGGCCGTCATTGAAAATAAGAATTTGTTCTTAACTGACTTGCCTTGTTAAATAAAGGTAAAATATTTTTTTTTTATAAAATATAGACAGTAGTGTGCCTTTCCAAATCATGTCCAATCAATTGAATTTACCACAGGTGGCCTCCAATCCAGTTGTAGAAACATCTCAAGGATGATCAATGGAAACAGGATGCATCTGAGCTCAATTTCGTGTATGGTGTGTATGGTGTGATTGTGTGTGTGTGTGTGTGTGTGTGTGTGTGTGTGTGTGTGTGTGTGTGTGTGTGTGTGTGTGTGTGTGTGTGAGTGTGTGTGTATGGTGTGTGTGTGTGTGGTGTGAGTGTGTGTGTGTGTGTGTGTGTGTGTATGGTGTGTGCGTGTGAGTGTGTATGGTGTGAGTGTGTATATGTGTGAGGGTGTATGGTGTGTGTGTGTGTGTGTGTGTGTGTGTGTGTGTGTGTGTGTGTGTGTGTGTGTGTGTGTGTGTGTGTGTGTGTGTGTGTGTGTGTGTGTATGGTGTGTGTGTGTATGTGTGAGTGTGTATGGTGTGAGTGTGTATATGTGTGAGGGTGTATGGTGTGAGTGTGTATGGTGTGAGTGTGTGAGTGTGTATATGTGTGAGTGTGTATGGTGTGAGTGTGTGTGTGTGTGTATATGTGTGAGTGTGTATGGTGTGAGTGTGTGAGTGTGTATATGTGTGAGTGTGTATATGTGTGTATATGTGTGTGGTGTGAGTGTGTATATGTGTGAGTGTGTATGGTGTGAGTGTGTATATGTGTGAGTGTGTATGGTGTGAGTGTGTATGGTGTGAGTGTGTATGGTGTGAGTGTGTATATGTGTGTATATGGGTGTGGTGTGAGTGTGTGTATATGTGTGTATATGTGTGTGGTGTGAGTGTGTGTATATGTGTGAGTGTGTATGGTGTGAGTGTGTGAGTGTGTATATGTGTGAGTGTGTATGGTGTGAGTGTGTATATGTGTGTATATGGGTGTGGTGTGAGTGTGTGTATATGTGTGTATATGTGTGTGGTGTGAGTGTGTGTATATGTGTGAGTGTGTATGGTGTGAGTGTGTGAGTGTGTATGGTGTGAGTGTGTATATGTGTGTATATGTGTGGGGATTGCTACATAACCAAAGGCTTTTCTGAGACTCAAGGGCTTCTCTCCAAATAACTATGTCATGGTAAACACTAAGACACTCACTGGAATCAATATCCAAAATGATTGAAGAAGCCAATCCAATTTAGTTCCAGAAAAGCATTTCGATTTCAGAGAGCTGCAGAGACCCTGTGGTGATACGCCACCGTTCGTTTCCCCCAGCAACATACACTGTATGTACAGTTGAAGTTGGAAGTTAACATACACTTAGGTTGGAGTCATTAAAACTCGTTTTTCAACCACTCCACAAACTTCTTGTTAACAAACTATAGTTTCTACTTTGTGTATAACACAAGTCATTTTTCCAACAATTGTTTACAGACAGATTATTTCACTTATAATTCACCGTATCATAATTCCAGTGGGTCAGAAGTGTACATACACTAAGTTGACTGTGCCTTAAAACAGCTTGGAAAATTCCAGAAAATTATGTCATAGCTTTAGAAGCTTCTGATAGGCTAATTGACATAATTTGAGTCAATTGGGAGGTGTACCTGTGGATGTATGTCAAGGCCTACCTTCAAACTCAGTGCCTCTTTGATTGACACCATGGGAAAATCAAAAGAAATCAGCCAAGACCTCAGAAAAATAATTGTAGACCTCCACAAGTCTGGTTCATCCTTGGGCGCAATTTCCAAACGCCTGAAGGTACCACGCTCATCTGTACAAACAATAGTACGCAAGTATAAACACCATGGGACCACGCAGCCGTCATACCGCTCAGGAAGGAGACGCGTTCTGTCTCCTAGAGATGAACGTACTTTGGTGCAAAAATTGCAAATCAATCGCAGAACAACAGCAAAGGACCTTGTGAAGATGCTGGAGGAAACAGGTACAAAAGTATCTATATCCACAGTAAAACGAGTCCTATATCGACATAATCTCAAGACATCAGTCAGGAAGTTAAATCTTGGTCACATATGGGTCTTCCAAATGGACAATGACCCGCGAAGCATACTTCCAAAGTTGTGGCAAAATGGCTTAAGGACAACAAAGTCAAGGTATCGGAGTGGACATCACAAAGCCCTGACCTCAATCCTATAGAAAATTTGTGGGCAGAACTGAAAAAGCGTGTGCGAGCAAGGAGGCCTACAAACCTGACTCAGTTACACCAGCTCTGTCAGGAGGAATGGGCCAAAATTCACCCAACATATTGTGGGAAGCTTGTGGAAGGCTACCCAAAACATTTGACCCAAGTTAAACAATTTAAAGGCAATGCTACTAAATACCAATTGAGTGTATGTAAACTCCTGACCCACTGGGAATGTGATTAAATAAATAAAAGCTGAAATAAATCATTCTCTCTACTATTATTCTGACATTTCACATTCTTAAAATAAAGTGGTGATCCTAACTGACCTAACACATTTTTACTAGGATTAAATGTTAGGAATTGTGAAAAACTGAGTTTAATTGTATTTGGCTAAGGTGTATGTAAACTTCCGACTTCAACTGTATACAAAGGTATGTGGACACCCCTTCAAATTAGTGGATTCGCTTATTTCAGCCACACCCGTTGCTGACAGGTGTATTAAATCGAGCACACAGCCATGCAATCTGCATAGAAAAGCATCGGCAGTAGAATGTCCTTAGTGAGGAGCTCAGTGACTCAGAACGTGGCACCGTCATAGGACGCCATCTTTCCACCAAGTCAGTTCATCTGTAAGTGTTGTTATTGTGAAGAGGAAACATCTAGAAGCAACAACAGCTCAACCGCGAAGTGGTAGGCCACAGAAGCTCACAGAATGGGACCGCCGAGTGCTGAAGTGTGTAGTGCGTAAAGTCGTCTGTCATATTTTTGGTCATACTGTTTTCTACCACATTTCCATCAGATAAATGGTAATAGGAAAGTAAACATGAAACATTCTGCCTCTTTTAAAAATATATAATCGACAGTACCTCCTATTGATGGAAAGCATATGTATTCAATCCTATGAGATTGTTGTACTTTGTCTATCTTGACTGTATGAGATACCTTCACATAGCAATATGTGGGAGCTCATGGATCCACCATTTATAAGTCATGATTATGAGTATCATCATTTAACCTCCATTAATAACTATATAACAACCTCTGAATCCACTGAACCACGGAATCTCAGAGCTTGAAATAAAAACTCTAAATGTCACAATGAACTTTGTTTTAGTTTTTTTAGTTTTTATTGGATTCTCATTCTGTCAGGCAGACCAACCGCCCCCTCATACAGACAGGCAGACAGACAGGCAGAGAGGCTGACAGGCGGCTAGCTAGCAGACCTGGGTTCAATACCAGTATTTGAGCTGTGTTTGATTGAGCTTTAAACTGAACGACAGCCAGACCGGCAGCTTTAGGCTAGCCCTCCCCTGGTCTAGACAGACACCACACGACACCCAGCTGATCTCAGGTCTGTCTCTCCACCACCACCGCTGCCACGGTGATTGAGACGGAGCTGAAGGTAAGTGGGACAGAAATAGCAGAGACAGACACAGACAGACAGGACAGACAGGACAGACCGTACAGACAGGACAGACAGGACAGTGGGAGATAGGAGGAGTGGGTACAAAGGAGGACTAGTGGGCTACAAAATGTTTCATAGGGAGAGGCACAATGCATAGAATACTCCTGTGCCAAAAGCACTCAGTTGGTAAGAGAGTGGCGCTAGCAGCACTTCCTACGGAGAAACACAATGCCTGGAGTAGTTCAGAGCATAAACCACTCTGTTCCCATTTTAAATCACTCCCCCAAACTGCGACAACATTCTGCCATTATCCTACCAGCATGCAATCACTGTGTGAACTGAATGGCAATAACTAAGACACCACTTTTTTTTTAAATTCTACATGGGAAATCTGTGTGCCAAAAGCACCCACTCAAACTCTCTCCCACTTCAGTTCTAACCCTCCTAAACACTGCATTACCATGTTCCCACCATCCTGCTTTTACACTACCTGCAGAAGAGCAATTACTATTACACAAGCACTCTCTCTATTTCTCTCTCTCTCTCTCTATTTAGCTCTCTCTCTCTCTCTCTCTCTCTCTCTCTCTCTCTCTCTCTCTCATACTATATGGGTTTGATTGGATAAGTGAGGTGAGAAATCACAACTTGAGAATGCATGGTCCACTGCAGTTAGAGTAGTGCCAGAGTGGAAGGCAAAGATGCAGAGAGAGGCAGAGAGAGACAGAGAGACAGAGAGACAGAGAGACAGAGAGACAGAGACAGAGAGATATACAGAAAGAGAGAGAGACAGAGAGAGACAGAGAGGCAGAGAGAGAGAGACAGAGAGAGAGAGACAGAGGGGCAGAGAGAGAGACAGAAAGAAAGAGACAGACAGAGAGAGACAGAGATACGTAGAGAGACAGAGAGAGAGAGAGAGACAGAAATAGAAAGAGAGAGAGACAGAGAGGCAGAGAGAGACGCAGAGAGAGAGAGGACTCAATTTGGCATGAGGGCCTGCTACACAAATTGATGGAAAGTGGTGTTGGGGGAAAAACATACGACATGATGAAATCCATGTACACAAACAACAAGTGTGCGGTTCAAATTGGCAAAAAACACACATTTCTTTCCACAGGGCCGGGGGGTGAGACAGGCATGCAGGTTAAGCCCCACCCTCTTCAACATATATATCAACAAATTGGCATGGGGACTAGGACATTCTGCAGCACCCGGCCTCACCCTACTAGAATCTGAAGTCAAATGTCTACTGGTTGCTGATGGGCCCTGATATTAAATATCAGTAAGACAAAAATAAGGTAGCCTTGTCAAATAATTAACCGTTACTCTCTCGCGGGAATTCCACTAACGATCCGTATGTAAACAAACGTAGCTGCTGCTCATGTTGGTATCTGTACTGATGGCCAAAAGCCATGACAGGGAGACATAGTGGAGTGGTAAGGCGCGTGCTAGCAGTTGCTCCTGACGCCACTTGGGAACACTGCAGCATCCACCGAGAGGCTCCTGCTGCCAAGGGAATGCCTGACAGCTTGAAAGACGTTTTGGACACTACAGTGAAAATGGTTAACTTTGTTAAAGCAAGGCCCCTGAACTCTTGTGTATTTTCTGTACTATGCAATGATGGGCAGCGACCATGTAACGCTTTTACAACATACAGAAGTGTGCTGGTTATCAAGAGGGGTTGTGATTAAGAAGTTGGGAGATCCTTTCTGTCTGCGTAAACAAGGACAACATACAGGTATTTCCATCATTGTATGATTTTTTGTGTGCAAATGAACCCAAGCTTACGGACAATGTCAAATGTGATATAGCGAAGCACCTGAGTGAGCTGGGTGCGCAATTACGCAGGTACTTTCCCGAAACGGACGACACAAACAACTGGATTCGTTATCCCTTTCATGTCCTGCCTCCAGTCCACTTACTGATATCTGAACAAGAGAGCCTCATCGAAGTTGCAACAAGCGGTTCTGTGAAAACTGAATTTAATCAGAAGCCACTGCCAGATTTCTGGATTGGGCTGCGCTCAGAGTTTCTAGCCTCAGTGTTAAGACACTGATGCCCTTTGCAACCACGTGCCTATGTGAGAGTGGATTCTGGGCCCTCACTAGCATGAAACTAAATACAGGCACAGACTGTGCGTGAAAAATGATTTAAGACTGACACTCAATCTAATACAACCCAACATTGCAGAGTTATGTGCATCCTTTCAAGCACACCCTTCTCATTAACCTGTGGTGATATATTCACAATTTTCAATTAACAAATACGATTTTATATGTAAGAGGGTTAAATAAAGAGCAAAAGGAATGATTATTATTATATTATTATTTGTGCCCTGGTCCTATAAGAGCTCTTTGTTACTTCCCATGAGTCCGGTTGTGACAAAAACTCACACTCATTCTTATGTTTAATAAACCTGGTGTTAGAGGGGGTACACAGCTGGAGGATGAACCACTGCCCTAGAGCACACAAAAAACTATACATACCTCGGCCTAAACATCAGCGTCACAGGTAACTTCCACAAAGCTGTGAACGATCTGAGATGCCATCAAAAGGAACATCAAATTTGACATACCAATTAGGATCTGGCAAAAAATACTTATAGAACCCATTGCCCTTTATGGTTGTGAGGTCTGGGGTCCCCTCACCAACCAATAATTCACAAAATGGGACAAACACCAAATTGAGACTCTGCATTCTGAATTCTGCAAAAATATTCTCTGTGTACAAGGTAAAACACCAAATAATGCATGCAGAGCAGAATTAGGCCGATACCCGCTAATTATCAAAATCCAGAAAAGAGACGTTAAGTTCTACAACCACCTAAAAGGAAGCGATTCCCAAATCTTCCATAACAAAGCCATCACCTACAGAGAGATGAACCTGGAGAAGAGTCCCTTAAGCAAGCTGGTCCTGGGGTTCTGTTCACAAACACAAACAGACCCCACAGAGCCCCAGGACAGCAACACAATTAGACCCATGATCATGAGAAAACAAAAAGATAATTACTTGACACATTGGAAAGAATTTACAAAAAAACGGAGAAAACGTAAATGCTATTTGGCTATTTGGCCTAAACAGAGAGTACACAGTGGCAGACCCAAAAATAAAGGAAAGCTTTGACTATGTACAGACTCAGTGAGCATAGCCTTGCTATTGAGAAAGTCAGCCGAAGTCAGACCTGGCTCTCAAGAGAAGACAGGCTATGTGCACACTGCCCACAAACTGAGGTGGAAACTAAGCTGTACTTCCTAACCTCCTGCCCAATGTATGACCATATTAGAGACACATTTCCCTCAGACTACACAGACCCACGAAGAATTTGAAAACAAATCAAATTTTGATAAACTCCCATATCTATTGGGTGAAATACCAATAGACCTGTTGCCACAAGAAAAGGGCAACCAGTGAAGAGCAAATACCATTATAAATACAACCTATATTTATGTTTAGAGAGAGAGACAGGCAGAGAGAGAGGCAGGCAGGCAGAGAGAGAGGCAGAGATGTAGAGAGACAGAGGCAGGGAGAGAGACAGAGGCAGAAAGACAGAGAGAGACAGAGGCAGAGAGAGAGAGAGAGAGAGAGAGAGAGAGAGAGAGAGAGAGAGAGAGGCAGAGAGAGAGAGAGAGAGAGGCAGAGAGAGAGGCAGAGAGAGAAAGGCAGAGAGAGAGAGAGAGAGAGAGAGAGAGAGAGAGAGAGAGAGAGAGAGAGAGACGCCACACTTTCTTAATGAGATTGTTGTGTTCGTTTTTTTCTCAAGGCTGTGTGTCTCCTACAGATGTCGGATCCTAATTTGACCCCTTTCACGTTGTATACAAACACAGCTGGAAGCGATGTTGGTATACAATGCACACTGTACTTACATTGTACATTAGGTTGGCTACACAACCACGTCTCACAGTCTCACGTCAGAATGAGATGTTCATCCATGTTTCTCAAACGTCAAATTTCGAAATTATTCCGAACGTCAAATTAAGGTTAGTTATTAACTCTGATTTCTTTAAGGTTAGGGTTAAGTTTAGGCATTAACTCAGAATGGTTAAGGTATGGGTTAAGGTTTGGGATAGGCTTCCAACTAAAATCTTTAAAAACCTTTACATTGCTGGATTCAAACACGCAATTCAACCCACAGGCAGGCTGCAGTGCTGCAGACAGAAGCGCTCATCTCCTAGTGGAAACCAATATCTATCTTGTGTTATTAAGCTACTGTATATAAAACAATGGTTGTTGATTAGTATGGCGAGAGAGGAAATGATCCCCGCTTGGAGAGAAAGGGAACTGCTCTTTTTCAGGGACTCACAAAGCTAATTTGAATTTCCTGATCCAGTAGGAAAATTCTCCGCGACAAAAGAGTGATCAAGTTAAGACTTTAATCTGCATCAAAGAACAACAGAGAGGAGATAAGAGCTTCTGTCTGCAGCACTGCAGCCTGCCTGTGGGTTGAATTTTAGACTCCAGGAATTCTAACGAGAGAGAGGTAATATCAGAGCGTGAAGAAGCAGATACCTCTCTCTCTCTCTAACACAGTATCATTACCAGTCTCCTCTCTCTCTCTCTCTAACACAGTATCATTACCAGTCTCCTCTCTCTCTCTCTCTCTCTCTCTAACACAGTATCATTACCAGTCTCCTCTCTCTCTCTCTCTAACACAGTATCATTACCAGTCTCCTCTCTCTCTCTCTCTAACACAGTATCATTACCAGTCTCCTCTCTCTCTCTCTCTAACACAGTATCATTACCAGTCTCCTCTCTCTCTCTCTCTAACACAGTATCATTACCAGTCTCCTCTCTCTCTCTCTCTAACACAGTATCATTACCAGTCTCCTCTCTCTCTAACACAGTATCATTACCAGTCTCCTCTCTCTCTCTCTAACACAGTATCACTACCAGTCTCCTCTCTCTCTCTCTAACACAGTATCATTACCAGTCTCCTCTCTCTCTCTCTAACACAGTATCATTACCAGTCTCCTCTCTCTCTCTCTAACACAGTATCATTACCAGTCTCCTCTCTCTCTCTCTAACACAGTATCATTACCAGTCTCCTCTCTCTCTCTCTAACACAGTATCATTACCAGTCTCCTCTCTCTCTAACACAGTATCATTACCAGTCTCCTCTCTCTCTCTCTCTAACACAGTATCATTACCAGTCTCCTCTCTCTCTCTCTCTAACACAGTATCATAATATGCCTCCTCTCTCTCTCTAACACAGTATCATTAACAGCCTCCTCTCTCTCTCTAACACAGTATCACTACCAGTCTCCTCTCTCTCTAACACAGTATCATTACCAGTCTCCTCTCTCTCTCTAACACAGTATCATTACAAGCCTCCTCTCTCTCTAACACAGTATCATTACAAGCCTCCTCTCTCTCTAACACAGTATCATTACCAGCCTCTCTCTCTCTCTAACACAGTATCATTACCAGCCTCCTCTCTCTCTCTCTCTCTCTAACACAGTATCATAATCAGCCTCCTCTCTCTCTAACACAGTATCATAATCAGCCTCCTCTCTCTCTCTCTCTCTCTCTCTCTCTAACACAGTATCATAATCTGCCTCTCTCTCTCTCTCTAACACAGTATCATAATCTGCCTCTCTCTCTCTCTCTAACACAGTATCATTACCAGCCTCCTCTCTCTCCTAACACAGTATCATAATCAGACTCCTCTCTCTCCTAACAGTATCATTACCAGCGAAAGAGGACGAGAAAGAATTGTTTCAATTACACTTTCATTCATGAATGTACATTAAGGGAACGTGACTCCATAACTCAGAGCTACAAGTGTTTCTCTCCCACTCAACCCTCCATCATCATCATAATAATAATAATAATTGTTGATATTCAGCAACAACAACAACAAACTATGACATTTTTATATGCTGCTTGTGGAAATCCAGGGTATTCAGAATCCTAATGACACTGCGAAAAACGCCTTCAGGGAAGAAAACACTACGCCAAACACGGACTACTAACTCAATGCATACAGAATGTACTCAAGGAATCTGTAAACAGGCTATGTTTTTCAATAGAAAACATTACAGTTCAAAGGCCCCAAAGGCCCCAAGAACCCGCTGAGGTTACATTACATTGACTCATCACATACACTGCTGCTACTGTTTATCTATCCTGTTGCTTAGTCACTTTATTCCTAGATATATTTACATATCTACCTCGTACCCCTGCACATCGACTCGGTACTGCTCCTTTTATTGTTACGTGTTATTACTTTTCTATTATTTCTCTATTTTGTTTCTCTCTGTATTGTTTGGAAGGGCCTGTAAGTAAGCATTTCACTGTTTGTCTACACATGTTGTTTTACAAAGCATGTGAAAAATAAAATTAGATTCGACATTACCTGTCTCTCTGCTGTGGTCTGCAAGAACAAATCTTCCCAGAGTGTGTGTGTTTGTCCGATGTGTGTGTGTGTCCAATGTCTGTGAAAGAGCAAAGTTAGGTCCTCAAATTCCCAGTGGCTGTGTATTCCGCAATGTGTCTGTCGGGTGGAACTAACACTGCTAGAGTAACAGTGAGAGCGAGGGGGCATGTTTCACAGACACACCCACCTCCGCCTCGCCTCCTCCCTCCTCCCTCCCTGACCCTCCTCCCTCCCTCCCTGACCCTCCTCCCTATCTCCCTCCCTCCCTCCTACTCTCACAGTGTGATTAAAACAACCCTTTGTCTCTCTACAATATGGGTTAAACATTTCCTGGTATCAGATGAATGCTGCTAGTTGCAGGGTTTTTTCAGCCAATTCCTTTATCCTTTAAATTCTGGCAAAATATTTTGGGATGGAACATCACACATGCCTGTCATATAATTTTAAGACAAGAAGACAATATTCATGAATTTATCATGCAAAGCAAATGTTACATTACAATTGTATGATGCGGGCCTCCCGAGTGGCGTCACTACAGAACCAGGTTCGCTCCCTGTGTCACAACCGGCCGTGACCGGGAGTCCCTTAGGGAGGCGCACAATTGGCCCAGCTTCGTCCGGGTTAGGGGAGGGTTTGGCCGGGGGGGCTTTACTTGGCTCATAGCACTCTATCGACTCCTTGTGGTGGGCCGGGTGCCTGCAAGCTGACCCCGGTTGTCAGTTGAACGGTGTTTCTTCCGACAGGCGGGTCATGTTTCAGAGGACGCATGACTCGACCTTCACCTTGCAGCAATGAGACAAGATCATAATTAGATATCACGAAATTGGGGAGGAAAAAAAAGTAGGTATAAAATTAATGTTGGATGCACTGCCTGTCAGTCAGAGCATATTTCTGTCACCAACCAAGAGGAAACAGCTTCCTCAAATCCCCTCCTGTAGCTAACTGTAAAAGTACCTGCTATAGCTATACAGTACTTCAACAAGAGAAAAGAAAATAGCCAGAGGCAAAAACGAACAACTTCCATCCGTTCTAATCCAATCATCCAACCTGAAGACAGACTACAGAGAAAATAAAGTGGTCACCTACACTCAACAGATGGCCCATCCTATGACATCTAATCTAGTTGATTTAGCCAACGGGAAGTTTATTGCCCTCTCACAGTGGTATTATTGCAGCCATTTATAAGAATAGGTTTGAAAAAGCCTTTTGAAGTTCGTTAGCTATGGTTGCAGCAGGCAACAATGGCAGGGAGCTCTCCCTTTGAAAGAGTCACTATTCTGTGTCTTCCCCAACCCAGAATAATACTCCTACCTTCACAAAAGCAGTGAAAATGCAACATAATCTGTCTCAAAGCATATTGTCCGACAGCCAGGAACAATGATTTCAGGGTCTGAACTGAAGTGAACAAATGGCGCCTATAACTTTTTCACCACCCATCTCACAACTCAACATCTATCTCTCAAGTGATTACGCTCTCTCTCTCTCTCTCTCTCTCTCTCTCTCTCTCTCTCTCTTTCTGTCTCTATATGTGTGTGTCTCTCTCTCTCTGTCTCTATATGTGTGTGTGTGTCTCTCCCTCTCTGTCTCTATATGTGTGTGTGTGTGTGTGTGTGTGTGTGTCTCTCTCTCTCTCTATCTCTATATGTGTGTGTGTGTGTCTCTCTCTATCTCTATATGTGTGTGTGTGTCTCTCTCTCTCTCTCTGTTTCTTTGTCTCTCCATTGTTGTTCCTAGCTTCTATGTTGGGTTAGGAGACGGCTATATTGGCTGGATAGTGAGTATTGGATAGCCATAGGAATCCACTTCTCTATGGAGGGAGCATGGCCAATGGCTTCATTACCTGATCACTGTTGCATGACATTGCTAGCAGCATATCAGTTCTACCATATTCCCATATAACCATTAGCCTTCCGAATTTCCCTGCTTCACTGCACTGGAATGTATCTGTACCCCATTATAAACTGAGTGGTTCGAGCCCTGAATGCTGATTGGCTGACAGCCATGGTATATCAGACCGTATATCACGGGTATGACAAAACATTTATTTTACTGCTCTAATTACGTTGGTAACCAGTTTATAATAGCAATAAGGCACCTCTGGGGTTTGTGATATATGGCCAATATACCACGGCTAAGGGATTTTCCTAGCACTCCCCGTTGCGTCGTACGTAAGAACCGCATATAACACACCACACATTTCCCTGTATATATTTTCCCAGAATCTCACTTCTCTGCTTGGCATCCCATTAGCGTAGAATATTTTATAAATAAAAGCATTATTAATTCATTCCTGTGTCCAGAGTCTCCTGACATCTTTCAGAAAGATGATTGATAGTTATGAGGTTTGGATTGTGCTATGAAATGAATGAAAAGGCCCTACTTCATTGAGTATATGCCTGGTGATTGAGCAGGTCTAATAGGCATTATGTCTGCACACTGACTCTGTTGAGCACAGACTCTGGGAGGACCCTGAAGGCCCATTGGCTCCCTGAGACTCACACTGTGTTGCCGTGGGCACCCTCCCTGGGCTTTGTCACAGAAGCAATGGAGGGACAATATTTCAATGGCAACTGGTGCATATTTCAATGGCAACTTTTAACAGAACAAAGTTCAGGCATGCGATCGGGCGGGCTGGAGTCGTTGAAACAGGAATGATGTGTGTGGGGTGTGTGTGTGGGGTGTGTGTGTGGGGGGGGTGTGTGTGGGTGTGTGTGTGTGTGTGTGTGTGGGGGTGTATGGGGGCGCGTGCATGCCTGTGTTGGATAGAGGAGAGGTTTCCTATGGGGTTCTCTCTATTCAAAGTAGAGAATACGAGGCTTGGTTCTCTCAAGGGGATTGGAGGAGGGTGGGGGGAACTTGTTGAAATGCTTCAGTGTTGTCAATCGAAGACAGAAACAACAAGTGATTCAGGGATTCTCTCTTTTTAGATGGATTGTTGCTTCTTAAAACAGATGGTTGTTCTATGGTTGTTGCAGTGTTTATTTACGTTGTACAAACAAACAGCGTAGTAAAATAACCACATAATGTAATCGTTTTAGATACCTTTCCTCATAGAGCACTTGTGTTGTTAGTTAAATGTTTGCCATTTATATTGTATTAAGTAGTATTGAATTAACATCACACTAAAGTGATAAAACATTACTATGTATTCCAGGGTGTAATCGTACCCTTTTGTGGCTTATAAAGCTAACCCTTGTTAACTTTAGTGAAACTCTCCCCGTTCAATGACTACGGTGATGTCTAATTTCAACGATTTATGAATCCACTGTCAACAATAATCCCTCCAATGACAATAATTACCATCATTTGAGAAGGTTATCTGGTGAACAGTAATTGTCTGTACGTCGGCAGGAATGTCAGCTTTAGAATTACACACAGTTACAGGTCATTTATTACTTTTAGGGCAGTGATTCAGCACAGGAACAATGGCTTAGACAATGAGGTAGAGTTGTTAAGGGACTTTACATGAACTACAGAAAGAGGCCCGTCGGGATGGCATCGACCGCTCTAAGGGCTGTTTAAATCTAAACAGGTCTTCTGTCCCTGCCTCCACACACACAAACACATGCAAAGGTGTGTGAAAAAGCATGCACGCAGGCACACACACACACACACAGAGATGCAGACGAGCGCAAACACACACACACACACACAGAGATGCAGACGAGCGCAAACACACACACACACACAGAGATGCAGACGAGCGCAAACACACACACACACACACAGAGATGCAGACGAGCGCAAACACACACACACACACACAGAGATGCAGACGAGCGCAAACACACACACACACACACAGAGATGCAGACGAGCGCAAACACACACACACACAGCGGTAGAATAGGTCTGATTGGTTTCTATGGTGCTATGAGGTTCACTGTCAGAGATGGAGTGTTAACATGCCGCGGACAAGAGTGACAGAGAGATGGAGAGCACAGACTCTGGGAGGTGGAGAGAGACAGAGTGGGGATAGAGAGAGCTAGAGAGAGAGAGAGAGAGAGAGAGAGAGAGAGAGAGAGAGAGAGAGAGAGAGAGAGAGAGAGAGAGAGAGAGAGAGAGAGAGAGAGAGAGAGAGAAAGAGAGAGAGAGAGGGTGCAGGCAGTAAAACATGAAGAACACGCAGTTCCTTTTGAATAGAAAAGGTTTACCCCCCACAGCCAGCAGACTAACCACTGAGGTTCAGGCCTGTATTGTTCTGTATCGTATTTATATCTTTTACTCAAATAGACTGGTTAACAAGAACTCCGACAAGGACTGGAGTCCTAACCAGAAAGCAAACCAGTTACGGTGTTTGTTAAGTTTTTATGTTGCGTTTAGATGAAGGCAAATTTGCTATACTGTGAATGTATCTGTACTCTGAAAACCCTCTCAATTGGATGATATGATATTATTAGTAGCTCATACAAACGTAGATCTGTAGCACAAGAACTATCACAGCCAACTCAATCAGAATAGAGATCCCTGTCTTGGTTAACTAATAGAACAACATTATTGGCAGCCCTTTATAAGCTTCTCAATAGGACCTCCACCACAGGGACTGGGTTACTTGGCAACATTATGGGCAGCCAGTATGTGGCAATATGACTGTGACAATATGGCTAACATTCATATGGTAATGGAATGAGACGAGAATGACCCTGGAAGCTACACTATCGACATTTTTTGTCAGATTGAATGAAAGCATTATACAACTGTAGGACAAACAGTCAAAGAATAGCCTGCCTGGGGTGACAATGACCACAGGAGCTGGCAAACAGATCTGAGACCAGGCTACTAAAATAATGGTTCCCATAGAAGTAAACAACGCACAGAAAATGTGAAAATTCTAGTTGATATTTTGTCTTGTACAGTACAGTATCTTTGTCCTCAGATCTTGAGAGACCACAGCTGAAGAGACACAGGGGATATAAAAGTGTTCCAAGTGATTTCTTCAGTACCATGACGACCAGAGGATAGAGGGAACACACACACTTCTGCGGTAGCACACAGTGCAGAGGGGAAAGAGCCTGCTGTGCTGTGTGAGGCCCCTGCTCTACATGCTGCCATAAGATGATCAGCCCTGGTCTAGTGAGCACAGCTGTGTGTGTGTGTGTGTGTGTGTGTGTGTGTGTGTGTGTGTGTGTGTGTGTGTGTGTGTGTGTGTGTGTGTGTGTGTGTGTGTGTGTGTGTGTGTGTGTGTGTGTGTGTGTGTGTGTGTGTGTGTGTGTGTGTGTGTGTGTGTGTGTGTGTACAGTACAGCAGGTCTACAGAGTAGCTTTCCACAAGAGTCCAATTTTCCTTTACTGGGCTGTGTGCGATCTATGCTACCTAGCGAGCATCACCCAGCCTGTTGATAAACCATAATCAGAGACAAACACTGGTCTACAACCATATATACTAGAGAGAATACTGACACACGCCTCACACACACCTCACACACACCTCACACACACACACACACACACACACACACACACACACACACACACACACACACACACACACACACACACACACACACACACACACACACACACACACACACACACACACACACACACACACACACACACACACACACACACACACACACACACACACACACACACACACACACACAGGAGCCTCAGTAGAAGCCCTTTGGCCCACACACTGTTATCTCCCCCAACACAACACATATCTTCATTCACATTAGAGTGGCTGGCTAATTGGCTTGGCTGTATAAACTGGGAGGCTGTATAAACCGGGAGGCTGAATAAACCGGGAGGCTGAATAAACAGGGAGGCTGTATAAACCGGGAGGCTGTATAAACCGGGAGGCTGTATAAACCTGGAGGCTGTATAAACTTGGAGGCTGTATAAACCGGGAGGCTGTATAAACCGGGAGGCTGTATAAACCGGGAGGCTGTATAAACCGGGAGGTTGTATAAACTTGGAGGCTGTATAAACCGGGAGGCTGTATAAACCGGGAGGCTGTATAAACCGGGAGGCTGTATAAACTGGGAGGCTCTACAACAGGAGCTGTACCAGCTGAAGGTGACCAAGGCTGCATGGTGGCGCTTTATCATGAAACTCGAGGCCATGTTGAAGAGTGTGCTGTGACAGCGGGAAGGAAATGACTTCTCCTCTCCTCCTCTTCATCTTCTCTTCTTCCTCAGTCACACTGAGAGGCCAGCTCTGGCACCACCTGTCTCCTGTCCTTACCACGCTCTCCGACACACACACACACACACACACACGCGGGCACGCATGCACACGCACACACACACAAACAGACACATATACACTCAAAATCATTGCGTGCGTATGCAAGGTGATGCACTAAAACTCCTGTGTAAATGACATGCTTTCAGTGAAAGGACATTACCTGTGTAACCTTGGGAACTGAGCACGACTAATCAGGCTGCGTAGCTGGAATCCTAATGGAGTTTTGATGTACTTGGAAATTGAACCTTTCTGACCCCCAGAACTGGTAAAGGATACTAATCAGCACAGAACTGGTAAAGGATACTAATCAGCACAGAACTGGTAAAGGATACTAATCAGCACAGAACTGGTAAAGGATACTAATCAGCACAGAAGCCAGTGAACCTTTATGGAAAAGAGTTAGAGAATAAGAAGGCATCTTTGGTCCTTGAAAAGGGCTTTTCTAAAACCTCTAATTAAAAGTAGTCTACCACACACACACCGTACAGAATGCACACAATTCAGATGCTAAAGGAAAGCAGATGGTCAACAACTGCCAAGAGAAAAATTATAATAAGGAGTCTAAGCATCAGTATTGCAGCAAATGCACAATATCTACAGTGCCTTCGGAAAGTATTCAGACCCTGTGACTTTTTCCACATTTTGTTACGTTACAGCCTTATTTTAAATTGATTCAATCGTTTGTTTCCTCATAAATATACACACAATACCCCATAACGACAAAGCAAAAACAAGTTTTTATAAATGTTTGCACCTTTATTACAAATAAAAAACAGAAATATCACATTTACATAAGTATTCAGACCCTTTACTCAGTACTTTGCTGAAGCACCTTTGACAGCGATTAACAGCGATTGAGTCTTCTTGGGTATGACGCTTCAAGCTTGGCACACCTGTATTTGGGGAGTTTCTCCCATTCTTCTCTGCAGATCCTCTCAAGCTCTGTCAGGTTGGATGGGGAGCGTCGCTGCACAGCTATTTCAAGTCTCTCCAGAGATGTTCAATCTGGTTCAAGTCCGGGGTCTTGCTGGGCCACTCAAGGACATTCAGAGACCGAAGCCACTCCTGCGTTGTCTTGGGTGCTTAGGATCATTGTCCTGTTGAAAGGTGAACCTTCGCCCCAGTCTGAGGTCCTGAGCGCTCTGAAGCAGGTTTTCATCCACAATCTCTCTGTACTTTGCTCCGTTCCGATCCTGACTAGTCTCCTCATCCCTGCCGCTGAAAAACATCACCACAGCATGATGCTGCCACCACCATGCTTCACCTTTCAAATAAAATAAAATAAAATTGTATTAGTCACATGCGCCGAATACAACAGGTGTAGACCTTACAGTGAAATAACTTGTGGTCGGAGGCCAAGCAGTTGCCATACTAGGCAGTGATGCAACCAGTCAGGATGCTCTCGATCGTGCAGCTGTAGAACCTTTTGAGGATCTGAGGACCCATGACAAATCTTTTCAGTCTCCTGAGGGGGAATAGGTTTTGTCGTGCCCTCTTCACGACTGTCTTGGTGTGCTTGGACTATGTCAGTTTGTTGGTGATGTGGACACCAAGGAACGTGAAGCTCTCAACCTGCTCCACTACAGCCCCGTCGATGAGAATGGGGGCGTGATCGGTCCTCTTTTTCCTGTAGTCCACAATCATCTCCTTTGTCTTGATCACATTGAGGGAGAGTCTGTTGTCCTGGCACCACACAGCCTCTCTGACCTCCCTATAGGCTGTCTCGTCGTTGTCGGTGATCAGGCCTACCACTGTTGTGTCATCTGCAAATTTAATGATGGTGTTGGAGTCGTGCCTGGCCGTGCAGTCATGAGTGAACAGGGAGTACAGGAGGGGACTGAGCATGCACCAATGAGGGGCAGTGTGGAGTGCAGTGGAGATTGTGCGCAATGGAGATTGTGGATCTGTTTGGGCGGTATACAAATTGGAGTGGGTCTAGAGTTTCTGGGATGATGGTGTTGATGTGAGCCATGACCAGCCTTTCAAGGCACTTCATGGCTACAGACGTGAGTGCTACGGGTCAGTAGTCGTTTAGGCAGGTTACCTTAGTGTTCTTGGGCACAGGGACTATGGTGGTCTGCTTAAAACATGTTGGTATCACAGACTCGGACAGGGAGAGGTTGAAAATGTCAGTAAAGACACCTGCCAGTTGGTCAGCGCATGATCGCAGTACACGTCCTGGTAATCCGTCTGGCCCTGCGGCCTTGTGAATGTTGACCTGTTTAAAGGTCTTACTCACATCGGCTGCGGAGAGCGTGATCACACAGTCTTCCGGAACAGCTGGTGCTCTCATGCATGTTTCAGTGTTATTTGCCTCGAAGCGAGCACAGAAGTAGTTTAGCTCGTCTGGTAGACTTGTGTCACTGGGCAACTCTCGGCTGTGCTTCCCTTTCCCTGTGCTTCCTTTTGCAGTCTGGCACCACCCTTAGGGATGGTGCCAGGTTTCCTCCAGACGTGACGCTTAGCATTCAAGCCAAAGAGTTAAATCTTGGTTTCATCAGACCAGAGAATCTTGTTTCTCATGGTCTGAGAGTCTTAAGGTGCCTTTTGATAAACTCCAAGTGGGCTGTCATGTGCCTTTTACTGAGGAGTGGCTTCCGCCTGGCCAATCAACCATAAAGGCCTGATTGGTGGAGTGCTACAGAGATGGTTGTCCTTCTGGTAGTTTCTCCCATCTCCACAGACGAACTCTAGACCATCAGGTTCTTTATCACCTCCCTGATTAAGGCCCTTCTCCCCCGATTGCTCAGTTTGGCCAGGCGGCCAGCTCTAGGAAGAGTCTTGGTGGTGCCAAACTTCTTCCAATTAAGAATGATGGAGGCCAAGTTATTCTTGGGGACCTTCAATGCTGCAGAAATGTTTTGGTACCCTTCCCCACATCTGTGTCTCGACACAATCCTGTCTCGGAGCTCTACGGACAATTCCTCCTACCTCATGGCTTGGTTTTTGCTCTGACATGCACTGTCAACCGTGGGACCTTATATAGACCTTATATAGACCTTATATAGACAGGTGTGTACCTTTTCAAATCATGTCCAATCAATTGAATATTACCATAGGTGGACTCCAATCAAGTTGTAGAATCATATCAAGGATGATCAATGGAAACAGGATGCACCTGAGCTCAATTTCGAGTCTCATAGCAAAGGGTATTTCAGTTTTTTCTAAAAACTTGTTTTCGCTTTGTCATTATGGGGTATTGTGTGTAGATTGCTGAGGATTTAAAAAAAATGTTTTAATCAATTTTAGAATAAGACTGTAATGTAACAAAATGTGGAAAAAGTCAACGGGTCTGAATACTTTCCGAAGGCACTGTAGGGCCCAGGGCACATGGGCTCCTACACAGACCAAAAAGAAGGTGGTCAGATATAACGAATACAGAGAAAGAGAAACAGATAGATCTGAGTAGGAGGGGTGAGAAAAGATTTGCAGATATGGTGAGAGATTGACGGAGCAAACGAGAGGGAGAGATTAGAGATTGCCAAGGAAGGTGAGGAAGTGATGGGAAGGCGGGGGGGTCAAGAGGGGTCAAGAAATACTGAGGGGGTAGGCAGAGAGAGCGCAAGCGAAAGGGAGATGAGAGAGGTAGAACTGAGATAGAGAGTGAGGAAGCTGAAAGAGGGAGGGATGGAGGGGAATCTGGCGTGTGTTGTGAGCAGTGAGCCTGGGGAGATGAGAGAGAGGAGAGGTGTGTGAAGGGAAAGATGGCTGGCCTGGTCTGCTATGCTCTGCTCTCAGCCTGTCTCTGTCTCAGGACCAGTGGAGGGAGACCAGACCAGGCAGGCAGGACGAGACCAAACCAGACCCAGGCCAGGCAGACTGACTGGGGGCAATGCCAATTCCAGCCCCCCCCCTACCCTGTTCTCTTTCCTCTATCCTGTATCCACTCTCCATGCTCCCTGATCCAAATAAAGAACAGACAAACCAGACCAGGCAGAAACTGCCTACCAGCCCTCCAGTCCCTCCTCTCACCAGGCCGGCTCCATGCCCCCTGATCCAGGTGACAGCACAGGAACAAAGAGGTGATATAATCCACCGGCCCCCAGCAGCCTGCTCCAAGAGAACAGACAGCAAAGCACGCGCCAAGGCTAATATTGAAAAACAATTTAGTAAATGTAAATCAAATAATGAATCTAAAAAATAAAATAAAAAGTACTATACTGAAAATATTATTTTGGGCTGCAAAACGAACTAAAATAAAATAAAAACATCATAAATTATTAACAGAAGAAGCACTGGTTAATTTATTCATCCTGTCTGGCAAGTCCACGAGACTGTGCTATGAGCCAGCCTTCAACCAAACAGATGATCCAAACTTAAAACTCCTGGCGTTGCTAGAGTAAACGGAGTGATTGCCTTGCAAATGGATACAGAGACCCAGAAAGTTAAGGAGATTCTGAAAGAAGCATGAAAAATAACACTGTGTGTAGACGGAGGGAGCAAGAAAGGACTGACTGCTTCGTTCATGGGCATATCAGCCTGCTTCTATCACCCCTCCTCCAACAAGGCACAGCATCCACTGCTCAACCTCCATTGGATTTAGCATCCACACGCCAGAGAGGAATTGACTGTAGATTGGACGCATGGGACATAACAGAGGAGAAGATCCTACTCGTCTTAATTGACAACGGGGCGAACATAGTCAATGCTATCAAGCTGTTACAGAACAGGTAAGAGAATACCAGTGACCAACAACAACCAGAACTGGCCATAGCTTTGAACGGCGTGGCAGAAATGTCTGAATCTGAGTCGGACTCAGACGATTATATCCTTTTAAATCCAAGTCTCATTAAGATTGATTTATAACTTAAACATAACCAAACCTATGACCTGACCATCACCTTATGCATTACTGTCCCACAGTGGCAAGATATGACATCCCCAAAAACACAAACTAGAAGCGTACAACAGATAAATGGCTCCTCCCATGCATAAGGCTACTTTCTGTCCCAAATACTAACACTAAAACTGAAAATAAATAATGTAAAAATGAAACATAATTGATTTTATAAAACAAACAAAAAAACAAGTAATAAATCAATACCTGACCCGTGTTACATTTCGCCCTTCCCTATGCATTTAACGCCCACTAACGCACATAAACCATGCCGCCGATAAAAAGTCTGGTTCTAAAATGGTGCATTTTATAATTTTCTTGGATTAGAGAAATAAATATAGCCCAATAACACTAGAACGCTCAGTGATCGTCCTTTAACAGCTGCCATCAAAACTGCTTTCAAATTAGTGTTTTCCCTCAACTGCATTAGGATTGTTGTAGGCTACAGTGACTAGGAATGCATATTTCTCTCCCTGTGCGCCATTCACAATTTGAATGCACAGTGAGAGGAATATTATTTTCTTGTATAGAATGCGACAGGCTGAACAATTGAATAGGTCAACTATTCTACTATGGGGTTGTCTGATTTTGCTGTTGCTTAGACTACTCATGTTGTTAGATGTGGAAAATGAAGGGGTGGACAACAATTTTTTCATTAGACAATTCATATAGGCTAATTAAAGGTAGCTGGTCTCAGCTCCGCCTGGTTCTCATTTGGATCATAGGTGCCGGGTCTCAGAACCGGGCGGACCCGGCCCAATATAACCCCTGCACACACCTACACCCATACACATACACACACACACTGGGCCTGTTTCCGCAGAGAAACACACGGCCTACCTTCTCTTTGTTGTGCATGAGACAGCATTTCAGCCTTCAGCTGTCCTAATTTCAACAACAGCAGGAGACAAGAACACTTGGAATGCAGAAGAATGCTAATGTGTTCCATTGTTCTTTTCACAATCAACCAGTTTCATTATCATATCCCAACCGGATGATTAGACATGCCAAAAAACTGTGTTATGGAAGGAAGCAGCATCACTGTATTTCATTTCATTTAGACAGATGAAATAATACAAGTATCTCCATCCGGATGGTGTCTATGGGTTGGCTTATAAGGAATAACTGTTGGGTTTGACTGAATGAGGCTTGGTGGTAAAATACAGAATAGAGTAATAGAAATACCAATCGACTATGTTCGAAAAGCTATGTCTGCGTCCCAAATGACATCCCATTTCCTAGACAGTGCACTACTTTTGACCAGAGCCATATGGGCCCCTATGGGTCCTGGTCAAAAGTAGAGTACTAAATATGGAATATTTTGGACTCAACCTTCAAAATGGCTTTAAATTAAACTGAGGAGTGTAGTAATGGATTCCAATGTTTACCTCTCTAACATTGTCAGATAACATTACAATATACATTTATCAATGGAAAAGCTTTTTGATATCGATCAATCTCCCATTAGCACTTTGTACCAACCTTTTATAAGAAAGCACTTGTAGTGGATTCCTTTAAAATGTTTTAAACAAAATGGATCTCAGGGCTCTCACTATTGCCATGGGTAAATGCACTGATAGTGCTACCAACTTCCATTAGATTAGTAGACTTTCCAAAGTAAGAAATCCAAAAGAGTGACTGGAAGTGTAAAGCTAGCATTAAAGTGGATGGGTGATGCAGCAATATGTCCTGCTGTACATGTTAGAACACAAGTATTGAAATACCAATTCATGAGTTTCAAAAGGGAGCTTGAATGTTTCAAAAATAATGTATTCACAATAACAGGCCAGGTTGGGTGGGGCGGGGTATGGGGTGAATGTTGGGGTGCTTGTGAGTAACAATTAAGCTTTTCTTTACAAATCTGCATAGTTATTGTGGTTAACTTAACAGATAATATACGCTTGAGAGGGCCATTGTCTTGTGAATAATATGCCTGCCACTGCTTAAGAGACTAAATTAACATTACTTATTATTAAGTTATTACAAAGCCAGTAGGCAGATGCAGAAAGACTGAATGAAAGATGTCATCTCATCCCTCAGACAGACTAGTTCCAGGAACAGAAGAAGTTCCTACACTTGAATATTTTGAGAGACAAAGGGTATTTCCCAAAGGGTAATGGGATAGCTCAAAAGTAGTTTGGCCACAATGTGCTGCCATAACATTAGAAAAAATGTCCTAGGTGACATCATCTGCCAAACCTTATTTCTGCCTCAACATAAACAGTCTCAATTTTATATCTAGCAAAGGAGTTTTGTGCTTCAACTGACAGTATATCTGAAGAGTGACAATGTACGTGAAAGCTAGCTTAAATTCGTCCAAGCTCGGCAAAAAATGGGATGCTGCTAACCAACCGGCTACCTTGTGCTGCACACACAATGCTGAATGCTTCCACCAAAATCTAGCTAGGTAGCTAGCTACTGTTGTAGATAACATTATTCAGAGTTTTTATCTGTTTTTATGAAGCAGCTGTGCTGCCTGTTCTGCCGCCAGTCTGTGTAGTAGCCTCCTGAATCAGCTACTGCTGCGCTCAGCTGACCCAACGTTGCAATGTAGCGATCGCGGAAAAAAACATGCTGATCTACAAACTGATTTCTGATAACATTCCCTCTTACTTTTGGGGCAGCATGTCTACAACTCGAGGGTAATTAAACAAGCCAAGCAAGCTGTTTATGTCAGTAAGGTAGAGCTAGCTAGGTATGTCAGTAAGATAGCAACAACAAGTTAGCTAAGCAGATCATAAAGTTGGCCGAAGTGCTTGCACATCATTTTAGCAGGAGGAAGCCACCCTTTGGTTTTCATTATCTGTCACAACAACATAATTTAACTAGCTATTCTGACTATTTTATAGAGAATTAATGAGAGCGCAGTGATATCATAAATTAGGAACTATGTTTTCATATTTGAATGGCGGATGCTCGGGAATATAACATGTTTTATATGAGTTCCACGCCCTACAAGACAGGTCAGTTGAGGGACGAGCGTCGTGTAGGAGTGACGCCATCTTAAGGAAGACAATGCCACAGCCTAGACTACAAGGAAGTGAATCCATTTTCTCAAGGTGTCTCTCTGAAGTCCCTTCAGAATCAGTTAATTAGCAGCTGCCTGCCATCACAGCAGTCTTTAGAGCTGTGCTAACAGCTAACAGTAGGCTACACCTCACACTGAGCTAGGGAAAACGATCCCCCGAAGAATAAAAACATCAAAGACAGCGAGACAAAAAGCCCACTGTTTGTGGTGGTAATAGAAAATAATGGAAAATACAACATTTAGCAACAATAGTACATACATTTAGGGCCAGTTTCCCGGATTAAGACTTATGCATAAGGGCTTTATGCTGTAGGTAAACATATGTGAACATGAACGTGTCTGCTCAATCTCTTAGCTCTCGACATGACTGATGTGCAGGTGGCTGGCCATGTGAAGGGGAACCAAGGGGGACCGTTGAAAGCCTCTTGACTGTCAGAGTGAAGGATAAGCTGTCTGATAGGTTGAGCGGGCCAAGGCATTACAGCTCTCTGACTCCAGTCTGCCTGGCATTGGTCTAAAGTCAGTTCTGGAGTGGCTCTTACCTCTGACAGGGCTAATAATGCCCTTTGGAACCCCTCTCCTTCTCTCTCCCTGAGTGGTCAACCACCACACACCTCCCTGACTCCAGCTTGCCTGGCCTTGGTCTAGAATCAGGTCAGGTCTGGAGTGGCTTGGCTCAAATAAACCTGCCAGCAGTAATGCTACCCTTTCAAAACTGTCTCCCTCTTTCTCCTTGAGTGGTCAATTAGCCAATAAGAGCTTTGCCAGGAGATGTCCCAAGGCCTTTAGATTGCTGCTGGTAAGTACGTCCCCTACAGGAGTGGACTGAGTAAATATTGTTCCACTTAGCTTGGTCTGAGGGGGTTGTAGAATCGCATCACAACAAGCCCTTTAGGCAGACAACCATAATAACCCTTCACCAAACAAGGGAGTCTTTTGAACTCACGCCAAACAAACACAACAGAGAACAGCTACAAGTCACACAGAGGAGGCTAATCATTTAACTGAAGGGGTTTTGGTTCCGCCCGCTAAGCAGTCTGTCGTCATGTTGTTTCAGGGATTTCAGCTCCTTGATTTGTTGACCCCCCCCCACCCATCTAAAGTCCCAGGAGCACCTGGCATGGTTAGATCAATCTGAAATTAAATACATCCTTTTAATATCCAAAAAAATAAAAGTCTGCAACAACTGAGCTGAAGTAAAGTTAAGATCTTTGAAACAACGTTTTTAATGCAGACCTACTCTTTTTGTGGGGGGTATCTGAACAATCTGGTTTTATGCACTGTCTAAGAAACCCTTTGGGAGAGAGTGATTAATAGATCAACCTGAAGGAAGAGCACAGAGCAGCAGGGCAAATGACTGCTGATGGCAGCACCTCTACTGTACAAAAATGACAGAATGCCATATGATGTTGGGCCATTGAAATATTGGGGGCTTCCTACTTTTAGAGAGGATTTTAAGTGGACAAAAGCTGAAATCCAAAGTTTCCTACACACTTATCTGTCTTCCTGTAAGGCTAAAACTCCCTAAGTGCTGACAGGCTCATTCTCTGCCATGGTAATCTCTGTATTCTCTCAACACAAAAAAAAATCCCTTATAAGAATATCCTGAATAGCCTGGATCAGCACTTTGGCACTGCATTTCCTCTCAACCACAGAGTGATCACAATACTTGACTGGGAGTTGCCTGGTCTACGCACCAAATGGGGGCCAATTCCCTATCTGGTACACTACTTTTGATCAGGGGTCTCGTCAAAAGTAGTGCACTAAATAGGGAATAGGGTGCAATTTGGGACCGCAAACCCATTCTCCTTTGTGACCTGGCACTCTCCTCTGGTTATTATAGAGTGAGAGTTGTGAGAGTCAAAAAGGCCCACACAGTGGTAGGCATCCTGACCCGTAGTGCCTTTCTCATGGTAAACAGGTTGAGATGGGCCCTGCTTTGTTCCGCTATAATACAGCATCTGCTTTATGGCATGGAAAAAAATGCATTGTCCCCCCGGGGATAGAGAATTGGACCGTTGATGTTGACCGTGGTTGACTATGGAGCGGCAGGGGCTTTGACCGTGACACCAGCTGGCTGGTGCTGGTGGGTGGTGGTCGACCCGACCGCCCTGCACACAGGTCCTCCAAAGCAGGGTCTGTGTTGGGGTATGAAGGGATGAGGCCCACCAGATAATGGGAGCTCTATGGTCAAATGGCAAAAGGCCAATTGAAAATGTTAAAAACAAAGTGTTCAAATGGCAAGAGGCCATCTTTCTAGGAGAAAATGAGTCTCCGCAGTATAATAGTTTTCTAAGCTTTTAGCCTGAAGCTGTTTCAACAGCTCAACCTGTTGAACAGTTGTCATATGTCCACAGGTGGACAGAGAAACATGATATTTTATAGATACAGTACTGCAGGTGTTCACGACAGGCTATGTAACAGCAAGTATTTAACAGGTCAGATGGGAATGAGTGACTATGCAGAGAGAGAGAAAGAGAGAGACAGAGAAGGAGAGAGAGAGAAAGAGAGACGGTGAGAGAGAGAAAGAGTGTGAGAGAGGGGGGGGGATAGCCTTGGTTGGCTCTTACTTGTCCATTAAACATTTAGAGCAGAGCAGGCCTTGCACTCTGTGACACTGTAGTGGTGGGAGCTACGAGGGAGACACGAGGGAGGCTCATTACTGTGAAGGACTGTTTTCGATTTTAAAAGCCAATACCACAGTGGTATGGCTGGGTGAAATCCAACAATATATATTGAACTCATCTGTATTGCGATGCATGAATACTCCAAATCTGCATGCTAATGGATTCCCTTCAGTGTGTTCAGTGTTGACTGGATGGAGGTAATGGACAGGGGAGGGCTGGATGGTATCATGGATGTATGGTGTGATGGAGAGAGGGATGGATGGATGGATAGAGATAATGGATAGAGGAAGGCTGAATGGTGTCATGGTAGTGGCACAACAAGCCACTTAATGTTGCTCTGTTTACTGGACTGGATTAGCCTTCCTATGAGTGACAACACTAATTATAGTGATCCACATGTAGCTAGCTAAACAGATGATTAGCAGACCAGGGGTTTACTGACAGTCTGTGTTTGACAGCATGCATGGACTCAGGATCAGGGTCAACTTGAAATTCCATTTAGTTAGTTCAGGGATTCAATTGAAAGTCCATTTAAATGCAATTGGCTTCCTGAATCCCGAGGGCTATTGACTCATTGTTCATCTTCGGAGATCAATGGCAATAATGGAGATGATACAACATACAGAGTAACACTTTCCAATCTGGGATTGCACTTCAATATTTGTTTTGCTTTCACTCATTCAAGTATAGCATATATTTATTATATATTCATTTAAAAACACCCCATGCTAAATGAGAAATTGACAATTGTGTGCAAGAGTTTCTTTCTTTATTTTTCATATTAATTGCTTGTCAGAGTCGTTGTTAAATTTAGCATCACAAAACACAGAAATGTGAGGTTGCTCTAGTTTGGTGCACAAAGTAAAAGGGAATGCTTTAGAAAGGCATCCATTGGTTGATCCAATGTTATGTGAAAAGAGTAACTTTTAAACCATTTTACCATGTCTGATGTCTGTCTGATGTCTGATGTCTATCTGATGTCTGTCTGTTGTCTGATGTCTGATCATGTCAATCAAATTAGAGCACTACGAACATAGAAATAGAATGGCCTAGAATAGTCATGTCTATGACTGGTCGGTGTCCAGAGTGGATCATCTGTCTATGGTAAGACCATAGAAATTGAGGCTCTCTATTATGTCTGTTTCAAACAATGTAAGTCCTATGCAGTCCTGTGCAATTAGATATTATAGATATAGAATGGGTGTCTGTCACAGTGGTGCGTTAGACCACTGCACTGCATGGCTTTTGGGGCTCCCGAATGGCGCAAGAGGGGTCAGTAAAGGTTACATGTACCTGGTTCAAATCCATGCTGCATCACATCTGGCTGTGATTGGGAGTCCCATAGGGCAGTGCACAGTTGGCCCAGCGTCGTCTGGGTTTGGCCAGGGTAGGCCGTCATTGTAAATAAGAATTTGTTCTTAACTGACTTGCCTAGTTAAATAAAGGTTACATGATAAAACATAATCATATCTAGGCTCTGTCATAGTGGTGTGTTAGACCAATGCATGGCTTTATCTAGGCTCTGTCATAGTGGTGTCTTAGACCAATGCATGGCTTTATCTAGGCTCTGTCATAGCGGTGTGTTCGACCAATGCATGGCTTTATCTAGGCTCTGTCATAGTGGTGTCTTAGACCAATGCATGGCTTTATCTAGGCTCTGTCATAGTGGTGTGTTCGACCAATGCATGGCTTTATCTAGGCTCTGTCATAGTGGTGTGTTCGACCAATGCATGGCTTTATCTAGGCTCTGTCATAGTGGTGTGTTCGACCAATGCATGGCTTTATCTAGGCTCTGTCATAGTGGTGTGTTCGACCAATGCATGGCTTTATCTAGGCTCTGTCATAGTGGTGTCTTAGACCAATGCATGGCTTTATCTAGGCTCTGTCATAGTGGTGTGTTAGACCAATGCATGGCTTTATCTAGGCTCTGTCATAGTGGTGTGTTAGACCAATGCATGGCTTTATCTAGGCTCTGTCATAGTGGTGTGTTCGACCAATGCATGGCTTTATCTAGGCTCCTCTTTCATTTATTTCTTTAGTCATCCATTTGGAATGAAATGATTCACTAAAGCTGTCTGGGACATGCTCCTGCTTCCAACAATCCATTTTCACTGGAACCTTTCAAGTAGACAGAAAAACAAAATTGAATAGGATGAGATAGAATTAGAATGAAAACCAACTCAATAGTATAGAATGAAAACCAACTCAATAGTATAGGATGAAAACCAACTCAATAGTCTAGAATGAAAACCAACTCAATAGTCTAGGATGAAAACCAACTCAATAGTCTAGAATGAAAACCAACTCAATAGTATAGAATGAAAACCAACTCAATAGTCTAGAATGAAAACCAACTCAATAGTCTAGAATGAAAACCAACTCAATAGTATAGAATGAAAACCAACTCAATAGTCTAGAATGAAAACCATCTCAATAGTCTAGAATGAAAACCAACTCAATAGTCTAGAATGAAAACCAACTCAATAGTATAGAATGAAAACCAACTCAATAGTATAGGATGAAAACCAACTCAATAGTCTAGAATGAAAACCAACTCAATAGTATAGGATGAAAACCAACTCAATAGTATAGGATGAAAACCAACTCAATAGTATAGAATGAAAACCAACTCAATAGTCTAGAATGAAAACCAACTCAATAGTCTAGAATGAAAACCAACTCAATAGTCTAGAATGAAAACCAACTCAATAGTCTAGAATGAAAACCAACTCAATAGTATAGGATGCGGAAATATCGTAAAGCGACAACAGAAAATGACCACAATGTACTCTGGCTGTGTTTGAATCAGTTCAGGCCAAAGACAAACTTCTTACAAACAATCACTGATCTCATGAGAAAACTGGAAAGTAAAAAAAAAGAATGCTTTTTGAATAGCTCCATACCTTGAGTAAATATAAAAAAGGTAATGGTATATTGGAACAAGACTGTACATGACTAGAAATAGGCATACTACAGCTCTATTAAACACAGGAAAAGCAGAACACTTGGTAAGAGTCATATTGAGGTTTTTGTACACCAATAATAGCATGGACACTTGGAGGAGAGGTAGGGAGGGGACATAGGGACAAAGAATAGTCCTCCAGCCGGTGTATTGTTCCTATCATCAAAGAGTAGACCAAAGAAAGCCATATTTCAGGCAGACAGTCTAGATTAGAATGGTGCACCCCGGTGAGACAGAGAGCAAGCTACGGTCACTACCTCCTCTTCCCTTTCTCTCACCCCAACCTGACCCTCTCCTCAGCCTTCTCACTACATAACATCTGTTAGAATAACACAAGCCTTTAAAGACCCAATTTGGGACATATACAGCTGTCATCATCATTTAAATCCCCATTTGATAGATCTTTGACCAGATCTAATGTGTTATATTCTCCTACATTAATTTCACATTTCCACAAACTTCAAAGTGGTTCCTTTCAAATGGTATCAAGAATATGCATATCCTAGCTTCAGGTCCTGAGCTACAGGCAGTTAGATTTGGGTATGTAACTTTAGGTGAACATTAAAAAGGGTCCAAACCTTTAAACAGTAATGACCACAGTAAACACGTGTTAGTTTCAAAGTGACCCAAGAGGAAAAGTCAATAAAGTTGACAGGGAACACTGACGATACTGACATCCTAAAGAAAGGGACTACATTATGGGTTATAGTTACACACAGAACTACAGTTTTGAGGACGGAGGATTTACATTTGTGAAGTAGTATACCCCCTCCAGAAGAAACCCCAAACAGAGTCAGCGTCCTCAATGTCTCCCTATTCACATGCTGTTCTGGTGTTCTGGTTAAACGACTTTTATTTTTTTATTTAACCTCTATTTATCCAGGTTAGTCTCACTGAGATAAAATCAAATGTTCAAGAGAGACCTGATCCAACCAAGACAACAGCAGGGGAAACAGTGTCTGAAACAAATATCAGACATACTGCAACAGCTTACATAGAACACACCCTTAAAAAAATGTTTTGGGGACGTAGACACACACACATCTCTAAGTCTACATCAAAGTGTGTGGATGTTTTAAAGTAGTGCACTATGTAGGGAATGAGGGTGCCTTTTGGGACGCAATCAGACTCTACTGGGTGTCTCCCTGTCTCCCTCCCAGCTACACTTCTAAGTCTACATCAAAGTGTGTGGATATTTGATCATTATCACAAAAAAAAACCACTAATGCAAGTGTCATGCATTGTGCCCTTCTGGAAATAAAAATTGACAAAACCTATATTTTGGTAATCGTTGACCGAAACTGTGACCAAAGTTAGGTTTTGATGATCTGAAACACCTGGTTGATGGTGACACAGAGGTTGATAGAACCTGCAACTTCCATTACCCATGAGGCATTGGGAACCAGGCCAGGTGTTGGTGTAGTGATATGCATGGTCTTGTGGTGCTGTGTTGCTCCGTTAGTAAGACTGTGGCGCTATCAACACCAATTGGTTGTGGGTTCAGTTCCCGCAGGGATACCATAGGGCAACACATACTTAAAACGACTGTATTCACTTTGGATGTAAGTCACTTTGGATAAAAGCAAAGTAGCGTATAGCTACGTGGGAGGCAAAGGGCCTGCAGGAGGTGAGGTGGGAGCTGTTGTTTTAGTATGTGTTTATCTGTCAGCCAGCAGTGGTGATTGCGGGGGCAGTCAGATTAGGGAAGCGCAGCCCTGCTATCACTCTCTCCCAGGGTTTGGTTTGGGTATACGTGACGGGGTAATCCCGGGGTAGTTTGACTCGAGGCGCCAAATGCTTAATGGGATTTGAACATTGAAGATGGGCATGGAGAATCCAATCAGAGCCCGGCCCCCATGTTGTGGACCTATTCTAATCTGCTTAGTAACTAACTAGCTATCAGGGAACGAGTCCTCTGTTGAAGCATATGTATGAAAAAGGAATCACAGGAAATTTTGCCATGAATTGAAACATACACACATACAGTTGAAGTTGGAAATTTACATACACTTAGGTTGGAGTCATTAAAACTAGTTTTTCAACCACTCTACAAATGTCTTGTTAACAAACTATAGTTTTGGCAAGTCGTTTAGGACATCTACTTTGTGCATGACACAAGTAATTTTTCCAACAATTGTTTACAGACATATTATTTCACTTATAATTCACTGTATCACAATTCCAGTGGGTCAGAAGTTTATATACACTAAGTTGACTGTGCCTTTAAACAGCTTGGAAAATTCCAGAAAATGATGTCATGGCTTTAGAAGCTTCTGATAGGCTAAATGACATAATTTGAGTCAATTGGAGGTGTACCTGTGGATGTATTTCAAGGCCTACCTTCAAACTCAGTGCCTCTTTGCTTGACATCATGGGAAAATCAAAATAAATCAGCCAAGACCACAGAAAGAAATTGTTGACCTCCTCAAGTCTGGTTCATCCTTAGGAGCAATTTCCAAACACCTGAAGGTCCACGTTCATCTGTACAAATAATAGTACATATGTATAAACACCATGGAACCACGCAGCCGTCATACCGCTCAGGAAGGAGACACGTTTCTCTGCAAATCAATCCCAGAACAACAGCAAAAGGACCTTGTGAAGATGCTGGAGGAAACAGGTACAAAATAATCTATATCCACAGTAAAACAAGTCCTATATCGACATAACCTGAAAGGCCACTCAGAAAGGAAGAAGCCACTGCTCAAAAACCGCCATAAAAAAGCCAGACTACGGTTTGCAACTGCATATGGGGACAAGGATCGTACTTTTTGGAGAAATGTCCTCTGGTCTGATGAAACAAAAATAGAACTGTTTAGCCATAATGACCATCGTTATGTTTGGAGGAAAAAGGGGGAGGCTTGCAAGCCAAAGAACACCATCCCAACCGTGAAGCACGGGGGTGGCAGCATCATGTTGTGGGGGTGCTTGCTGCAGGAGGGACTGGTGCACTTCACAAAATAGATGGCATCATGAGGATGGAAAATTATGTGGATATATTGAAGCAACATCTCAAGACATCAGACAGGAAGTTAAAGTTTGGTCGCGAATGGGGCTTCCAAATGGACAATGACCCCAAGCATACTTTCAAAGGCAAAATGGCTTAAGGACAACAAAGTCAAGGTATTGGAGTGGCAAAGCCCTGACCTCAATCCTATAAAAAATGTGTGGGCAGAACTGAAAAAGCGTGTGCGAGCAAGGAGGCCTACAAACCTGACTCAGTTACACCAGCTCTGTCAGGAGGAATGGGCCAAAATTCAACCAACTTATTGTGAGAAGCTTGTGGAAGGCTACCTGAAACGTTTGACTCAAGTTAAACAATTTCAAGGCAATGCTACCAAATACTAATTGACTGTATGTAAACTTCTGACCCACTTGGACTGTGATGAAAGAAATTAAAGCTGAAATAAATCATTATCTCTACTATTATTCTGATATTTCACATTCTTAAAATAAAGTGATGATCCTAACTGACCTAAGACAGGGAATTTTTACTAGGATTAAATGTCAGCAATTGTGAAAAACTGAGTTTAAATGTATTTGGCTAAGGTGTATGTAAACTTCCCACTTCAACTGTATATGTATTAAATAGCTCCATGTACTGAATTGTAAATCTTAGCTTCAGGCTTTACTTGTGGTCTAGATACAGTCGAATCAGAAGAAACTTAACTGTAATCCATTTATTATTATATTATATACTCTGTGTGTTGAAACTATCCATGTATCCATGTTCCACAACTGAAACTGGAGAGCACTATCTCCAAAACATCTGATGAGTTGTGTTTCAGGGTGAACCAAACAACATTTATCTCCAGTTATCACAGAAGGATGTGTCCTAAGTAGGACATCCCTTTTAACAACCAGAAGAAAAGAGATCAGACAACTTGGTAAGGACATACAGTCGTGTCTTTCTCTGGGACATACAGTCATGTCTTTCTCTGGGACCTACAGTCATGTCTTTCTCTGGGACATACAGTCATGTCTTTCTCTGGGACATACAGTCATGTCTTTCTCTGGGACATACAGTCATGTCTTTCTCTGGGACATACAGTCATGTCTTTCTCTGGGACCTACAGTCATGTCTTTCTCTGGGACATACAGTCATGTCTTTCTCTGGGACCTACAGTCATGTCTTTCTCTGGGACCTACAGTCATGTCTTTCTCTGGGACCTACAGTCGTGTCTTTCTCTGGGACCTACAGTCATGTCTTTCTCTGGGACCTACAGTCATGTCTTTCTCTGGGACTTTCTCTGGGACCTACAGTCATGTCTTTCTCTGGGACCTACAGTCATGTCTTTCTCTGGGACCTACAGTCGTGTCTTTCTCTGGGACCTACAGTCATGTCTTTCTCTGGGACCTACAGTCATGTCTTTCTCTGGGACCTACAGTGGGACCTACAGTCATGTCTTTCTCTGGGACCTACAGTCATGTCTTTCTCTGGGACCTACAGTCGTGTCTTTCTCTGGGACCTACAGTCGTGTCTTTCTCTGGGACCTACAGTTGTGTCTTTGTCTGGGACCTACAGTCGTGTCTTTCTCTGGGACCTACAGTTGTGTCTTTGTCTGGGACCTACAGTCGTGTCTTTCTCTGGGACCTACAGTATTGTCTTTCTCTGGGACCTACAGTTGTGTCTTTCTCTGGGACCTACAGTCGTGTCTTTCTCTGGGACCTACAGTCATGTCTTTCTCTGGGACCTACAGCAGTGTCTTTCTCTGGGACCTACAGTTGTGTCTTTCTCTTGGACCTACAGTCTTGTCTTTCTCTGGGACCTACAGTCTTGTCTTTCTCTTGGACCTACAGTCTTGTTTTTCTCTGAGACCTACAGTCGTGTCTTTCTCTGGGACCTAAAGTTGTGTCTTTCTCTGGGACCTACAGTTGTGTCTTTCTCTGGGACCTACAGTCGTGTCTTTCTCTGGGACCTACAGCAGTGTCTTTCTCTGGGACATACAGTTGTGTCTTTCTCTTGGACCTACAGTCGTGTCTTTCTCTGGGACCTAAAGTTGTGTCTTTCTCTGGGACCTACAGTCGTGTCTTTCTCTGGGACCAACAGTCGTGTCTTTCTCTGGGACATATAGCAGTGTCTTTCTCTGGGACCTACAGTCGTGTCTTTCTCTGGGACCTACAGTCGTGTCTTTCTCTAGGACCTACAGCAGTGTCTTTCTCTGGGACATACAGTCGTGTCTTTCTCTGGGACATACAGTCGTGTCTTTCTCTGGGACCTACAGTAGTAGAGGGAGAAGAGGGAGAGATAGGCCACACTCCAAATGGAACCCTATTCCCTAGACAGAGTAATGAATATTCCACTACATGGACTCCAGAGGGCTATCTTCTGGTGTTTTATCATCTCCTAAAGACAGCAGCAAGGTTCCTGGGAAATGACATTATTCCCCTTTTTCCAGGGAGGGGGGAGGGAGGGAGAGAGCGAGCGAGAAAAAGAGATAAAGGTGGAGACAGAAAGAGATGCAGAGAGAGACAGAGAGAGAGAGAGAGAACGCGAGAGACAGAGCGAGAGGTAGAGACAGAGAGAGGGACAGCGAGAGAGAGAGAGAGAGAGAGAGAGAGAGAGAGAGAGAGAGAGAGAGAGAGAGAGAGAGAGAGAGAGAGAGAGAGAGAGACAAAGAGAGAGAGAGAGAGAGAGAGAGAGAGAGAGGACGAGAACGTGGTGGATGGAGATTAGACAGTAATCTGTTCTCAGAGAAGCAATTGCTGCTTTATCTGTGTGGCTCAGCTATAAACTCCGATTATAAAACAGGTTTTCATAATTCTATAAGCGCTCCAGATATCATCCCCTCAAAAGATTGCATGTAAGGGAAATGGAACCACATTAAATATCCAGCCATAACATAGATGAGACAGGACAAGAACTACAGTAGCTCCTTGAGCTCTCATCCAGTCTGTTATTCTACAGGACGTTTGATTGAGGGTTTCCCTATGACCTCACTCGGACTTTAGTATATACTGTTAAATGTCCCACATCACTGAAGATCAGACTTCAAAACCAGCTATATGAATTCTCATTTTTCCCACTCAATAACCCATTGTCATAAATGGACAAAAAAAAGAAATCCTGAAAGTGATGCATTTGTCCTCCAGAGGTGATGTGTAGGTGGCGTGCACTCTGTCACGCAGCAAGTCTTTTGAGTAACACGTCTGCAATGGTAGCTCTTCTCAAAGAGAGTTCTGAATATAGGATCAGTTCTGCCTTTTAGATCATAATGAATATGATTATATGGACAGAAGGGAACCTGATCCTAGATCAGCACTCCTATTCTGAGATGCTTTTTGAATATGTGTGTCATTGTCCTGTGGGACCAGGGAGCTAGGCCAGAGAGGCCTCCTGAACCAGCCAAACCTCCAAGGCATGTTGTCCATTGGATCTGGTTAAAACTGGAATCTTTCCTTTCAAACTCGGCCAGGACTCAAATGCCACAGCTGACCAACGGAGAGATGGACGCTAATGACCATGGAGAACAATGGAGAACATAATGGTTAATAACTGACTCATATGGCACTCATTTTGTGTGGTGTGGATATTTTATTTTCACACCGTCCTTTTCAGCACGATTCCAGCTATGATGAATGCGTAACCAGGCCAGCTCAGTACAGCTTGGTTTGGCTCGGCTCAGTAACACGAAAAGCCCTCAAGGCATCGTCCACCTCTGTCTCGAATCTGGCTCTTGCCCAGAATTTACCCATAACTCAGAGCTGTAAAAATACAGATTGTCTGACCGGATCACAAGGGCACATTGAAATGACTTCCAACCTACATACATACCCAACAGACAGATAAGCCCTGGTGCCCCAGACAGAACTCTCTGCCACACTGGCCGTTTGATTGGGTTATCAGCCCAGCAGATAAATGAAGTCACCATACTTCCCTCCATCCTCTCCTCTTTACTGCTGGGGCCAGAGCAGGGAATTATCTTAGTGACAATGACGTTCTTTCAGAGCCACCAAAGAGCCAGTCTGAGCTGAGAAGCAGAGAGGGAATGAAGAGGACTACAGATACAGAGGAAAGAGATCCCAATGATTGCTATTCCACTGTAGTGTGTTTGATCTAAATTGCTCTGGCGTAGGAATGTATTCCAGTCAACTGGCTGTGTCGCCGTGACTGTTGTCTCCGTGGCTGTTGTCACCGTGGCTGTTGTAGGACAGGAAGGGAGGGGTGTTGTAGGACATGTAGGGAGGGCTGTTGTAGGACATGTAGGGAGGGCTGTTGAAGGATAGGGAGGGAGGGCTGTTGAAGTACAGGGAGGGAGGGCTGTTGAAGGACATGTATTGAGGGCTGTTGAAGGATAGGGAGGGAGGGCTGTTGTAGGACAGGGAGGAAGGGCTGTTGAAGGACAGGGAGAGAGGGCTGTTGTAGGACAGGGAGGGAGGGCTGTTGAAGGACATGTAGGGAGGGCTGTTGAAGGACAGGGAGGGCTGTTGTAGGACAGGGAGGGAGGGCTGTTAAAGGACAGGGAGGGAGGGCTGTTGAAGGACAGGGAGGGAGGGCTGTTGTAGGACAGGGAGGGAGGGCTGTTGAAGGACAGGGAGGGAGGGCTGTTGTAGGACAGGGAGGGAGGGCTGTTGTAGGACAGGGAGGGAGGGCTGTTGTAGGACAGGGAGGGAGGGCTGTTGAAGGACAGGGAGGGAGGGCTGTTGAAGGACAGGGAGGGAGGGCTGTTGAAGGACAGGGAGGAGGGCTGTTGTAAGACAGGGAGGGAGGGCTGTTGTAGAACAGGGAGGGAGGGCTGTTGTCCTCTTGGTATTGATTATCTTTTAGTGTTTTTATTCATGAGATGGTTTTCTCACAGAAAGTGGACTGTTTTGGGGGAGATAGAGAGAAGAAGGATGTAGAAGAATATAAGAAGAATATAGAACAGACAACATTTTTTTTACCTCTATTACTAACATCACTGCTAGGCTAAAGGTTCATTGTAAACAGGCTTGGTACTTCTGGGAAACATCCAACATTTCCAAAAAACAAATCATTTAAATGACGTCCCAATCCTCATGTGTGGATTATATGTAATCTATACACAGTATTAATAATTAAAATCTAATATAACGAGATGACAAGTACATCCCCATTACTGTACGCGTAGTCAGAATATTGGGATTACACTAAATATTAAGGCTGCAATATGTAACTTTTTGGGTGACCTGACCAAATTCACATAGAAATGTGAGTTATAGATCTGTCATTCTCATTGAAAGCAAGTCTAAGACGCGGTAGATTTGTTCTATGTGCGATATTTCGATGCTACCCATTCTTAAACTTAGTTTTTTTTCGATTTTGTACACCAGCTTCAAAAATATGAAAATACTAAACTCAGCAAAAAAATAAATGTCCCTTTTTCAGGACTCTTACTTTCAAAGATAATTTGTAAAAATCCAAATAACTTCACAGATCTTCATAGTAAAGGGTTTAAACACTGTTTCCCATGCTTGTTCAATTAACCATAAACAATTAATTAACATGCAATCCCTCCATCAGTGCTCAGACTGTCCGCAATAGGCTGAGAGAGGCTGGACTGGGGGCTTGTAGGCCTGCAGGTCCTCACCAGACATCACCGGCAACAACGTCGCCTATGGGCACAAACCCACCGTCGCTGGACCAGACAGGACTGGCAAAAAGTGCTCTTCACTGACGAATCGCGGTTTTGTCTCACCAGGGGTGATGGTCAGACTCGCGTTTATCGTCAAAGGAATGTGTGTTACACCGAGGCCTGTACTGGAGCAGGATCGATTTGGATGCATGACAATGCCACCAGCCATACTGCTCGTTCTGTGCGTGATTTCCTGCAAGACAGGAATGTATGTGTTCTGCCATGGCCAGCGAAGAGCCCAGATCTCAATCTCATTGAGCACGTCTGGGACCTGTTGGATCGGAGGGTGAGGACTAGGACCATTCCCCCTAGAAATGTCCGGGAACTTGCAGGTGCCTTGGTGGAAGAGTGGGAACACAGCAAGAACTGGCAAATCAGGTGCAGTCCATGAGATGCACTGCAGGACTTAATGCAGCTGGTGGCCACACCAGATACTGACTGTTACTTTTGATTTTGACCTCGCCCTTTGTTCAGGGACACATTATTCAATTTATGTCTCAGTTGTTGATTCTTGTTATGTTCATACAAATATTTGTTAAGTTTGCTGAAAATAAACGCAGTTGACAGTGAGAGGACGTTTCTTTTTTTGCTGAGCTTTTATTTTTGGTTATTAAAAAGATATTTCACAGCGGTTTAGATGGTATAATGATTATCTACACAGTTTTTTGTCACATAAACTGAAATTAGGAAAACAATTTGAATTTTAGCATCCAGGAAACGGCAGAGCTGCATAGTGCACCTTTAATACATCAAGCTGTAAACAGTTCTCCCCGGGATGGTAAAAACAACATTCCTAATGACAGCTCTACTCTCTCCCTCTTCTTTTTCTCTCTATCCTTTCTCTTCTTTCCAGTCACTAACTGCTACAGGCTTGGAGTTGGTAGGTATACTGGTAAATGTCCAATATATTTTAAAATAGAAAAACAAATGCATATGGAAATATGGGATAAAATACACCAAGCTGTTAACAGTCCTCTTAGGCATAGAGAAAAACAACATTCCTGGTGCCAGCTCTACTCTCTCCCCCTTTTCCCTCCGCTGTCCTAACTATGGCAGCACCCTCGCCTGAGAGAGAAGAATTCTCCATAGCTGACAGAATGCATTAGACTCCCAGAAAACATGTCTAATGACGCTGACGCTGGACACGATTGGTACGCTTAAATGTTTCTCAACATGTGACCTGGGAATCTGGGTGTTCGATTGGGTGTGGTGAAAAAATGGGAGTGGCTTTACTGTGGGACAAATTTTATGACTAATGAGTTTTTGACCTCAATCTTCTCTAATAATTTTGAAGCCCTAGACACACAAAGATTATGGTGGGGTATGTATTAAGCTTTTAAACAACATGTGTACCACAGGCAGGGATGAGAACAACAGCAAAACAGCATCCAGATCCAGCTTTGTTTTGGTTTGAAGAAAGATCAAAAGGGACATGGACTGGAACATGTATCTGAGGTTGAATGGAGATGGAGGGAGAGGAGAAAATCTCAGATAGATTCGCAGTAGGATTTGTTTATCATCCCATGTCTTTTGTCTCTAACCCCAAGTGGAGAATTTTCCCAGGTTTCCCTTGGCTGTGTTTGGGGGGGTTGGGGGATGAAAAAAAGAAAGAAAGAAGGAAGAAAAGCTCATTGGTTTCAGCAGCTTGCTAGCTAACCAATCTATCATCCCAGTCGGATTAAGAGCCCTTCAGTAGCGGAGGCTGAGCCCTTGACATGGTCCCTAACCCTGGACCGGGGCAGAGTGGAAAGGACACACACACACTCTGGGGGAAGGGGACTGGTGGAGTGTAAAGAGCAGTGGTATTAGAGAACCGGGACCTAAATGAGTCACAAGGGTCAGTCGGCCCCCTGAACCACAGCAAATCCACTTTGTCACCTTTATTCACGAGCTGACAGCTAAGTGTCTACCGGCATCTTGTTACATCAATCACTGTTGCATGTGATGGGTCTAGGAGGATGAAACTAATCTTCTTATTCAACCTTTATTTCACCAGGTTGTGCCATCGAGGTCAGGTTTTAGAAAATACCTATTTTTCAAGAGATGACGCTGAGCTGAGCTCTCCCTTTGCTGCTTATGCCACATAACTCCTCACAGTGATGTGGTGTAATGTTCTACTATGCCATAGCGCAGGGTTCCTCAACTGGCGGCCTGCGGGTCGAATTTGGCCCCCGGGTGATTTTATTTGGGTCCCCATGTTTTTTTTTATTTCTTATAATGTTATATTATTTATAATTTTTATTGTTTGACATAAAAGACAAAAAAAAACAGGAAATCAGCTCCAAGTGATTTTATTTGTGGAAATCTGTTCCCAACTATTCCCACACATAGTAGAGAGACACGTGATCATACACAAATGTAAGCAAGGTTTGAAATTATTATGTTTTAGTCAAATATTATATATGTTTGGGCTTCTTGAGGTCAATTTGCAGTCTATACATTATTTGTAATTGTGTTCCGGTCCCCCGACCATCCGCTCAAGAAAAAATAAATAAAATCGCCCCGTGGCTGAATATAGTTGATGATCCCTGCCATAGTTTATACCCAGTGGTAATATAACATCCATTCAATAAGAGACAGAAACCACAGAGCATGGCCCTGGCTAGTGGGTTTAATGTACTCTTGGCAGGACCGGCTCTTTAAATCTCAGACATGAAAAGCGGGTTAAGGGCTGTGGTGGCATATTTGCTGAGCAATTAGACAACACAAATGGGGCAAGCCACTATGCCAAGAGAGAGGGAGGAGGAAGAGGGGAGGAAGAGGGGAGGAAGGAAGGTGATGGGTTCTTCTTAAGCCTATGCAAATCTAGGAAGAGAGCATGGGAAGGTTCTCGTGAGCGTTCAAGTGCACGCTCTCTTTCCCAAAGCCCCTACTTCCACAGCCATCATACTGCTAGGGCTAGGGCAGCACTCCTGACCTGCTGTCTGTTTCAACGGGCAGACTGGAGGACAGCGTCAGGCAGCTCCTGTGGCATTATTCCACTGTGACCCTCTTCAGAGCAAGTGCCCATTTCTTACACACATCTGCCGTCCATGCAGGATACTTGGCAAAAGCCTGGGGCGGGGGGCTGGGGATGAGGTTGGGGATGGAGCTGTGGATGGGGCTGAGGTTGGGGATGGAGATGGGGCTTTGGTTAGGGCTGAGGTTGGGGATGGAGATGGGGCTGGGGCTGAGGTTGGGGATGGAGCTGTGGCTGGGGCTGAGGTTGAGGATGGGGCAGAGGTTGGGGATGGAGATGGGGCTGGGGTTAGGGCTGAGGTTGGGGCAAAGGTTGGGGTTGGGGCAAAGGTTGGGGCTGGGAGCGAGGTTGGGGCTGGTGTTGAGGTTTAGGCTGGGGCTGAGGCTGGCTATAGGCTGAGGTGGTTCTCCTCAACTATATAGGATCCCTGGTCTCTTCATACAAATATCCCGATCTTCTCTTCAAACAGAGATCCAGCCAGCGGCCAGGCTTCTATTGTAGCCCAGACTCCCCTAGTCCCCAGCCCTCAGCCCCAGCCCTGACCCGGCAGCACCCCACTACTTCACAAGAAATGCTCCAAGAACAACGGCCCAGCCTGTGGGGACGGCACGAAAACAGACACCCTTTTGTTCCCCTTGCCCCTTCTCAGCGTTCCACTGAGGTGTATGATCCACCACAGCTTCCACACCCCCCTCCTCTCATCCCCCTTTCCTTCTTCTCCCCTCCTTTACAGTGGGTGGTAAAAAAGCAACTTGTGAGGAGGACACAGACTAACAAGCACAGCTATCCCTTCACCCCGCCCCCCCACCCCTATCACAGAGAATAAATTCAGTAACTCAGGTTTCGAAGAATGAATCCCCAAGTTTGCTAGCGGCCTAGAAGCTAAAGGGGTTTACGATAGGTTGTTGAAATCAAAGATGGCAGGTTAGCTTAACCTAACAACTTGGTCTCTAATGGAGGGGGACTTAGAACATAAAACCCACATCACATTCTTTTATGCTCAGAATCCTAGCCCCCAACCACTTCAAAAGGAGGCTTTCTGCTAGTCGAAACCTAACAGTCCATTTGAACAGAAAAGAGCATCGCCTCGTCTTTCTTCTCACTGAGGAGTGTAATAACTGAACATGGGAGAGGCGATCGTCGTTATCCCGGGGTAACCTTGAGCAGGGTGGGTCGGACGGCTATTGTGGTGCTAATAGCCTGAGCGCCGGGTATAGATTCCAGTCACAGTGGGGATGCTGCTGCTGCTGCTGTGCTGGTACTGCTGCTGCTGCTACTGCTGCTGCTGCTGCTACTACTGCTACTGGTACTATTACTACTTAGCAGCTGCTGCTGCTGCTTGCTGCTACTACTGCTACTGCTGCTACTACTACTTGTACTGCTGCTGCTGTTGCTACTGATGCTACTGCCTGCTGCTACTGCTGCTGCTGCTTAACTGCTGCTGCTGCTGTTGCTACTGTTGCTGACCAGCCCAAGCAAGCCGGCGGTGAAGCCTATATAGTAACCTGCTGAGCAACAGCGAAGCATATAGCAGCAGCGGCCGGCAGCAAACTGCTGCTGGCGGCATAACGGTTTAGCAAGCGGCGGAGACCAGCAGTAATCGCTAAGCCCGGCAGCGGCGAGCAACGTCTGCAGCGGCGATAAACGCGATCTTGCTCGCTGACGAGCATGGCAAGCCAGCAACCAGCCAGCAGCAGTGCCTTAACAGCGGTCAAGCAGCTGACAGCGCTTAGTGGCGTACTATGCCTGATTTAGAGCAGCCCGGCGGCGGCTGACATGCCAGTAACCCAGCGGGCAACCTTGGCTGCCGGTTGGCGGTAGCCCCGGCAACGCGCTTAGCCCCTGGTAGCTGACAACCTTCAGCGAGCGAGCAATAGCGGCAGCAGCAGCAGCCTGTTTGCTGGTAATGGATCTTAGCAGCAAGCTGATAAGCTGACAGCAATAACTAATAACGCTGCGGCAATAACTAGCCCTTAGCAGCGAGCAGCTAAGCAAAGCGGCCGATGTGGTCTTGCCCAGTGACGATTTGGCAGCAATAATAGCAGCAGTGATAGCAGCAGCGGCTAACCCAGCAGCCCAGCTGCTGTGACCAGCGGTTGGACGAGCCGAGCAGCAGGCATAGCGAGCGAGCCCAACAGCGGCTGAAAAGCGGCGGTGACAGCATAACTAACCCAGCGGCTGAGCGGCAACGCGCAACCAGCCAATAACGCGGTGGGCAGCAGCGGCAACTGACGGCGCAACCATCGCGACAGCGAGCCGGCCAGCCATAGCAGCAGGCAGCTAGCGGCGGCTGGCGACGGTATTGCTCTTTGTGACGGCTGACAGCAGTAACGCTGCTGGCGCTTAGCTGCGAGCAGCATAAGGATCATAGCCAGCAGCAGCAATGCATCAACAACAACATAGCGTAATAACATGCTGTGGCCAATCGTGGCGGCGCTGATTTGCTGCTTTCAACTAACAACAGCTTGGCCCAGTAGTGTGGAACAGCTAGCCCAATAATCGCATAACAATTTGGTTTTGAGGCAGCATCATTAACGTGCGACAGCAATGGATACTTGAACATATCTGGATGATCTTAACAACAGTTGACAGTGAGCAACATTTTAACAGCAACTGGCAACAGCGGCCTTAGCCGGAGTGTGTTAACGATTGACGGGTCTTAACAGCAGCGGACAGTTGCGGCAACGCTGTGAGCAGCGGCGGTGACGTGTTGCAGCAGGCTGTTTGTGGTTAACGGGTGGCGTTCAGCAGCGTGCAGCGGCGGCAAACGCGCGCTAACAACAGCTGGCTAGCGGTTAAAACAGTGCAGCCCAGCAGCAGCATGCTGGCAGCGGCAGCAAACGCTGTTAGCCCAACAGCAACCGATTTGTAGCTTGGTCTTAACGCCATGGCAACGCTGCTGCTGCCAAGCAGCCAGCCTCCTATAGCAGAAAAACCAGCGTACTGGTCATTTCAGCGCTGGCTGAGCAGCCTTATCATAGCAACAGCCGACTGGCGGCAACCTTATGCAGTAACTGGCCAGCAACTAGCAGCGAGCAGCGGCATACAGCTGCTGCAGCGGCGCTATGCTCTCGCTGCCCAGCAACAACTATGGATCTCGGTTCTTAACCAGCCCAGCAACAGCTGCTGCTGCTGCTGCTGCTGGCTGTAGCGTAGCAGCAGCAGCATGCTCAGCGGCGGCTGATTAAGCGGCGCTGTTGCTGGTGCTGCTGCTCTTGGCAGCGGCGAGAGCAACTAATCAGCTGCTGCTCATAGCGGCAGTTTTTACAACACTTGACTGCTGCTGCTGCAAGCTGCTGCTCGGATCTTAACAACGCTTATAAGTCTGCTGCGGCAACCAGTAACATATAAGCGGCAACAGTAGCAACAGCTTAGCCCAGCAACTGGACGATACTATTTGCTGATTAACAACAACTAGCAGTAACCCAACAGCAACTAACCAACAGCAGCAGCTGGCCCGGCCCAGTAAACAATAGCAGCGGCTGGCAACGACAGCCTTGGTTAAGTAGCAGCAGCTTAAGCAACGCGCTAAGCAGCGAGTAACGCTGCTTAACTAGCAGCAGCAGCGGTTGAAACAAGTGCTGCTGTATAGCAGCAACAGCAGCAACGGCTTAGCTTGTTTAGCAACGCGCAACGGTTTGTAACGGTTAAACTGCAGCGAGCAGCAAACTTAGCAGCAGCCTTAACTTGGCGGCAGCTCGCGGCAACGGTCGTTTAACAGCAGCGGCTTGGCAACCATGTCATAGCGGCAGCGGCGGCGGCAGCCAGCGCTGGCAACCCGCTGGCAGCTGGCGGCGTAACGGCATGCCGCTGGCAGCAGCAACCTTAGCCATGCGAGCTAGCTGGCAACAACATATAGCGGATCTCGTTCTGCTGCTGGCGCTGCAAATCGCTCAACCTGCTTCTGCTGCTGGCGGCAACAAGCTAGCTAGCAGCAGCAGCGGCAACGATTAGCTGGCTTGTTGTTGCTGCTAGCTCAACTAGCAGCAGCAAGCAGCGCTGCTGGCAGAACATACGTTTGGCGGCAACAGCATGCCAGCAGCGAGCCGACTGCTGCTGCTGCGCAACTCAGCGCCGCGACAGCAAGCAGCAGCTGACCGGCGCAGCAGCGGCAACGTTTGGCTAACAGCAGCGGCAGCCCAGCAACATACTGCAACAACTGGCGTGCTGCTTAACGCTGCTTGGCTGCTGGGTTAGTAGCGCTGCTATGGCGGCTGACGAGCATAGCTAACAGCGGCGGCTGCAACGCTAGCAGCGAGCGGCAGCAGCAGCGAAGGATCTCGGTTCTTGGCAAGCGAGCAAGCAACTTGCAGTAACAGCAGCAGCAACGCTTGGCGGCAAACAGCCCAGCGCAACCCAGCAACAACGGCGGCTGGTGGCGGCGTAACGGTGCTCAGCATAGCCAGCAGCGCAGCAGCCTTAGCAGCAGCAGCCAACAGCTGGAACAGCGATTTGGTAGCGGCATGGCATATAGCGCAGCGGCAGCAACCAGCTTAAGCAGCTCAGCCCAGCAGCAGCCTTGCGGCACAAGCAGCGGCAGCGACAGCGGCGGCGGCCGGCAGCGGCAGCGGTTTGGCAGCAGCGAGCTGACGCTGGCAGCAGCAACAGCGGCTGGCAGCAACAGCGACGGCGTTTGGCATAGCAACGGTTAAAGCAGCTTATGTCGCGGCGGCAAGCGGCGGCGGCAGCCAGCAGCGAGCGGCAGCAACAGCGGCTGACTGACAGCAGCTTGGCGGCTTACGGCGGCAGCCAGCAGCAGCTGTGGCGAGCAAGCAGCAGCTGTAGCCGGGCATGCTCAAGGATCGCCTGACTAGCTCCAACAAGTCTGCTGCTAGCGAGCAGCTAGCAGCAGCTAGCAGCAGCGGCAACGCTGCTGCTTGCGACGGTGGTCTTGGCCCGGCTGTTTAACTGCTCAACGCAGCAGCTTGGCGAGCAGCAACAGCAGCGGCAACGCTTAGCTGGCGGCGGCGGCGCAGGAACGCTTGGCAGCAATGCGCGCTTGGTGACAAAACAGCAGCAGCGGCAGCAGCGGCAGACAATGGATCTTAGCAGCCCAGCTATGTGACTATAGCGGCAGCAGCAGCAACGAAAGCAGCAGCAACCATATATGGCAAGCAACCTTAGCTATGGCGGAACAGCTCGTTGTGTATGAACTAACCATGTGTGTAGCCAGCAACTAATTGACAGCAGCCAACAACTAGCGGCGGCAGCGGCAGCGGCCCGGCTGACGGCAGCAACTGGCCTGACGGCAACAGCGGCGGCCGACGGCCCAGCGAACCTTTCTGCTGGCCAAACGGCAGCAGCAAAGCAGCTGGCCAGCGGACAGCTGGCAGCGGCTGACGGCAGCAGCAGCGGCGTGACCAGCAGCAAACTAGCGGCCGAGCCTTATGGCTGACGCGTTGAGACAGCAGCAGATCTTAATAACCCTTAGCTGACAGCGAAGCCCGGCAACCAGCAAATAGCCCGGCAGCGAGTAAGCAACTGCAGCCGTGGTGACGGTGGCGGCCGGTGTTGGTTTAACCAGCAGCAGCGGCAGTAGCAACAGCAACGAAGCGGCAGCGGCAGCCCAACCAGCGGCGGCGGGTGACTAACGACGCTCATGTCGCAGCCGGTGCAAAGCAACAGCAACAGCAGCAGCAATAGCCAGCAGCGGCCAGCCTGGGTTTGCAAGCAGCCCGGCAGCGAGCAACAACAGCGCAAACCAAGCAACCAGCGGGCGGCAACAGCATAACGCTTAGCAGCTAGCCGGCAGCAGCGGCAACAATGTTGTTGAACAACGCGACAGCTGTGACAACAACACTGCTACTGCCAGCGGCAGCGGCGGTAGCCAGCGGCTGGTGCGGTACCGCAACAACTGGCCGGCTGCTCTACAACTAGCTAGCAACTAGCGGCGGCTAGCAGTAGCGGCGGCAACTAGCAACTAGCTACTAACGGTGATACTATACTACTGCTACTGCTGGGGAGATCATAAAGCTGACTTACTGGCCAGTCCTGTTATGCCATCTGTCCTAGCAACCAAACAAAAGTTAATAAAATAGTAAAATACTGAGGTATTAAAGAGCACATTTATAACACTAGTATATAGAACTTTGGGCTGCTACTACAGCTAGAAGGGACCAAGGCTGACCACTGACTGACTGGCCACTCCTGTAGCCCTGCCATCTGTCCTAGCAACCAAACACTGCCCTGGCCTGAGATGCTTGACCACGGAGTCTTATAACTAACTAGGTAATAAACACACATGGACCATAACACTACTATATAAAACTCGGAATAGACTCTTGAGACAGATAAAACATGAATGTATGCTAGACCAGCGCACATGGTTTTGGGATATTACACTTTGAATGAATATAGCTCTAAATATCGTACGTGTTTTCTGTCTGGAACAACAAGCCAAACAATATTCTGATACTTGATGTTGGTGTAATGAAAGGTTACACAAGGAACCTTGAGAAGAAGGCAGTTTGTTTACAGCAACAGTGAGAGCCGTCTAGCTAACAACCAAAATAGAATGTTTCTAGTCGAGACAATCATGTCTGAGTCAGTCCAGCATCACTCAGACATCCCAGTGCATGGATCAACAAACAATCGCCTCTTTTTCTAAGTCATCAGTCTTCATCCTTTCATGATAATTGATTCCAGGTCAATGATGTAAGCAACAACAGTTTGTGTGCAGCTGTGTGGAGAGAGAAGCGAGGGCTCACAGGAACCCGTCACTCCCCATTAGGACCAGTGGCTAACCGAGTGAGAAACTCTAATTGCACTCCCCAGCTTGCCACCACTCAGGTAGGTAGGGGTGTGTGTGTGTGTGGGGGTGTAAAGTACCCAATTGTCATACTTGAGTAAAAAGTAAAGACCTTAATAGAATATGGCTCAAGTAAAAGTGAAAGCCACTCAGTAAAATACTACTTGAGTTAAAAGTTTTAAAGTATTTGGTTGAAATGTATTTAAGTGTCAATAGTAAATGCACAGTGCATTCGGGAAGTATTCAGACTCCTTGACTTTTTCCACATTTTGTTACATTACAGTCTTATTCAAAACCTGATTACACAATACCCCATAATGAAAAAGCAAAAAAAAAAAATGTTAGAAATGTTTGCAAATGTATTAAAAAACAATAATAATTTAAAATAACTATTCAGACCCTTTACTCAGTACTTTGTTGAAGCACCTTTGGCAGCGATTACATTGTAGAGTCTGCTTGCGTATGACTCTACAAGCTTCGCACACCCGTGTTTGGGGAGTTTCTCCCATTCCTCACTGCAGATCCTTTTAAGCTCTGTTAGGTTGGATGGGGAGCTTGGCTGCACAGCTATTTTCAGGTCTCTCCAGAGATGTTCGATCGGGTTCAAGTCCGGGCTCTGGCTGGGCCACTCAAGGACATTCAGAGACTTGTCCAAAAAACCACTCATGTGTTGTCTTGGCTTTGTGCTTAGGGTTGTTGTCCCTGTTGGAAGGTGAACCTTCACCACAGTCTGAGGTCCTGAGTGCTCTGGAGGAGGTTTTCATCAAGGATCTCTCTGTACTTTGCTCCGTTCATCTTTGCCTTGATCCTGACTAGTCTCCCAGTCCTTGCCGCTGAAAAACATCCCCACAGCATGATGCTGCCAACACCATGGTTCACCGTAGGGATGGTGCCAGGTTTCCTCCAGACGTGACGCTTGGCATTCAGGCAAAAGAGTTCAATCTTGGTTTCATCAGACCAGAGAGTCTTCAGGTACCTTTTGGCAAACTCCAAGTGGGCTGTCATGTGCCTTTTTACTGAGGAGTTGCTTCCGTCTGGTCACTCTACGATTAAGGCCTGATTGGTGGAGTGCTGCAGAGAGTGCAGTGAAGTAAAAGTTGTCAAAAATATAAATAGTATAGTGCAGATACCCCCCAAAAATGACTTAAGTAATACTTAAAAGTATGTTTACTTAAGTACTTTACACCACTGTCTGTACCCATGCATACATTTATAAAAATCTGTGGCTTTTTCAGCTCCAGGTAACAGACAGACAGACTGACAGACAGACAGACTGACAAAGACAGCCAAGCAGCAGAGAGACTAGAGAGAGGGACATGCTTAATGCTCGCACAGTGGTCCCCACAGAATTAAACAGAACAGTAATATAGGGTCTGTGTCCCAAATGGTACACTATTCTCAACATAGTGCACAACGTTAGTCCAGAGCCCTGGGAATAGGGTGGGTGTAATGGGGATAGGGTGTATTTGGGATGCACCCTATGTGTCTCTATGGTGGTCCTCCTAATGAGACATCCATCTGGTCCCACAGCGCAGAGGACAGGGGTGTGACAGAGACTCTGGACTAAAGCACTGTTGCTGTGACGCCTGCCTGACTGTGGTGACAGTAATGGATGTACATGGGCCTCTCTTACTCCCCTGGGGTTACTAACATCAGAACAGTAGATCATTGGTGGCAGACAGGCTACATTCAGATCATTGAGAGTGCACTTTCACTACCTGACTGACTGACTTGTGAGGACATACTGTAGTGTATTACTAAATAATGTAATGTACTGTATATATCCTCAGCCAATATATGGACGCCCCTTCAAATTAGTGGATTTGGCTATTTCAGCCACACCCGAAGCTGACAGGTGTATAAAATCGAGCACACAGCCATGCAATCTCCATAGACAAACATTGGCAGTAGAATGGCCGTACTGAAGAGCTCAGTGACTTTCAACGTGGCACCGTCATAGGATGACACCTTTTTTCTTTTTTTTTTCAGGGGGCAGATCAGCCTTGATATTGCGGATAGACTGTTGCTTCCATCAATGTAATTGTCTGCATCATGTCCAATCCCCCATATATTTTGGGGGTAAATACATATATCTATATACATACATGCGTACACATACCCATATACATACATATATATATATATAAACATTCACACATATACACATTTATATACATACATACACATACATATATACATTCATACATATATATATATATACATACACACATATACACATATATATAAACATTCATACATATACCCATTTATGTACATACATTGAGGGGAAAAAATATTTGATCCCCTGCTGATTTTGTACGTTTGCCCACTGACAAAGAAATTATCAATCTATAATTTTAATGGTAGGTTTATTTGAACAGTGAGAGACAGAATAACAACAAAAAAATCCAGAAAAATGCATGTGAAAAATGTTATAAAATGATTTGCATTTTAATGAGGGAAATAAGTATTTGACCCCCTCTCAGAATCATTTTATAACATTTTTCACATGCATTTTTCTGGATTTTGTTGTTGTTTCTTTGTCAGTGGGCAAACGTACAAAATCAGCAGGGGATCAAATACTTTTTTCCCCTCACTGTATAGTGCGTCAGGGAGTTGTTATCTACTTGGGGAGATGAACAATAGTCTGCTTACACTGAATAAACATTAAATAAACATTCCTAGAAAGTGTGTCCCAGTTAGAAGAGCCGGCTACAGACAATAAAAGCATTATTAGTAATTAGCATTGTATTAATTGGACTGACGGAAAAGTGAAAGTGGCGCGTGTTTGGCTGTGTGTTTGTTCGAGTGTTTGTGCATGCATCTGTGTGTGTGTCTGGAGAGTGAAAGTGGCGCGTGTTTGTGTGTGTAGGGAAGAATGGGGAAAGGGGTCATTGGATACACTATGAATGAATGGAGTTTGTCTGACAAGGGGACAGAGACAGAGGGGAGGAGGTTGGGTACATGGGTGGGAATGTAATTGCAGTAATGCATTTGTTTGGCTTGAGTATTAACGTCTCAAATAGCCTACACGACAGATCTCCGCGGAATATTATAATGACATTGTTGTATTATAGTTACATTTTGAGAAAATAGAGTAATCTATATATTGTTGTCAATTAAACGAAATAACAATTTGATTGGTACAATTATATTTTGAGAAATCGTATTATGTGTGACATTTCTCATGTGAAACACATGATTTGATTTCGAACAACTGACAGGTCCAAATCTACTCCAATTACCAGAGTTATGTACGTATACGCGTTTCACACAACGGCATTACACATTGGCCACTGCTCTGCTCTGTCTCTCTCTCTGGTTATGTGACAATAACAAGGATTTGTGAAAACCTTCAGCGAAGGTAAATAACATGCCTGTCACATTTTGGGTAAAGTGTGAGTCGGGTTGACTCTATTATTTGATAACCAGCCATAGCCGACAAATTAACAAATGATGCCAGGGCAAGTCGAACACTTGCCAGCTGTCCACCGGACCAGCCACACAGATGCACACACACATGTACAGGGCTGTACACCTGTTTTGAGTAACATAACACATTTCTGTAGGCCTACCACACAAGAAGTAGCCTAAATACTGTTCTCTGTCCATTTCTACACAGCATGTAATTTCATAACGTCCGGCAATTGAATGCGCCAAATGAGTTTTTGCCTACAGACAACATCCATCCCTTGTTCCCATGCATAAACTACTCAAGTGAATGATAGCGACATCCGACTCCGATCCTGTCTTTGGGTTGTTGTGGCATAAAAACATTATTTACTCACCTAACCTGCAGTCTCTGTGGTGCACTCTGTCTTCTAGGTTCTTGCAGTAGGCTAGTAGACTGATATATTTCCCCTGTGTGTATTTTCGTTGGTGTCCGTTCAGTCTCGATCTCTCTATAACACCAGTTCACAATAGCGCACGAGCCGCGGCACCTTTAAAGCGCGCGCACTGCAGCGCCGCTGCCGACAGACAGATGGTGGTTGAGCACTGAATCATTTTGTCAAAATAGGTTTCCAAATTCAAAATAGGTCCCGCTGTTACTGTCAACATCACAGATGGGGAACAGCTGTATTGGGTAAAGGATCATGTAAGCTAAAGTCATTTTACATGCTGCGTTTTATAAATGATTCCCTGTTACTATTGTTTTAATCCTCTTCTTGAAATTAGAGTGGTGAGTTAAATGCTTTTCTATACTTTCACATTCACATTTATAAACTTTTGTGGATTCATGCTAGTAGACTGATATATTTCCCTGATGTATGATGTATTATAATTGGAGTGCGCAAACAAAAACAACATTCACCATAAACAGAAAGTAGGATGAGGTCAATTGGATGATATCCTCCCCTCCTCTCCCCTTCAGGCAGAAACAGAAGGCCTATACCTTTGTGTCTTTATATGATTAAGTCTCCTAAGAAAAATGTTCTGAAACAGAATGCATCATATCACCAGCAGGAGTGAAGCTACCGTATGTCCCAAATGGCACCCTTTTCCCTACATAGAGCACTACTTTTGACCAGAGCCCTATGATCCCTGGTCAAAAAGTAGTGCACTATATAAGGAATAGGTTGCCATTTGGGACAAAGCCTAACTCTGAGCTGCTTCCTTGCTGTTCAGCCATCAGCAGGACCTTTTAGGCTATCTAGTCCTAATGGCAGGAAGCCCTAATGTCTCCTCTACTGTAGCCTCCCATTGTCCTGATGTCTACTCTACTGTAGCCTCCCATTTTCCTGATGTCTCCTCTACTGTAGCCTCCCATTGTCCTGATGTTTCCTCTACAGTAGCCTCCCATTGTCCTGATGTCTCCTCTACTGTAGCCTCCCATTTTCCTGATGTCTCCTCTACTGTAGCCTCCCATTGTCCTGATGTTTCCTCTACAGTAGCCTCCCATTGTCCTGATGTCTCCTCTACCATAGCCTCCCATTGTCCTGATGTCTCCTCTACAGTAGCCTCCCATTGTCCTGAAATATCCTCTACAGTAGCCTCCCATTGTCCTTATGTCTCCTCTACTGTAGCCTCCCATTGTCCTGATGTCTCCTCTACTGTAGCCTCCAATTTTCCTGATGTTTCCTCTACTGTAGCCTCCCATTGTCCTGATGTCTCCTCTACCGTAGTCTCCCATTGTCCTGATGTCTCCTCTACCGTAGCCTCCCATTGTCCTGATGTCTCCTCTACTGTAGCCTCCCATTGTCCTGATGCCTCCTCTACAGTAGCCTCCCATTGTACTGATGTCTCCTCTACTGTAGCCTCCCATTGTCCTGATGCCTCCTCTACAGTAGCCTCCCATTGTACTGATGTCTCCTCTACAGTAGCCTCTCATTGTCCTGATGTCTCCTCTACTGTAGCCTCCCATTGTCCTGATGTCTCCTCTACTGTAGTCTCCCATTGTCCTGAAATCTCCTCTACAGTAGCCTCCCATTGTCCTGATGTCTCCTCTACAGTAGCCTCCCATTGTCCTGGTGTCTCCTCTACAGTAGCCTCCCATTGTCCTGATGTCTCCTCTACTGTAGCCTCCCATTGTCCTGATGCCTCCTCTACAGTAGCCTCCCATTGTACTGATGTCTCCTCTACTGTAGCCTCCCATTGTCCTGATGTCTCCTCTACAGTAGCCTCCCATTGTCCTGATGTCTCCTCTACTGTAGTCTCCCATTGTCCTGAAATCTCCTCTATAGTAGTCTCCCATTGTCCTTATGTCTCCTCTACAGTAGCCTCCCATTGTCCTGATGTCTCCTCTACAGTAGCCTCCCATTGTCCTGATGTCTCCTCTACAGTAGCCTCCCATTGTCCTGATGTCTCCTCTACAGTAGCCTCCCATTGTCCTGATGTCTCCTCTACTGTAGCCTCCCATTGTCCTGATGCCTCCTCTACAGTAGCCTCCCATTGTACTGATGTCTCCTCTACTGTAGCCTCCCATTGTCCTGATGTCTCCTCTACAGTAGCCTCCCATTGTCCTGATGTCTCCTCTACTGTAGCCTCCCATTGTCCTGATGCCTCCTCTACAGTAGCCTCCCATTGTACTGATGTCTCCTCTACTGTAGCCTCCCATTGTACTGATGTCTCCTCTACTGTAGTCTCCCATTGTCCTGAAATCTCCTCTACAGTAGCCTCCCATTGTCCTGATGTCTCCTCTACAGTAGCCTCCCATTGTCCTGGTGTCTCCTCTACAGTAGCCTCCCATTGTCCTGATGTCTCCTCTACTGTAGCCTTCCATTGTCCTGATGCCTCCTCTACAGTAGCCTCCCATTGTACTGATGTCTCCTCTACTGTAGCCTCCCATTGTCCTGATGTCTCCTCTACAGTAGCCTCCCATTGTCCTGATGTCTCCTCTACTGTAGTCTCCCATTGTCCTGAAATCTCCTCTATAGTAGTCTCCCATTGTCCTTATGTCTCCTCTACAGTAGCCTCCCATTGTACTGATGTCTCCTCTAGTGTAGCCTCCCATTGTCCTGATGTCTCCTCTACAGTAGCCTCCCATTGTCCTGATGTCTCCTCTACAGTAGCCTCCCATTGTCCTGATGTCTCCTCTACAGTAGCCTCCCATTGTCCTGATGTCTCCTCTACTGTAGCCTCCCATTGTCCTGATGCCTCCTCTACAGTAGCCTCCCATTGTACTGATGTCTCCTCTACTGTAGCCTCCCATTGTCCTGATGTCTCCTCTACAGTAGACTCTCATTGTCCTGATGTCTCCTCTACTGTAGCCTCCCATTGTCCTGATGTCTCCTCTACTGTAGTCTCCCATTGTCCTGAAATCTCCTCTACAGTAGCCTCCCATTGTCCTGATGTCTCCTCTACAGTACCCTCCCATTGTCCTGGTGTCTCCTCTACAGTAGCCTCCCATTGTCCTGATGTCTCCTCTACTGTAGCCTCCCATTGTCCTGATGCCTCCTCTACAGTAGCCTCCCATTGTACTGATGTCTCCTCTACTGTAGCCTCCCATTGTCCTGATGTCTCCTCTACAGTAGCCTCCCATTGTCCTGATGTCTCCTCTACTGTAGTCTCCCATTGTCCTGAAATCTCCTCTATAGTAGTCTCCGATTGTCCTGATGTCTCCTCTACTGTAGTCTCCCATTGTCCTGAAATCTCCTCTACAGTAGCCTCCCATTGTCCTGATGTCTCCTCAACTGTAGCCTCCCATTGTCCTGATGTCTCCACTACAGTAGCCTCCCATTGTCCTGATGTTTCCTCTACAGTAGCCTCCCATTGTCCTGATGTCTCCTCTACTGTAGCCTCCCATTTTCCTGATGTCTCCTCTACTGTAGCCTCCCATTGTCCTGATGTTTCCTCTACAGTAGCCTCCCATTGTCCTGATGTCTCCTCTACCATAGCCTCCCATTGTCCTGATGTCTCCTCTACTGTAGCCTCCCATTGTCCTGAAATATCCTCTACAGTAGCCTCCCATTGTCCTGATGTCTCCTCTACTGTAGCCTCCCATTGTCCTGATGTCTCCTCTACTGTAGCCTCCAATTTTCCTGATGTCTCCTCTACTGTAGCCTCCCATTGTCCTGATGTCTCCTCTACCCTAGTCTCCCATTGTCCTGATGTCTCCTCTACCGTAGCCTCCCATTGTCCTGATGTCTCCTCTACTGTAGTCTCCCATTGTCCTGAAATCTCCTCTACAGTAGCCTCCCATTGTCCTGATGTCTCCTCAACTGTAGCCTCCCATTGTCCTGATGTCTCCACTACAGTAGCCTCCCATTGTCCTGATGTTTCCTCTACAGTAGCTTTCCATTGTCCTGATGTCTCCTCTACTGTAGCCTCCCATTGTCCTGATGTCTCCTCTACTGTAGCCTCCCATTGTCCTGATGTCTCCTCTACAGTAGCCTCCCATTATCCTGATGTCTCCTCTACCGTAGCCTCCCAATGTCCTGATGTCTCCTCTACAGTAGCCTCCCATTGTCCTGATGTTTCCTCTACAGTAGCCTCCCATTGTCCTGATGTCCCCTCTACAGTAGCCTCCCATTGTCCTGATGTTTCCTCTACAGTAGCCTCCCATTGTCCTGATGTCTCCTCTACTGTAGCCTCCCATTGTCCTGATGCCTCCTCTACAGTAGCCTCCCATTGTACTGATGTTTCCTCTACTGTAGCCTCCCATTGTACTGATGTCTCCTCTACTGTAGCCTCCCATTGTCCTGATGTCTCCTCTACAGTAGCCTCCCATTGTACTGATGTCTCCTCTACTGTAGCCTCCCATTGTCCTGATGCCTTCTCTACAGTAGCCTCCCATTGTACTGATGTCTCCTCTACTGTAGCCTCCCATTGTCCTGATGTCTCCTCTACAGTAGCCTCTCATTGTCCTTATGTCTCCTCTACTGTAGCCTCCCATTGTCCTGATGTCTCCTCTACTGTAGTCTCCCATTGTCCTGAAATCTCCTCTACAGTAGCCTCCCATTGTCCTGATGTCTCCTCTACAGTAGCCTCCCATTGTCCTGGTGTCTCCTCTACAGTAGCCTCCCATTGTCCTGATGTCTCCTCTACTGTAGCCTCCCATTGTCCTGATGCCTCCTCTACAGTAGCCTCCCATTGTACTGATGTCTCCTCTACTGTAGCCTCCCATTGTCCTGATGTCTCCTCTACAGTAGCCTCCCATTGTCCTGATGTCTCCTCTACTGTAGTCTCCCATTGTCCTGAAATCTCCTCTATAGTAGTCTCCCATTGTCCTGATGTCTCCTCTACAGTAGCCTCCCATTGTCCTGGTGTCTCCTCTACTGTAGTCTCCCATTGTCCTGGTGTCTCCTCTACAGTAGCCTCCCATTATCCTGTGGCTGTGGTGGTCTGGTCATGTGACTCTAGAAAGAGAGACACATTTCCTCTCAGTTCCATCTGGAGCGAGTCACACTCAACCAGGCATGGCCGTTCATAGCATGTTGATGGTAGAACACATGCATTATCACTGGTTTAGCACGGGAAGCCATCTGCAGTCTGCCAGGATGGAACCAGAGAATTAGAATGATTCATTCTAATTCTATGTATGGAATCAACCACCAGGCACTCCAGTGACTCTACTGGAGATGTTCTCCACTGTCTGCATGGAAGTTACTGTGGTTTAATGTTACTCTGTTGTTACTGAGGGAGGGATTAAATAAGCCTGGTTTGGCAAAATAGCAACAACAACAAAAACTTAATTTAGCTTTAACTACCACACAGTGCGGACACACATGCAATCTGTCTTGTTGCGAGGCAGCCACATTTTGATCTGTGGTTGTGTTGAGAACTGGAGCATGTCCTAATAAAATAAGGATGACATTGGATAACAGAAAGAGACATCTCCTTCCACCTCTCATCTCCAATCTATAGGTTCTGTTCTGACTCATCATGATGTAATGTGAGGTTACAGATATTATCTTGTGGAAAAGACACAACACAACCAAAGTGGTCCAGAATGAGAGAAGACAGCCAGTCAGAATACATGGGAAATGGTCTCTATGCTCCACTAGTCTTCCAAACGTCATACTGCTGTTCTGATTCTGATTCAGAAAAGCTGTATTGTCCCAACATTGGGCAATTTCATTTGCTATTATTGTATTAAAAACTATACTCAAACGCACACTCTTAGAAAAGGGTTCCAAAAGGGTTCTTTGGCTGTTCCCATAGGAGCACCCTTTTTGGTTCCCAGGTAGAACCCTTTTGGGTTCCATGTAGAACCCTCTGAGGAAAGGGTTCTACATGGAACCCAAAAAGGTTCTACCTGGAACCAAAAGGGTTCTACCTGGAACCAAACAGGGTTCTTCAAAGGGTTATCCTATGGGGATAGCCAAAGAACCCTTTTAGGGTATAGATATCACCTTTTTGGGGTCTAGATAGTAGCTTTTCTTCTAAGAGTGCAGGCATACAATAAAAACACAGTAGCCGTATCTCAGTATCACACAAGAATAGATATAAACATGACAATGCCAGGATCTTATAATATATACAACCATAGCTATACTATACATAAAGTGTAACAGTCTGTGTCTTCAGTCCTCCTCTCCTGTACACCGTAGCCCTACACATGATCTATTGTTAAGGGACCAGGGAAATGACTAGCCTATAATTAAGGCCTACTGTTAGCACAGCATTAATAGTTATTCCATTTCTTTAATGGGAATGTCCATTCTAGAACTTCTATTTCTATGTCTTCGATCCTCTCCTCCTGCACTCTCCTATTCATTATCACTTGTAAGGGGCCTGGGGACCCGTGCCTGGTACCCAGCCCACATCCTCCCAGAGCCACATTAAGAAATACTGTTATTGTCCTCCCCTCCTCTCATCTCAGACTGCCTGCAGACATGTCTGTGGATCATCTCAATCCAATTAAAATATTCACTTAATTTCCTTCTGCATGCAACTTATCTGGAACATACTCTGAGTTTTACTCTATGAGTTAATGTATAGAGTATTGGTAGCTATAGTGAGGCCCTCTAGCATGTTCCTACCTGAACTCCTTGTTGAGACACAGAATAGGTGCTGTTTACGTCCCACTCTGGGGTCGAACCAGGGACCCTGAAGAACAACACTTCATACTCAAGCACCATCAAAAGCAGTCTCTCGGTCCCAGCTTTGATGCACCTGTACTGACCTCGCCTTCTGGATGATAGCGGGGTGAACAGGCAGTGGCTTGGGTGGTTGTTGTCCTTGATGATCTTTTTGGCCTTCCTGTGACATCGGGTGGTGTAGGTGACCTGAAGGGCAGGTAGTTTACCCCCGGTGATGCGTTGTGCAGTCCTCACTACCCTCTGGAGATCCTTACGGTTGTGGGCGGAGCAGTTGTCGTACCAGGCGGTGATACAGCCCGTCAGGATGCTCTTGATTGTACATCTGTAGAAGTTTGTAAGTGATTTTGGTGACAAGCCGAATTTCTTCAGCCTCCTGAGGTTGAAGAGGCGCTGTTGCACCTTCTTCACCACGCTGTTTGTGTGGGTGGTCCAATTCAGTTTGTCCGTGATGTGTACGCCGAGGAACTTAAAACTTTCCACCTTCTCCACTACTGTCCCGTCGATGTGGATAGGGGGGTGCTCCTTCTTCTGTTTCCTAAAGTCCACGATCATCTCCTTTGTTTTGTTGACATTGATTGAGAGGTTATTTTCCTGATACCACACTCTGAGGGCCCTCACCTCCTCCCTGTAGGCCGTCTCGTCATTGTTGGTAATCAAGCCTACCACTGTAGTGTCGTCAGCAAACTTGATGATTGAGTTGGATGCGTGCTTGGCCACGCAGTCATGGGTAAACAGGGAGTACAGGAGAGGGCTGAGAACGCACCCTTGTGGGGCCCCAGTGTTGAGGATCAGCGGGGTGGAGGTGTTGTTACCTACCCTCACCACCTGGGGCCGACCCGTCAGGAAGTCCAGGACCCAGTTGCGCAGGGCTGGGTCGAGACCTAGGGTCTCGAGCTTAATGACGAGCTTGGAGGGAACTATGGTGTTAAATGCTGAGCAACTGAACAACTAAAGTGATAGCTGTAATAGTGCTATGTCCAGGACTAAACCCTGATTGCTTTATATTCAAAATACAAAAAAGAGCAAAGTTGTACATTTACCAAGGATTCAAGAATCTTCAAGAATCATCTATCTAAACAACTCATCCCCCCTATTCACCATCATCTATCTAAACTACTTATCCCTCCTATTCACCATCATCTATCTAAACAACTCATCCCTCCTATTCACCATCATATATCTAAACTACTCATCCCTCCTATTCACCATCATATATCTAAACAACTCATCCCTCCTATTCACCATCATCTATCTAAACAACTCATCCCCCCTATTCACCATCATCTATCTAAACAACTCATCCCTCCTATTCACCATCATCTATCTTAACAACTCATCCCTCCTATTCACCATCATCTATCTTAACAACTCATCCCCCTATTCACCATCATCTATCTAAACAACTCATCCCTCCTATTCACCATCATCTATCTTAACAACTCATCCCCCCTATTCACCATCATATATCTAAACAACTCATCCCTCCTATTCACCATCATCTATCTTAACAACTCATCCCCCCTATTCACCATCATCTATCTAAACTACTTATCCCTCCTATTCACCATCATCTATCTAAACAACTCATCCCTCCTATTCACCATCATCTATCTAAACAACTAATCCCCCCTATTCACCATCATCTATCTAAACAACTCATCCACCTTATTCACCATCATATATCTAAACAACTCATCCCCATATTCACCATCATCTATCTAAATAACTCATCCCCCCTATTCACCATCATCTATCTAAACAACTCATCCCCATATTCACCATCATCTATCTAAACTACTAATCCCTCCTATTCACCATCATCTATCTAAACAACTAATCCCTCCTATTCACCATCATCTATCTAAACAACTAGTCCCCCTATTCACCATCATCTATCTAAACAACTCATCCCTCCAATTCACCATCATCTATCTAAATAACTCATCCCCCCTATTCACCATCATCTATCTAAACAACTAGTCCCCCTATTCACCATCATCTATCTAAACAACTAGTCCTCCTATTCACCATCATCTATCTAAACAACTAGTCCTCCTATTCACCATCATCTATCTAAACTACTCATCCCCCCTATTCACCATCATCTATCTAAACAACTAGTCCCCCTATTCACCATCATCTATCTAAACAACTAGTCCTCCTATTCACCATCATCTATCTAAACAACTAGTCCCCCTATTCACCATCATATATCTAAACAACTAGTCCCCCTATTCACCATCATCTATCTAAACAACTAGTCCTCCTATTCACCATCATCTATCTAAACAACTAGTCCTCCTATTCACCATCATCTATCTAAACTACTCATCCCCCTATCCAATAATGACTTAAAAACAAATTAAGAGCTAACGATATTCACTTGGGCTGAATCCCAGGCATAATTGAGTAGCAGTGATACCCCAAGCGTAAACATCAACATTACATAAGTGTTCAGATGGAAATGAGGGAAGAACACAACACATCTAAACCCACAGCAAGATGTGTTCTCAAAATCAATCTAAAAAGGGTGAGGCGCTACACAGTCAGAGTTTATTTGAGAGGTGCCATTGAAATGCAATCACAGGTCGCTAGCCCTAGAGGCTTGATACTACGCCCAAACGATGCAAAGAAATCAAATCACTAATGCGATTATTGTGTTGAAACAAGTCCACCAGTCGATTCGGTTTACATCTCAGAGGAGGATGCATTCCCTCAGATCAGTAATTTCATTACTACCTCTACACTGAGCGCAAACAGCCTCTACAGTCGGCCTAACTATGTTTACACACAGGGGGGCAAAGACCTGATCTGAGTGTACTTAAACCCCCACACACACACACACACACACACACACACACACACACACACACACACACACACACACACACACACACACACACACACACACACACACACACACACACACACACACACACACACACACACACACACACACAGCATTAACCCTTTAGTACCTTCATATACTTGTCATTACGAGCTGTGCCAGGCATCTAGGCTGCACCCATAGAAACATAATTACTAGATTGGACATGGACAGTAATTGTATTTATATGACGGCATCACCTGGCATTAACGTCTGGCATGTCGGTAAATATTATCTTAATGAGTGTGATTACATCTAAACCAAATTACTGAGGGCTGTAACTGTAACATAATGGCTTGTGTATGTGGAGCAATCAAATCAAATCAAATCTTATTGGTCACATACACATGGTTAGCAGATGTTAATGCGAGTGTAGCGAAATGCTTGTGCTTCTAGTTCCGACCATGCAGTAGTATCTAACAAGTAATCTAACAAATTCACAACAACTACCTTATACACACAAGAGTAAAGGAATGAATACGAGTATGTACATATAAATATATGGATGAGCGATGGCTGATCGGCGTAGGCAAGATGCAGTAGATGGTATGGAGTACAGTATATACATATGAGATGAGTAATGTAGGGTATGTAAACAGTATATAAAGTGGCATTGTTCTAGCTGTAGTTTATGGGCTGTAGATTATGGGCTGTAGCCTATGGGCTGTAGTTTATGGGCTGTAGATTATGGGCTGTAGCCTATGGGCTTTAGCTTATGAGCTGTAGATTATGGGCTGTAGCCTATGGGCTGTAGTTTATGGGCTGTAGATTATGGGCTGTAGCCTATGGGCTTTAGTTTATGGGCTGTAGATTATGGGCTGTAGCCTATGGGCTGTAGATTATGGGCTGTAGCCTATGGGCTTTAGTTTATGGGCTGTAGATTATGGGCTGTAGTTTATGGGCTGTAGATTAGGGGCTGTAGATTATGGGCTGTAGCCTATGGGCTTTAGTTTATGGGCTGTAGATTATGGGCTGTAGTTTATGGGCTGTAGATTATGGGCTGCAGCCTATGGGCTGTAGATTATGGGCTGTAGATTATGGGCTGTAGCCAATGGGCTTTAGCTTATGGGCTGTAGCCTATGGGCTGTAGATTATGGGCTGTAGATTATGGGCTTTATTTTATGGGCTGTAGCCTATGGGCTTTAGCTTATGGGCTGTAGATTATGGGCTTTAGTTTATGGGCTGTAGATTATGGGCTGTAGCCTATGGGCCAGGTATGTAGCCGTTTCTCACTCTATGGAACGATTACTGTATATAAGACATTGTGTTATTTCCTGTAGCCAATTCTCACTATATGGACATTTTACTGTATATATGACATTATGATGGTGTCATTTCCTGTAGCCGTTTCTCACTATATGGAACGATTACTGTATATAATACATTATGGTGGTGGGGCGGGTGTGGGGCCTTCCCTGTGCCTCCATGCGTGTAAGCAGCAAGTATCGAAGGACAGAGCGGTCTGTGGCCGCCCGGTGTTGATGCTCCAGGGATGGGGGGGAATGTGATCCATCACCTGGTAGCAGCTGTCTCGGTTACCCAGGTGTCTAAGCACAGCCTTGCAGTCATCTCACCTTCTCCTTCGGGTCGAATACGTGGCGCAGCTGGGTAGGGAAAGAGGCTTCGAATTACTTTCAAACTTGCACTCACCAGCTGGTGTTTCCTCGGGTGCATCTGTAGTTAGTAGTATGAATATATACACTGTCTGAATCCTCCATAAGATCAGTGGAAGCCCAGTAAATTTAACCACCAGGGTAAAAGTGTAGGCAATCAGCATGTATTTACATAGTAGTGAAATACACAGAGTATAGAAAACATTAGGAACCTGTTCTTTCCATGAGACTGACCAGGTCTATCCAGGTAAAAGCTATAATCCCTTATTGATGTCACTTGTTAAATCCAAACAGTGTAGATGAAGGGGAGGTGAGAAGTTAAATAAGGATTTTTAAGCCTGGAGACAAATTGAGTTTAATGTCAAGAACAGCAATGCTGCTGGGTTCTTCACGCTCAACAATTTCCTGTGTGTATCAAGAATGGTCCACCACCCAAAGGACATGCAGCCAACTTGACACAACTGAGGGGAGCATTGGAGTCAACATGGGTCAGCATCCCTGTGGAATCCTTGACACCTTGTAGAGTCCATGCCCGGAGGAATTGAGGCTGTTCTGATGGCAAAAAGGGGTGCAACTCAATATTAGGAAGATGTTCCTAATGTTTTGTGGTGTCGTGTGCATGTGCTGTATCACCCATGTAAAAACATGATTTAAAAAACGTACAAGAAAACGTCAAGGACGTACACTTCATTCTTTATGAACAATGAACAAGTTGTCTGTTAATGGAGGAAAAAAAACAGCAGTACTCAGATAATTATATAATATCCATAATAAACGAGGCAAGAAGTGCCAGAGTGTTTCAGTGATGCATTTTAATTGCACAATATACATGTTCACACACACTGCTTACATCGGATCCATAGGAGAATGGTAATTAAAACAAATCAAGTCAATATATGTGTTCATCTTGCCTTCGGTTCCTCAGGAGCGATGAAGACATCATCATAATCCTCCTGACTACAGTCATCAACCTGGGACCCTATTTAAAACGTCTCAGAGTAGCATACTGCCCTACCAAGCAAAAAGGCAGTAACTGCTCATAGCGTGGAACTGAAAAAAATTGCTTTTATTTACCTTGGTTTCACAGTAACCTTATGCAGTTACTGCTAACATGACCCGTATTTTCTCCTGAACACAACACAATAGAGGCAGGATACTTGTCCACATGATTAAGCATGTATTAATGAATCAAAAATGATAAACTAACTTGCGACCAAATGAGCAGTTACTGCCTTTTTGCTTGGTAGGGTACTATAGACCACTGATCTAGGATCAGCATTTGCCTATTTGACCGTAATTAATTAGATTATCTGGAGAGAGGACCTGATCCTAGATCAGCACTCCTAATCTGAGATGCATGAATTGAATAACAGGACTCAGGTTTGACAGTTGAAATGAGTCTATGCTGTTTAAGATATGTCATCATCATCATCATCCGCTTGCCACAGCACTACTGTAACAGTGCCTGAGCAACAGTAGCGGTGCAGCCTGTAATAGAATACAGTCCCTCTGCTACACCAGCATGATTCAAACTAACAGTATAATGCCACAACATGGCAGACGATAGCATAGCACAGGGAAAACAGCACATCGGGGTAGCTAGGATGGAGATAAAACAGACCTGGGTTCAATTACTATTTGAAATCTTTCAAATACTTTGAGCTTTTGCTTTAGCCTTCCTGGAGTGCGGGTGGGCGGGGTTTGCCACTTTGGAACTATTCTATTGTGCCATGCAAACTCAATCAAGCACAGCTTAAAAGATGCGTTATAAAAGGTTTCGTGTAATTTCAGCCAAGTAGTTTTGAAAGTAGCGCTCGCGTGTACAACGTCACCCATTTCGTATAATATGTAACGAAATCCAATTTGTAAAATATGTCCCGAATTTGTATTTGCCTAAGATCCCGTTCAATTTCTTAAAGTGTATTAAATAGTACTTGAACCCATGTCTGAAAAATAGCAAATTGGAGATAAGCAAAAAAGTGTTCATAACCTGTTATTAGTGGATGCATAACATCAGCTTCGCTCATGCAAATAAATTATAGAAGGATTCAAAATGACTGAGGAGAAAATAAAATAAAAAACAGCATGGATTTAAATTGACATAATACAGCGTCAAAAGACTTCATTCAGGAGCATTTTAAATCCTAATGCTATTTCAAACTATATCTACAATAGTAATACAACTGTAACGCATTCTTAAAATCAAACAAGAGGCGACTGAACATTTTGCAGCTTACAGGCTACATAAGCTATAGATCCTGATTACGACTCTACTCTGTGATTTAAAGCAGCCGTATGTGCAAACTAGCCAGGTCAGTGGCTAACATCTTCCTCTAAATACCATGGTACACTTTTTATAAATGATTTATACAGTACATGTCAAAAAAGTTGCACCCTGATGCATGTACCAATATCACCGTCGACAATAAAACTATAAAATGAAGGACCCCTAGCTGCATTGGTGTTAAAAAGTACAAGAAACAGAAATGTCAAGTGACCAGCCATTAGTCTTTCTCTGAGGCATACATTCAAGTAAAACCTTGATATCCAACCATTGGACATGACAAGATAGTTATTTCCCCCCCCAAATTTTTTTTTTATGTTTGTTTATGGTCCTAACTTTTAAATTAAGTTATTGGTGGCAGATTCAGTTCAAGTCAAAGTTAAAACAAACTAAAAACTATTTAAACCCAAAATATATCCCAGATATATCTGTTATACAGTGTCAGGATATAAATGGTTGTGATCTTTTTAAAAGGTGAAAAAGTGCTTCATTGGAGAACAGTCAGTCCACAGTCGTCAGAAGAGGTAACCGGTTGTGTTCCAAATAGCACCCCATCTCCTATATAATGCACTCCTTCTAGCCAGAGCCAGATATATATATATATATATATATATATTAGTGGGGTATTGGTAAGTTATCTACTCTGGCTTACAGAGTATGATAATAAGCAACATTATGTTGGTGATGTTGCCAGACCTCTCTCTCCTCCAGGTGCTACCAGAGCATGCAAACAGTCACTGTCAAATGGGTGCAGTAAAAACACGACAGTAAACCTATTCTACCAATCGAAAATACACTGTCTACAACCACAGAGACATATAACATATACATTCTATTATTCTATGTATGGATTCAGTGTTAGGAGAGAGAGTCCAGTTTTAGGTGAAGTTAGTGTTGTGTGGTGGTGGAGCCTGGGATCTACTCCCCTACAGCTTGGAGTTGAAGATGGGAATACCATCGTACATGTCATGTTTGAGCTTGGCCCACTCCGTGAGCCTCTGGACGGTGGTCTTGTCCCTGGTGAGTATGCGGGCAGCTTTCTGCAGCTTCTCCTGGTTCCGGTCCAGATAACGGAGGCCCTCGGCCTGCAGCAGGTTTAGCTTCTCACCGCGGCTCTCATCCAGGGCGATGTCCTCATTCATATAAGGGTTGAAGCGGAAGTACGAGTCAGGTGGAAGGAGGGCATCGAGCATGATGTGGACTTCTGATTGGGAGAATAGGGAGGGGGTGGGAAGGTTACACAAAAACACTAACAGGTCAAAATGGCACAAATACATCCTCTGAATAACTATTTCTTAAAAATGCCAAATATCTTTCCCTAAGGGACATTTAAATAGATGAAGTCCCAAAAAACGTAAAGATAAATTGTGGGACACAATGGAATATCCCAAGACACACAGTATACACAAAGAAATAAACGTGTGTAAACAGTCTGAAGTTTGTGAGAGAGTCATGAGGGCAGAAACACTGTGGATGTGCCTGAAGGAGCTTGTCCAATAGGAAACAGCAGGTCAGAGACATGGGAGTGAGGTTGAGGTTAGTGTTGGTTCAGGAGCTAAAACACTAGTCAAACTACACACCTGGAGACTAATTAGCACTACATCTAACGATCACATCAATTCTCACTACTTGTCTCAATAAGCACCCATTAAGTCAGTGGTTATAGTTAAAACAGGCCTGCAGCAGTTAACACGGCATCAGCTGTTCCCGTCAATGTTACATTCCCACAGAGAAGGGAGTGAGGTGTGCCATTATATATAGTACATAACTGATTGAGTTTGACTCTGTTCAACACACTTTTCAGATGACATATCTGGAGGCTGTGTGGTGGATTCTGGGTCCCAACCAATGCTCTATATAATATAATTATCACCACAAATACGCTGAGATGGAGAGATTGTTTTTTTAGTGTTTCATTGCGGCGCTGCGACTGGCCACCCTCTGTGTAGTATCAGTGGTGTAGTAGTAGAAAACCAGATGAGTGCTGTGGCTCTGTCTGGTGCTCCTGTAGTTTTGGATTCATCTATCCCTCTCTACACCCATCTCCCTTTTCAGAGGGGTTATTTATAAACAGCAGATTAACAGGCTTAAATCCCTGTTTTCCTCTTCAAAAACACTCTCCCCTCTCAGTGTGTAAGACAGTGTAGCTTTCAGGCTGTGTTGATGTGTACAGAGATAAGGTGTGTACAGGCTGTGTTGGTATGTACAGAGATAAGGTGTGTACAGGCTGTGTTGATGTGTACAGAGATAAGGTGTGTACAGGCTGTGTACAGAGATAAGGTGTGTACAGGCTGTGTACAGAGATAAGGTGTGTACAGGCTGTGTTGGTATGTACAGAGATAAGGTGTGTACAGGCTGTGTTGATGTGTACAGAGATAAGGTGTGTACAGGCTGTGTTGATGTGTACAGAGATAAGGTGTGTACAGGCTGTGTTGATGTGTACAGAGATAAGGTGTGTACAGGCTGTGTGTTGGTATGTACAGAGATAAGGTGTGTACAGGCTGTGTACAGAGATAAGGTGTGTACAGGCTGTGTTGATGTGTACAGAGATAAGGTGTGTACAGGCTGTGTTGATGTGTACAGAGATAAGGTGTGTACAGGCTGTGTGTTGGTATGTACAGAGATAAGGTGTGTACAGGCTGTGTACAGAGATAAGGTGTGTACAGGCTGTGTTGATGTGTACAGAGATAAGGTGTGTACAGGCTGTGTTGATGTGTACAGAGATAAGGTGTGTACAGGCTGTGTTGATGTGTACATAGATAAGGTGTGTACAGGCTGTGTGTTGGTATGTACAGAGATAAGGTGTGTACAGGCTGTGTACAGAGATAAGGTGTGTACAGGCTGTGTTGATGTGTACAGAGATAAGGTGTGTACAGGCTGTGTTGATGTGTACAGAGATAAAGGTGTGTACAGGCTGTGTTGATGTGTACAGAGATAAGGTGTGTACAGGCTGTGTTGATGTGTACAGAGATAAGGTGTGTACAGGCTGTGTTGGTATGTACAGAGATAAGGTGTGTACAGGCTGTGTTGATGTGTACAGAGATAAGGTGTGTACAGGCTGTGTTGATGTGTACAGAGATAAGGTGTGTACAGGCTGTGTTGATGTGTACAGAGATAAAGGTGTGTACAGGCTGTGTTGATGTGTACAGAGATAAGGTGTGTACAGGCTGTGTTGATGTGTACAGAGATAAGGTGTGTACAGGCTGTGTTGGTATGTACAGAGATAAGGTGTGTACAGGCTGTGTTGATGTGTACAGAGATAAGGTGTGTACAGGCTGTGTTGATGTGTACAGAGATAAGGTGTGTACAGGCTGTGTTGATGTGTACAGAGATAAAGGTGTGTACAGGCTGTGTTGATGTGTACAGAGATAAGGTGTGTACAGGCTGTGTACAGAGATAAGGTGTGTACAGGCTGTGTTGATGTGTACAGAGATAAGGTGTGTACAGGCTGTGTTGATGTGTACAGAGATAAAGGTGTGTACAGGCTGTGTTGATGTGTACAGAGATAAAGGTGTGTACAGGCTGTGTTGATGTGTACAGAGATAAGGTGTGTACAGGCTGTGTTGATGTGAAGTAGACCTGAAGTCATGCAAGGGCTGTGTGGGTATGCCTGTTTTACTGGGCTCCCGAGTGGCGCAGTGGTCTAAGGCACTGCATCTCAGTGCAAGACACCAGGGTGTCACTACAGACACCCTGTTCAAATCCAGGCTGTATCACATCCGGCCGTGATTGGGAGTCCCATAGGGCGGCGCACAATTGGCCCAGCGTTGTCCGGGTTTGGCCGGTGTAGCTATCATTGTAAATAAGAATTTGTTCTTAACTGACTTTCCCAGTGAAATAAAAGTTCAATAAAACACATTTACTCTAACCACAGACTGCATTCATCTCATCACTGGGGGGAAAATGTGGTGAGAATCAAAGTGGTCATTAGAATCCAGAGTTACACTGCTATTGTTATTTTTAAACTGCATTGTTGGTTACATAAGTAAGCATTTCACTGTAAGGTCTACACCTGTTGTATTCGGCGCATGTGACTAATACAGTTTGATTTGTATTGCTGAAGTGATGTAGAGATGTATATCAGAGGGTACATGGACCCACCCAGACGTACCCTCAGTGTCGGTGGCAGAGCTGATGACGTTGGTGAGCTTGGTCTTGAGGCTGGTGTAGGTGGTGTTGATTTTGCCAGCCGTCTCCACCCGGCCCGTACCCAGTGACACCACACACTGGACAGGCGTATTGGGCCACAGGCATTTACACTCATGGATGGCCAACGCTGTGGGGTTGTTGATGAGGAGACCTCCGTCCTGGAGACAGAGAACAAACTATTATCATCCTGCTATTGCTATACCCATTAGGGGCTCCTGAGTGGCACTGCGGTCTAAGGCACTGCAACTCAGTGCTTGAGGCGTCACTACAGACACCCTGGTTCGAAACCAGGCTGTATCACAACCAGCCGTGATTGGGAGGCGCACAATTGGCCCAGCGTCGTCTGGGTTTGGCAAGTGTAGGCCATCATTGTAAATAAGAATTTGTTCTTAACTGACTTGCATAGTTAAATAAAAAAAATTGAAATAATAATACACAGTATAGAATAAAAAAAATGATGGCTACAGTTATATACCAGCATCATTTAGCATTTAATAGTTATTGACACACTAAGTTAATTTCAAAGATTTCCATGCTGTTGCAGTTTGGAAAGTAGGAAAGGTCAAAACGTCCGGCGTTAAATCATTTATGAACATCTGCGGAAAGGAAGGTAACAGAACAGATCAATGGTGTAGTTTCACACGTACAGAATCCAGATACACGGCTGTAGCTCTTCCCTTCGGTCTGACTGGCTTTGATATCGAACAGCCACCCAGGAGCAATGGGGTGTCCACCCAGGAGCAATGGGAGGGAGTGTATGGTCTGAAGGGCTGAGAGAGGGGGTTGTTGAATATGCATGAGGCTGGAGTTGCTAGGGGGGCTGGGGGCCTCGGGTTGGCTACAGGATCAAACACTGAGGGGGCAGTCCTCATTAGGGAGGCCAGGCTTGGGGGGTGGGAGCTCTGGGGCCCGGAGTGTCTAGCTAGAAACTCTCTGGGGGAAGATTTTAGGGTGTGTGTGTGTGTGTGTGTGTGTGTGTGTGTGTGTGTGTGTGTGTGTGTGCGCACGCGAGTCTATGAATGTATGTATAAAAGTTTTGTTGTGTGTGTGTGTGTGTGTGTGTGTGTGTGTGTGTATGTATTATTGTGTGTGTGAGTGTGGGAGGGGCAGTCAGACCTTTCACTGTTATTTTGGGGTATTTCCTTTCTTATCAGTCAGGCTACAATCCGGTTGAAATATTATAGTAAATATACATAAAATGATACCTAAGGAAACATTAAAAATGATGTTTGATTTGTTTGGAGAAATATGATAGGTATAATTTTAACGCGTTCTCTTCACGGTTCTATGGGCGACTCGACAGTGGATTTTATGAACATAACGTGCCAACCAAACAGAGATTTATGGATATAATAAATTACTTTTCCAACAAAAGAAGCATGGATTGTCTTCTTTGGACACTTGGGAAACCCTCAGCAGAAGTTCATCAAAGGTAAGCGATTTTATATTAGCGATTTTATGCGTTTTGTGAGACCCGTGCTGGTTATGGATTTATGCTAATGCATAAAATATGAGAGGGGCTATCCTCAAACAATCAAATGTTGTGCTTTCGCCGTAAAGCCTTTTTGAAATCTGACAACGCTGTGATATTGCCAAGAATCAGAGCTTTTGATGACTATGCAACACTTGTATATTGATGAATGTTTAATAATTCAACTTTTGGATTTTGAATTTGGCGCCTTACATTTCACCGGGTAGTGTCAGGAGCGCCCCACTGCTCCTTTAAGTAGTTAAACACCATTTAAACACCAAACACTATATGGCAACACTTCCTGGACTACAGTACCAGTCAAAAGTTTGGACACACCTACTCATTCAAGGGTTTTTACTATTTTCTACATTGTAGAATAATAGTGAAGACATCAAAACTATGAACACATATGGATTCATGTAGTAAGTAAGCAAATTTTTTTTAAAAAAGTGTTAAAACCACTTAGGGATAACTGGGGCGCTAGCGCCCAAATCCCGACACTACCCGGTGAAATGTAAGGTGCCAAATTCAAAATCCAAAAGTTTAATTATTAAACATTCATCAATATACAACTGTTGCATAGTCATCAAAAGCTCTGATTCTTGGCAATATCCCAGCGTTGTCAGATTTCAAAAAGGCTTTACGGCGAAAGCACAACATTGGATTGTTTGAGGATAGCGCCTCTCATATTTATGCATTAGCATAAATTCATAACCAGCGCGGGTCACACAAAACCCATATAAGAGCTAAAATAAATCACTTACCTTTCGAAGATCTTCTGCTGAGGGCATCCCAAGTGTCCAAGGAAGACATCCAATGGTTCTTTTGTTAGAAAGTCATTTATTATATCCATAAATCTCTGTTTGGTTGGCGCGTTGTTCAGAAAATCCACAGTTGAGTCGTCCGTTGTACAGTGAAGAGAAAGCTTTCAAATTATACCTATCAACTTTTTTTTTTTTACTATCCAATAGTACTAATTATGTGCATATCCTAGTTTCTGGGCCTGAGTGGCAGGCATTTTACTTTGGGCACGCCAGATTCTCCAAAACCGTCACCACTGCTGATGATGCCTAAAGAGTTAAACATATTTTAGGTTCTTCTTTGCCTTTATGACAGCTTTGACTGCTTTTCCTTCACGCTGCGGTCCAACTCATCCCAAACCATCTCAATTGGGTTGAGGTCAGGTGATTATGGAGGCCAGGTAATCTGATGCAGCACTCAATAACTCTCCTTCTTGTTTAAAATAGGCCTTACACAGCCTGGAGGTGTGTTGGGTCATTGTCCTGTTGAAAAACAAATGATAGTGCAAACCAGATGGGATGGCATATGGCTTCAGAATGATGTGGTAGCCATGCTGGTTAAGTGTGCCTTGAATTCTAAATAAAAATCACAGAGTGTCACCAGCAAAGCACCCCCACACCACCACCTCCATGCTTCACGGAGGGAACCACACGAGCAGAGATCATCTGTTCACCCACACCGCATCTCACAATGACAAGTGGTTGGAACCAAAAATCTTACATTTGGACAAGGACAGATTTCCACCAGTCTAATGTCCATTGCTTGTGTTTCTTGGCCCAAGCAAGTTTCTTCTTATTATTAGTGTCCTTTAGTAGTGATTTCTTTGCAGCAATTTGACCATGAAGGCCTGATTCACAAAGTCTCTTCTGAACAGTTGATGTTGAGATGTGTCTGTTTCTTGAACTCTGTGAAGCATTTATTTGGGCTGCAATCTCTGAGGCTGGTAACTCTAATGAACTTATCCTCTGCAGCAGAAGTAACTCTGGGTCTTCCTTTCCTGTGGCGGTCCTCATGCGCTTGATGGTTTTTGCGACTGCACTTGAAGAAACTTTCAAAGTTCTTGAAATGTTCTGCATTGACTGACCTTCATGTCTTCCATTGGAGTTGGTGGATGTGGGCTTGTAAATCGGTGTGTGTGCGCGCCTGATGTCCTCTTAATGGAGAATTAAATTGGAGGAAATCATGCTGTAGCCAGAAGCACTGTCAACTGACCGACCGGACCGGCACTTATCATCACTCGACCCACTGAGTGACTCAATTGTCTTTACTGTACAACTCAGTGGCAATAATGGCAGTGGTCCGGGCCTAGATGTGCCGTGGCAGCTTATTTTCCTTGATAGCTGGACCTGCCACATTTCACATAGCACCGAGCACAATGCCTTCCACTCATAACCAGTGTGACACACAGTCTCCCAGTGAGCTGAGAGTAGAATCATTCTGAATGCTACAACTTGTCTCAATGACTAGGCACCTGTTAAGGGCAATTATGGGCAAGAGTCGGGTCATAGAAGCACAGGCTGCATCCCGAATGGCAGCATATTCACTGCATAGTTCACTACTTTTTACCAGGGCCCTATGGACCCTAGTCAAAAGTAGTGCACTATGTAGGGAAGTCTGTTTTTAAACACTGAAGACTATGAAGAGACTCCATGGTGTTATTATTATACAGGATCTGGGTAGAAGACTGGTTCCAAAGACTGGTTTTGTTCACTGTGGGCGGCAGGTAGACTGGCAGGTAGGAGCGTTGGGCCAGTAGCCAAAAGGTTGCTGGATCGAAACCCCTGACAGGTAAAAATCTGTCATTCTGCCCCTGAGCAAGGCAGTTAACCCACTGTTCCCTGAAGACATGGATGTTGATTATGGTGTCAGACTTGGGGTCTTTTCAGAAGTACACTCACACACACGGTTTTTCTTTCCCAACTGATGCCAGCGTCACACCGAAGCGCTGCTTGAAGTCTTTGGGGCATTTTTCACCCGAGAACCATACTGGTATGGCTTATACACTTGGACCGTTGCCATGTTCTCACAGAATGGGTCTCTTCAGACCGGGGTATAATTTGGACGGAAGGGTTAAAGTTAGAACCAATTATTTACTTAGGGGCCAAACTGTGGCAAATGAGCTGGGCACACAGAAAGAGGCAACAGAAGCTGCCTGTCAAACTCAGCATGACACAGGCCAGGGGTCACTTCCCTTCAGAGGGATTTAGAGCTGTAATGCAGGTCTCATTTTAATACCTCTATCCCGTAGCCAATGCCTGTATAGAAAGCAGCTCTTCCCACAGGTCAAAATGTCCTCCTTTGGGTGAAGGGTACAGCCCCTCTCTATTGAGGTGATTTGACAGAGTGTAACCCCGGTGCCAAAGGCTAAACTGCAATTGAAATATTGAAGAAAGGTTCAGGACGGCAGCTTAGCACCCCTTCAAAGCAGAACCCCCAGAATCAAAAGGCAGAACAAGACAGAAAGGTGGAGCACGATGCAGAATTGCAAGCCAAAACATACATACACTACATGCCCAAAAATATGTGGACACCTGCTCGTCAAACATCTAATTCCAAAATCATGGAGTTGGTCCCCCCTTTGCTGCTATAACAGCCTCCACTCTTCTAGGAAGGCTTTTGACTAGATGTTGGAACATTGCTGCGGGGACTTGATTCCATTCAGCCACTGATGTTTAGGCCTGGCTCACAGTCGGCGTTGAAATTCATCCCAAAGGTGGTTGATGGGGTTGAGGTCGGGTTTTGTGCAGGCCAGTCATGCTCTTCCACACTGATCTCGACAAACCATTTCTGTATGGACCTCACTTTGCACGGGGGAATTGTCATGCTAAAATAGGAAACGTCCTTCCCCAAACAGTTGCCACACATTTTGAAGCACAGAATCATCTAGAATGTCATTGTATGCGGTAGGTAGTGTTTAGATTTCGCTTCACTGGAACTAAGGGGCCTAGCCCAAACCAAACTTTACATATGGCACTATGCATTGGGGAAGGTAGCTTTCTCCTAGCATCCACCAAACCCAGATTAGTCAGTCTGCCAGATGGTGAAACATGATTCATCACTTCAGTGAATGCGTTTCCACTGCTCCAGAGTCATATGGCGGCGAGCTTTACACCACTCCAGCCGATGCTTGGCATTGCAAATGTTGATCTTAGGCTTGTGTGCGGCTGCTCGACCACGGAAACCCATTTCATTAAGCTCCCGGCGAACAGTTCTTGTGCTGACGTTGCTTCCAGAGGCAGCTTGAAACTCGATAGTGAGTGTTGCACCGAGGACAGACACGCTACAGCACTCTGCAGTCCTGCTCTGTGAACTTGTGTGGCCTACCACTTCGTGGCTGAGCCATTGTTGCTCCTAGACGTTTCCACTTCACAATAATAGCACTTACAGTTGACCGGGGCAGCTCTAGCAGGGCAGAAATTTGATGAACTGACTTGTTGGAAAGGTGGCATCCTATGACGGTGCCAATGTTTGTCTATGGAGATTACATGGCTGTGTGCTCGATTTTATACACCTGTTAGCAACGAGTGTGGCTAAAATAGCCGAATCCAATCATTTGAAGGGGTGTCCACATTCCTTTGTATATATAGTGTAATATGTATGCTGGTCTGGTGTTAAAAGATTTTGTCCTCATACTCCTCCTCTGGTGTTGTTCTCTCTCCTTCAGGCACTAATGGTTGATACACACACTAATGGCCTGACTAAAACAAGATTCCTACTAGCTAATAAGGCTCTGCCTGCACCTGTGGGAGCATGTTTGACTGCTAAGATACTGGCAATTTTTTTTTATTTTACCTTTATTTTACTAGGCATGTCAGTTAAGAACAAATTCTTATTTTCAATGACGGCCTAGGAACAGTGGGTTAACTGCCTGTTCAGGGGCAGAAAGACAGATTTGTACCTTGTCAGCTCGGGGATTTGGACTTTCGGTTACTAGTCCAACGCGCTAACCACTAGACTACCCATAATTAATGTGTAGCAGAATAGTAGCAGAATACATTCCGTTAAGATCATATATACGAGAAGGGATGAAAGGATATAACTTTTTATTTTTTTAAATAGCTACAATTTAAGGGACGGTTAGTTCCTACTTCAAATTAATTCTGCTGCCATTACTGCCAAGACTTGTTGGCTTATCTGCATTGTTCCACTAAGCAGTTTTTAGGGGGTGTTATTTAGATGGGAATGGGCTTCTATCTAGCGTTGTGATCAGTAAAAGTCATTACATGCATCAGCGTTTGTCAGCTCCTATTAGCAACTTACTCCTCACTATATATATATATATATATATATATGTATGTGTGTGTGTGTGTGTGTGTGTGTGTGTCTCTCTCGCTCTCTCCATCCCTCTCGGCTATGCTCCAACAGCCCCTTGGGTGAGGGCCAAGATGAGCGGTCACAACACATGGGACAGTCTGGTCCAAAGAGCCGGGTCCAGTACACGTGTTCCATGCTGCATTCACTCTTTTCAGCTCCAATCAGCTGCTCTGGTCATTAGGAGCTGCTCTCAGAACGTCTGTCTGCGTCCCATAGGGCACTCTATTCCCTATATAGTGCCCTACTTTTGACAAGGCTTGGACAAGGGGCCGAAGGGGCTTTAGGCCGAGCTGGAGCCCAGTGCTGCTGCCTTGATTTACCCATAAGGCCTTTGGCGCTGAAGCTTCTCTCCGTATGGACACGGTTTAATTGGGGAGAGGTTACATAAGTCATTACGGACCATCTGATGGATGCTACCCAGTGTGTTACAATAGCAGCCCTGTTTTCAGGAGCGATCCTTCAGCCTCCACGGTCATATTTAGCTAGGCCCTCACGGATATACTGAAAAAGGTTTAACATGAGTCTTCCTGTTCAACTCAGGTTGTTAAGCTCAAACAGGAATAGAATCATGTTTACTATGCAATCAAGTGAATTAATCTGTCTGTTCTATTGATTAATTGTCCAGATAAAACCAAATCTTAGCTATGTAATCACGTGTATACTGAACAAGGTTTGCTAAATCAAGGGTGTTTGTTAAAGCATATACACAACCTTAAATAATATCTATCCATCCGATCAAGTGAATAAATCGGGATGTTCAATGAATCAATTGTCCACATAACTAATCCATAGTCCCTTTCACCAACGAGGATGAGACAGACATACAATGGTGTTAGTGTGATGTCACCACCACCATCATCATCATCAAGGAAGGAGTGGCCAAGTCAAAGGTCTCCATGCCACATTATGTAATTACGCAGCCTGGTTCTCCTATTTGACCTTTGACCTGAGAGGACAGAAGGGTCAGAATGAGGTCCAAGCAGTCATCCCACGAAGAATGGAGAGGGATGAAGTACTCATCTGTGTGAGACAGACACGGAGTGACAAATATGCCCTCAAGTTAGGAAAACCTCTGGAGTCGCTCTCCCACCCACCCACCCGAGAGCACTGAATCATCCGCTCCTCCTGCTGTGACCCCTGACATGTGACAGCACCCTCTTAGGCAATAGGTCATATTTGGCTACCTCATTTTCACATGGCACATTTTCACAGTCCATCATAATAAATAAAGCAAACTGATTTCCCAAGTCCATTAATCAGAAATGTCCCAGGGGGAGATCAGTGGAAGTACAGGTCTAAGTGACAGAACTCACATATGAATGCATTAATACGTGATTGACGGACAGCCCGCATTACAACAGCGGGCTTTAATGCAGAGATTTCTATGAGAAAATCTAATTTGAGCCACTCCAGAGAGATGGCTGGTGCAGAGGCAATACATTGAGGGATAAGGGGTTTAGGAATAGAGAGAGTGATGGAGGGAGGCAGTTTCTCACAAAGCAGTCAGTCAATGTATATCAGTGGACTGGCCTAATGCCTAAAGAAGTGTGCTAGCAAAACCAAGTGTGTAGCAGTGGAGGCTGCTGAGGGGAGGACGGCTCATAAGAATGGCTGGAAGAGAGCTAATGGAATGGCACCAACACATGGAACCCATGAGTTTGATGTATTTGATACCATTCCACTTACTCCGCTCCAGCCATTACCACGAGCCTGTCCTCCCCAGTTACGGTGCCACCCACCTCAAGCGGTGTGTAGTGTAGTGTGTCTGTGAGAAAGAGGAGAAATAGAGATGGGGAGAGTTAAATGTGTGTGTGTGTGTAATAACAGAGTGAATGTGTGCATACCAGGGAGACAGTGTCTATATGGGAATAGAGGGATACAGGAGTTGGATAGTAGCCTGGTGGAAAAGCCCAATGTTCCTCCAGGGTTTAAAACACAGGAGGAGAGCTGGCCCTGAGGAGCAGACAGAGTCCAAAGCACTTATTTATACTCTATCCCTCCTCCACTTCTCCCTTATCCCTCCTCCACTATCCCTCCATCCCTCCTCCCCTTCTCCTCCTTGTCTGCCTCATCTGTGGAGGCAGCACTGCAGTGCAAGGCTGATAATAGCATCCCTTCTGGCCAATGAGAACACAGAAAGCAATACTAGATAATAGCCTACATTTTCAATATTTCAGTAGTACATTGGTACTTGAAGCAGGTGAAACCACATACTCAAAATGTCTTCATCTTCAAAAGGTATTTAATTTAACGTTTTCTGAAGCTCTCTCTTCAACGCTTCATTCTTAGTTCTCATCATCTCCTCTCCCGTCCATGTGAGTGACAGTGAATGTATAGATTAGATGGGTTCATTCTGCCAGGCCGGTGAGGAGTCTTTCTGTTTGGGACAGCGCCATGTGGGACAGGAGATTGCCACACAAACATGCCCCATTCCTGCTCACCGCCAAGGGAGAAGATGTCATGGCTGACCGTTCGCAGTTCTCCATGCACGGCCTTCCCTGGCTGGCATCCTGGTATCCTTCGTCAACTTCTGAAGTCTTCTAAGTTCTGTGGTCTTTAGAGGGATAATGGCTCCTCCCTCTTCTCGTCCTCCATCTGAGAGGCATTCTCTCTATGGTGGAGGCATTCTCTCTATGGTGGAGGCATTCTCTCTATGGTGGAGGCATTCTCTCTATGGTTGTAGTGTCTAGGCTTGTGATGTAATAGTGCTGTAGCTCCTCTGCTTCAAAGGTCTTCTTTCTCCACTGTTGTTTACCACAGTTCTTGAATCAGAATCCTGTCAGTTGGAGCTTAAAATGTCCACCTTTCCAGGGCTGCTGAATTTGGAAAGATATTAAAGCGCAAATCAAAACAATCTTGAAATGGTTGCTTGAGAATTCCAGAATTCCGGCATTCATCCAGCACATGGACATGGCTGTTTTATGGCACTTCCGACACAAGGCGGCGATTGTTTCGGGGTTGGGAGTTAACGGAAGGGCGACCTATGACTCCCTCACTGGGGAATTCTGACATCACACACACAGACGCCATGTTATGCAGACTCTTCGCTTCAGAAAAACACCCACTCAACCAACAGAAGTGTATCTGACTGCTGGTGGGCTTTTAAAATATTGCTTATTGGACTGGAGAAATTGAAAGATTTATGGAATTGAGAAAATGTCATGATTTAATCTTACTCCAAAGCAACCCAAATGTAAATACACAACCTAATAACTTTACAACCACATGTATAATGGCAATGCTGGCAAATGTAATTCATCAAATTCACAGGTTCAATTTAAAAATGTAAGACTTCAGTTTTTCTTCACAGTAGAAGTAGTGGAATGGATAACAAGACCTTGTTGAAACCCAGGTGTCGTTTTTACATTTTAAGTACCTAAGGTGTCCCACTTTCCCAGTGAGAGGTAAGAGCTTTCCCCAGTTAGCTAGCGCCTAGCGGGCTAGCAGAGATTTGACAAACACCCATAATGGAGGTTGTCTGCTTGCTTCTCTATTTTAACGAGACTGATGTAGATGTAGCAGTCAAACAGTGTGGGACGAGGAGTGTGTGTATATATATGTGTGCGTATGTAGAGGGTCTGCGTCGGGATTGTATATCTCTGGGAGAGATGAGACCAGGAAGTAGCGAGGTCAACCATTCTATTTCATATCCCAGTCAGAGAGTTCCCCACTCACCTAGAGAACTTACACCAATTCCAATTAAGTGTGAGAGCACGGGATTCTACCTTTGATGTAAAATGTGCGTGTGTGTGTGTGTGTTTGTAAGTGTGTGCTTCCTATGCCAATTTGGGAGGATATTGCCAGGATTACAGTATGAGATGTCAAGCCAAGCAGACATGAAACCCCACACGTCATTCACCTGGGGTTGGAGAGAGACATGATCTGATGTCTCTAGCAGCCAGCCAGATGGGCTTACTGATGAATAAGCCCCACCCAGCACTGTGTGTGTGTGTGTGTAAGAGGGGATATAATATTATTGATCAGTAAAATAGCGGAGAGTGGAGGGAGAGGATTCAGGATGTAGGTATTTGTTGTTGCTGTACTCTTCTCCTGTCTAATGGCATGAGTCTTTAGATGCCTATTTAGAATGGATATTGACGTTAAGTATCTCTCAGGAAGGCTGCGTCTCAAACACCACCCTATTTCCTATGCACTACACTAATAGGGCTCTTGTCAAAAGTAGTGCACTATTTAATGGATAGGGTACCAAACCCTTAGTTTGACCGACTCTTCCTGTTCTCCGTCCAAATGGAACTGCCTGGGAAAAAAAACACTGACGGGAGAGGGATTGAGCTCCTCCATTTAACCGCGCTGATGGTTTTCACATTAAACCAAAACTCCTGAAGTGTATTGAAGAGATTGGGATGATCCAGGATAATGTGAAGTAGGAACACACTGGAGGGAGGCCATGAACAACAAAAAACGTCAGTCCTTTAAATTACAGGCTGCTGCTGTGAAGGACGCATCCTGAAGTATTCTACCATGAATAACACTCCTGTTACAACGCCTACATCAAACCCTGTCCATACTGACAGTGTTAGACCCTTGGTCCAGTATGACTCAGTTGTTAAGAGTGTGGAGGTAGCAACACCAAGGTTCTGGTGCAAATCACATACACTGTTAAACATTTATGCAGCATACTTGCTGTGCTGTAGGCCTAAGTCACTTTGCATTAAGTGGTATACATTATTTAAGTGGTAATGCCCGAGAAGCAGGTTTGGAGGATATATCGTCATGGGTGTTAGGCCCGAGACCAAGTCGAACGACGGCAAACCGTGCCAGTATATCCTCAGAACACCGTCTGAGGGCATTATCACATATATACAACGGTTACCAACATATTTCAATAATGACTTACATATTTTGATTAAAAAAATATTCATACTATTACATCCTTCCACAAGATATAGTTCCAACAAAAATCTAGGGTTGCTATCCAACCTGGCTGGTTGTTCGTTCTATCGTTTCGATATCTTTGGAAGCGACCCAGTCGATTGATCCAAATGTTCATTTCCATACTGGCTGGTAACGTTCTTATCCCTTGCCTGCTAGTCAACTACAGCTAATTTACAGTCACGTCAAACAGTGCAGACAGAATAACAACGAAGTAGCTGCATTTGCATAAGCTGTTTTCTAGTGACATTTATTTGGATACATCCATAACAATGAGCTAATGATGTGCGATTTCGCCTGGCATAGAAAATGTGCTCTCTCGTCAGGAGGAGTTAGCCAACAACACAGCTAACACACAATCACTTCAAACTGAAGCTGGAAAGACCGTAAACTGCACTTCGTTTCGTTTTACCTGTTGTTTTCTTCTGAGATTTCTTTGTGTGTATCCATAAAAATTATGCCGATTCATGATTTTGACTGGCTGAGAAAAGCTGTCTGCCATGTCCTGACTCCCGACACATTCATTACTATGGGACAGCTGGGAGATCAAATTTCAATATTGAAACAAAATGTTGAACATTTTGGAGACAGACAGCAAGGTTTATACAAATCTCTGCTGTTGAAAACTAAGTGTTAGTCTAAAAGAAATGTGAGATAATGTCTAGATGCTTTTTATAGTGGAGATGAAGTTTATAAATTGCCTGGCTGGGCTGATGAGACAGTGGATTGTGCAGTCAGATAGAACAGAGTAAATAGGCATTTTAACATCAGATTTAACCGGTGGTAACTTGTGGAATAGACCCCCGGCTGGAATGCGGTTTTTAACCAATCAGCACACAGGATTAGAACCACCCGTTGTATAATATATTACCACTAAGTAGTAAACTACACACCCACACAGGCCGTCAGAGAGCTAAGTGCTAGGCTGGATCCCTCTAACTGGAGAGAGAGGATTAGGGAAAAGGGATATGGAATGGGGGAGGGGGTGCAGACGAGAGAGAGAGAGAGAATTGGTGGCAGCTGTAGGGTAGCGCATTGTGAGGGGCAAAGCATTGGGGTTTCTAAAACTCGCCTTACCTGGTGAAGGTCGTGTCCCAGGGCAAACTCCTGGAAGTACCCTGGGGCAGCGGAGGACGCTCTGACGGCCTGCCACAGCTTGTGTTCACAGCTCCCCGGGTAGTGGGAGCGCACCCCTGGCTGCAGGTTATAGTTCCTGAACACATAGGCCTTCAGAGGAGTGCCCCTGTTCACGATGGTGCTCACTGCTGCCATCTGGAGGTAAGAGGGTACATGAGATTTTTTGTTTTTCTATTTGGCCCCATTTGATAAGCTGCTGGTGATTTAAAATGTCAATGTACATAACCCTGTATTGAAGAGTGACATTAATAGAATGTGTTGCTATATCCACTTAAACCCCATAAGAGATACAGGAAGGGTGGCATATACATTAATATGACAATAACATTAAACAGAACACAAATGCACTACTATACAAGTTAAATCACTGTAGTGACAACATTTAGATCCATAAACATACTTTAGAACACTGTAGTGCTACGAGGATCCATCGAAAGAAAATCTGTAGAAATGTTACAAGAGTCATTACACTATAAGATGATATAAAAGCCCAACACCACAGACAAGCACGTATTCTGACACATACAGTGTAATCCTTACCAAACACCTCATTATTTCACTGCCTAGCCTCAGCCTGGCTGTCGTACATGGAATTACTGTATGTGTGAATTCTGTGTCAGCCTAGCCACCAGAGTCGCAGCAGTAGAAGTGTGTGTGTGTGTGTGGTAGAAATAGAATAGTTCCAGCCAGCCAGTGAGACGATAGCCAGAGGCTTTCTCAGTGACCTCATTATTAAGAGATGGAGGGACTTCCTTTTCATGGTCCTCCCTCAGCAACCGTGAGGGTGTGTATGTGTTTTTTCCAGCTCCACGCTGTTAGTCACGCCATGTTAGAAAAACTCACCTTTGGGCATTTGGGGTTTCTTGATGTTTCCACCATCAGATCAGAGCCCATTTTTTCTCTGTGGGAGAAAATGAATAAGGGGAGCTTAGTCTGGGGCTGAACAAGTTACTAGCTTTAAAATTCTTGCTTCTACCATTCCCCTCAAAGCTCATTGGAGGAAGTCAGAGGAAGGGACCTTTGATCATCTCCACCAAAGCACTTTGAGAGGAACTGAGCTGCTGTGCTCTTCTTAATTCATGAAGTTAATCTATTCCATTATATTAAAATACGGACTTGAGAATGTTCTCCCAGGTCTCCGAGTCGTAGAAGGCGTGGCTCCAGCCCATCTTGACGGTTCCCACGATGACGTTCTGCTTGAAGACGTCAGAACCCAGCTTCCTGTAGAGCACCTCACACTCATTTAGAGGGATCTGGAATACACCCAGCATGAACCCCAGGATGGCACCTGACAGAGAGCGAGAAGAAGAGGATATTCAGCCACACGTGGAGGACGAAGGACATGCATTTTTAAAATGCTTATTTGTTAGCCCAATAACACCAACACATTTTCATATTGAGGCCTGAGGAGAAACATGGATAACCCCCCCTCATAGACACTAGAAAACAAACACTACCTTTTGTAAATAGACACTATAGAAACAAACACTACCTCTTGTAAATAGACACTATAGAAACAAACACAACCTTTTGTAAATAGACACTATAGAAACAAACACTACCCCTTGTATTACAACCAACTAATTGCAGCATTACCACAAACATGGAAGAGGTAAGGAAGTTGTCTGTTGGTCCTGCATTAAAGACCATAAATGGCGCTGTGCCATATAAACTGCAGAATAGTTGGGAAGAGATATTCGATGTACCGATTCCATGGCACATGGTTTATGAATTGACACGCAAAACGATGCCTGATTCAATTTAAATTCTTGCAACCATTAGAATGTTATATATGTGGGCGATACAATCTTCCCAGCTCTGCAGATTTTACTGCGAGGAAGCAGTCATTAGATCATTTATCTTGGTACTGTCCATACGTAGCTCGTTTTTGGTCACAGGTCCAGGAATGGCTGAAGAATTGCCACATTTACCTAGAACTAACGCTGCAGATAGCAGTACTGGGTGATTTGTAAAGTCAATTGATCAATAAGATAAACATTTTTGCTAAAATAATTATCTGTAGAAGCTATGAGAATAGAAAGGTTCAGTACTTTTGTGAAGCATCACAGCACAGTTGAAAAAGATATTGCAAATAGAAATGCAAAATGGATGGTGTTAAGAGATAGATGGGAGGGGTTGAATGGAGCTGAAGGATGGGACTAATAACAACAAGATAACCAATGTAAAACATACGGTAAAATGTATTCAGAATGTTGTGAAACAGCACAGTTACAAATAGAAATCAAACCGGTTGGACATCAGAAATGGAGGAAGGACTAACAACAAACAAAATATAACTATTGTAAAATAGATGTCTGTAAAATGTGTATAGTATGTATAAACTGAAGCTATACAGTTGAAGTCAGAAGTTTACATACACCTTAGCCAAATACATTTAAACTCAGTTGACAATTCCTGACATTTAATCCTAGTAAAAATTCCGTCTTAGGTCAGTTAGGATCACCACTTTATTTTAAGAATGTGAAATGTCAGAATAATAGTAGAGAGAATGATTTATTTCAGCTTTTATTTCTTTCATCACATTTCCAGTGGGTCATAATTTTACATACACTCAATTAGTATTTGGTAGCATTGCCTTTAAATTGTTTACCTTGGGTCAAACGTTTTGGGTAGGCTTCCACAAGCTTTCCACAATAAGTTGGGCGAATTTTGGCCAGGTTTGTTGGCCTCCTTGCTCACACACACTTTTCACAGTTCTGCCCACAAATTAGGATTGAGGTCAGGGCTTTGTGATGGCCACTCCAATACCCTGACTTTGTTGTCCTTACATTTTGCCACAAATTTGGAAGTACGCTTGGGGTCATTGTCCATTTGGAAGACCCATTTGTGACCAAGCTCTAACTTCCTGAATGATGTCTTGAGATGTTGCTTCAAAATATCCACATCATTTTCTTTCCTCATGATGCCATGTATTTGTGAAGTGCACCAGTCCCATCTGCAGCAAAGAACCCCCACAACATGATGCTGCCACCCCAGTGCTTCACGCTTGGGATGGTGTTCTTTGGCTTGCAAGCATCCCCCTTTTTCCTCCAAACATAACGATGGTCATTATGGCCAAACAGTTCTATTTTTGTTTCATCAGACCAGAGGACATTTCTCCAAAAAAGTATGATTTTTGTCCCATGTGCAGTTGCAAACCGTAGTCCGGATTTTTTTAATGGCGGTTTTGGAGCAGTGGCTTCTTCCTTGCTGATCGGCCTTTTAGGTTATGTTGATATAGGACTTGTTTTATTGTAGATATAGATACTTCGTAACGGTTTCCTCCAGCATCTTCACAGGGTCCTTTGCTGTTGTTCTGGGTATGTATATACATACAGTTGAAGTCGGAAGTTTACATACACTTAGGTTGGAGTCATTAAAACTAGTTTTTCAACCACTCCACAAATTTCTTGTTAACAAACTATAATTTTGGCAAGTCAGTTAGAACATCTACTTTGTGCATGACAAGTGATTTTTCCAACAACTGGACCAGGGGCAGACCTGGGTTCAAATAGTACTCAAAAATAATTTCAAATACATCTGTGATTAACTGAGCTTGCCAGGCTTAAATTGTCCAACAGAATAGTCCCAAAACGGAAAATCATGCACATCTGGCAGCCCAGGCACGCTAGAGGAAATGCTCAAAAGTATTTGAAAGATTTCAAATAGTATTGGGGTCTGGGGCTTACAGAGCAAGAGGCAAACTGGATAGGAGGCTAATTGCCTGCAGAATCATCCGTTATGGGTATCATTACCCAGGGATGATCAATTTTAATCCCAGACACTGGCTGGGATTAAAATGGCCACCAATGAACCAACCACAGTGACAAGCAGATCACTGCTAGCGTCCACAGCCATAGAATGACGCTAGCTATGACCATATAGTGATGTACATGACAAGACAGTATCCTGCCCTGTAGACACCTCCACTAACAGCCAAACCACGATCCCCATCTCTCACTGTTTGTCCAGTAGCATTGCCCACACCAATCACCAGTCACCTGGCACAGGCCACCTGCTAGCAGCTCCACAATACCGACCCATCTACTAACAGCAGCTCCACAATACCAACCCATCTACTAACAGCAGCTCCACAATACCAACCCATCTACTAACAGCAGCTCCATCCAAACAACACACAACCCAAATCTGTGCCTGCCTTCCTGCTGCACTCTCTCTGGGGCCCAAACCCTGCCTGGGGAGAGGATGTCCCCCCACCCACCACCCAGCATTGGGGCAGCTGCTGCCTGCCACTATCCAAGAAGACACGCCCCTGTCCCAAAACTGGCATGGCAGGGTTAAACCAGGGTGTGCCAGCCAGACCATCGTGCCCAGAGCGAGACGGGCAGCCAACTTCAAACGTGGTGGCTGTCCTTAATGTTAAAGTATGCACTTTACTTAGCTTATCTGGTGGAGGGGATTACCTTGACTAACCCACACTGGCCAGCCGTCACACACGCAGAAACACACGCACACCGACCGTCTGAGAGCCAAGGGCTAGGCTGGCTACCTCCAACCGGAGTGGATTAGAGACAATGGATATGGAGAGGTGGAGACAGGCAGACAGGCAGAGAGAATGGCCGGGGCAGATAGAGGTTGGGTGGCAGCTGTAGTGTAGCACTTTGTGAGAGGGAAAGCATTAGGGTTCCTAAAATGAGAGAAATGGCCAGGCCATGATGGACCTTGAGAGGAGGAGCAGGGGGTTATGGTAAACAGCACCACCATGTGGTGGTTGAGCGTACTACAATGTTATATTGAGGCTCCTGAGTGGCACTACGGTTTAAGGCACTGCATCTCAGTGCTTGAGGCGTCACTACAGACACCCTGGTTCGGATCCAGGCTGTATCACAACCGACCGTGATTGGGAGTCCCATAGGGCGGCGCAGCGTCGTCCGGGTTTGGTTGTCATCACAATTTGTTCTTAACGGACTTGCCTAGTTAAATAAAAAAAATGTTTTTTCTGTCTATTTTATTTATATATATATATATAAAATACAGGCAAAACATGATAACTGCCAGTAGATTATGTAGGTTTGATAAGGATTTCCATTATCAGCCACAGTATAGTCAAATCAGTCAATAGCAGTTCTATGTTTAATGTAATGTTTAAGCTTCTTTTTCCACTCCTGGGAATGAATAAACGAGGAAAAACATTTAACACAATTATGCCATTACTTTTTTTTCTTCTCTCTCTGGCACTCAAAATACTCCAGTCATCTACCTTCTAGTATTATATCAACTGGAGACCATTAATCAAGTCTCAAATAAGAGAGGAGATCTGTTGAATTAAGAGCTTGCCTGCAACAGTACAAAAGAAAAGGACAACAAGACTAAAGATTTGACATCCATTAGACCTTCAGGCCCCCTAATGTTCCATAATGCCCGTGTCCTGGCATGCTGTAGAGAGCGGGGTTGTGGGCTGAGAGACCTGAGCAGAGCAGGAAGTGGGTCAGCCATGGGACTGAGATGGGTTCAGCCCAGTACAGAACCGACTGGGAGGAGCAGTGAGCACTGTTTAGAATGATCCACCCTGCCTCGCTGCAAGCTAGGCAAGCTGCCCTCACACAAACAGGCATGTACACACACACACACACACACACACACACTCTCTGTTAGCCAGAGATAAAGTAGGTTAGGAGGACAACGTAATATACCTGTGCTGACACCACAGATGTAATCAAACAGTTGGTAGATGGGTTTTCCCGTCAGGGCTTCCAGTTTCTGCAGAGTCTGAAGGGCAATCAGTCCTCTGGACAGTAGAAAACACACACACGTCATGAAGAGCACTGATATAGATTCTCTACTGTATGTAAAAGTGAGTGGGGATGAAGTAATAACACCCACCAGTGCCACACACACATTCAAATGGAGAACATTGGATAAACCTGAACGCGGTGAGCGTTAGCAAAACACGCAGTCTTTCCATCGCACTTACTAGCTCTCTTATTTTCCTTTCCCCCCTCACATGCTATCCTCTTTCCTTCACACACACACACACCCTACTGTACCTTGTTCCCCCTCCGTCGATGGACAGGACCCTGATGCCCTGGCCCTTGACAGGGTTGGTGTATCCCACCAGAGTGAGGGCCTCCCTGACTGCTGCCTTCAGAGACGGGTCCTCAGCCTGGCGGAGACGCAGTAGGCACGGGATAGCCTTCTCCTGAGGGCCACACACAGCAAGATATAACAATATATAGTTAATGTCACTGACACCCATTTGGTCAGTTCTAGAGTGTTAGTTTTCATGTCAGTGGTTTTCAATTCAGTCAATTCAGCAATTCAAGAACTATGCTGAAATTGTACATTCTTCTCAGATAAATTCCAATTTTCTGCCACGCTTAAGTTAACTTCATGAATATACTAAGTGAAAACGTACCCCCCAAAAATGTGCCCCAAACCTGCCCCCAAGGAAGAAGGAACCATAGCTTGCCAGTGCCTGGTATTAAAAAAGGTTGACAAACAAACTTAGCAGAAGCTTTAATCCAAAGCCAGAGTACAGTGAGTGGCATGCATACAGTAGGGTACACATTTTAGTGCATGTGACCCCTGTGGAACAGAAGTCATGCCTCCAGCATACACACACATTGACCTTAATACAAACACCTTAGAGGTCAGAGGTCAGTGGAAATAGCAGGCACCATCTGTGACCAGTGGTTTGACATAACTATAGTGTAACTGAACATACTTTAAAACACTACTGTATCCTCACTTGAGCACTGTTGATGAGGTTACCCAATGTTTCCTCAGGCCAGAAACAATGGCCTTAGGTTAAGTTGTTCCTATGGGGCGGCAGGTAGCCTAGTGGTTAGAGCGTTGGACTAGTAACCGAAAGGTTGCAAGATCGAATCCCCGAGCTGACAAGGTAAAAAATCTGTCGTTCTGGCTCTGAACAAGGCAGTTAACCCAATGTTCCTAGGCGTCATTGAAAATAAGAATTTGTTCTTAACTGGCTTAGAGACTAGAGAGTCCACGCCCCGATGCTGTTCTGCGGGCAAACTCAATATTAGGAAGGTGTTCCTAATGTTTTGTCACTCAGTGTATCAGCCCACATACAAACCTATATAGGAACACAGTTCTCTCAATTAATGACTTTATCGTATTCAAACACATTGTTGGCTAAGCTGTTGTCATAGCAACAGCTGGAAAAGAAAAAGAGAGCCGCACACTCTAGGAGCTCAGATGCAATAATTTAAATAACCAGCGTTTCATCAGCGTATACCCTGATGAAGACAGCTTGTCTGTGGAAACGTTGGTTATGAGGTTATTTAAATGATCGCATCGGAGCTCCTAGAGTGTGCGGCTCTCCTTTTCTAAGTGTTCTAATACGCTAGCCAGCACCTCGCCTTAACAGTTTCACCTCTAGCCATAGCAAAGGTTGACATTTAGCAAGTCAGAGAGCTTACGGATGTGCCCTGGTCAAACGTAGTACACTATATAGAGAATACGGTACCATTTGGACATGAACCCAAAAGAGCAAGACAAACAGAACAGCTGCCCCAGATATTCTCACCAGACAACATGATTATGTATGCAGAAAAACACTGCTGTACTGCATACTGCTCTGAGGGGAAAGATTTAGGTGAAGAACTGATCAGGATGGAGAGATGGGAGACACTGCTGAAATACAGTTGTTAGTGTGTGTGTGTTTCCAAACTATTGAACAGCAGTAAATAATGCCGTTTTTTTTTCCGTTAAGTTCAAATCCACATTACTGAAACATTGATCTGACACGCCTTTACAGCACTCAGCCAGCCCACCTTGACAGCACTCAGCCAGCCCACCTTGACAGCACTCAGCCAGCCCACCTTGACAGCACTCAGCCAGCCCACCTTGACAGCACTCAGCCAGCCCACCTTGACAGCACTCAGCCAGCCCACCTTGACAGCCACCCCGCGGGTCTCTGGAAACTCCAGTAGATGATAGCTGAGCTCCTCCACTCTGTTGATGTAGACCCTGACATCAGACGCTCGGTTTAACGCCTTGACCAGGGCCCGGGTCCGGTTGTCCACACTCACCCTAGCTATGATCTAGATCACACACACACACACACACACACACACACACACACAGGTTAGACACTTTCTCCGTCACCACAACAACAACAAAAAGAGTAAAGTCTGGCTTATCTAATACCTCATTTATTATTGCTTCTTTCAGCCATGATGTCAATAACTCAGACAACCTACCTACATTTACACTTTAGATGTATTTAGGGGTGCTTGCTCTAAAACGACCGGTCTGTAAGCCTGAAAGAGTTTATTTCATAAAAAGAACCATAAACCATCTATACTGATAGAATGTTACGAGGATTTCTTCTCCTACCACAGGAGGTCGATGGCACTTTAAGTGGGGAGGACGGGCTCGTGGTAATGGCAGGAGCGGAATAAGTGGTGGAATCGGGTGGAATCAAATACATTAAAAACACGTGGTTTCCATGCCTTTGACGCCATTTCATTGGCTCCGTTCCAGCCATTATTATGAGCCGTCCTCCACTCAGCAGCCTCCACTGATGCCTACATGACATCGTTGTATATGGAGGGTATAGCCTATGGTGGAACATTGCCAGGACTGATATGTCCCACCAGTTGTGACTCCAACGTATGATGTGACAGTGGCACGATGTGCTAGATAGAGGGTTCCTAGAATCCCTCTTCAAAAATAACCCTGTGTGTGAGCCTTCTGGAATCGCCAGCCTAGTAAACAGGTGTACTTTGCCTGTGTACAGTGAGGGAAAAAAGTATTTGATCCGCTGCTGATTTTGTACGTTTGCCCACTGACAAAGAAATTATCAGTCTATAATTTTAATGGTAGGTTTATTTGAACAGTGAGAGACAGAATAACATCAAAAAAATCCAGAAAAACACGTGAAAATTTGTATAAATTGATTTGCATTTTAATGAGGGAAATAAGTATTTGACCCTCTCAATCAGAAAGATTTCTGGCTTTCAGGTGTCTTTTATACAGGTAACGAGCTGAGATTAGGAGCACACTCTTAAAGGAAGTGCTCCTAATCTCAGCTTGTTACCTGTATAAAAGACACCTGTCCACAAAAGCAATCAATCAGATTCCAAACTCTCCACCATGGCCAAGACCAAAGAGCTCTCCAAGGATGTCAGGGACATGATTGTAGACCTACACAAGGCTGGATTGGGCTACAAGACCATCGCCAAGCAGCTTGGTGAGAAGGTGACAACAGTTGGTGCGATTATTCGCAAATGGAAGAAACACAAAAGAACTGTCAATCTCCCTCGGCCTGGGGCTCCATGCAAGATCTCACCTCGTGGAGTTGCAATGATCATGAGAACGGTGAGGAACCAGCCCAGAACTACACGGAAGGATCTTGTCAATGATTTCAAGGCAGCTGGGACCATAGTCACCAAGAAAACAATTGGTAACACACTACGCCGTGAAGGACTGAAATCCTGCAGCACCCACAAGGTCCCCCCTGCTCAAGAAAGCACATATACATGCCCGTCTGAAGTTGTCCTCTGAATCATTCAGATGTTCATTGGCAATCTAGGTGAAAGTGTTGTGGTCAGATGAGACCAAAATGGAGCTCTTTGGCATCAACTCAACTCGTCGTGTTTGGAGGAGGAGGAATGCTGCCTATGACCCCAAGAACACCATGCCCACCGTCAAACATGGAGGTGGAAACATTATGCTTTGGGGGTGTTTTTCTGCTAAGGGGACAGGGCAACTTCACCGCATCAAAGGGACGCTGGACGGGGCCATGTACCGTCAAATCTTGGGTGAGAACCTCCTTCCCCTCAGCCAGGGCATTGAAAATGGGTCGTGGATGGGTATTCCAGCATGACAGTGAACCAAAACACCTTGGCCAAGGCAACAAAGGAGTGGCTCAAGAAGAAGCACATTAAGGTCCTGGGGTGGCCTAACCAGTCTCCAGACCTTAATCCCATAGAAAATCTGTGGAGGGAGCTGAAGGTTCGAGTTGCCAAACGTCAGCCTCGAAACCTTAATGACTTGGAGAAGATCTGTAAAGAGGAGTGGGAAAAATCCCTCCTGAGATGTGTGCTAACCTGGTGGCCAACTGCAAGAAACGTCTGACCTCTGATTGCCAACAAGGGGTTTGCCACCAAGTACTAAGTCATGTTTTGCAGAGGGGTCAAATACTTAATTCCCTCATTAAAATGCAATTCCATTTATAACATTTCACATGCGTTTTTCTGGATTTTTTGTTGTTATTCTGTCTCTCACTGTTCAAATAAACCTGCCATTAAAATTATAGACTGATCATTTCTTTATCAGTGGGCAAACGTACAAAATCAGCAGGGGATCAAATACTTTTTTCCCCTCACTGTATGTTGTTGTATTGATATGAAAACAAGCCACAGTAGTGACGAAAAATGAGTTATTGACAAAAACCGGTGCGCCTGGCACCTACTACCATACCCCGTTCAAAGGCACTTAATCTTTTGTCTTGCCCATTCACCCTCTGTCACACATACACAATCCATGTCTCAATGTTTAAAAATACTTGTTTAACCTGTCTTCTCCCCTTCATCTACACTGATTGAAGTGGATTTAACAAGTGACATTAATAAGGGATCATGGATTCACCTAGTCAGTCTGTCATGCTTCAACAGGTTACATTCCTTTTCAACATGATTCCAAACAGACCATTGCCAGATGCTATAATGTAGGCCTACCTTCTCTCTTTGGAGCAGCAGTCTCTTGGCCCTCTCCTCCGCAGCCTTCTGTTCCGTATTCACAGTCACCTCTCCTTGCCATGGCTTTTCCCCTGCCTCTTCTGCCTTCAGCCTCTTCTGCTCCACAGCAGCACTCTTGGGTTCAGCAGCTGCCCTGCTAAACCTGGGGACCAGGGGAGCAATGTAGCTCCCTACAAAGGCCTGTACAGTGTCACCAGAGTAGGACAGGTAATGGCCAATACCCTTTTTAGAAGATGGGGCACTTACGGGTGCAGCAGCAGTAGCGGACCCTGGGGACGTTTTGTCTGACATCGGCAGGAGGTCAGTGGAACCATGGTCTGTGTTATGCGCTTTCTTCTCATCACCCTTTGTTATGCTGCTGAAGTACGAGTTGACGTGGTGGGACAGGTAGTTGTACGTCTCATCCAGGTTAACAGAGAAGGAGCTGGGATGGAAGAGTTGTGTTGTGGTCTGTTGGGAGACCGTGGTGGTGGCTCTCTCAAGTGCACTACTCTCTGTTGGTAGTGGGGATTTGACCTGCTCTGGCCTTTTGGTGGTCCCGTTGGTGGTCCCGTTGGTGGCCCCATTGGTGGCCACAGTGGATGCTGTAGCTGCACGCTGCACCCTCCTCTGTCTGACTTCCTGGACACTGGGGCCTGAGACAGCAGCATTTGCCCTGGCAATGGGAGGGACGCTGGTGGTAATGCCAGGAGAAGGGCCAGGTGTAGGATATGGAGTAGGTGTAAGTGTTGGAGATAGTGTGGGTGTAGAAGCAGTGGCTGTAGTAGGTGGAGGACTAGGGGCAGACACAGAGGCAAGGATTGGAGAAGGTGTAGTAGCATTAGCATTAACAGTGGTGTTAGCGGAAGTATAGGCAGGAGCTGGGGCTGGGGTTAGAGCTGGGGCTGGGTACCCTGCAGTACCATGACCCTGCGGTGTTTGCCCCATCTCCGGGCTGGCTTCCACCACTTTGCCAGCCTCAATGGCTTTCTGTTTGGGTTTGGCTTTGAGCCGGGCTATCTTGGAGAGGAGCTCGGTGTGTGACCCGCTCACCGCCTTGGAGACAGAGTCCAGGGTGCTCCTGAAGCGCGACATGGTGTGGCTGAGACCAGTGGACCAGCGTGAGGTGGATGTATTTAAGTAGTAGGCGCTGGTGTGGAGTCCAAACCTGTGTCTTATCTGGCTAGCTCTGCAGAGCCATATCTTATTGCGAATTCTACTTTTTGTGCTGTGGGTATACTTCCAGCTGAGAGAGCCAACTTTGTGGCTAAGACCTGCTCGGACATCAAACCTACAAGAAGGGTGTTGCTGAGAAGACAATGGAAGTGATGCTGCTCGTTGACCTCGTGTATGCCAGAAGTTCGCTGCTCTGCTTACTTTGAGCACACAATAATCTGGAACCCATCTAAGAGACATCCCTCGTGGTCTTGGAAGGCAGCTTTCATTTGTTTATTCCTTCATGAAGCTGGTGAACAATAAAATATATATTTTTTAAAACATTACTAAGAGGTACTGTGTAGTATCAACATAGTGTAGATGTATGTAACTATCTGTAAGTCCAGCTCTGGGATAGGCGGCTGTTCTCTGGATGGCCTACTAGTGGCGCTAGCCTGTCGATTACATAACTGAAAATGCACCCAATGACCAATGTGTGCTAGCTAGCAAAAGCCTGCCGCAGTTCAGTCACAGCTAATATATGTTATATCCGCATGTTGCGGATGTGTTATCCCATTGGACTACAATCATATCTATACCACTTATTGATTAAAGCTGGGGAAGTAGGCAATTTATGCATGACCGTTAGCTAGTTTACAACAACAGCTAGTTAGCTAGAATCGCTAGCTACCGGTCTTCCAGAAACAGCCGCTAAACGGGTAACGTTAGCTAGATAAATGTAACAGTCTAGCCAGGCTATGATAACATACCAGTTTCTTGATGACGGTTTGTGGAAATCTGAAGAATTCATTGACTCTCGTAACAGCGAAATCAAACGAACATGTAGACACGGTTCACAACAAGCTTCTTGGTATGTGTTGGGGTCATTCGACTCGACCGTTTATTTCCACGGCCCCAAAAAAACGGACAAGAACCGGAGGAAAACAATCATCACGTGGTCTTTGATCTGACCTACAATTGGCTATTTATCACCTGCCACTATCGACCCATTGAGGGGAATTCGATTAATGGCCCGGGTGAACCGGGTTTGTTGTTTGCATTCGATTTGGAGCTGGACTGCCTAACCGGCGTGAGCTATGAGTCTATTATATTGACAGGATAGTCTAGTCTGGTGACTGCTCTAACAAATGGGTGGATTAGATTATGCTGAGCCGCGGGACTCCGGTCTATGGCCCGTGACGTGACCGTTCAAAAGCGGAGAAGGATCAAATCAAACAGTAATCTGCGCCGCTCGGTCGTGTTGCCATAAAGGCAGCATTGTGCATCATCCAGAAACCTACATCTATTTTTTTAAATAGATATACACTACCTGTCAAAGGTTTTAGAACACCTACTCATTCAACGGTTTCTTCATTTTTACAATTTTCTACATTGTAGAACAATAGTGAAGACATCAAAACTATGAAACAACACATATGGAATCATGTAGTAACCAAAAAAGTGTTAAACAAATCAAAATATATTTTATATTTGAGATTCTTCAAATAGCCACCCTTTGCCTTGATGACAGCTTTGCATCAAAGTAGACATCATGCAAGAGGGCTTTATCATGCAAGAGGGCTTTATCGTGCAAGAGGGCCCTGCATATAATCTCTAACAGACACATTTGCTAGCAGGTATTGTGTCAATTTAAAACATGCACAAGACAGTTCACAGAATTGTCAATTGAAAGAAATGTAACCAATTTAATAATCACAAAATTTAGCTAACACTAGATCGTTAATCCAGAGATTCTTACCTTGCCTCGATTCGGCAATTTCGTCCACATCATCATGGCATTTGTAGTTCTTTATAATAACCACATTAGCAGCTCATTAGCATTTCATTTTTTGAGGGGTAAATACAGGCGAATTAATATATTGACAAAAGTTAGCTTGTCCTAGAAAGATTTACATGGATGTCAAAACGTGACCCAAGGGTAAACCTAAACAAAATAAAGCTCCTATTTTAAGTGTTTCTAATATCCCCTACAGGCAAAATGAATGGTGGAAAAATGATTGGAACCATTTCCTTGTTTCACTGCTAGGTTTTATGGGTATTATGACTCATACTGCGGCACTCTATAAACGCAGAAAACAAGGTCTGATGTTAACACAGGCTTAGGAGCTCTTATATGTTTTGTTCTATAAGATAATAGCAGTCAGTTAACATGACCTTTATGAGTTATGAAGCCTTTATGTGATTTGTGTTTTCTTAATTACTACATAAATTCTTAAAATTGACAAAAAGTGACATTAGCTGATGAAGATTATCTCAGAACAATACGTATAAGATCTCCTAAGCATGTTTACCACAGACCTTATTTTCAGTGTTTATCCAAAAACCCTAGAAAACCGCCATTTATTTTCCTCATAGTCTTTCTCTAACGAACAATGGTGGAGTTAGTGCCTACAAAAAGAAACCATTACTATTTCTCTCTATTATAGCCTCTGCCCAGTCCCTAACAACCGGAAGTTCCGTTTTCTGGGTGGAAATGGAAAGAGAACCTGTGATGCGACCTCCGCTTTTGGATGTTAACAAGGCGGCACGCCATCTTAACTTCTCCTCCACATTTACTGGATTGGTTGAACAGTGCAGAAGAGAACCTCCCCGGACAGTTTTTTTTCCTTCTCGTCAAGACCAGTATGTAGGGAATCTAGTTTCAGGCATTTATTTTACGCCTGCTACATTAGGTTAGTGCAATTATAGTGTCTGTGACAGCATTGGCAGCGCCATTGAGGCTATCTCCATTTTAAAGTAGTCGATTTTCTTCTTATTCATTTGGCTGATTGCTTCCAACTCATAGGAATCCCCACCCAGTTGACTACTTTAAAATTGTGGAAGCCCTCAATGGCAATGTCCATGCTAAAACTAGTTTTTATCAAAGTTGCCGAAATGCCACATGCATCCACTTATATCAGTGCATTCCTAACAACCTACCTAATCATCACAAAACTTCTACTTGATCAAATAATACTTCTAATGAACAAATTCGACACTCATTGACCTCCATACAAAACATATTCACTTTGCAGGCTTATTTTCAACAACAGATTTTGGGGCGGTGCAAAATCTCTTGCTTTGCCTCTTCCTCTCTGGCCAGGTTCTGGCCAACGGCGAAGTTGGCTCAAATAAAAATTTAGATTAAGCACGTGGATCTGTGCTTTCACATGCAAACACTTTATCTGCCTTCACAAATTAAATTAGTTATAAAATTCAAACATATAGTTTATGGAAAATAGATGTTGTATGTTTCTGAACGTTGCACCATGCTGCGTTGTTGACAATATGACAGAGCGACGCAGATGACCGTTCAAACAGATGAACTGGTGGAGGGGATAGAAGAAGAAGAAGAAGAAGAAGAAGAGGTTATTTGGCATCAGCTACGTGTGATTATTTTTAATGGCGAGCATTGTTGTGGCAAATGGTTTCTCAAAAATATGAAACTCTTACAAGAAACTTGTGAATTCAATAACACCTTTAATTAGCACAATCAAAGGTGGAGCCATGACCCGGATCACAACTGACCCTGTGTCTCAGCCCACAGCCTTTTAAAGTATTCTTCCAATCTTCCTACACAGACCCCTCCCCAAGCTTTACAGCTTCCCATATGTCCTGTTTCCATAGGGGTCTTTGTTCCATGGTCTTCTGGCATCTTGCTTTTCCTCAGATCTTAATCAGTTCCAACGGACCTTCCTGCTGGCCCCCTCAGCTCTGTTTAATCATTACCACATGTCCCTCTGCTAACCCTCTGCTGCTTAGGTCTGTTTGTTCAACTATTCAGCTTTAACAAATCCTATACATTTCTGTATGTCTTTCTGTCTCACCACTTCAAAGTAATCAACCAGAACACTGAAAATGTAATAATTGTAATGAGTTAATCTCCCCAGTTAAGCTTGTTTTAGCACTTAAGCCTCATTATCAATACTATCATGTTGTCTGCTATCACATAGTACATTAATTAAATTAATCAATGTGTCCTAGCCTTGTTTTTACTACCACATATACCCCCCTCTGAGACTAAATAGTCTCAAAAAATACAAAATATGAACAACATCAGAAGATCAAGAACACAGTCCATAACCCCTTATAACCGGAACACCCTATGTTACCTAACATGTATTCAATAATCAGCGTTTCAGAAGACCTAAACATCAACAATTTAAACAAAATAAGAAAAGAAAAGATGAAACGAGGGCATAATAACAAACAACCATATACACGTTAAAACACATACTTCATCCTTACAGAGAGAACAGACCCCCCTCTGACACATATCACAAACCACAGATCATCATAAAGCATATGTCCATCACTGTGAGACTTAGAGCACCACTTGAAACATCCTCTCCCATGACAAGATCCATGCACATGAACAAACAAAGTCAACACAACCAAGAACACATCATACACAGGAATATAGATTCAAAACCTGATTTAATCTCATCTCTAGCTTTAAATTCATTAGGGACACCTCCAGATAGTCCAACTGTATCTTATATAGACCTTATTGTCAAACTCTCCGTACTGTATGTTAAGCAAACAACTGCTTACTATCACCAGGATTCCATACGGTGACAGTTAACTGCTGAAGGAACCGAACCCCCTCACAAAGGCCTGTCTATCCTTCTGGCAATATTCACCCCTAATCTTTGCCCTCCACATAACCAGAAGAAATCAGCTACTACCACAGTCTGATCTTCACATGGTGCAATAAATGGGAGTGCCAGAGTTTAACTTCAACAGCCAACCTAAACAAAGATCTATCATCCCCCAACCTACAGCTGCTCAATAAGTAGCCCTTCCTGGAGTGCCTGCATTCCTTAGATAAGTGCCCTGCTCTATATAATGTATTCAATACCCATATGGTGCCTCTACCTTCTCTCCTTCCAGACGTACATCCCATTCCTGACACCACTTACCCTAGACACTTTGGTTGTAATACCTTTGATAATTTGGACAACCCAAACACAACAAACATTCAGCAGGACAGTAAGCCCTTTCTGATCTACTCAAATAACAAAAGTTTTTATTAAATTCAGCACAACCCCTATAATCATAAGGATCAGGTACCACCACTAATTCTTTCAGTGGAGAGGGTGCACATGATAAGCAATATGTCAAGTTTAATTCTTTACTATGTCCTCCAGAACTGCATCCTTATATGGCCCAGGGATTGAAATATCAGTTGAAGTTAGAGTCCTTTGTGATTGCTGTAGACTGTTACTTAGTAGCAGCATATATAGTCAACGTAGTAACTGCTATAGTGTCCAAGGCAACCACTGATGTTGTCAGTCCTGTATTCATCACAGGCTCATCCTGTTCAGGTGTCAGTGCTCCTCCCAGTCAGATGTTTGTCAAACTATGTCCATCAGCAACTCTAGTACTCTTTCCACATGTTCAAACTTCTTCTTTGGTTAATGTCAGGTCACATCATTTTGGTCCCAGATGACTTCTCCCTTCATCTGATGATGTGTCCATCCACAGAAGGCTGTCTCTGGCAGAGGTTTTATCCTCTCGATTGAGATGGACTTCTGTTCTCCGTTTTCTGTTATCAGCTGAGTCGAAATAGGAATACTAACTGACATCCTCCCCATGAGGTTCAAATAGGCACTTTTCTTCTTGCCTATATGTAACACAATAAGGCATGTTAACAGTCTCTTCACTTAGCTTTACTGGAGCTACTATCACTTCAATGGCCTTGTTCTTCTGTTGTTTTAGATTCCATTGATTGTCATTAGAAGTCTTCAAGGGCAGAAAAGTCAATTGTGGGGAAATCCCCCTCTTAGAAGTTCACCTCGTCCTGCCCCTTGTGAAGGTTCATTCTCTACTGCAACCTGTTGACATAGTCCTTCCTATTCACCTGGTGGAAGCCCTCTTTCCAGTCTGAGTGGCCCCCCTCAGGGAATGCATTGATTTCAGGGAAATGTGGTTCCCACTCTTCAGTTGTAACAGGCTTCTGTCAGGGAAATCTTCCAGAATAGATATGTCATTATGAGCATCAGGCATGCCACTTTCCCCCACCCCTGGACTCTCAGATCCTCCAGGAGAGAAAAGTTGTTCCTTGCAGGTTTTTGGCTTCTGCATCTTCTTTCTTCCACCTTCCTCTCGGTGGATTAGTCGCATCCTGGCTTCCACTTCGTCTACTGACATCCTGCCACCTTCCTGGTGCCTCGATCTCCTCTCTGCTCCCATTCCCTCCAAGCTCCTGCCTGGTGGATTAGCATTCTCTGCGTTCTCATGTCTCAATGGTTGTCTCCTCCTCTCTGACGGACTCTGGAGCAATGGTTTGGATGTTCCCATGTCTTGCTCCCTTTCACCTGGACGGCAGTCGGCGTCGCTGCAGCCACCTCGTAGGGTCCTTCCCTCTATGGCTCATTCCATTCTTCCAGAACACTCAGACCTGGTCCCCTCAGATCACCGGACGTGGAACCTCTGGTCCTGGTGCAGATTATCTCCCTTCTTTCTGTGAAGCATTCACACTTAGAGACTTACAGCCTCTGTTCTATGATTACACCATACACCCTCTGATGTCCATCACTCATCACACAACACACTGACATTCCAGCTGAAGCTGGCGACCCTCTCTCCTTCTGGTTCCTAAGAGAGTGATAGCAGAATACTTGGAAAGCAAAAGAAACCATAACAGCCTTGGCAATGCGAAACGTCATACATAAATATATATATTCCCAAAAACCTAAATCTAAGACTATGACAATTCCCACTCTCTCTTCACCTGCCTCTACGCCTTAAGGATGCTCTCCTGCTGGACTCTGCAAAAATAAAAGCCCTAAAAAGCTTCCTCATGCTTTCATCCAGTCTTCCCCTTTCAGCCCCAGGTTCTGAGAGGTGTTCCCAAGTCATGTCATTATTACTTAGTTCTCCATCTCAACTAATAGGCATTCCACCTGCTATGCATATCCCTAATCAACATTACACCTACTGTAAGTAAATCAAAACTGTATATGCTTTCATAACAATGCCTTCAATATGTTATTTAGAGTACAATTACCCTAACATCTTTTTTCATATGTAGCATTACCCTATAAAGCAATTAACTCCTAACTTAACCCATCTGCATGTATATCCACAGTGAAATCTAATCTCTTTCTTTAACTCCTCTTCTTCTGTTATGGTGTTTTCAAGCTCATCCCTTACATGGTGGAACTTACTTCTTGTGAGAATGATGCACCCACCAAAGAGAGACATATCAATCTTTACCACTGCAGGTGTTGTAAGGAGTACCTCCTGCCAGGTGTATTTTGATGTACACTCAATCTTCAGAATTCAGTCCATCTCTGGCTCCTTATGTGCTGCTTACACCTGAAGATATACACACTCCAACATGGGTCATTTCCTGACAACAGACTCTTTTCTTATGTCAAGATCACTAATTCGTAATATTTAACTAACATCCCTATGTAAACATTCTATCTTAACCACCCCTTCTCCTGCTACCTTTACACATAATGATTGCCCAACTGCGGTCCCTACCGCAACAGTCATAAAATGTATTACTGCACGTAATTAGTTAAGTGTCTTCTACCAGTAAAAATATTTAACCATACCACTGAGTTGGAAGAATAACCAACCTAACCAAACTCCTAAGTCATAAGTTTCTCAAACTTGCACCATAGTGTTCAAATTCCCACCATCATCACTTTTCCTCTCACCAAAATTTAGATGTGTAACGTTCAATGTCTTTATAATTGTCCCTATTTTTACAGACAGCTTTTCTTCCTTTCCTGTAAGCTATCTAGAAACAACACCCCTTATATTTCATAACCTTCATTCTTGAGTCCTACCATAGTTGAATACCTACTAAAACATTCTTGTCTATTTAGTCAATATAAATATACATCATTCCCCCCTCTGGAACAAAGATCACTTATGTTCCACAAAACATGGAAGAGGAAAAATGAATACTTGTCAAAACCTTCCCATCACTTTAAAAAGTAAATTAAGCTGGGAAAAACATCCAATCAGTTACATTCTATGCCCAATTATGCAGTCTTCATGCAATCTCAATCATTACCATTATTGGGTGTTATTTCAGAACACAGACTATAAACCTTATATGTAATTACTATTCTATAACCCAGACATCCCTATGAAAATGTATACTTACAAACATTTTACTGTCAGTACAAGCAACGGCTAGTCTCATTACAACCCCTCTGGTCCTGTTTGTCTGTCACGAGAGGCCCAGAACTATACTCATTTATAGTTTATTAGCCCTGGTCCCCTTTATGACCTTCTTGCTTCCTGCACATACCATTAACCCATTAACTTCCTGCTCAAATTCACTGGTGTTAGAAAAACATTTAAACCAAGAAACAACAACCAGAAACTATCAATCCCTAACACATTAGTTACTAAACTCAAATCAATCCTTCAGTTTCCAAATCAAAATTAAAAACCCAATTAATTATCCAAACAAAATGTAAAATGACATTGCTCAGTGATTCAAAAATTGGTCCTATCACCCAAAGTAAAAAACTAAATTTAACACACATCAATATCAGCAGAATGTACATTTATATTAACATCCAGTATAATTATTCCATAACTTTTTTATCACAATCATAATACAGATCAGTATCTCAATGCATTCTTAATCTAAATTACTATACGTTTATGTAGTGTATAGACCCCTACAATCAACCTGATATCCCAACAGTCTAAACCAATTTTATAATACTTGTTACCCCTATTTCTTCTAAGATAACCTAGATGTATTATTCTAACCTGAATTTAGTACAGCTTATACTCCTCTGTATGTCACTTTTCATGAAAACAGATCAGAACAACATTTCAGTTTAGTTCATTAACTCTATAGTAAATTATTACTTTCACCAATCATTCTTAATTCAATTGTTTAAACATATGTCAGAATAGAGAGAATAACAACGCATTCTATTGAAACTAATCATTCAAATTGGCTACTAATACTCCCCCATCACACTGTCAGCTCCATCACAGAGCCACAGCATCAGAAAGTTAGACCTATAAACCATCAGGAATATACATACAACTCCATACACTCCTACACAGCACTCAGTTGTGTAATCTTCAATCCTAACCTCAAAGGACTGTACCCTCCCCCATTTTTAACACACAACTCTCCATGGGAGCAATGTGTAAAAGAAATAACACTATTACTGGTCAAAAAATACAACATTCACAAAAAATACAAAATCACTACTCTTAAGAATTCCACAAAGAAAAATATTTTACCCATATGCCCATTGGAATTTAAACTTAAGGCAGTCAAAGGCAACGCCCTCTCCTTCTTCACATTGACCCAATTCACAAATTTGGTTAAGAACTAGGAACTCCATCATAACAATCAATTTTACAAATAACCCCGAATATCAGTATGACAAATGACCCTAAATTCATTATCCAAATGGCTTTCCAATGCGGGTGATCAAACCACAATGGAAAGTCATGACATAGGTCAGAGGTCATACAAACCCTTCAAATAAGTGTTTCTTACTTTCTTAGACAAATTAATGAAAAAGTCAAACATTTCATACATGTTGTATCCCAGGTTTCCAGTACATTCCTTTGTCAAAAGAATTCCATCATTTTTATTAAAACTCAGAAAATAAAAATGTGTGCGTGTCCCTTTAAGATATCTTGGCCCTCAGACAAACTGAAAAACTCACCAAACACAAAGAAAAGACCACACATGTTAAATACCAACAAATAATCATGACAAATGTGTTATGTGCGGGTATTTGTAACCCTTAAGGCAAAACAAACAATTGCCAAACTTTATTTCATTTGGCAACTTACGGACTCTCCCCAAGATTATAGCCCCAGAAAACATTTCAAAGAGCGGCAATGAAATCCCCACGTTTCCTATAAAACATAAAACACTTCGTTATACTACACTGATTCAGCGACCCAAAAGTTTCAATGAACAGAAATGCCAGGCCTTTCCATGCTGTATTTAGCATGCATTACTCTCATTCACCCATTTGGTGTAATATGATTGGTCTCCCACTGTCATAAACAAGTACAAATATTCTGTTATCGTTAATAGACCAATTTTCAACCAACACATTTAATAGTTGTTTCATTACGTAGAATTGACCTTTATATTAATAAACAACTCCAGAGCCCCTTTCCAACAGTCTTATCCGTTTAATCTGTTGCATTATTTTAGTAAAATACAAAACTTTTGTTTAACAAATCTAGAACATTCAAAACGTAGGTACTACCTAATCAGTTTGATTGCCAATATTTAATTACTTCAACTCGTATTATCTGACACTGTACCATGTAATGGAAACAAATTATATTGTCTAGAATACATTCACAAATGTACTATTGTTATTTAACTATAAACCCAAACTATAGTCATGCTTATTCATACCTAAACATCCCACTAATTACTTGCTCTCAACCATAGCTAATCCTTTTCTACAATCTCTTATTTCTACTATTCATATATCCTCTTATTGAAATCTGTTTTTCAAATTTACCAAAATGTCACATCATTGGAGTGCTATTAAGACACTAATAATCAACCCTCCTTAGCAATGACTATATTTGTATTGCTAATCACTGCTCCACCCTCATTAAACATTCATTAGTTTAAGATTAACCTGTAATACACCAAATGTAAAAAATTACATAAGTCAATTCTTAATCAAACCTAATAATAAAAGTCGAAATTCTTACTTCCCAATTGACTAACTTCAATTATTATCATTCCTTATGGTTAGAAAGTTCTCTTCAATCTAGACTAAACTTCACCTTTCCTGATGCTAACGTTTATGTTACCAGGTTACTTGTTTATTTTAAATATAGTCCATAAAAACACCACTTAGACGTTAATGTTCACCTAATATCCCCTGTCCCCGTTTCTGACAAGGATCATTCAACCTCAGAATCCACTACTGCACCGAGTTAATAGCCCAAACCTTTTAAATCATAATTCCTACTATTTTCCACATGGCAGTCAAATACTAAAGTTAATCGTGGCTAACTCATTTAGCTAACATTATTCCCAGATACAAGAAAATATATCTTCAATCTACTCACCTCTCAAATTTAGTTAGGCTCTTTACTTGCTCTTTAAACACACTGGTGACTAACTATGCTGCTTGCAATACTTCAAATTATGTTATTTATCTTAAATTAACCTACAGCAACAATATTCAGACCAAAAAACTGTAGTCAACGTCTCAGTCGTCCGCACCCTGGTACACCCAATCTAGTGTTTCTTTACCCAACCAAAATAACCTGAGCGACTTACCAGGTATCCCAATTTACACTAGCCATTCTCAGAATAGTTCTATCCGCGTAATAACCCTAATAGCCGCACTAAAAAATTTAATACACTTACTTAGCTTCTTATTCTATGTTTTTGTTACAATTCATAATTACCTCCCTGAATTCTTTATTTAATTTGAATTATTCTATTGATAGGGTAACTTTGCTTTACCATACCTAGTTTACGCTTTCATATTTGAGACGAATTGGTAGAATCTTCATGCACTTCTATTGGCGACTCAATGGTTTTACACTGACTGTTTCCAAAACCTCTACCTATTTTCCTGTAATATTCATAATCATTCCTTGCTCCTTAGGTTGAACTATGTTATTTCCTATTCATGTGTCCGTGACCATTATTTTTCCAACAGTAATTAATTCAATCGCATACTATAGCCACGCGTCTGTATTTTTCCTATCTCTTACCAGTGTTAGATTTTCTCGCACCCCGCCCGCCCGACTACACTTAGTCAGCGTCTCATAAAAAAAGTTACAGTCTCTTTACTTGTAATAGACAACACAATATGCTTTTCCTGAACCCCTATATTTCTTTACACAGGATAACATACACCTATTCAGGCTTTTGACATTTATACACGCGTTTCATTCATACACATTTACGTTTTTACCTAAAAACGACCTATTTTATAATCGACATAAAAATAGGATTTTTTTTTTATTTCATTCTACACAAGGAGCTTTGCCAAATCGGGTCAAAAGTCTTATGCAACATATCAGGAGTTCACCTAAACGGGTCCAACATCCATATTCATTTATTAGGAGTTCACCTAAACGGGTCCAACATCCTATTTACTTATCAGGAGTTCACCTAAACGGGTCCAACTTCCTATTCATTTATTAGAAGGTGCTTTGCCGAATCAGGTCAAAGTCACACTTCAACCTACAAGGAGTTAACCAAAACGGGTCAAATTCCTATTTATTCTATTTGTTTTGACAATATGTCCAGGTAGCCACTGCACCACGCCAAGCCAGGCAACCCAACAAAACAGAGCACATGCAAGGCCCCCCTCCACTGGTCACCCGACCCAAGCAAGGTACGCAGCACACCACACACCCAGTCTCACAAATAGATCTATTAAATATCCCCCCAAAGCGTTACGCATGCATGCAGTTTATTGAATTCAAAAGTTCTTAATACTACTAGGTTTTTTAATAGAAGTTTTTAGAGAGATCGACGTGATACCTTGTTACCGAGACAGATCTCCCGTGGCAAATTACACAAACTTTCGACTATTTGTAAGAACGTATGCTTACCTTTTAAATAGCCGGGCGATCACCATGTTTGCATAATTTGCCCAAAAGACCCACCGTCGGTCCCAAAGCGCCATTGTCTTGCGATCCCTTCTACTCCTGGCAAGCTCGCCAAATATGTTGTGGCAAATGGTTTCTCAAAAATATGAAACTCTTACAAGAAACTTGTGAATTCAATAACACCTTTAATTAGCACAATCAAAGGTGGAGCCATGACCCGGATCACAACTGACCCTGTGTCTCAGCCCACAGCCTTTTAAAGTATTCTTCCAATCTTCCTACACAGACCCCTCCCCAAGCTTTACAGCTTCCCATATGTCCTGTTTCCATAGGGGTCTTTGTTCCATGGTCTTCTGGCATCTTGCTTTTCCTCAGATCTTAATCAGTTCCAACGGACCTTCCTGCTGGCCCCCTCAGCTCTGTTTAATCATTACCACATGTCCCTCTGCTAACCCTCTGCTGCTTAGGTCTGTTTGTTCAACTATTCAGCTTTAACAAATCCTATACATTTCTGTATGTCTTTCTGTCTCACCACTTCAAAGTAATCAACCAGAACACTGAAAATGTAATAATTGTAATGAGTTAATCTCCCCAGTTAAGCTTGTTTTAGCACTTAAGCCTCATTATCAATACTATCATGTTGTCTGCTATCACATAGTACATTAATTAAATTAATCAATGTGTCCTAGCCTTGTTTTTACTACCACAGCATGGAGATAAATCGCCATACTAGTAAATTCGGCTAAGGAACAGAAGTTGGGTATTGAAGACAATACAGGGGATGAAGGCGCGGCAAGAGCGTGGTGAACGGATATATATTGTTATGGACAGCGAGAAAGAAGGAGAAGAGCTGATGCAGAGGGAAGATGTTTATTGGGGAGGAATGGCGCCAAGTACAAACCGTACTCTGCTGTCTCTAATAGCTCAGAAACATAAGCTGACAAGGAAGTGAGAATACATTACCTGCAGAGGCAGGTGTGGTGAAGATCTCCGAGTCTCGCCCTGATGGTCATGCAAAGGATGATTCTGGCCTAATGGGAGTGACATTTTTGGAGAAAGTGGATCCCTGCCTTTTGGCTGGCCCATATGTAGTCTCAGGCTGGGTAGAAAATGTGAGTACTGTTAAATCAGTGAAGATAGCTCGAAGTGGACTTGTGATGATTTTCTGTTTCTTCTACCCAGAGCGAGCGGGACAATACGTGATTACTGGGGTGTTTTTACATGTTGAGGTGGAGCAACTGAAATTAAAGATTTCATGTGTCTCACGCCCACCGTTTGGTGCGACACAGATACGGTGGTGAAACTGAGAAGGCACTCTGTTCTTTTTAGTTCTGAAGCAGTCTTTAGCTGATAAAGTCATGTTGGGAAATGCCAGTTATCCATGAGAACTTTTGTGCCGAACCCACTAAGGTTTTTCAGATGCCAAGTTTATGGTCATGTTGCAGCAGTGTGTAGGAGGGAGATTCTGAGATATGAGAAGTTTGCATGAGGTCATGGAACAAAATATTGTGTAATATCGGTGGAAAAAAACGGTGTGTATCAATTGTGGGGGTGCCCATGTTGCTGGGAAGTGTCCGGTGCAAGAGTGACAAGTTGAGGTTGCCAGGGTCAGAGTAGAACAGAAGGTGTCATATGCTGAGGCAGTAAAGCGAGTAGAGGATGATGGGTCAAGGGTGAGTAGTAGGCCTGGGCAAATACAGAGTGATACAAATGTATGCTTCAGTAAGGTTGGCTTCTTAGCATTCATTGCCATGGTTATCAACTGTACCACTGAAATGGAATGTAAATCACAGAAAATAAATGTTGTGTTGGCAGCTGCAGGGAAGTACTTAGGTGTATGAGATTATACTGCAGAAGAGTTACAAGGTGTGTTGAACGAAAGAGTCCCGTCCTCCCAGGCCATTGGACCAGTGTAGGGTCAAAGTAGTAGGATGGGATAGTGGTAAATAGGTGTAATAGTGGTAGGGTTAGTTGGTGATATGTAATAGTGGTATATAGGTGGAGGGTTAGTTGGTGGTGCAATTTTATCCACAAAATATAAGGTGATCAACAACACATTCCTGCACAGTAGATGTCAGCATACACAAACAGCATACACAAACAAACTGTGCGAACGCTATGACACCAAGAAAGAAGAAGAGGACAAATCGCTAATCTTGTCTGGAATTACAAACTGAGAATTGGCAAACAAACTGGCAGCCCCAACCCTGCAACGGGAGCCACACCAAGGCCTCCTGTGCAAACCCAGAATGGAGCATTGGTAGCCACTCTGATGCCCTGCAGCAGCTCCACTCCTTTGGAGGGTGCTTCATCAGGGTGGACTGAGCTCTGCCAACACTGCTCTCCCAGTTCCCGCACCAGCCCCTGAATCAAGCGACTTGAGGGAGGTCTTTGTCAGTCTGCTCTCACAGGGTTGGCCAGGGACCTTGGCAAAGTCTCAGCTCACTCAACAAATAGTTGCAGATGACTCTGTGCCGCTTAGCTCCAGTGGTGGAAAAAGTACCCAATTGTCCTATATGAGTAAAAGTATAGATACCTTCATAGAAAGTTACTTAAGTAAAAGTGAAAGTCAGTCAGTAAAATACTACTTGAGTAAAAGTGTTAAAGTATTTGGTTTTACATAAATAGCAAGAAATGTAATTGCTAAAATATACTTAAGTATCAAAAGTAAAAGTATAAATCATTTTAAGTTCCTTATATTAAGCATTTTCTTGTTTTTAAATTGTACGGATTGATTGTACGGATTGCCAGGGGCACACTCCAACACATAATTTACAAAAGATGCATTTGTGTTTAGTGAGTCCGCCAGGCCAGAAGCAGTATGGATGACCACTTGTTCTCTTGATAAGTGTGGGAATTTAACAATTTTCCTGTCCTGCTACACATTCAAAATGTAAGGAGTACTTTTGGTTGTCAGGGTAACAAGTACAAGTATGACACTGGGCCGCCCTATGGGACTCCCAATCACAGCCGGTTGTGATACAGCCTGGATTTGAACCAGGGTGTCTGTAGTGACGCCTCAAGCACTGAGATGCAGTGCCTTAGACAACTTCATGACTCAGGAGCCACTTGATGCCTCTATGGCAATTCAGAAGGCTGATTGAGGACCTTATTACTGATGAATGTGTTTGTTTTTTATGGCCATGTTTATTTTTCTACTTGCATGTTGTATTTATATTGATGTGTGTATTTTCTGTTATTTATGTAATTCAGGGCTCATATTTAAAAGAGACCTTGGTCTAAGTATGACTCCCTGATAAAATAAAGGTTAAATAAATCAGTGTTTTATATCTGTGGGCATGTCGTCTTCAACAGAGGAAAAGAGGGATGCCGTTACGAAACAAGCGTTACGAAACTACAATTCGATCTAGGCCTCACGTTGGAAATGAGCAATTCATCTCCATCCAAAAACAAACCCGCTTCCACAGCCGCAAGGTTGATTTCCCCGCGGGAAGGGAGGACGTACGGGCGGAGTCAGAAACCCCCTGGTAGCGAACTGTCCAATCGCGTTGCGATTCGTCTTGTTTTCGTTCAGTGTGATGGAGCGTCAACATAGAGCGACGCGGAGCTGCTAGCGAACTGAAGTTATCCTTCGCACTTCAGCAGAAAGGTAAGCGAAGCTCTATTGTCGTAGCTATGTGTCCTCGCATAACTTCATTATTATTGTCATTTGAATGATTGGTTTTCGATTTACTGGGCAATCAAGCTTGCTAGCGCTAAATGCATAACTAGCCATCTAGCTAACGTTTGCTAACCACCAATATATAAACTAGCTCAGTAGCAAGCAAATGTATCAACATCGGCAATGTCGTTTGTTGTGCCAGCGTCATTGGGATTAATGAAAAAGATACATGGAAAACATTGGTAACATCGTGTCAGTTCAGGTATACTGACTTTTCTCAGTGTAAATTTGATAGCTGTATCACTGCTCTCAACTCAAGGCACTGTTTAACTAAAGCTGCTATACAAGATTATGTGGGAACAGGGGGATCTTTATGTGGGAGATTGTATTAATACTAGTAGACGTTAAGGCCTTTTCTGCTCACTCCTTTGCATAAATCACAAATGGCACTGGTTTCAATGCGTTGAAGTTTTGAACATGTGTATGCTGTAGTGTAGCTTATCTCAACCATAGACTTATAGGCCATGATCTGGGACCTCAACTGTCATTCTACTCTCCCCATATCTACTTTACAGAAGCCACCAGCACCATGGCAACTGCACAGTCAGCATTAACATTTGCAGTGTGTATCCTGATGATAACAGAGTTGATACTTGCCAATAAGGACTACTATGACATACTGGGTGTGCGGAAAGATGCCAACGAGCGTCAGATAAAGAAGGCTTTTCACAAGCTGGCAATGAAGTATCACCCAGACAAGAACAAGAGCCCAGATGCTGAGACAAAGTTCAGAGGAATTGCTGAGGGTAAGTGTAATAGGAAATTCCAGGTGAACAAAAGAGAAGTAATTAAAAAGTCATTCCGGTTTATTACAAGTTGCAACAGTGAGTCTCCTCCAGGCAGAAGCAGAGAAAAAATGTCTAACTGGCCTTCTCAGAGTAGGCCCTTGTATCCTAATCAGAGAGCACAACATGTTCTGTAAACACCAGCCTGAGAGGCTTGTAGGAAGACAAAACAAACAGGCAGTGACTTGTCAGCTGCTACAGAATCACAGTGTTCACAGAATGTCATCAATACAGCCGTGAATAATCCGTGTCCTCGGTTCTTTTACCTCCAGTCTGGAGTCAATCACTATCAACAGACATGAGAGTAATCCATAACAACATTTAGTCTAGTGACCATCAACCTTCACCTTGAGTTTAACACTGGAAATGTGTGTTAAAGATACTCCAAATATGCTAAACATTGTGTTGATCACTCTAAACTAAATGTGAACTTTGGTTATCTTAAATATTCCCATTATTCTTTTGTGTCTTTTATTTATGTAAAAATGTCCCGTCTTCTCACACTGTACTGATAATAGAATCATTGCTATGATTTGAAACCTTTTCTTGCATTTCTGTCATCTATAGCATATGAAACATTATCAGACGAGAAGAGGAGACAAGAGTATGACCAGTTTGATCACGGCACATTCTATAATGATGTAACCAAAGACCGAAACGTTCCAAACGTCCACCAGCCCTTCAACTTCAACGACATGTTCAAGGACTTTGATATTTACAGCCAGAACCGGCACGCCCATCACCAAAGGCACTTCGAGGACCACTTCCGGACCCACCAGGAGGCCCACCACAGTAGACACAAGAGACACTTCCAGGGTGCCTTTGGAGCAGCAGGTGGTGGTGGCTTTGACGACATGTTTGACGACATGGAGAAGATGTTTACTTTTGACAGGGACACTACTAAGCGGACGGAGAGCACATTTCAGGGTACTACAACGAAGCAACACTGCAGAACAGTGACACAGCGCAGGGGGAACATGGTCACCACGTACACTGACTGCACTGGCTCCTGAGGACAAAGGTCTTGTCGGTATCCACGTCCCCTGGGTCATGTTCATCAGGCACGAAATGGAAGAAAGCAGCCTGAAATGGGGAGGTACTATCTGAACTTGTCCAATGTTTTCCATTGCATAACATTTTGAAATGTTTCTCTACGTTGTGCTCTAATGAACATGACCTTGCCACAGCTTGCACATGGGTAGGCACCTGTGGTGGGAGCAAGCTGTTTTTGTTGCTGCTGTGACCTGGTCATTGCTATTTTGTTGAGTCACAGTAGCTAATGAAAACACTTTTTAGCACACTCAGTTTGTAATTTTTAACAATTAATTTAAGCACTGAAAAGCTTTTGAAGCATATCGCTCACAGTATGGTTTGGAATTTAAATGTTGTAGAGAAATATTTTTTCTGTAGTGTTAAGTCTATTCTGGATCCAGATTAGACTTAACATTACCCAAATAATATTTCTATACTGTGAGGTTTGAACATGTGTATGCTGTAGTGTAATGCTTCAAAAGCTTTTCAGTGCTTTAATTTATTGTTAAAAATGACAAACTGAGTGTGCAAAAAATTGTGTTCATTAGCTACTTAGAATGATATATATCATTCTATGTACCGTATATTTAGAAACCCCCTTAATATTTACATAGGCTTTTTGAGGAAAAGCTTTTCAACTATTCATTATAAAGTCCCTTGCAAACCTAAAGATGCAATTGAACATAGTATCAGTATTGTTGCCTTAAGCAACTTCAATTGTCCATGAAAGAGAATTATATTTTATTTGTATTATTTTTCATGGAAGAATGTTTTCACTTGAGCGTTGTTATTGTAATTCGTCAGCCAAAAAGTTTCAGTAGCTACTACCACTGCCGAACCTAGACATTTTCTGTGTGCATGCAGTATTTTGTATAGCCTACGGCTCCATTGTGTGAATCCAGCAGCCTTTGGTTGGAACAAAACAGTGTGGATAATGAACCATGACAGGTTTGCTTTTGCGTGATAAATGGAGAACAACGTCTGCAAACATGTTACCTCAGAACATTTACTGAAACTGTATGGCAGCATTTTGATGCTGCCTGAAGCCCCTTTTTGTGGTAAGGGATGCTCGTCACTTTAAGTTGAAATTAGGAAAGAAATATTCAGATCGACAAGAATTCGTATTGGCAAAGATCATAACATGTAAACTACTTGCTGTTGATGTAGCTAGCTACATTGTTATGATTTTCACTTCAGAGGAACTTTAACATCTCTTCTGCTGTCTGCATGGACCACTTGAATTTATAAGCTAACATTGGTGTAAATAAAATCCAGTGTTGTTCATCCAACACCTCATAACCACCCCGTTACCTCATGCTTCACTAGTCTGTAGACTAGAAATATCTGTTCTCCTGGGCTTGTATTCAGAAATGTTCTCTGAGTAGGAGTGCTTATCTAGGATCAGTTTTGCCTTTTTTAGATCTACGTGAATAACATTTACATGGTCAGGCGGAACTGATCCTGGATCAGCAGCAAAACTATTCCGAGACGCTTAATGAATATGTGCCCAAGTTTATGTCATGTGCATTATTTTAAAGCCAGCTCCTCTTGTATTCATATTTTTTTGCCACTGTTACTTGATGGCTTTGTCATTGTGATATGTTGATGTATGACCCATATAGCACTTTAGTTATTGTAATCCTATGGATAAAATGTGTTATCTTGACTGGAAATAGGTTATGGTCCTTTGAAAATGAGAAAAAAAAAGGCTTCAGGAAATTAAAGATGAGAACAAACGATGTGTATTTTCATTCAGTGAAATTGTACCAATCTTTGTCAGGTGTGCGTGTGGCAGGTTTTCACACTCCCAAGTGGAATTTTCTCTGCAACAACTTTTATTGGGGTAGTGCGATGATATGGTGTTTGGTCCTACTAGGGAAACCATGCAGTTTATTAGGCTACAGATGAAATGAGGATGGTGAAAGCGCACGGTGATGAGCTTGACACTGCTTTCCAATAAAAATCGAACGTCCTATTCTGGTGGCATGATGATCGACGCATGACTGACGTTTGACAAATAAAAAATATTCTCGCTCTCATCCATAATAATTTTATTGTAGACTAGCCTTCCCCGCACTGTATCTGCGAGCAGTTTGCTCGAGCGCACGTGCCAAGACCAGAGTAGGTACATTTGCTATTTAACGTAACAGTTTGTGACAACTAATCGGTAGAGTTTAAAATGCGATGGAAACACATTGAACTTTACATTTTTATTCGGAACATATAAACGTAAACAGAAGAAGTACGTTTTGTGTGCACCACGTCATCACGCACTGGTTTTTATGCTCAACACGTCAGTTTGGTGGAAACACCACTCAAAGATGTTTAACTAAACCGAAGATAGATCACAGCGTTTTAAATGGGAGCAAATGAATCATAGTGGGCTAGCGAGAGCCTATTGGCTGTTCTAGCATGTATTTCCTTCTAAACAACGCGATTTTTGTATACAAAAATCAGTCCACTCTATTCGTAACATATTCTAGTTTTAGAAACCGAAAACTGTTTTGAGATCAAATGTTCCATTGAGGAAATTGTTGGCCAAAATCCATCTTCTCCCACCGCCGGCCGCTGCTCTTCCTCTTACCATCATATTTGAGTGGAAACGCCAACCGGATGCTTCACATTTATTCATCCGGTGAAATCTGTCTCATTGTTCTATCTTGTGCGCCACTAAAAATCTGTCGCCAATTGGATGGAAACCAATCTACAGTAACATTGGTGCATCATGATGTCAACGCTTGTAAATGTAGTTTATTTGTGTATATAAAAAAAAAACTGTTCCTTTGATCGTTTCCCTATGTAAAAACTCAAAGTCCCATAATGCCAAGCGGAGTTGTTTTGCGCAGGGCAGTATACATTGTGTCCGTGTGAGGGACATTGGATGACTTTGCCTGTGTTTTAGCAAGGTTGCTTTTTAGTTCATTTATTTTGACAGGTACAGCCTTTTCAGAACTATGGAGGCCCTCATCCCTGTCATCAACAAGTTACAAGATGTGTTTAATACAGTTGGCGCGGACATTATCCAACTGCCGCAGATTGCTGTTGTTGGAACGCAGGTAAGAATCAGCCAGCTAGCGAACTGTAGCTATCTAGCATGCTCTCACCACAGAGGTTAGCTACTGCTGTCCAGCATGCTCTCACCACAGAGGTTAGCTACTGCTGTCTAGCATGCTCTCACCACAGAGGTTAGCTACTGCTGTCTAGCATGCTCTCACCACAGAGGTTAGCTACTGGTGTCCAGCATGCTCTCACCACAGAGGTTAGCTCCTGGTGTCCAGCATGCTCTCACCACAGAGGTTAGCTCCTGGTGTCCAGCATGCTCTCACCACAGAGGTTAGCTCCTGGTGTCCAGCATGCTCTCACCACAGAGGTTAGCTCCTGGTGTCCAGCATGCTCTCACCACAGAGGTTAGCTCCTGGTGTCCAGCATGCTCTCACCACAGAGGTTAGCTCCTGGTGTCCAGCATGCTCTCACCACAGAGGTTAGCTCCTGGTGTCCAGCATGCTCTCACCACAGAGGTTAGCTCCTGGTGTCCAGCATGCTCTCACCACAGAGGTTAGCTCCTGGTGTCTATCACGCAGTTCCACTCATGGAACATAGACATGTAGCTTCGTGTGCTCTGTTTCCTTTAAGGAAAGGTTATCTGACGTTAGTTACTTAACTAATGTGCTAGTAGTTAGCTACAGCTAACTTGTTAGCTAGCTAGTTAGCACTATTGTGAGCCGCTAACTAGCGCGCATTTTGACAGGCAGTGCAACATGGCCAACTACCCCTGAAACATACTGCTATGTTCAGCAGCAGGTGACCAAAGTAAAGCAAACAACTAACTAGAGGTGATTTGAAACGCAATCACGTCATTAAATTGACACGCTACACTGTTTTGGTTTGTTTACACTGTCACTTGTATCCATTCTTCTCCTAGCCTTGGAAGACTTGAATATTTTTCAATGAACGTTAACATAATTGAAGTCTTCCAAGGCATCCTCTTTGTTTTATTTCTAGAATTACCATCCATCTGCTTAGATGAACAGAGATTATATACATCAAATAGGCTGCACCTGTACCCTTCCCTCCACACAGCTGTTGTAGGTGTTACATAACATGTTTACAGTAGCAGCCATCCCCTCCCAGGCACCCATAATTCCACTGATTTGCTAAGAGGATGTCACTGTCTCAGCCCTTTGGCAACCTCTGAACTGAAGGTGCAATGGCGACAAGAAGGCAGCCGTAGGATGTTTCCCCCAATCATCTGGCCTCCAGAGTGTTACTGCATTGTCTTCTTACTGCTTTTAAAAGGATAGATTCACTCAGAGAGGTTCCTTAGAACTGACAGTGATTTCAGGGATTGTTCTATTTTCCACACGACCGAGTGCAAACTAAAATAGGTCAACTACAGCCAGGCGCAGCTGAGGTGAGATCAGGCAGGATGTTGTTGTGGACGGATTTAACTCTTGTCATTGCGTCAGTTCTTTTGTTTTGTAAGTGATGCTGACTTCTGTTTACTATCTCACGTTTACTTTTTGTATTGTTACTGATTCTGCCGTGTGTTTCTGTCTCCAGAGCAGTGGGAAGAGTTCAGTGCTAGAGGCTCTGGTGGGTAGAGACCTTCTGCCCCGTGGTACTGGCGTCGTCACCCGTCGGCCCCTCATCCTCCAGCTGGTCCATGTGGACCCAGAGGACCGCAGGAAGACCAGTGAGGAGAATGGTACTGTGAAACACGACACCAGCACTGCTCTAGGGTTGTACAATTCTGGTAGGCTTCTCATCAACGTTCCCAGATTTTTCAGTAACCCTGGTTGGAGTATTCCCTCTCTGCTTAGGCTATTCCCTTCTGATTCCGGAAGGAAATCCTCCAACCAGGGTTTCTGGGAACTTTGACAGTGGCATTTTGCTGGTGGCTGCTCTGTGTCTGTTGGCAGTTAACTGGTGGTGTTGTGGTTTTCATCCTGCCATGTCCTTCCATGTCTACAGTCCTCAGATTACTATTTAAACCAATCTAGTCCCTCATGTCTACAGTCCTCAGATTACTATTTAAACCAATCTAGTTGAGTGTGTCCTATTGTGACTGTCTCTGTTCATTTGCATGTGATCTAGGTCTGTGTGTCTGTGTGTGTGACATGCTGTGTTTTGACACTGTGTGTTTCTGACTCTGATTGGACAGGTTTTTAGTTGGCCAGCCTTTTTTTTAGAAGAAGTCTGGTAGAGTGGCTTAGGCCAGGACATGCTCGTATGAGCATGTCACAGTGCATTATTCAGATGGACTGTGAGAAGTACCATGTCAACTCAGCAGATATAGAAGTCTGCGTTCACAGCAGTGGAAAGCTAGCACGCTCTAGCCGTAAATTAGGCATCTAAGCTTTAACAGGGTTTCCCTTATCTATCAAAGTTCTACAGGCACCTGAATGGTCTTACATAGACACCAAGTCACAACAGCGTGCAATGTCCATGTCATGATACTCCATCCACAATGTCCATGTCATGATACTCCATCCACAATGTCCATGTCATGATACTCCATCCACAATGACATCCAAAACATTTGAACGCAAAACCAGCTTATGAGATATGCCAGGCTTTCCCCAATAGAATGACAAATGTAGTAAACCTTGTGTGGTTTATGAGACATTCTGCCCTATAGGCGGAGTGCTTGAGTCTGCCCTGCTGCAGGGAATAGTCACATGAAGGATGATGTAAAGCACTGCACTGCTGCAGATGGCCATGATGCAGGACCTGCAGCTAGCATCTATAACTACTAACCCCTCTCTCCTGTCCGTCTGATCTCTTCTGAACCACAGACCCCAATGCTTGGAGAAACATGCGCCTTTACCAAGGTCTCTGTTTCCTTGTTCCCTTATTGCCTGTTGTCTGTGTTGAATCAGCAGCTTCTTACTCTAGTCTAGGCCTTTCTGTTAGCCCCCTCTCACATCCTGCCTTTTAGCCCGTTGGTTATGAGCTGCCAAACCCTGTGGCTTAGCTTGATTCAGCGAATCAAGCCCAGTAAGGTCAAACTCTGATTCAGACAAAACACTTGATTTTCTGTATAAGGAAAGGACATCCTAAGAAAAACTATTTTGGAGTGCATGGTCACAGTGTGATAACTTTTTTGGTGGTAAGTATGGCCCTTAAGGGCAAATAATAAAATGCTCTGTTTCAATTCACACCCATTTTAAACATGTTGAAAAAGAAACATGTCTTAAAATGTCCTCAAATAGCTGCTTATAGCTCACTAACAGCCACCACCTTGTTTATTTGGTCTCATAGTTTGGTAGGTCATTATTTCAGTTGAATTAATCCAACTAATGCATGTATTATTAGATAACGCTGTTTTCTGAAAGGTGGCTGGTAGCTAGGTAGTAGTAAGGCTTATTCCTGTGCTTCCCATAACGCACCAACCATGCTTCGCTGGCTTTTCTCACAGCAGGCATATTTTCTTTGCTTTTGTCAAAAAAAAACACATTTCTCACTTTGTTTGTTTGTTCAGATCTCTGGCCGTTATTGGCAGCACGACGTATTCCTATCCCAGCTGAACAAACAAATAAATAGGTCTACATCCTCCCTTGAGACACCAGTCAACATGACAGTTTAATTACAACACAAGGGGCCACTTTCCAAGACACAGATGAAGCCTAGACCTTGAAAATCAGGTACAATGTAGAGTCCCTGTTGATGTACACTGCTCAAAAAAAATAAAGGGAACACTTAAACAACACAATGTAACTCCAAGTCAATCACACTTCTGTGAAATCAAACTGTCCACTTAGGAAGCAACACTGATTGACAATAAATTTCACATGCTGTTGTGCAAATGGAATAGACAACAGGTGGAAATTATAGGCAATTAGCAAGACACCCCCAATAAAGGAGTGGTTCTGAAGGTGGTGACCACAGACCACTTCTCAGTTCCTATGCTTCCTGGCTGATGTTTTGGTCACTTTTGAATGCTGGCGGTGCTTTCACTCTAGTGGTAGCATGAGACGGAGTCTACAACCCACACAAGTGGCTCAGGTAGTGCAGCTCATCCAGGATGGCACATCAATGCGAGCTGTGGCAAGAAGGTTTGCTGTGTCTGTCAGCGTAGTGTCCAGAGCATGGAGGCGCTACCAGGAGACGTGGAGGAGGCCGTAGGAGGGCAACAACCCAGCAGCAGGACCACTACCTCCGCCTTTGTGCAAGGAGGAGCACTGCCAGAGCCCTGCAAAATGACCTCCAGCAGGCCACAAATGTGCATGTGTCTGCTCAAACGGTCAGAAACAGACTCCATGAGGGTGGTATGAGGGCCCAACGTCCACAGGTGGGGGTTGTGCTTACAGCCCAACACCGTGCAGGACGTTTGGCATTTGCCAGAGAACACCAAGATTGGCAAATTCGCCACTGGCGCCCTGTGCTCTTCACAGATGAAAGCAGGTTCACACTGAGCACGTGACAGACGTGACAGAGTCTGGAGACGCCCGTGGAGAACGTTCTGCTGCCTGCAACATCCTCCAGCATGACCGGTTTGGCGGTGGGTCAGTCATGGTGTGGGGTGGCATTTCTTTGGGGGGCCGCACAGCCCTCCATGTACTCGCCAGAGGTAGCCTGACTGCCATTAGGTACCGAGATGAGATCCTCAGACCCCTTGTGAGACCATATGCTGGTGCGGTTGGCCCTGGGTTCCTCCTAATGCAAGACAATGCTAGACCTCATGTGGCTGGAGTGTGTCAGCAGTTCCTGCAAGAGGAAGGCATTGATGCTAAGGACTGGCCCGCCCGTTCCCCAGACCTGAATCCAATTGAGCACATCTGGGACATCATGTCTCGCTCCATCCACCAACGCCACGTTGCACCACATACTGTCCAGGAGTTGGCGGATGCTTTAGTCCAGGTCTGGGAGGAGATCCCTCAGGAGACCATCCGCCACCTCATCAGGAGCATGCCCAGGCGTTGTAGGGAGGTCATTCAGGCACGTGGAGGCCACACACACTACTGAGCCTCATTTTGACTTGTTTTAAGGACATTACATCAAAGTTGGATCAGGCTGTAGTGTGGTTTTCCACTTTAATTTTGAGTGTGACTCCAAATCCAGACCTCCATGGGTTGATAAATTTGATTTCCATTGATAATTTTTGTGTGATTTTGTTGTCAGCACATTCAACTATGTAAAGAAAAAAGTATTTAATAAGATTATTTCATTCATTCAGATCTATGATGTGTTATTTTAGTGTTCCCTTTATTTTTTTGAGCAGTGTAGTTTAGTCCTAAACTTAATCTGTGTCCGGGAAACTGGCCCTAAGAGTAGGCTACTAGGCCCACTCCAAATGACATCTGCCAGATAAACTGGGAAATGGGACTGAGACTGCCTTGTTGTCATATTCCCACAGGTGTCGATGGAGAGGAATGGGGCAAATTTCTACACACCAAAAACAAGGTAGGCTATGTCTCAGTACTAACGATGCCTCCGAGCTAGTCTCTGTTGGTTCGAAGCAAGCAGGCTGCTGACAAAGCAAAGCACTCCCTCAGCTTTCTGTTCTTCTCAGTGGAGTTCCCGTTCACTGCCACAAATAGACACGCAGCTTAAATATTTGATAAACCTATGCAGATATAAACACACACGATAGGCTTTCAAGACTGAGTTTGGGAACCCTTGGCTATTGTATTGATTTGTTCACATTGGAATAACTAGATGTTTTGTGTGGGAGAGAAACTATCTCTAAGTCACATGATCTGTCACACCCCTCCCCTCTCTCTCTCTGTCACACCCCTTCCCTCTCTCTCTCTGTCACACCCCTCCCCTCTCTCTGTGTCTCTGTCACACCCCCTTTCTCAATTTGTTCAATTCAATTTGCTTTATTGGCATGACGTAACAATGTACATATTGCCTAAGCTTACTTTTGATATTTACAATATGAAAATAATAACAATCAAAATTGTCAACGGGACAACATTAACAACAATAACCAAGGGTCAAAATAACCATACTTTAAACAATAACAATGAGCATACAGTAGAGGACATGTGGAGGTTGATTGGTCTGTCAGACACTGTCCCTCATCTTATGGCATGCAACAATGTAGTGCGCTGCCAACCCACAGCTCTCTGCGTCCTCCCCCAACAGGACGGTTAGCGCTCTCTCTCTCTCTCTCTCTGTCTCTCTCTCTGTCTCTCTGTCTCTCTGTCTCTCTGTCTCTCTGTCTCTCTGTCTCTCTGTCTCTCTGTCTCTCTGTCTCTCTGTCTCTCTCTCTCTCTCTGTGTGTGTGTCTCTGCCACACCCCCTCTGAATATACACTAGAGGGAAGGGAATGGGGCTGAATGGGTCTATATAAAGGAGAGACGTGTACAGCTGACTGCTCTGGTGCTCTAGATGTCATGGTCACGAACAGAGAAGGCCTTGTGATGTACTATAAATGGATGCTGTGGGTGATGGAGGATATTTTTTTTCTTCATGCTTACATTTGTAAAATCGATTTAGATTTTTGCAGTAGCCTTTTGATGTTGAGACCAGATCATAGTCCATCATATTTAAATTGATGTCATATGCAGCTATATAAACCCTAATGGAATAATTTGTTATACCACACAGTACCCATTTTTTTTAAGGTTACATTTGTTTTGTTTTTAGATCTACACAGACTTCGATGAAATCAGGCTCGAGATCGAAGCTGAAACAGAAAGAGTTTCTGGCAATAACAAGGTATGTCAATAACAAGGTAGGACTACCATGCATACCCCACAAGACATGCCACCAGAGGTCTCTTCACAGTCCCCAAGTCCAGAACAGACTATGGGAGGTGCACAGTACTACATAGAGCCATAAATACATAGAACTCTATTCCACATCAGGTAACTGATACAAGCAGTAGAATCAGATTTAAAAAACAGATACAATTACACCTGATGGAACAGCGGGGACTGTGAAGAGACACACACAAAGGTACAGACACATGCATATGCACACATTGTGATATTGTTGTATGGTGGTATTGAACGTGTTGTGGTGGTGTAGGGATGTTATATGATATACTGTTGTCTTTAGCTCATTCAGTACCAACATAGTTCACTCTTATCTGTTATTTTATATGTAATGTGGTGCTTTGGTGTGTTTGGACCCCAGGTAGAGTAGCTGTTGCCTTGGCAAATGTAATACAAATGTCAACAACAAAATCATTTAGTGCAAAGGTAGTCCCAAACAATGTCAAACACGTGTTCATTACCAACAACTGAACTGGCATTTCTGTTTGTCTTCTTCCAGGGAATCACGGATGAACCCATACACCTGAAGATCTTCTCCCCTCACGTAGTCAACCTCACACTGGTGGATCTGCCAGGTATCACAAAGGTACACACGAAGAAATGTTTTTATTTCAAACCAAAATTCTAATTGTGTTCCGCAAGTGGGATCGAGTTGGTTTGAACCCGCCACAAAACATACTTAAAGCCTTGGCTTTAGATCTCTGGGAGCTAATTAGTCTTCAGAGCTCAGGCAAGGTCATTCATGTTGCCAGCATGGTTCACTGAACATTGAAGCAGACAGAACCCCAAGTATGGTTTGAAATATGAAACGGGCAGGCTACGTTGACTGTGTATGTCCACCCAGGTGCCGGTGGGAGACCAGCCCAAAGACATAGAGGTGCAGATCAAAGACTTGATCGTGAAGCACATCTCTAACCCCAACTCTATCATCTTGGCTGTGACTGCTGCCAACACAGACATGGCCACTTCAGAGGCCCTCAAAGTGGCGCGCGAGGTCGACCCTGACGGTAAACACCTTTCTCCCTCTCTCAATTTCTTCTCTTTGTGTGTAGCTGACTGTCTTGTCTCGCTCTGTCTCTGTTCCGTGCTCTCTCGCTCTCTCTGTTAATCTCAGTTGGCTGTCTCCTACAGTGGTTTCTCAAAATCCTTTAATCCTTATATGCCATGTATACATGCCATGGCATACACCGCCTGTCAAAACCCCTTGGTTACCTGGATGTAGGATACACCGCCTGTCAAAACCCCTTGGTTACCTGGATGTAGGATACACTGCCTGTCAAAACCCCTTGGTTACCTGGATGTAGGATACACCGCCTGTCAAAACCCCTTGGTTACCTGGATGTAGGATACACTGCCTGTCAAAACCCCTTGGTTACCTAGATGTAGGATACACCGCCTGTCAAAACCCCTTGGTTACCTGGATGTAGGATACACTGCCTGTCAAAACCCCTTGGTTACCTGGATGTAGGATACACCGCCCACTAAAACCCCTTGGTTACCTGGATGTAGGATACACCGCCCACTAAAACCCCTTGGTTACCTGGATGTAGGATACACCGCCCACTAAAACCCCTTGGTTACCTGGGTGTAGGATACACCGCCTGTCAAAACCCCTTGGTTACCTGGGTGTAGGATACTCCGCCTACTAAAACCCCTTGGTTACCTGGGTGTAGGATACACCGCCTACTAAAACCCCTTGGTTACCTGGGTGTAGGATACACCGCCCACTAAAACCCCTTGGTTACCTGGATGTAGGATACACCGCCTACTAAAACCCCTTGGTTACCTGGGTGTAGGATACACCGCCTACTAAAACCCCTTGGTTACCTGGGTGTAGGATACACCGCCTACTAAAACCCCTTGGTTACCTGGGTGTAGGATACACCGCCTACTAAAACCCCTTGGTTACCTGGGTGTAGGATACACCGCCCACTAAAACCCCTTGGTTACCTGGGTGTAGGATACACCGCCCACTAAAACCCCTTGGTTACCTGGGTGTAGGATACACCGCCCACTAAAACCCCTTGGTTACCTGGGTGTAGGATACACCGCCCACTAAAACCCCTTGGTTACCTGGGTGTAGGATACACCGCCCACTAAAACCCCTTGGTTACCTGGGTGTAGGATACACCGCCACTAAAACCCCTTGGTTACCTGGGTGTAGGATACACCGCCCACTAAAACCCCTTGGTTACCTGGGTGTAGGATACACCGCCCACTAAAACCCCTTGGTTACCTGGGTGTAGGATACACCGCCTACTAAAGCCCCTTGGTTACCTGGGTGTAGGATACACCGCCTACTAAAACCCCTTGGTTACCTGTTTTTTACCTTGAGTTTCTCCTGATCCTAGATCAGCACTCCTACTCTGATTCTTTTATCAATATGGGTTCTGCTGTTTCTGTCGCTGTGTAGGCAGGAGGACGTTGGCTGTGGTGACCAAACTGGACCTGATGGATGCTGGGACAGATGCCATGGATGTACTGATGGGTCGGGTCATCCCTGTCAAACTGGGCCTCATAGGAGTGGTCAACAGGTCTGCACCTTTACACAATACACTTCCGTCTCTCTAACATGTTGAATAGAGCAAGACTTCAGCCTTCTTGAAAATCCTCTATATATTTTGAAGGGAGAGAATTGCCTCTCCTCGTGCATCGACGGGTTCTAGAAGCCAACAGTCCCCTCGGGATCGAAATGGAAAAAGGGCCAGCATTCATTTTGAAGTTTTGTTTACAATGTTATTTAACACTAAAATGTCATTAAAAACTCACACAGTACCACCTTCATTCCTTTTCCAAGGAGTCAGCTTGACATCAACAATAAGAAGACAGTGGCTGATGCCATCCGTGATGAATATGCCTTCCTACAGAAGAAGTACCCCTCCCTCGCCAGCAGAAATGGAACCAAATACTTGGCCAGAACGTTGAACAGGTATGAAAATAGAAATGTATTCGGCACACAAGTCTTCTACAGAAGACAACTTTTGAGGTTTGAAAACATTTGACCAACTTCTGATTTTGAAGTGTAATGTCACTCTAGCAACTAGCAAGTCCCTTTCGTTGTGGACAACTATCATGTTGTCTGTTGCCCTTTCTTATCTCTCCTTCACATTCTTCTCCTCCTCGTTGCCAGGTTGTTGATGCACCACATTAGAGACTGTCTCCCGGAGCTGAAGACTCGTATCAATGTGCTGGCGGCCCAGTACCAGTCCCTGCTGAGTAGCTACGGTGAACCTGTAGACGACCAGAGCTCTACTCTGCTGCAGCTCATCACCAAGTTCGCCGCAGAGTACTGCCACACTATCGAGGGCACCGCTAAGTACATAGAGACAACAGAACTGTGAGCAACTTATACTTTCTCAAACAAAACAAAAGGTGTCAACTCCTACTCTTCAGTATTTTGTTCATTTATTTGAAGAGAAAAATGGGAAGGATTGAAATAACCTCTTCCAAACATTCTTGACCTCTACTAATTGCCAGAAGGTGGCGCCAGTACAAATTGAGCGTCACAAGTCAAACAATTGGAAGCTTTTGCTGTCCAGTGTTTATTTAACCAGGCAAGTCAGTTAAGAACGAATTCTTATTTACAATGACGGCCAAACCCGGACGACGCTTCGCCAATTGTGCGCCGCCCTATGGGACTCCCAATCACGGGCGGATGTGATACAGCCTGGATTCGAACCAGGGACTGTTGTGACGCATACAACTGTGTAGGACGTAGATTAGTTAGGCTAGATTAACCAGCCTACTACTTTGATAGTTCAGTTACAAATCTACTAAAAGAGCATTCTGAGATAATTGGCTTTAAAGTTCTCGAAACTTAATTGGTTTGAATGGTGTCAGCAATTTTTAGATATATTTTACATAACAATAGTGGCATTTAGAGTACTATATAGTAAGAACAAGGCTGTCAACTCAATTTTGAAAAATGCCGATAGAACCTTATAGTCCCAAGCTCTGGAAATGACATTGTAGTTCTCTTTCAGGTGTGGTGGAGCACGAATCTGTTATATTTTCCATGAGACGTTTGGTCGGACGCTGGAGTCCGTAGACCCACTGGGAGGTCTGACCACCATAGACGTGCTAACAGCTATTAGGAATGCTACAGTGAGTTGTATGCTACTGGTTATGTACAGCCTCACATTTGTTGGGATCCATCTGTTTAAGTCGTAAATGTGTTTGTTTAGCTTGAGTTCAAAGCAGAAAAAGACACATTTACCTTCTTCTCTCTAAAGAAAATGAACAATTTAAGTATTCTTCTAAACTGTGAGTTGTGTGTTAGCCAGAGACTGCTGGGTAATGTAGTCTCTCTCTCTCTCTGTAGGGCCCGTGGCCAGCCCTGTTTGTGCCTGAGGTGTCGTTTGAGCTGCTGGTGAAGAGACAGGTGAAGCGACTGGAGGAGCCCAGCCTGCGCTGTGTAGAGCTGGTCCACGAAGAGATGCAGAGGATCATCCAACACTGCTCCAACTACAGCACACAGGTAGAGGGACACGGACACACACACACACACACACACACACACACACACGTAAGTACACTCTGTTTTGGCAAGATGGTGGCCGACAGACACGGTTGCCTTGTTCCTAGCTCCTAGCCAACTTTGCAGTATTTCGGTTTTTTTCAGTGTTATTTCTTACATTATTTGCTCAGAATGTTTCTTGTATTATTTATATATGTATTATTTATATATATATATATATATACACACACACACACACACACACACACACACACACACACACAGCCGGATATAACTTTTGGATATTAGATCGGCGGTCACTTACCAGAAATTCCCAGATTTGGAGCCTTTCTTTTGAACTTCCCGAGGAAGCTCTGATCATCCCTGGGGCTGCACCAAACCGCCCCCGTTGGAGAAAAGATAGGAGTGGGGTCCTAGTCAGACTCAGGCGGCGTGCATACCATCTACCGCTTCCCAGTATATTACTCGCCAACGTTCAGACCCTGGACTAAGTGTGTTAACCCACACGAGGCTGCAGGCCCAGACGGCATCCCAAGTCGTGTCCTCCGAGCATGAGTGTTTACGGACATATTCAATCTCTCCCTATCGCAGTCTGTTGCCCCCACTTGCTTCAAGATGTTCACCATTATTCCTGTACCCAAGAAAGCGAAAGTACCTGAACTAAATGACTATCGCCCCGTAGCACTCACTTCTGTCATCATGAAGGGCTTTGAGAGACTAGTTAAGGACCGTATCGCCTCCACCTTACCAGACACACTAGACCCACAACAATTTCGACGACGCAATCACCATCGCACTGCACACTGCCATATCCCACCTCAAGATAAATACCTATGTAATAATGCTGTTCATTGACCACAGCCCAGCTTCTACAGATGCACCGTTGAGAGAATCCTGTCGGGCGGTGCTGTACCAACCGCAGGGTTCTCCAGAGGGTAGTGAGGTCTGCCCAACGCATCATCGGGGGCACACTGCCTGCCCTCCAGGACATCTACAGCACCCGATGTCACAGGAAGGCCAAGAACATCATCAAGGACCTCAGCCACCCGAGCCACGGCCTGTTCACCCCGCTATCATCTAGAAGGCGAAAACAGTACAGCTATCTCCAGGCCATCAGACTGTTAAATAGTCACCACTAGCAGGCCTCTGCCCAGTTTGTTTTATTTAACCTTTATTTAAACAGGCAAGTCAGTTAAGAACAAATTCTTATTTACAATGACGGCCTACCAAAAGGCAAAAGGCCTACTGCGGGGATGGGTGCTGGGATTTAAAATAACCAAATATTGTATATATATATTTAATTTATTTGGATTTTTACAAATTATCTTTGAAAGACAGGGTCCTGAAAAATGGACGTTTCTTTTTTTGCTGAGTTTATGTATGTGTAACTTCTGAGTGGTTCTGTGTGTGTATCTTCTGAGTGGTTCTGTGTGTGTGTGTGTATCTTCTGAGTGGTTCTGTGTGTGTATGTGTAACTTCTGAGTGGTTCTGTGTGTGTGTGTGTGTGTATCTTCTGAGTGGTTCTGTGTGTGTATGTGTAACTTCTGAGTGGTTCTGTGTGTGTATGTGTAACTTCTGAGTGGTTCTGTGTGTGTGTGTGTGTGTAACTTCTGAGTGGTTCTGTATGTGTAACTTCTGAGTGGTTCTGTGTGTATCTTCTGAGTGGTTCTGTGTGTGTATGTGTATCTTCTGAGTGGTTCTGTGTGTGTATGTGTAACTTCTGAGTGGTTCTGTGTGTGTATGTGTAACTTCTGAGTGGTTCTGTGTGTGTGTGTGTGTGTGTCTTCTGAGTGGTTCTGTGTGTGTGTGTGTGTGTGTCTTCTGAGTGGTTCTGTGTGTGTATGTGTGTCTTCTGAGTGGTTCTGTGTGTGTATGTGTAACTTCTGAGTGGTTCTGTGTGTGTGTGTGTGTGTGTGTCTTCTGAGTGGTTCTGTGTGTGTGTGTGTGTGTCTTCTGAGTGGTTCTGTGTGTGTGTGTGTGTCTTCTGAGTGGTTCTGTGTGTGTGTGTGTGTCTTCTGAGTGGTTCTGTGTGTGTGTATGTGTAACTTCTGAGTGGTTCTGTGTGTGTGTGTGTATGTGTAACTTCTGAGTGGTTGTGTGTGTGTGTGTGTGTGTAACTTCTGTGTGTGTTTGAGTGGTATTAAAGTGTGGACACAAGTTGTTTTTTCTTTATTTGTACTATGTTCTACATTGTAGAATAATAGTGAAGACATCAACACTATGAAATAACACATGTGGAATCATGAAGTAAACAAATCTAAATATATTTGAGAATTCAAAGTAGCCACCCTTTGCCTTGATGACAGCTTTGCACATTTGGCATTCTCTCGACCAGCTTCATGAGGTAGTCACCTGGAATGCATTTCAATTAACAGGCATGCCTTGTTAATTTGTATCTCTCTCTAGGAGCTGTTGAGGTTTCCTAAGCTCCATGATGCCATAGTAGAAGTGGTCACATCCCTCCTCAGGAAAAGGTTACCAGTCACCAATGAGATGGTGAGTGTTTTCACTTACACTTTAGAATCATTTTCATGAATAAGCCATTATAAATGTTTGTAAATGCTCTCTGATTCACTACAAAAACCCACAAACCCCATAGATTGAATTTATAGTATAATACTGTCAGTTTTGCTCTCCTTAGGTGTACCAAATCAAATTTCCTGTCTTTCTTTTCAGGTTCACAATCTGGTGGCCATCGAGTTGGCCTATATTAACACCAAACACCCTGACTTTGCTGATGCCTGTGGCCTCATGAACAACAATATAGAGGTAAGAAACATTGTTCAGAGTTGGAAGTTGCTTCTTTAAATTGTCTTCTACAGTATATGAAGTGTTGTACTTAATGATATCATGTGGTTGTGTGTCATAGGAACAGAGACGCAACAGAATGAGAGAGCTGCCCTCGTCTGTTCCTCGGGATAAGGTAACAGACTGTCATGTGGTTATGATTTGTTCGATTGCTACAAAAAGTACAGTTTTCTCACTGTTTCTTTACGGCTCCCAGTCTACCCTTTAGAGCAGTGCTAGAAGCCATATGTCTTTACGGCTCTGTCTACCCTTTAGAGCAGCGCTAGAAGCCATATGTCTTTACGGCTCTGTCTACCCTTTTAGAGCAGCGCTAGAAGCCATATGTCTTTACGGCTCTGTCTACCCTTTAGAGCAGCGCTAGAAGCCATATGTCTTTACGGCTCTCAGTCTACCCTTTTAGAGCAGCGCTAGAAGCCATATGTCTTTATGGCTCCCAGTCTACCCCTTAGAGCAGCGCTAGAAGCCATGTGTCTTTACGGCTCCCAGTCTACCCCTTAGAGCAGCGCTAGAAGCCATATGTCTTTACGGCTCCCAGTCTACCCCTTAGAGCAGCGCTAGAAGCCATATGTCTTTACGGCTCCCAGTCTACCCCTTAGAGCAGTGCTAGAAGCCATGTGTCTTTACGCCACCCAGTCTACCCCTTAGAGCAGTGCTAGAAGCCACCCAGTCTACCCCTTAGAGCAGTGCTAGAAGCCATATGTCTTTACGGCTCCCAGTCTACCCCTTAGAGCAGTGCTAGAAGCCATGTGTCTTTACGCCACCCAGTCTACCCCTTAGAGCAGCGCTAGAAGCCACCCAGTCTACCCCTTAGAGCAGCGCTAGAAGCCATATGTCTTTACGGCTCCCAGTCTACCCCTTAGAGCAGCGCTAGAAGCCATATGTCTTTACGGCTCCCAGGCTACCCCTTAGAGCAGCGCTAGAAGCCATATGTCTTTACGGCTCCCAGTCTACCCCTTAGAGCAGCGCTAGAAGCCACCCAGTCTACCCCTTAGAGCAGTGCTAGAAGCCATATGTCTGTCCATGTGTCTTGTCTGTCCGCTACTTTTTATTTCCTCTAGTCTTCTGTCTACTCCTCCTTCGTCTTTCACTCTCTTTGCTCTCTATTCCTCCTCTCTCCGTCTCTCTCGCTCGCACTCTCTCTAGTCCTTTAAGTGCCCAGGTGTTCAGTCTCTCTCCCCCACTGATCTTCCTCCCCCAGAAGGAGAAAGACCCAAGGTGTGTCCCTGTGTGTCACTCAATGCCTGCCTGCATCCTACCTCAACCAGGGTTGGGCTTCATTTCAATTCAGTTCATTTAGGAAGTTAACTTTAAGTAAAATTGGCAGACGTCAATTCAGAACTAATTAAAATGGAATTGCCCTTGACCCCAAGCCACCCTCATTCTTCCCTGACCCCATGCCTACCTCATTCTCCCTTGACCCCAAACCTGTAGACTGAAGACCCTACTTTGTGTATGGTGCTATTCTGTGTTCCCCTTCTCTATTCCTCTTCCACCCTTCTGAGGGTGAACTACATTTCCCATCTGACACCTCCTCCTCATGTGTGCTTCTGTACCTAGGAAGGGTCCCTGGAGGGAAGTCTTTGTACAATATGTGACCCTGCCACTGTCAGAATGCCATTTCTTCCAGCCAGAAAGTCAGTATATGTACAGACATGACTGTATAGTCTGTAGATGTTCCATCATACCAACCTGGCTGATGTAATAGCCTGGAGAGAGGCAGGCTTTTTGGGAATACATGGTCACATGTGTATGATTGCTGTTATCTCTTATAAAATAGATTTTAATCTCAAGGAGACTGTGTATAAATGATCTCTAACCATTCTGTCTGTGTCTATTTCCCGGTCTCCAGACTGCAGGGGGTGGTTCCCAAGGAGACCAGGATGTAGGGACAGGGAACTGGAGGGGCATGTTGAAGAAGGGAGAGGAGGGGGTCGGTGGAGACAAGTCCATGCTCCAGACCTCTAACCCCGCCAGCCCTCAGAGGGGCCACGCCGTCAACCTGCTGGATGTGGTGGGTAGTAGCGTCCAGACAGAAATGTTTAGCCTGCTTTGCAAAATAATAATACAAAAAAATCAAACGTAACTCTAATTCTTAGGAGTAAAACTTATTCTAAGATAATTATCTCTAGGCTGTTTGAGAGAATATTTTAATACTAAACAACGACATTACTTGTTGAGTTGTCAGTGATTGGTCTGTTTGTGTCCTTGTATCCCCCCCCAGCCTGTTCCCGTTTCCAGGAAGCTGTCGGCCAGAGAGCAGAGGGACTGTGAGGTCATCGAGAGGCTTATCAAGTCCTACTTCCTCATCGTCAGGAAAAACATCCAGGACAGGTATGGTGCTCAATAACAGGAACACATTCCTGTTATTGAGTTGCACCCCTTTTGCCCTTAGAACAGCCTCAATTCTTTGGGTCATGGACTCTACAAGGTGTCGGAAGTGTTCCACAGGGATGCTGGCCCATGTTGACTCCAATGCTTCCCACAGTTGTGTCAAGTTGGCTGGATATCCTTTGGGTGATGGACCATTCTTGATACACATGGGAAACTGTTGAGCGTGAAAAACCCAGCAGCGTTGCAGTTCTCAAACCGGTGCGCCTGGCACCTACTACCATACCCCGTTCAAAGGCACTTAAATATTTTGTCTTGTCCATTCACCCTCTGAATGGCACACATACACAATCCATGTCTCGAGGCTTAAAACTCTTTCTTTAACCTGTCTCCTCCCCTTCATTGACACTGGGGGATTTAACAGGTGACATCAATAAGGGATCAAAGCTTTCACCCTGTCAGTCTATCATGGAAAGAGCAGGTGTTCCTAATGTTTGGTACACTCAGTGTACTTCTCTCTCCCTCTGCACTTCCTCCTGCAGCGTGCCCAAGGCGGTGATGCACTTCCTGGTGAACCATGTAAAGGACAGCCTGCAGAGTGAGCTGGTAGGTCAGCTGTATAAGGCTGGTCTGCTGGATGACCTGCTCACTGAGTCGGAAGACATGGCCCAGAGACGCAACGAAGCTGCAGACATGCTCAAGGTACAGGCCTGGGATTAGTTGCAGAACTATGGGAGTTTGAAATATGACAGATGTGTTTTTGTGGCAGTAACTCCCAGCACCACAAATTAGAAGCGTGGTAGTGTATTTGAACCCTTTTCAAAAGTGATCTAACTGCTGCTTGAACGTAGCAGCTATTAGGACTAACTGTGACCTCTGGCTTTGACGCCACTGGGGGTGTTTTTGTTTCTGTATGAATTTGCTCATCTTAACTGTCTTTTCCACTCTGTCCGCAGGCCTTGCAGAAAGCCAGTCAGGTGATAGCTGAGATCCGAGAAACACACCTGTGGTGAGGGCCTGTACCTCCACACGCTCTTCCTCCCACATGGACCCTAAGCTCTGAACCCTGTTCTGTCTCAAACCTACCTGGACTGCAGAGACAGCCAACTTGGAAATACACTGTTGTCAATTTGTGTTTGAGTATCAATTCTCCATCCTCCTGAAGTTGGCACTTCCACACTCCCCTGTCATGGTTTAAAAGCAATGGATTGGTGTAAGCATTGGCTGGAGGGAGTTTCAACCATTTTTTTTTATCCATGACCGGGAGTGTAAAACGACTCACTTCTGGTGATGAGTGGAGAATGGGGACGCACATTTGGATATAGTTGTAGATTGTATTATAGGGACTTGACCTATACAGTATCAGTCGTCACCTGCACCACATTGCACACCAAATAATCTTTCATATGTAAGTATAGTATGATACTGATGAACGTGTGAGGTCTACCTACTGAATAATGTGGAGTTAAATTAAAGATGTTTACTCTAGTTTCTGGCTTGCTGGAATGTATGCTGCGACTTGTACATGCTGTCTGTCTTCATCAGGTTTACTGAGCTATTGTCTCACATGCCTATGCTACTGCTCAAAATGTCCTTACATGGTAACAATCTCTCATTTGTGTTGCTGATATTTACAAAGAGCGGAGAAATGGCACTCTGACGTAGAATAAGTGTTATTTGTTGGTTGAACACACCATAATGCAGCTGCCGACCATACACTTCCATGTTCTCTGATTTCATGTCTTTTCACCAGACAATGCTACACCCAGTGTTATTTTGACTCAACTGTACGTCTGTCGTTAAATGTGTTTGTAAGATATCTAGTGTATTGATATGGATAATGATCATTTGTTGTAATAGGCTACGTGAATTTTTGAAATACCCACAATACCATGTGGTAAACTATTGGTAGTAAAGGCAGTGCTGAATTGTGTGGCAATGTCTAACTTGAAGTGGCAGGTTTATTCTGTATATTCTCAAAAAGTGGTACCAGGGTTGAATGAGTCATTTATTGACTTGTGATCCAGTCTGCTGTTATACCAGACGGAACAATAAAGATCAACACGTATACAGACACGTTATCATCATGGGCCGATCTCCAGTCACGGCTGTCTGCCCTCGACCGTGACGGCTGCTCCTTTACCTCACCCGGCCCATCTTCTTGCCTCGACCTTTGGCGCTGAGGGGCAGGACAGGGTTAAAAAAGCTGAATCACTTGGCAGCCAGGTAGTAGGCCAGTCAGCCCAGTAGTGAATGTCTCTGTTGCAGCACTTCGCTGCATTCTGAGTCTTTAACTCTTCACCCAGAAGTGTGCACTTGTTCTCACTCCCTCTCATGCAAGGGGGAGTCGGACTCCGACGGCAAAAGTGGTCCACTTATGGGTTAAGTGTGAATGAGTTTAATGGTTTGTCAGTCCATCAGTTACACCAGGATTTACTTCTTTTGGCAAGATGTTTATCATGAAATAGTTTTATTGTGCTGTAATTTCAGACCAGACCAAGTTTTCAAGCTATTGTGCAATGATCATGCTATATACAATGCGCATACACACACAGACGGACATAGGCGGTGTAAGCGATGGTCATGGCTATTTCTTTGGTTTCAATCAATGTTTGTTCCACTGGTAAATAAATGACCGTCCCTGCTTGAGAGTTTGAAAGGAATGATGGGAAATGGAGTTGTTGATGGAATGGCAACCAGTGACTCAGCCAAATTAAAATGAAAACCACAATTCTGGGTCTTGTTCATTAGCCACAACATGGAAGAAACTGTTCCAAAATGTACTCTGTACTCGTCCAATAAGAGATGCGGTCTGTTTATTAGTCTACTTGTTTTCATTTTGTACTCTAATGAACACGACTCAGAATTTCTATGTCCCTCAAAGTCCAAAAGTCTGAACCTCTGTGTTACTTACCACTGGTGGTCCTGGACCCGGGTGAGAAGCTGGGTAATCTGGAAAGACACAAGACTTTCTGTAACTTTGATAAACAACACCTTTTAGTTACTGTGGTGGAAATCTGTACAGGTGGAGTCCATCAGAGAGAAACCCAGGAACGTGATGATACTATAGACCACAGAATTCAATTTTAGTTTAACATGTTGTTCACTAGTACTGTTCACCTGTTCACTAGTACTGTTGTTCACCTGTTCACTAGTACTGTTGTTCACCTGTTCACTAGTACTGTTGTTCACTTTTCATGTACCCACCAGGGTTGGGGTCCATTCAGGAAGTAATTTGAAATTCCAAGTGTCTTCAATGAAGAAAATGTGGAATTGGAATTTGATTTACTTTCAGAATTGAAATGGAATTGACCCCAACCCTGCTACCCACTGTCTGGGACCTCTCATTGCCGTCTGAAAGCGGACAAGACTATATCACAGTATTCCTCAGATCCCAGGGAGGCTGAGAGGAGAAAGGAACCCAGAGACCTGTCAATGACCCTGTAGACTTCAGAATTCACCTATAGGTCACCTCAGATGTAGCCACTGCCTGGGACCTCCCACATTGCCAACCGAATGAAGAGGAGACTGCATCTCAAGGTGAGAGAATACCCTGAGACGGGACTACACGACCTGAGACGATAGTCAATACTAAAGGTAAGACCACTCAGATCCCATCCAACTTAAGAAAGTCTTTCTGCCGTTGAGAAATACAGGAAAATATTGTATTTCATTGAGGGTGACTTTTGTATACTTGTTTCTGTGTGAGGTCTAGGTGACTTACATCATACTTCTGTTTCTTGAGTTTCGTGTGTGTGTGTGTGTGTGGTCTAAGTGACTTACATCATACTTCTGTTTCTTGAGTTTCGTGTGTGTGTGTGTGGTCTAGGTGACTTACATCATACTTCTGTTTCTTGAGTTTCTCACTGAGGTCAAACTTCTCTGCCTCCAACTCCATCATCCGCTGCCACATCTCACTGGCCTTCTCCCTGTAGGGCAACAGTGGATCAGAACACTTGCTTTCTTGTCCTTGTTGTCTCACTGAAGAATGGTTCGAATGATAAACATTCACATAGTCATGTTCAGTCATAAACTAAAAAAACATCAGACATAAACCATCATAAATAATTATGATAACACTGTCAGCTTTTCTGAGGACGGGCAAATTCGGAATATTAACGATGACATCATACTTGAGTTTGTCCTCATTCAGATGGTCGATGCTGAGAGGTTTCCTTCGGTCAGCAAGAATCTTCTTCTTTTTCTCTCTCTCTGTTTGTTTCTTGGCTCCTTTGCGGTTTTCACTCTGAGCATTGAAACATCACAAACACCATTGTTCTCAAAGGTCATAGAATTTTTTAAAAATCTAAATATTTTGGAGGAAATGTTCATTGACCCACATTACTTGATGCTTCCGTTACACTATTATCAATGTCTTTATGATAAAGAATACGCTGGGGGTTGTTTTTCTAATGTTTTTGAAAATCCAATATTTCCCTGACCTTCTGCTGGATACCTCCATACTGGTGGGTCATGTTGGTGAGAGCTTTCTTCTTCTTGGCGTCATCATCCTGCTTCCTACGCTGATCCTCTGCCTCCTTCCTGTCCTTCTCCTCCTGCACACGGAGCATTAGGGAAGAAAGACAGAGCATTAGGGAAGAAATATCAAGATCTATCATAGAAATTACATCCACAATCTGTTGCCCTGTTAACCATTAGAAGTTATATTGTTTTAGTCATATGTGGTCCTGTGTGGCTCAATTGGTAAGAGTATGCAACACACAGGTTGTGGGTTCAATTCCAGCATAGAACACACACTGGCTAGGTGTCATAATGGAGAGAAGACTCACCGCAACCCTGGCCTGTCTCTCCTTCTCCCTCTCTGCTCGAACCCTCTGCTGCTCTGCCCTCTCTGTGCGACGTTTCTCCTGCACACATGCGCACACCCAGTGACCAAGTTTGTTAGGTGTCGCATTGCAATGTTTCTAGGAACAGTGAAAGAACATTCACTCCAGATTCTAAAATGGCCGACTCACAATCCTGTTGACGAGACTGATGAGCTCCTCTTCTTCCTTCTTCCTCTGGATGAAGTGCGACTCGATCAAAGACTGGAGCTCAGACAGGTCCTTCTCCTGACGCTTCCTGTGGATGTCCTGACCACACAGAAGAATCAGTTGAAGTAATAAGAATAGTTGTTTTGGTAAGACAGTATACATGTAATACACCCAGAAAAGAGTTGTTTCCCTAGTTAGACGTCCTCTTTTATTGACTTTCTGTACCTCTCTTAACAGGAGACAGTTGGAGGCAAGTCTGTCACAAATGGTTAGTTCGTTGTCTTATCATGATGTGTGTGTCAGTGGAGGCTGCTGACGGGGAGGACGGCTCATAATAACGGCGGGAACTGAGCGAATGGAGTGGCACCAAACACGTGTTTGATGTATTTGATACCATTCCACTCCAGCTATTACCACGAGCCCGTCCTCCCCATTTTGAAGGTGCCACCAACCACCTGTGGTGTGTGTGTTTATGTGATTCAACTTACATCAAAATCCACTTTCTCGCCATCAGGCATCTTTGGTGCAGAGATGTTTGGCACAAACCTATGGAAATGAAAATTGTGTGTCTAATGTGTGTATATATATAATCTGGATTTGAGCATTTCAGGAAATGTCATGTGATCTTTCAAGTTCACTTATAATATAACGTATCGTCTGTCAGGGGACAATAAAAAAGTGGGGTACCCAGAAACACTTGGAGGAGCGTCCTCCAGGCAGAAATGACTGAGAGTGGCCTCAACTGGTGTGACCTGGAAAAACTTGCCCCGTACCGAGTAAGATGGAGGACATTTGTCAACGGCCTATGATCCTTATAAGAGCCAAGGTCTTAAAGCTGGAATCCGTAGCGGTGACACTACCACATCTGTTTTGCGATATAACACCAACAAAGAAGTTATTTCAAACAACCAACACCGTTTTGTTTTCGCCTATGACATCACCGCACGCGTAATAGAACAGCAGAATATGTACTATGATTTTTTTAACAAATGGGCTTGGTGGCAGTCAGTGGCGCTGTTTCCACTTCTCAGCTTTAAGACCTAAAACAAGTAAAGGCTTTATTCAACCCGCATCGTGGAAGTTCAGCTTTACAGCGTGCTTGGAAATTTAAAGGCAGAGAGACTGCATTCATGGCCAAAGCTGCATATGTCGGCTCAATCGGGAAATGACCTTGACATTTCTATTGTGGAATCTGTAACACTTCAGCTTCACAGACTGAAAAGAGCCCTGAATCATAGTCTTGTCAAATTCAATCTAAAAACTTACTTTGGTTTGGGCTTGGATCCATCTGTAATAAAGGACAGTGACTCTCTTAGCTTGATCGTATCATACAAAAGGTTGTTAGTGTTATTAGAAGGATGTCATGTTAATCAGAATAGAATAGTCCTTTAAAGCTGTACGGGATGGGGTCATAAAAGTATAATTGTGTAATAGAATATACAGTGCATTGGCATGTACACAAGCAGTAAATCTGTCAAATAGACAAAAATGACAAAACATTTTTCATAACGCCGCTATGAGTAAAATCTCCATTTCAGACAAAACAATCTTACCTTCTTCTTCCCTTCACAAAAGAAGTGGCGTGAAAACAAAATAAATATTTCATTAGTTTGATATAGAGGAAGGTTTTAAAACATGAAATATATGTAATAATACATATGATACTCACTGCACTTCCTCCATTTCTTCTGTGTCTGACATGTCTTATTTGAACCTAAAATACAAGATACACCTTTACTCGAGTACATGATATGGCTATAAGAGTAGGCCATACGGGATAAAAACACATTGTAGACTAGGCTACTATCATCACCTCCCAGCACTAAATCTTTCTCTCACAGTTCTAAATCTTTCTCACACAGTCCTAAATCTCTCACACAGTACTAAATCTTTCTCACACAGTACTAAATCTTTCTCAAACCGTACTAAATATTTCTCACACAGTACTAAATCTTTATCAGACATCACTCAGTTAATCTCCCTCTCACAGCACTCAGTCTTTCTCTTGACATCTGAGGCATTGGCTCTGGCTTGTTGACTGGCTCAGTCTGATCAGTTACTTAGCTCGTCTTAGAAGAACGCTATCTATATATGCCTGAACTGTTTATTTAATGAGGGCTTGATCCGAACAAAATTGCACTTATCCATACTCCCTACTATATATACAAAAAGTCTACAGCGGGTCATGATCTCTTCTGACCAGTGGAAAAGGAAACAAACCTTTGTAACTGAGTCTAAACTAGGAATGGTGGCCAAGGCCACTGTCCGCTTTGGGCACGAACAAGACTGTCAGTCATGTGCTTCAGGACAGGTGGGCAGTGCCAGACCCTTCACCACTCATGAAATTGATCCTCATGTCTGGTGATGTCTAATGGCTTGCCAGAACCATGTCAGTGGCTTTAGAAATGTCTGTAATTCTTCAAATTGTGTTAAATTAAAGCAATAAGCCAAACCCTCTTGGCATATTCTCTCTTAATGTGTCACTGATGTTATCTGAATGTAGTCCAGTTTTCTGTTTTTAGATTTTTTTGTCACAGGTAGTATTTGTTGGGTCTTATTACGTTGTATTTGTTGGATTCTGTTGTTATTGTATAAAACAAAGTCTAAATATTGGTCATAATAAAATTGTAGGTAATTATTTATTTGAAGAGTACCTACATGAGGGCTTCGTAACACATACGTAACACATACATAACACATACATAAGCAGTACAATTGTTGAAAGTGTTATAAAGTCCTAATGTACGTACACTTCAAATAAAGGATTACCAAAATGGGTGAAAGTCCCCCTTCACCTAGGCTCAATTGTGTAGAGAGTGAATTGTCTGCAACTTTAATGACCATTCAGAGGATTTTTTTATCATTTTACTATTCCCTTAACATTGCTTCATTGTCTTTCTAAATTGTTTTCACAATTTCGGGTGCAGTCCATTAAGTCAATAGTTAATGACCAGCCCATTTATCCTATAATATATTGCAGTAGAAAACCAATCATCTTCAAGCAAAGAACCATCAAAAGTTGATTTGATTTCAAGACAATGTAACGGTATGTCTGTGATGAATACCAAACCAGTTATGTATAGAGGTATGTCAGTATGAAGTAATATCCCTTACCTGAGCCCAAGGCAGAGATAGAGATAGAGGAATACCGATACAGAGGCTGCAATTCTTTGGGGTTCAGAATCCAAACAGGTTTAGGTTTGGCCATCAAGTCTACATAGCGTGTCCCTTCCTACTCATGTGACTGCACTGCCCTATGGTTGTCCAGCTATTGTTAGAACCTTAGACAATTGAACCCCAACATATCAAAAGGCATACTCATGCACACACGTGCACGCACGCAAGCACTTTACACACAGGGTTTTGTTAATTCTTACCCTACACTCCCCTCCATGAAAATCGGCACAGGTCTGTCAACTTTTCATCCATCCAAATATATTTTTTAAAATCTCATGAAAGACGAAACATCAAAACAAATCACAAGACATTCTCAACATTGTTATATTTTTTATTGATGTAGCAGGGACAATGAACAAGCTTCAAACGAGTCAGTCCTTTAAATTATAGGAGTTACTTACAATACCCTCCATTTACTCAAGGACCATTCAGAGACGGATACTACCACATATTCAGAATACCAGTGAAACTTCAGTGAGTATAGCACTGTATGTTAATTAGAAGCCTAGTACGGTATTCTATTGTGGTATAAATCAGTAAAGTATGCTGTATTTTAGACAGATGAGTCTACTTTTCCCCTCAACTTGCAATACGCTGAAAATATCATCTGTTACTTTTCAATTGTGTTTCAAAATGGTGCAAATATAATTTGAAAACATTAACCTTTAAAATACAATGAATGATTAGCAGTTATTACAACAACAACAAATAGGACATTCTCGAAAAAGTCGTACATTTTTTGCTTTAGTCACACTTTTCCTGGATCGTTCTTAATTCCTTTAGCCTTGTTATACACTAAGCCCTTTACATCCTCATGGATAAAAACTGAAGTCAAGCCCAACTTGAGAGGACATGAGAATGGCGCCGAAGGAGATGGCTGCCGTTTTACGATCCCGTAACCAATTGTGGTACTGTGTATATTTTTTCGCATTGTTTGTAACTTATTTTGTACATAATGTTTCTGCCACCGTGTCTTATGACCGAAAAAAAGAGCTTCTAGATATCAGGACAGCGATTACTCACCCCGTACTGGAGGATAACTTTTTTGGGCGTCTGAAGGATTTACTTCAGACGCCCGACAAGGCCCTCATCCCCGTCATTCTTGTTTATTCCATGTGTAACTCTGTTGTTGTTTGTGTCGCACTGCTTTTTCTTTATCTTGGCCAGGTCGCAGTTGTAAATGAGAACTTGTTCTCAACTAGCCTACCTGGTTAAATAAAGTCGAAATAAAATTTGCAGGAGAAAAAGACTGAGGTATTGGGGACGAAGGACCGGGTGCCTTGTTAGGATCCGACGCCGAGAGGGTAATCTACCTTTACCATCGGTCCTATTAGCCAACGTACAATCAATCGATAATAAAATAGACTAACTACGATCATGTATATCCTAACAACGGGACATTAAAAACTGTAATATCTTATGTTTCACCAAGTCGTGGGTTTTAAACTTTTTTGGCAGGATAGAACAGCTGCCTTTGGTAAGACAAGGGGTGGCGGTCTATGTATATTTGTAAACAACAGCTGGTGCACGAAATCTAAGGAAGTCTCAAGGTTTTGCTCGCTTGAGGTAGAGTATCTCATGATTGTAGACCACACTATTTACCAAGAGAGTTTCATCTGTATTTTTCGTAGCTGTCTATACACCACTACAAACCGATGCTGGTACTAAGACCGCACTCAATGAGCTGTACACGGCCATAAGCAAACAGGAAAACGCTCATCCAGAGGCGGCACTCCTAGTGGCCGGGGACTTTAATGCAGGGAAACTCAAATCCTTTATACCTCATTTCTACCAGCATGTTAAATGTGGGAAAGAATTTGCTCCACACACAATACTCCACACACAGAGATGCATACAAAGCTCTCCCTCGCCCTCCATTTGGCAAATCTGACCATCATTTTATCCTCCTGATTCCTGCTTACAAGCAAAAACTAAAGCAGGAAGCACCAGTGACTCAGTCTATAAAACAGTGGTCAGATGAAGCTGATGCTAAACTACTGGACTGTTTTGCTAGCACAGACTATGTTCTCGGATTCTTCCGATGGCATTGAGGAGTACACCACATCAGTCACTGGCTTCATCAATAAGTGCATCGATGATGTCCCCACCGTAACCGTACACACAAACCCCAACCAGAAGCCATGGATTACAGGAAACGTCTGCACTGAGCTAAAGGGTAGAGCTGCTGCTTTCAAGCAGCGGGACTCTAACCAGGAAGCTTATAAGAAATCCTGCTATGCCCTCCGACGAACCATCAAAGGGTCAAGATTGAATCGTACTACACTGGCTCTGACGCTCGTCGGATGTGGGCAGGGCTTGCAAACTATTTCAGACTACAAAGGGAAGCACAGCCGCGAGCTGCCCAGTGACACGAGCCTACAAGACGAATTAAATGACTTCTATGCTCGCTTCGAGGTAAGTAACACTGAAGCATGCATGAGAGGATCAGATGTTCCGGACGACTGTGTGATCACGCTCTCCATAGCCGATGTAAGACCTTTAAACAATTCAACATTCACAAGGCCGCAGGGCCAGACGGATTACCAGGACGAGTACTCCGAGCATGCGCTGACCAACTGACCAAGTGTCTTCACTGACATTTTCAACCTGTCCCTGACTGAGTCTGTAATAGCAACATGTTTCAAGCCGACCACCATAGTCTCTGTGCCCAAGAACACTAAGGTAACCTGCTTAAATTACTACCGACCCGTAGCACTCACGTCTGTAGCCATGAAGTGCTTTGAAAGGCTGTTCATGGCTCACATCAACACCATTATCCCAGAAACCCTAGACCCACTCCAAAAGATCTTCAAGTTCCTTGGTGTTCACATCACCAACAAACTATCATGGTCCAAACACACTAAGACAGTTGTGAAGAGGGCACGACAAAGACTATTCCCCCTCAGGAGACTGAAAAGATTTTGCATGGGTCCTCAGATCCTCAAACGGCCCAGTACATCACTGGAGCCAAGCTTCCTGTCATCCAGGACCTCTATACCAGGCAGTGACAGAGGAAAGTCCTTAGACTCCAGCCTCCAGCCACCCTAGTCATAGACTGTTCTCTCTGCTACCGCACAGCAAGCGGTACCGGAGCGCCAAGTCTAGGTGAAAAAGTATTCTTAACAGCTACTCCCAAGCCATAAGACTCCTGAACAGCTAATCAAAGGGAGAGGTTGTTGTCCTGGCATCACACGGCCAGGTCTCTGACCTCTTTCCTGTAGGCTGTCTTGTCGTTGTGATTTACCCTCTGATAAACTTGCTGCAGTCCTACGCATAATTTCTGCAAGTATTGGCAACTAGTTCTTATTGTGATAGTAAGTTGTAGTTCATGGTTTATGTCACCTGTAGAGCAGAGCTATTCAATATAACCTCAGCAAAAAAAGAAACGTCCTTTCACTGTCAACTGCGTTTATTTTCAGCAAACTTAACATGTGTAAATATTTGTATGAACATAAGATTCAACAACTGAGACAAACTGAACAAGTTCCACAGACATGTGACTAACATAAATGGAATAATGTGTCGCTGAACAAAGCTGGCCACCAGCTGCATTAAGTATTGCAGTGCTTCTCCTCCTCATGGACTGACCCAGATCTGGACTGCAACAGATTTGCCCGTTTTTGCTGTGAGATGTTACCCCACTCTTCCACCAAGGCACCTGTAAGTTCCAGGACATTTCTGGGGGGAAAGGCCCTAGCCCTCACCCTCCGATCCAACAGGTCCCAGACATGCTCAATGGGATTGAGATCCAGGCTCTTCGCTGACCAAGGAAGAACACTGACATTCCTGTCTTGCAGGAAATCACGCACAGAAGGAGCAGTATGGTTGGTGGCATTGTCATGCTGGAGGGTCATGTCAGGGTGAGCCTGCAGGAAGGATACCACATGAGGGAGGAGGATGTCTTCCCTGTAACGCACAGCGTTGAGATTGCCTGCAATGACAACAAGCTCAGTCTGATGATGCTGTGACACACCACCCCAGACCATGATGGACTCTCCACCTCCAAATCGATCCCGCTCCAGAGTACAGGCCTCGTTGTAACGCTCAATCCTTCGACAATAAACGTGAATCCGACCATCACACCTGGTGAGACAAAACCGCGACTCGGTAGTTGTTGTTGCCATCCTGTACCTGTCCCGCAGCAGTTATGTACCGATCCTGTGCAGGTGTTGTTACACGTGGTCTGCCACTGCGTGGACGATCAGCTGTCCGTCCTGTCTCCCTGTAGCGCTGTCTTAGGTGTATCACAGTACAGACATTGCAATTTATTGCCCTGGCCACATCTACAGTCCTCATGCCTAAGGCACATTCACACAGATGAGCAGAGACCCTGGGCATCCTTCTTTTGGTGTTTTTCAGAGTCAGTAGAAAGGCCTCTTTTTAGTGTCCTAAGTTTCATAACGGTGACCTTAATTGCCTACCGTAATCTGTTAGTGTCTTAACGACCGTTCCACATGGGGAAGGGTTCATTAATTGTGTATGGTTCATTGAACAAGCATGGGAAACCGTGTTTAAACCCTTTACAATGAAGAACTGTGAAGTTATTTGGATTTTTCTGAATTATCTTTGATAGACAGGGTCCTGAAAAAGGGACGCTTCTTTTTTTGCCGAGTTTCTATGGTGTCCATATTAGGACAGCCTTCTTATGACTAGGTGGCAGTACGAATGGACACTGTACTCATAAACTAAGTCAGGTACGTGAAGGATCATCAGCCCAGATCCAGTTTAGCGTGAGCAAGACAACACCAAAGTATGTCAAATAAAAGTATATTAGGGAGGATAAAACAGCTGTGATGCAATAATACAAATTTAGTCATTTCCCCAAATTGAGTACAAAATGTGAAGACATCTAAAAGAAATCTGTGATAGTGTTTACTGCTAATTCATAACTAAAAACTAGATTACCCCATACATGAATTATGTGAATATGACATATACACTGAGTTTACAAAACATTAGGAACATCTGCTCTTTCCATGACATACACTGACCAGGTGAATCCAGGTGAAAGCTATGATTCCTTATTGATGTCACTTGTTTAATCCACTTCAATCAGTGTAGATGAAGGGGAGAAGACAGGTTAAAGCCTTGAGACAATTGGGACATGGGTTGTGTATGTGTGCCATTCAGAGAGTGAAAGGGAAGACAAAAGATTTAAGTGCCTTTGAACGAGGTATGGTAGTAAGTGCCAGGCGCACCGGTTTGTGACGAACTGCAATGCTGCTGGGTTTTTCACGCTTAACAGTTTCCTGTGTATATCAAGAATGTTCCACCACCCAAAGGACATCCAGGCAACTTGACACAACTGTGGGAAGCATTGAGTCTACATGAAGAGTCCATGCCCTGACGAAATGAGGCTGTTCTTAGGGCAAAAGGGGGTGCAACTCAATATTAGGAACGTGTTCCTAATGTTTTGTACACTCAGTGTATGTCAGACGAGGCTGATGGGAGGAGCTATAGGAGGACGGGCTCATTGTAATGGCTGGAATGGAATAAATGGAAAAGTATCAAACACATGGAAGCCACGTTTGACTTCGTTCCATTAATTCCATTCCAGCCATTACAATGAGCCGTCCTCCTATAGCTCCTCCCACCAGCCTCCTCTGGTGTAGTTAGTAGATGATCAAACTGCCCGATAATGTCAACCTTATGCAACTGGAAGCTTTCACTTCACTATGGCTATTTGGACAGTTACATTACCTATTTAAATTATTACTGTATCTCTTTAGAAGACACATTACGTTTTGGATAACATTTAAACAACTTTTAGAATTATTTTGAAGGTTTCATATCTATTATTTGAATTTTATTTTCTTTATCAAAGAAATTAAGTCAAGCCCAAAGGGATGAGGTTACAATATCGTTCATTACAAACATATATTTATTTCCTACAAATTTTATTTTCACAGCATTGATTCTATAGGACGTACAAGGGATTGTGCAAAGGCTGTTTCATAAAGAATCTAAAATACACATAATATAAAGGGCTTTAAATACAGTACTAATATGTATCTTGAGATGGTATTCAAATTTTGGCGCATGTCTCCCATTAACATCAATTAATGATTTACACAAAAGTAAGAAACATGAGGATCTCAACTCTGAATACCAACCAAAATTAATAACCTGTACTCCCTCCCCCTAAAACCTAACGTGAACCCTGTGTGGTTTTTATGGAGATTTTTTGTGTGTGGTTGTTATGGAGATATTTTGTGTGTGGTTATTATGGAGATATTTTGTGTGTGGTTGTTATGGAGATATTTTGTGTTATGAATACACATAGAAGAGTATTGCATTTAGTCAGTTGGGGCTTCTTCCTCAGGGTTTTTCCTTTTGTATTGTTAGCGTCCAACACCTGCTGAGAGACAAGAAGGAAAAGATCATTAGTTCTGAAGAAAAGTCTCCAACAAAAAGTGGCCAAAAGCCACAAAAGTCTTATAAAATGGAAAAACTGTGCAGAAAGTGGCAAAATGTTGCAAGAAAAACAACCAGAACAGCCAAACTCTTAAAAATAAAAAAAATCACTTTAAAATAAAGCAGCAAGGTAATTCTAGTACTAAGTGAGTCATAGTTAATCAAATCTAACCACTCTTTCAGACAATGGCATAGCGTATCAAACTTTATTAGGTGTTAATAGAGACAATGATTGATAAACAAGTAATCTAATGTAAGAGCTGTTAATCAAATTGTGTGTGTGTGTACGTACAAGCATGCGTTTGTGTATGTGAGCGTCGCTTTGTGTGTGAATGCGTGTCGAGCTGTGTATGTCAGATCCAGTATGACACCTCTGTTGACACGTACTCTGAGGTCTCTGCGGTGACACTAGAGGGATTGATAGCTGTACCATTGTCATTTGCCCTTCAATTCATTCCCATTGGTGCTATTTCAGCTGTAGAATTGCGAAGGTCTCAAGGGTGGGGGCGCTATTTAGGGTGACACCCAAAAGGACTGCGACAGCTTTTCCATTCCTCCGGGTCTGACTCAGTAGTAGCATCCTGAGTGGATATCCCTAGTTGGGCTTGGACCTGGGCTGAGGTTGCTACTGGTAATACAGTGTATACTGTATTGGGGAACTAGAAAAAGTACCACTGTCGGGTGAAAGATACTTGGGCAGAAAGGCGTACTGTAATAAACATATCAACTTGATGCCCATACAGTAGGTGCCAAGTCTTTCTGCTCTGTGTCAGTACAACTGCATCAGTAAATACTATGTTACTCACTCAACAGCCATTGACCTACTGAGAGAACAAGCCTTTAAAACATTAACGTTGAGTGTATAAGCCCGGTGACTTTTCTGCTTAACCGGCTGGTAATCCTCCACAGCACACAGGCGTACTGCAACAGTAATGGGACAATACAAGCAGCTGCTCTCTGGCATGCATGGCATCAAGCCGACGCTCGGCACGGTATTTAGGCGGCTCCTGCTGACGCGGGGTGAACTACGCAGGAATGAGGTCTGCGTCCCAAATGGCACACTATGTAGTGCACTACTTTTGACCAGGGTCTATAGTAGTGCAGTATTCAGTGAATAGGAAGCCATTTGGGAAGCAGGACAGGGACACGGTAGCCATCTAAGGAGCATGAAAGGTTCTTTATGCAAGGAAACAAGGTCAGGGGGAACAGCCTCTTTAAATATAGAACAGCAATGCAGTGAGGCAGGGACCTTTTGAAGGAACCATGCCCAAGATGACTAGGAGATTTGATTTACGGTGGCCAGCGGAACACAAAGACGAGGATGGTTGTAGGAGTTGTGGACACCTGGTTTACATGGGAGGGGGTCGTAAATCAATTCGAGGTGTGTGTGTGTGTGTGCACGTGTCCTTCAGAAGAGACACTTTTCTTAGTCTCACCTCTTTTTCATGTGTGACGATGTCACAACAGGTTCGGAAAAGCCCTGGTTCAAAACACACACACACAGACACCATGGTGAGAAAACTTTCTTACCATTTGTGACAGATTTGTTCTGTATTTCAGAGACTGTATTTCAGGGTGTATCCTGTCTTGTTACTAAACCATGTGACCTTTACCAGCGTGACTGTATTTCAGGGTGTATCCTGTCTTGTTACTAAACCATGTGACCTTTACCAGCGTCACTGTATTTCAGGGTGTATCCTGTCTTGTTACTAAACCATGTGACCTTTACCAGCGTCACTGTATTTCAGGGTGTATCCTGTCTTGTTACTAAACCATGTGACCTTTACCAGCGTGACTGTATTTCAGGGTGTATCCTGTCTTGTTACTAAACCATGTGACCTTTACCAGCGTGACTGTATTTCAGGGTGTATTCTGTCTTGTTACTAAACCATGTGACCTTTACTAGCGTGACTGTATTTCAGGGTGTATCCTGTCTTGTTACTAAACCATGTGACCTTTACCAGCGTGACTGTATTTCAGGGTGTATTCTGTCTTGTTACTAAACCATGTGACCTTTACCAGCGTGACTGTATTTCAGGGTGTATCCTGTCTTGTTACTAAACCATGTGACCTTTACCAGCGTGACTGTATTTCAGGGTGTATCCTGTCTTGTTACTAAACCATGTGACCTTTACTAGCGTGACTGTATTTCAGGGTGTATTCTGTCTTGTTACTAAACCATGTGACCTTTACCAGCGTGACTGTATTTCAGGGTGTATCCTGTCTTGTTACTAAACCATGTGACCTTTACCAGCGTGACTGTATTTCAGGGTGTATCCTGTCTTGTTACTAAACCATGTGACCTTTACCAGCGTGACTGTATTTCAGGGTGTATCATGTCTTACCACGGGCCAAACATTATAACTTATTAACATTTCGTTGTGGAGCTCTGATTCACAAACTGAACAAAAAATATAAACGCAACATGCAACAATTTCAAAGATTTTAGTGAGTTACAGTTCATATAAGGAAATTTGTCAATTTAAATAAATTCATTAGGCCCTAATCTATTTATTTCACATGACTGGGAATACAGATATGCATCTGTTGGTCACAGATACACCCCCCCAGTCAGTATCTGGTGTGACCACCATTTGCCTCTTGCAGCGCGTCACATCTCCTTCGCATAGAGTTGATCAGGCTGTTGATTGTGGAATGTTGTCCCGCTCCTCTTCAATGGCTGTGCAAGTTGTTGGATATTGCCGGGAACTAGATCACACTGTCGTACAAGTCAATCCAGAACATCAATGGGTGACATGTCTGGGGAGTATGCATGCCATGGAAGAACCAAGACATTTTAAGAGTCCAGGAATTGTGTAAATAATGTATTGTCATTTTGGAGTCACTTTTATTAGTTACAGAGGGTCAACATATCATGCTATGTTATTGGTAATGGTGAGAGGTTAGCATGTTTTGTTGGTATGATCTTTGACCCTCTGTAACTTTCTCACTAATCATTATTCACCATTCATGCAGGATTATCCGTAATCATGGTAGCATCCACATTAATGTAGAAGTGTATTCTATTCTTAACAAATATATTACTTGTTAAACAAAATCTCTTTCTCCGAGCAATTGTATAAAATGATATTATTTCCCAATTTCTTTGAGCATACAATATAGCTCAGTATTTTAATTCTTTATTTTATACTGTTGTTATTGCTCGTCTTTATCAAGGGTGTCAATCATTTCGGACAACTCTGTATGTTCTGACTGGCACAGATGTATTTTGCCTTCGCACCAAACTGCTGAGCAATGCAATCCATATGTCCCTTCACGTAACATCTAGAGCCTTTTATCTAAATAAGGATTTAAATATCAATGGTGAAAAGCCACATCAGAAGTTCCCAAAATGCCATTCTGTGTCATGGTGTTGGTGTTTGACGGAGAATACATAGGTGAATAAATAGGTGAACAATTACATAAGTTGAGTTACAATAACTCAGTAGCCTGCTGTTTTGACATCTCCCATAGTCACTGTTTGGTATGACAGAAAAAAAGAGATCTGGGATCAGACTAAAGATTGAGTGGCTGGTGGTATAATCTGAAAAACGTTACTTATGCTCAATACCAATTACCTCTTCCACTCATCGAGATTTAAAGGTGCAGTCAATTAAGAGGACTGCTTCAAATGGGGAGGAAATAGGATCACCGAATCCTGTTATTGTACCGAACACCAGAAGAAGCTTTTGTTATCTTTGTCACTCTGTAGATAGCTACTACGGTATTGTGGTCCAATCTCTAATTTACCCCTAAACCCAACATACAATTATTGGACAGGTGTTCACAATAATTGTGGAAAAATTCCATCTAGCTTATAAGAGGGCAAGGTGAAGCTATCACAACATTGTTTACACCCATCAAATCCTCTCAGGTCTCCACAAGTATCTGGGGCTAGGGGTTGATTTTGGGACAGGGCCATCGTCTGTTCTACTAGTTCACCTTAGAAGGGGAGGAGCCCTTTGTTTCCCCATAGGCTGCGCTTGTTGCAGACATCCACGGGTTTCAGGTCCTGCAACAGAACGCAGAGCGTGCCGTGGGGAAGGAGACATAGTGAAGCTGTAGTGCATTTAATCTGAACTAAAGCATGGATGGAACTACGCTGGATGCTAACAAGTGCATCAATGGTTGGTGAATGATCATGAGTAAATTATTAATAATCTATTGGCTAACTGGAAGTTAATGTTTCCATCAATGATACATTCAAGAATGTACTTTTTCAAGATATTAAATACATCTCACTAAATAAAGCAGAAGACAGAAAAGTCCAGCAGGAAGGAAAGTTGACCAAGAAGATGAAAACTGCAGAACTAGTAAAGTAGAAGAGAATAAAATAAATAAGTTGCTAAGCAACAGTAACTGATAGATAAAACTGTCCTCAAAAGAAATAGCCTACCTCAAAGGCTAAATACAAATCTAACCTAAAGATTTCATATTACATACAGAAGAGTGCTATAAAACTTCTCTCCATGAGAGGGAAGCCTTGTAGAGTTCACATAAAAGAAACTTGGCTCCTACAAGTTCTTGTGGCTGGTAGGAATGTGACTAAAGATATCCCCTCATAAATTTGAAATTAGAACAATGTGCCTTGTCAATCAACAGTAAGTCTTTATGTGGGAACATAGGTTCACAAACTGTCCTGAGTGTCTCTAAAAGAACAGGAAAGATTAGCCTGCTAGCTCGCTATAAAGAATAGGACACATTCACTGTCATCACACTATTTCAAATGACCTTCCTATCACTGGATATGGCTAGGATATGTGTACAGAAATTATCTAGTTTAACTCTCTAGTTTTGGTCTAAATTCAAAATTAAAACAAATCAACTGTTTTGAGAAAGAAAAAGTTGGCTGTTATGAAAATGGTCGTCAACTGAAAACATTTGACCTTTTACTCTAGTCTTAAACAGAACTCCAGAGGGAGCCGCTCTCTGATTGGTCAAATATGGACAGCGTCACAATGTCACCAAGATCTGCAACGTCCCCTTGAGACACTGTTTACACACTTATATGCCATGGTGTACTCTACCAGCTGTAAGCTGACCTTGAACCCCTAAGAGCCAAGCAAGGGGAAATATTGCCTCTGAGAGTGGCTGGTGTGGTGAGGGTAGAACCAGGAAGTTCTGTTGGCTCGATGCCACCTGGCACAGAGCTATCATTCTTCTACTGCTCGCTTGGTCTTTTTCTGAACAGTAGGCAACACGTTTTGACATGATGTGTATACAAATCCTATTTCAACTTGTTTACACTAGTGTAGTAGACAGGTCAGGTCTCACAGTCTCATGTCAGAGTTAGACGTTCATCCATGTTTATCAAATGTATACGTGGTTAAGGTTAAATTTAGGCATTAACTCTGAATATTTAAGGTTAAATTTAGGCATTAACTCTGAATATTTAAGGTTAAGTTTAGGTATTAACTGCATATTTTTAAGTTTAAACATGAACTCCTAATGGTTAAGGTTTGGGATAGGCTTAAAACTAAAAATATCAAAAACAGACTGTCTGTCGGTAGGTCTGTCTCTCTGTCCTCCTTCTCACTCACTCTGTCTCTCTCTTTCTCTCTCCATCACACCCCCCTACCCTCTCTCTCTCTCCTCTCCTCCCTTACCTTATTCATTGCTTTGAGGCATTCTGTGGCCCCCACAACATTGCCTTTCTCCCACATGGTCTTGAGGATGCTGGGGTTCTCAGGCAGGTCTGAGAATAGAGACATGGAGGACCTGACATCCCGGTTGGTCTGTGGATAGGAAAGTAGATATTTTATCAGGAGTTTATTGAACTTTTATTTAACCAGACGAGACAGCAAACAATACATTCTCATTTAGGAGGATGCCACATTTAATAAAAACGAGGGAATGGGATGTATGGTTATTATTTTTTGAGGGAGATCAATTTTCAAAATATTCATACATTCATTTTCCAGGAATGTTGGACTGTCAGAATGCGTGATGTAGTTGGTGCAAAAGAGACAGCGACCAACGACCATAAGTTGCGGCAGCGGTGTTCAAAAAGCCAGTCTTGCTCCAACCATCCATCAACCATCCACTCCAACCATCCACAACCATCCACTAGCTTTGACCAAGTGGCAACGCGTCCGTTGGTCATTTCACAATGAGCCTCTCGTCTCTGGAGCACATCGTTTGTGGATCCTTGAGGACCAACGTGGCGAGGACGAGGTGAGACTTGACCAAAATGGCGGTGTCGGGAGCTTTGGATTTCTCGGTGCATACAGCCGACGGACGCGTTGCCACTTGGTCAAAGCTAGTGGATGGTTGTGGATGGTTGGAGCCGACGGACGCGTTGTCACTTGGTCAAAGCTAGTGGATGGTTGTGGATACATCCCATTTGGGAGCGCCGTACAGTCACGTTGGACGAGCCCGCTCTCGCCGCTCTCGTGGCTCTGCCGCCTTCTTCGAATGTCACCGTCGTGCGAGATCCGACCTCAACCAGACTCATAGCCGATTCGGTCCTCACCCGTACCTCGCTGTCGGGTATGACGGCAGCGTATCCCAGATGCCCTCCTACCGAGACTTTGGCGGGACTGCCGATGGCAGACAGACCTTCTATGTCCTCCAGAAGGATGTTGATCCCCACACCCCTGACTCGCCTTGCCACCTCGACCGACAGCTCAGGTACCCGCCCGCGAATCACAAGGACGTCATCTAGTTCTCCTCCCCCGAAGCCTACCCCTTGCGGTGGTACCGGTCAGCGGAAAGACAGTGCTACCGACAATGTCAAACACACCGTCGACGAGAATCGTTCCCGGGAAGTCCTGCTGAGCGATCAGTATGTTCTTGCCATCGGTGTCGACCGGTGCATTCATGTACAAAATCATATCACCAGACTCGAGCCATTCCTGTCCACAGGGCCACGGGGCCGTGCCGTAGTACGGGGTGGCGGCCACCTTGTACTCTCCCTCTTGCAGCTTGTAGTACTCCCTGGCCTCGGGAGACATGCCCGAGTCCTGCCTCTTCAGGACCGCCTTGCAGCGGGCTCGTTCAGTCAGGTAGTGTTCCACAGACGAAGCCATTACTGCCGGGGCCCTGGAGAAACACTCCGCCCTCCGGTCGTACTTGAGGATCAGCGAGATCAAGCTTGGCCAGCTTGTGGGCGACCCGCAGAACCCGGGGCTCGGGTGATCACGATGGGTGCCATATTGCTGAGCTTGAAGCTGACGCTGGCGAACTTGTTCTTTCTGGTCGCCGCGTGCGGGACAGGTCCATCACAGTCCTGCCGCAGGCATTGATCTTCAAGTGGCAGATCTTGCTCTTCTCCCGGTTGAAGATCTGCAGTAGCTTAGCGACGTCCCCTCATGCGTCCCCGTCGAGCATGGCCCTGACGCCGGACACCAGGGTCTGGTACAGCTTGATGAAGAGCACCAAGTCGAACTGCAGCACAGGCTCCGCGGTGGAGTTTCCGTCCGGGTCCGAAACAGCGAGGTCTACACTCCCCTGAGAGCCTTCACCGCAGGCAGCCCAACCTTCCGGTGTCCCTCGCAGCAGCCATCTGTCCTCTTCGCGAAGGCATAGTACTCAATCCTCTGCTGTATCACCCGCAGGTCAAAGCCGGCATTGTACACGTACAGCAGTTCCACGTCGTGGGCTCTCATCATCGCCAGTAGCTTCGAGCTTGGGGTTGCTGCCCGGCGCCACCTTCGAGGCGTTGTAGAAGACCATGAGTTCTTTCCTGTGACCGCCGATGGCTTTGGGGGCTCTTGGGCTCGTGCAGCTTTGAGACCACCAGGGACATGCACGTTATCTTGTGTTGCTGTCCGGCCATGTCGGGGTCCAGCTGAGGCATCAGCCTGGTACACCCGTGCCTCCGCAGCCTCTCGTTGAGCTCGCCTCGGCATAGATCCATGGCCACCAGCTTGCGCTCGGTGACGTATGGAAAGTGCGAAGCGCTTGCACCGCAGGCTCTCGTCTTTATACTCCTCGTTGAGGACCGTCTCGATGGAACGTGGGGTTGAAGAACCTGTCGGCGTGCACTTCATTGAAGAGCTCGGCCTCCCGCTCCGAGCACGAGTGGTCGTAGATCAGGTCTCCGGGCGACTAAACGTCCCCGGGGCGCCGCTCGACAAAATACAAATGCCCGAACGTAATGTTGGAGCAGAGAGCCGGTGTGTTGCCGTCTGAAGGTGAGGACGGCGAAGGTGAGGGGGGCGGACTCCGACTTGACGTAGAGTACAGCCTCGGCTATCCCACGCAGGGGGAAGACTTTGGCCATTACATGGCTCTTGACGTCGTCATGGGTCACCGTCATTTCCACGGGATCGGCCGACATCAAACCCCACCCACCGCTCCTTGACACGAGACCAATTTCCTTCCGGGTGTTCCAGATCGAACCCCACCATCATTTTCAATGCCTAAGACCGGAGGAGAAACTGAGATGAACGGCAGACGGATTTCCTAGAGCCAGGGTACATGGAGACACAGTTGCCCTTGCCCAACAGGATGTTCCAGTTACAGAGGTATGCTTGATCGAAGGGGCTCGTCATGATGGGGTTGGGGCTCGTCATGATTCTCAAAGATGATGGTGGTGGTGGTAGAGCTAGATGTTTGTAGTGCTTGTAGTCGAGGCTCCAGACTCGAATCCTGGTCCTCAGCCAAGTGTGCAGTAGAAAACTCTCTCTCTACTGCTCTGTTCTGGGAGGAGTCCAAGGACTTGCGATTGGGCGGTGATATCTTGAACGTGTTGATTTTCCATTATCAAGACCCAAAGCTCGTCCAGGACATCCCACCGTCCCAGTTCTTCAATGGCCGAGTTCTGCTCCATCTCCATCTCAGGTGTGCAAAGTCTTCCGGTTGAGGTGAAAGCTCACAGCCCCAGCTCCTCGAAAAACAAGTCCGATACTCCTACACCCTCTCCTTCTGAGAGGGACAAAAACTTGTCAGGGATGGGTAATTCTCCCAGCTCCTCGAAAATTAAGTCTGACTCTCTATCGTCCGACGTTCTCTCTTCTTTCAGGGACTCTGGGTCGGTTGATAAACCTAGCTCCTTAAAAAACCAAGTCCGACACCCTCTTCTAGCTTTGCGTTCTGAGTATCCTCTTCCAGCTTCACAAAGCATGCAGAGTGCAGCTTGGCAGAGACGGTCTTGTAGTGGGTGTCCACTTTCTTGTAATCGGTGTCCTCTTTCTCGATCCGCAGAATATTTTCCTGATGTTCAAAAGCCAAACGTACACTGTCCTACCCACCGAGCCCGAGCTTATGGAGGTGGATGACACCCCTATGGAGGTGGATGAGGTGCCTACGCCTGTGGAGGGGGATGCCGTTCCAGAAACAGTGAGGTGGATAACGAGAGGTCGGATTGCGATGGTGATCGTGGGAAGCTGAAGTCCTCAATTGTACGGTCGACTCTGTCCTGTCCTAAGGGCGCGATCGCTTAGTCGTCTCGGAATCACACCCATTTTCCCATTTCACAATGAGCCTCTCGTCTCTGGAGCACATCGTTTGTGGATCCTTGAGCAAAGACAGCATCCGAGCCGCAGAGTTGGCCTTCGCTCCTTTCTTTGTTCTCTTGACACCTGTGGATGAGAGGGGAATAAAGTTAAAGGAGGCTTCCTTTGACATAAGCACAGCAGAGAGAGTGTGTGTGGGGAGGAGGACTGGCTTTCGTAAGACTGCAGTGTATCACAAAGTTGTCACCGCCCCCTCCCTCGATGTATTCGGGAACACACCAGCCTCGTTTGAGGCACAGCTCCTGTATCAAGAACAGAAGACGTATGATCAAAAAGAGACAGCTGAAAGAGACAGCCTGCCTACTGACATCACAAGTGAGCACCTCGTCCTTACCTGCAAATTACAGATGGGGTTGCATTCCTCCGCAGCCTCATCCTGGGTTTTCAGATTGTCCGATCTCAGCTTTGCCAGCATTATTCCGGCTGCTTTTTCGCAGGCGGCCCTTTTTGTCGAACCCTCGCTTTTAGCCTCCCAACCGCCTTTCAGAGACACCTCAAAGCCAAAAGTTGGCTTATGGTAAGGCCCTCTGAAGGGCAATTGTTTGTACACGGGTACTCCGAGATTTCTCCCCTCCGCGTATTCTTGCAGCCAACTGGTCATTGGTTTATGAGCCATTTTTTTATATGCACCGCTCTATCCAATATCCACATGGCGATGTAAGTCGACTTCGAGATTCTGGCGTGCACTGATCTAGACTTCTGCGCAAAGTGAGAATTAAATACATGCGAGGCGGTGACTCAACAGGGACAATATGGGGAGGTACTTCTACGCAAACATCTGGTCCTCATACGTGTGCAACCGAATCTAGGTCTCCATAGAGATACTCAAGGATTATGCCTTTTAAAAGTTATTGTATGTGATAATTTAATAATGTACTTTGCTTAGCCCTGGGGGGGGGGGGGTCTAACCTGATAACTGATCACTTTAAAACTCTCCACTTAAACTCACCACGGGTCACAATATAACACTTAAACTCCCTCTGTCGGGGGCGGGCATAACTCGCTCTCCGTACACGGGTTGACCAAAACTCTGTCGCCGCACATGGAGTTAGAATTTGTACACATCATTTTAGAGATAATTGGTTTCCGGTTTTTAACAAATGGAATTGTTTGTATTGTCGACCAACATAACCCAATTATGTGCAATTGAGGTATAACATAAAAACATATTCTGGTGTATGAGTAATGGAGGATGGGTATGTTGTAGGAGGAAAAAGGCATTTATAAAAAATATCACTAGGGATATGAGGCGAGGAGTATGAAGTTATACAAGGGTGAGTGAATAAAAAGAGGAGACCGGGTTAAACCGGCGCCAAATGTGACCCTCATCCAAGTACTGGAGTATCTGGGATCCCTGGGTCCCTCCACCGAAGAACTGGAAGAGAACGCCTTTATGCCCACGCCCGACCAAGCCACAGCTCACAGTCACATAGTGGTCACCGGCCCTCCGCCAGTGAAGCGCAGTCACGAGACCGTCGGTTCTGGCGCTACCCCCAGCTGCTTAGCGACATAGGAGTCACAGACCAGCGCTCCCCCGGAGACGATCAGTTTACACGCTATCCCCAGCTGCTAAGCGGGGAGAACATGGAGTCTATTCACTACTGGGAAATAAGGAAGCAGGCGGTACAGAAGACGGGTAATTCGAGCCTATTCGGGCAGAATAACAGGTAACGAGCTGAGATTAGGAGCACACTCTTAAAGGGAGTGCTCCTAATCTCAGCTTGTTACCTGTATAAAAAACACCTGTCCACAGAAGCAATCAATCAATCAGAATCCAAACTCTCCACCATGGCCAAGACCAAAGAGCTCTCCAAGGATGTCAGGGACAAGATTGTAGACCTACACAAGGCTGGAATGGGCTACAAGACCATCGCCAAGCAGCTTGGTGAGAAGGTGACAACAGTTGGTGCGATTATTTGCAAATGGAAGAAACATAAAAGAACTGTCAATCTCCCTCGGCCTGGGGCTCCATGCAAGATCTCACCTCGTGGAGTTGCAATGATCATGAGAACGGTGAGGAATCAGCCCAGAACTACACGGGAGGATCTTGTCAAAGATCTCAAGGCAGCTGGGACTATAGTCACCAAGAAAACAATTGGTAACACACTACGCCGTGAAGGACTGAAATCCTGCAGCGCCCGCAAAGCGCCCCTGCTCAAGAAAGCACATATACATGCCCGTCTGAAGTTTGCCAATGAACATCTGAATGATTCAGAGGACATCTGGGTGAAAGTGTTGTGGTCAGATGAGACCAAAATGGAGCTCTTTGGCATCAACTCAACTCGCCGTGTTTGGAGGAGGAGGAATGCCCACTGTCAAACATGGAGGTGGAAACATTATGCTTTGGGGGTGTTTTTCTGCTAAGGGGACAGGACAACTTCACCGCATCAAAGGGACGATGGACTGGGCCATGTACCGTCAAATCTTGGGTGAGAACCTCCTTCCCTCAGCCAGGGCATTGAAAATGGGTCGTGGATGGGTATTCCAGCATGACAATGACCCAAAACACACGGCCAAGGCAACAAAGGAGTGGCTCAAGAAGAAGCACATTAAGGTCCTGGAGTGGCCTAGCCAGTCTCCAGACCTTAATCCCATAGAACATCTGTGTAGGGAGCTGAAGGTTCGAGTTGCCAAACGTCAGCCTTGAAAATGTAATGACTTGGAGAAGATCTGCAAAGAGGAGTGGGACAAAGAGGAGTTTGCAAAGAGGAGTGTGTGCAAACCTGGTGGCCAACTACAAGAAACGTCTGACCTCTGTGATTGCCAACAAGGGTTTTGCCACCAAGTACTAAGTCATGTTTTGCAGAGGGGTCAAATACTTATTTTCCTCATTAAAATGCAAATCAATTTATACAATTTTTCACATGCATTTTTCTGGATTTTTTTGTTGTTATTCTGTCTTTCACTGTTCAAATATACCTACTATTAAAATTATATTCTGATCATTTCTTTGTCAGTGGGCAAACGTACAAAATCAGCAGGGGATCAAATACTTTTTTCCCTCACTGTAAGGGGGATTTTGAAACCAGGAAGATGATGTGAAACTACTTTGATGTGGGGTCGCTTCCTATCCCGGCAACAGATGTTGTTGGGGTGTCTAAACAATAATTGAAACTTGTGGTTTTTACAAATTAATCTCATCTCCACCCATTTCAGCTTTATATAAGAGAGGTTCCAGTGAAGCTATCACTAACAAGGCCTGCTGGCATGGTGACAGATGATCAATTGTAACTGAACTGAGCAACGGGGTAATTATATGATCCCCTTTAATCAGAAACCCTGAGAATATCTGAAGTGGGATTTAGATAATTGACCCCAGGGATTAATATCACCTGTTGTGACGTCAGTCCCTGCTTTTTTAATGAGTTGCCTCCTCAACAGAATATTCTCAGAATAACAAGTCTCTCTTGGAGTGGACACCACTTGGTGTGTACTTCTTTCTTACACTTTATAAGTCTTGTTATTTATTTATTTTTACATAAAGAGAATGTTACAAATTAAACTTATATTTTTGAGAGTAATTCACCTTACCTCTTTACTTTTACAAATATATTCCATATTTTTTTTACAATCTAGATTATGGATATCATTTGTTTTTAATTTTATAATCTTGCATTATTATTAATCACATTATAATAATGGTTCTGTCTATTACTGTATGTCTGTTATATTTACATGTTTATGTGAAGAGGGGTGTGGTGTTTCCGGGGAAGTGCCCCACTTTCATTTCTTGAAAAATATACTTGGCTCTGTATTCATCCTGTGATTCACTCTGCCTGAGTAAGAACCCATGTTCCCTGTCTGCAGACTCCCCTGGGACTCAATCTAGTTTCGCTTTGACTGTCTCCTATTTCAGAGGGCGATGGCTTACGTAACTGCACACACGGACATTGAAACTATGAAAACTATGATATATGTTTTGTTATAAAACAAATTTGAATGTACAGTTGTGGCCAAAAGTTTTGAGAATGACACAAATATTAATTTTCAGTCTGCTACCTCAGTTTGTATGATGGCAATTTGCATATACTCCAGAATGTCATGAAGAGTGATCAGATGAATTGCAATTAATTGCAAAGTCCGTCTTTGCCATGCAAATGAACTGAATCCCCCAAAAACATTTCCACTGCATTTCATCCCGGCCACAAAAGGACTAGCTGACATCATGTCAGTGATTCTCTCGTTAACACAGGTGTGAGTGTTGACGAGGACAAGGCTGGAGATCACTCTGTCATGCTGACTGAGTTCGAATAACAGACTGGAAGCTTCAAAAGGAGGGTGGTGCTTGGAATCATTGTTCTTCCTCTGTCAACCGTAGCTACCTGCAAGGAAACACGTGCCGTCATCATTGCTTTGCACAAAAAGGCAAGGCAAGGATATTGCTGCCAGTAAGATTGCACCTAAATCAACCATTTATTGGATCATCAAGAACTTTAAGGAGAGCAGTTCAATTCTTGTGAAGAAGGCTTCAGGGTGCCCAAGAAAGTCCAGCAAGCGCCAGGACCGTCTTCTAAAGTTGATTCAGCTGCGGGATCTGGGAACCACCAGTACAGAGCTTGCTCAGGAATGGCAGCAGGCAGGTGTGAGTGCATCTGCACGCACAGTGAGGCAAAGACTTTTGGAGGATGGCCTGGTGTCAAAAAGGGCAGCAAAGAAGCCACTTCTCTCCAGGAAAAACATCAGGGACAGACTGATATTCTGAAAAAGCTACAGGGATTGGACTGCTGAGGACTGGGGTAAAGTCATTTTCTCTGATGAATCCCCTTTCCGAATGTTTGGGGCATCCGGAAAAAAGCTTGTCCGGAGAAGACAAGGTGAGTGCTACCATCAGTCCTGTGTCATGCCAACAGTAAAGCATCCTGAGACCATTCATGTGTGGGGTTGCTTCTCAGCCAAGGGAGTGGGCTCACTCACAATTTTGCCTAAGAACACAGTCATGAATAAAGAATGGTACCAACATATCCTCTGAGAGCAACTTCTCCTAACCATCCAGAAACCGTTTGGTGACGAACAATGCCTTTTCCAGCATGATGGAGCACCTTGCCATAAGGCAAAAGCGATAACTAAGTGGCTCGGGGAACATGGCCAGGAAACTCCCCAGACCTTAATCCCATTGAGAACTTGTGGTCAATCCTCAAGAGGCGGGTGGACAAACAAAAACCCACAAATTCTGACAAACTCCAAGCATTGATTATGCAAGAATGGGCTACCATCAGTCAGGATGTGGCCCAGAAGTTAATTGACAGCATGCCAGGGCGGATTGCAGAGGTCTTGAAAAAGAAGGGTCAACACTGCAAATATTGACTCTTTGCATCAACTTCATGTAATTGTCAAAAAAGCCTTTGACACTTATGAAATGCTTGTAATTTAACTTCAGTATTCCATAGTAACATCTGACAAAAACATCTAAAGACACTGAAGCAGCAAACTTTGTGGAAATTAATATTTGTGTAATTCTCAAAACTTTTAGCCACGACTGTACATTAAACTCAACTGCAAAAAGACAATCAGATCTCTTCTTTTGTTCTCCCTTACATACCAACTTTAGAGACCAGAAAGGGGGTTGTGTTCCTTGTCTCCTAGTTGTTCATCTCGATAAAGGTAAAAGTAATGTTGATTTGTTTTTGCCTGTAGAGAAACTGAGTTTTGATTAAAAAAAATTGGAACAAGGGGAGTATACAAGTCTGCTGATAAAAGCTGTTGCTGTTTTGCGGCAGCCAGTCAGCCGGCTAGAAGCCTGTGCCGGGAACATCGCTCGCTGCCTCATCCACAGAAGATAAGGAAACATGACAACGATGCAGGGACTATTGGTACTAACCGGAGTGATAGGTGAGTTCATGGTTGCTCACGCATTGTTGTGTAATGTTTAGTACAATGACGCCAGAGGAGGGGGGGGATGAACATCTGAGCTCCATTTTGGTCTCATCTGACCACAACACTTTCACCCAGATGTCCTCTGAATCATTCAGATGTTCATTGGCAAACTTCAGACGGGCATGTATATGTGCTTTCTTGAGCAGGGGGCGCTTGCGGGCGCTGCAGGATTTCAGTCCTTCACGGCGTAGTGTGTTACCAATTGTTTTCTTGGTGACTATAGTCCCAGCTGCCTTGAGATCATTGACAAGATCCTCCCGTGTTGTTCTGGGCTGATTCCTCACCGTTCTTATGATCATTGCAACTCCACGAAGTGAGATCTTGTATGGAGCCCCAGGCTGAGTGAGATTGACAGTTCTTTTGTGTTTCTTCCATTTGCGAATAATCGCACCAGCTGTTGTCACCTTCTTACAAGGCTGCTTGGCAAGTCTTGTAGAATTTTTCACATGCATTTTTCTGGATTTTTTTGTTGTTATTTTGTCTTTCACTGTTCAAATATACCTACTATTAAAATTATATTCTGATCATTTCTTTGTCAGTGGGCAAACGTACAAAATCTGCAGGGGATCAAATACTTTTTTCCCTCACTGTAAGCCTAGGAAACTCGGTCCCAATATGTAGGGCGAAAACTCGGTCTCAGTACGTAGCCGAGGTCTCAGCACGTAAGCCTAGGAATCTCGGTCTCAATATGTATGGCTTTCAGATATGCATCGAGACCGAGTTTCTAGGCAATGTATTGGGACCGAGTCTCTTGGCTATGAGTTGCTTGGCTATGTATCGAAACCAAGTTTCTAGGCTATGTATCGAAACTGAGTGTCTTGGATATATATCGAGGCCGAGTCTCTTGCATATCTTGCATATGTATCGAGACCGAGTTTCTAGGGTATGCAGCGAGACCGCGTTTCTAGGCTATACATAGGGACCTATGTATCGAGACAGAGTGTGTAATGATACCCCAGTTCTATATACTATGTACGAAGACCAAGATTATGTTCCAAAACTCGGTCCTTGAAACCAGGAAGATGATGTGAAACTACTTTGATGTGGGGTCGCTTCCTATCCCGGCAACAGATGTTGTTGGGGTGTCTAAACAATAATTGAAACTTGTGGTTTTTACAAATTAATCTCATCTCCACCCATTTCAGCTTTATATAAGAGAGGTTCCAGTGAAGCTATCACTAACAAGGCCTGCTGGCATGGTGACAGATGATCAATTGTAACTGAACTGAGCAACGGGGTAATTATATGATCCCCTTTAATCAGAAACCCTGAGAATATCTGAAGTGGGATTTAGATAATTGACCCCAGGGATTAATATCACCTGTTGTGACGTCAGTCCCTGCTTTTTTAATGAGTTGCCTCCTCAACAGAATATTCTCAGAATAACAAGTCTCTCTTGGAGTGGACACCACTTGGTGTGTACTTCTTTCTTACACTTTATAAGTCTTGTTATTTATTTATTTTTACATAAAGAGAATGTTACAAATTAAACTTATATTTTTGAGAGTAATTCTCCTTACCTCTTTACTTTTACAAATATATTCCATATTTTTTTTACAATCTAGATTATGGATATCATTTGTTTTTAATTTTATAATCTTGCATTATTATTAATCCCATTATAATAATTGTTCTGTCTATTACTGTATGTCTGTTATATTTACATGTTTATGTGTAGAGGGGTGTGGTGTTTCCGGGGGAGTACCCCACTTTCATTTCATGAGAAATATACTTGGCTCTGTATTCATACTGTGATTCACTCTGCCTGAGTAAGAACCCATGTTCCCTGTCTGCAGACTCACCTGGAACTAACAAGGGGAGTATACAAATCTGCAGATAAAAGCTGTTGCTGTTTGGCGGTAGCCAGTCAGCCAGCCAGAAGCCTGTGCCGGGAACATCCTCGCTGCCTCATCCACAGAAGATAAGGAAATATGACAACGCTGCAGGGACTATTGGTACTAGCCGGAGTGATAGGTGAGTTCATTGTTGCTCACGCATTGTTGTGTAATGTTTAGTACAATGACGCCAGAGGAGGGGGGGGATCCTGATGACGATGATCGGGATCAAACATTAAAATCGTACACATTTTACAAACTATGTGTGGAGTTCGGTCTGGAATATATTTGTATATCTATTCGGGTCGCCGCTAGTGAGCTGGTAACTGATACCCATGAGGTACATTGATAAACTGGTGTTACTTGTTCATGTATCATGGTACCGCTAGAGGGTAATGTTTCTAACAATATCTCCCATCAATATCTACCCTCACAGGGTATTGTCTGTGTGTCACCATGGATCTGCCCGTTTTTAGGGTTAAAGATTATTTGGCTACATACGGCGAAGAAACTATGATCCCGTGTCGCGTGACCAATGTCACACGGATGACAATAAATGACCAAGAATGCTCATTTTTGGGAGAGGATTACATATTGTCGCAAAATTTGACATCTCTAACAATCAAGACCCCCACCTGCCAGAGCACCGGGATTTATCGTTTAGACAACTGCACGGTGGACCTCAAAGTGACGTGTGAGTATTTCAGAGAATTACACAGCCCCCTCATCAATGTTAAACCAGAAAAGACAGTTCATATATTTTCTTCTCCTTCCTCAGATAGGACAATTAAGGTGAAATTGCCAAGTGTCACCCCTGGGATCGTGTCAGCGATGAATTTCGAGATAAAGTTAGACAACGTGAATAGCGTACAAAGGTAACTCATTGAGGTTGCGATTCTAAAAACAAAATCCCCAAATGACAGTTGTTTGGAATTCCTCTTCTTCTTACCCTCTGATACATCTCTTCTTTGCTATGCAGTCAGGGTTACGAGCTGTGGAGGTCGGATATCGGGCTGCAGGGTGGAGCCCCCAGTTTGCGGTTCAGCTACAGACTCACTGAGACGGGAACGGGCTTCCTGGTAACAACAGACTCCCCGGAAGTTTTTCGCACATATGACAAAGACAACTGCCAGATGGAGGAGATAGAGGTGTATTCAGGAACCCCAAAACTCAATCCTAAACTAGAGTCGATCGAATACAAACACACAAATAGTGAGTGGGATGTAACCTTGTAACGTTTATGCAACAATGCAATCAGCAGTGCAACCAACTTGAAACTAATTGTTACCCTCTTCTCTTTTTTTCCAGCAAGAAGGATCACGATCGAATACGAGGAATATTTGTCTAACACCTCCCCTTACACACATAATAAAATACTAATCTCCACTGGGATCACTGTCTCCATGATGACCTTCCTATCCTTATATGCGGTCTAGAAAGTCCGGGGATGTCCTGAACACACAATACAGTCTGTTTGTCTATATTATGGGCCAGAATAATATGCTTTGTTTTAAAATCTAAAATAAGCATTAATCAATGATGTACAATCTAACACTAATATGTATGCTTGAAAAAAAAGACATGTGCTTTGAAATTAAAAAATATATAATAAAACTTTTAAAAAATATTTTTGTGGTGTCTTACTGAAAAGCCTCAGATGTTTTGTAAACAGATGTCTCGATCGATGTCTCCATCGATGCCCCCGCGAAAACGTATACATAAGGATTAGAGAGTTTTAAGATCTTTTAAATGACCACGAACTTTTTTTATGGTTTTATTTTTTCCCAGAGGCTTCCTGTCTTTCTCTACTGGGGTTCATGGTTCAGGATAACACAGATGTTGTTTGGGTCTAAGTGTAGTCTAAGTCTAAATCTATAACGATATCCTATTTTCATCGGGACTACTCGGTCTTCGCTTGTCTTCAATTCGAGAATCCCTCTTTTTAAATTTTTTATTACATCCCCCAGAACTACGGTTCCTATCTGAAAGGGTCCTTTTTTATGTGGCAACGATGTGTATCGGGATCGAGTGTCTTGGGGCCGATTGTATCGGGGACAGACAGGTCTTTATTTGTATATTATGTATATTGTTTTGTGTGTGTGTGTGTGTGTGTGTGTGTGTTGAGGGCACCTTTGAAATCACTCTACCTACCAGATATTTAGCTTGTTTTTTTTGAGTAATACAACACCACAAAACACTATTTATACAGAATTTAAGTGATATAACACACAGAATTGAATTGATATAAAACAGTCTTAAAGCTATAACAGGGGCCGTAAAAGTACAATGAGGCTAAAGTAATATGTGCAATAAAACAAACTAAAATAAAACTAACTAAAATGAGTTTGGGTGAGAATTGCCTTTGGATCAACAGTGTCAACAGTGGTACAAGCTTGTAAAACCCTACTCTAACAACAAATTTTTTTTTTGGTTTGCAAAATATAAAACTTTTAAAACAATCTATATACATCTATATACAACACAAAAAAACAAACCAAACAACAACAAATCCAATCAATAAATCTTCATGAGTTCTCCCGATCTGATCCGATATTTACAAACCAGTTATCACGGCAACACTTACACACAATGTGCCCACAGGTCGTGAGGTGATTCTTCACACCTCGAACAGTCTCTACGAAACCGGCTAAGGTTGATATTTTAGTTGCGAAATATACAAATATAAAACTTTTGCACCTATTCCTATCCTCAGAGTCTGGCGTGCCCAAAGTAAAATGCCTGCCACTCAGGCCCAGAAACTAGGATATGCACATAATTAGTACTATTGGATAGAAAACACTAGTTTCTAAAACTGTTAAGATAATGTCTGTGAGTATAACAGAACTGATATGGCAGGTGAAAACCCGAGCAAAATCCATCCAAGAAAATCAGATTTTGTGACATGCCTCCTATTCCAATGGGTTGCTATAGGACATGCTTTAATCCAGCTCCCAGGTTGCAGTTCCTATGGCTTCCACTAGATGTCAACCGTCTTTAGAAAAAGGTTTGAAGAGTTTACCTTGAAAACTAGACGAATACAGGAAGTTTTTCCAAGTGGAGTGAGGAAGTAATTTCTGTCTTGTGGCGCGTGGGACCCGGGAGCTTGCACCTCGGTTTTTTACTTTTCTATCACCCAGGATATTATCCGTGTAAAATATTATAGTTAATAAACATAATAGTGTACCTAAGGATCGATTAGAAATATTGTTCGATTTTTTTGGACAAAGTTTATAGGTATATTTTTTGTCTTTTATAATGGGAGGAGTGGACGGTGGAATTTCTGAACAGAACGCGCCAGCCAAACAAAGCTTTATGGATATAAATAGGGACCTTTTCGAACAAAAGGAACATTGAATGTCTTGCTTGGACACTTCGGATTACCATTAGCAGAAGAACTTCAAAGGTAAGCGATTTATTTTAGCTCTTTTTATGTGTTTTGTGACACCTGCGCTGGTTTTATTATTATGCTAATGGAGGAAGTACATGGGGTGCTGTCCTCAGACAATCAAATGTTCTGCTTTCGCCGTAAAGCCGCAACACTTGTATTTTCATGAAAGTTTTATATTTCTACTTCTGTAATTTGAATTTGGCGCTCTACATTTTTCCGGATGTTGTCAAGGATGGGGCACTAGCACCCCACTGCTCCTTAATTATCCCCAAGAGGTTAACTCGTTTAGGCATCCGGCGCACATCCGATGTCCGCACGGCTTCAGTACAATGTTCATACTCCCACCATAGCATATCATGCATTCGTCTAGAGACCCCTCGGGTTCTACTTTGAGCGGATCCGAGGCCTCCGAGTCCGAGAGAGGGCCGAGCTGTGAGAAGAGGTGGTTGTCAGAGGTGGAGGTTACCGTACCCTCTGGAGTCCGCTTCTGCTGTAGTCTCACCTACAGTCAGTGATGCTGTAGGCTCACCCAGCTGCCGAGTCTCTGTCTCATCTTGAGGGGTCCTCGGGGGAGGTAGTAAAACTCCAAGAACTAGCTGCCGTCTTCCTCCTCCCATATTCAATGATCTTCATCAACGAGGTCATCCTCGTTTTCTTCCTCGCTGATAATCATCACAGTATCATCAGCGCTGATCACAGTATCGTCGGCGCTGAATCTGGAGATTCCTGGGTATCCCCAGCCGGTAGATGTCACTCGGGGCCAAGTCGATTAACGGAGTATGCAGGTCGAGGCTATTGGGGCTGTTGGTTACAAAGACACACCTGAGCATTTCACTGTAAGGTCTGCACCTGTTGTATTCGGCGCACGTGACACATAAACTTTGATTTGATCGAGTGCCCTTCTGTTCTGATGTGACCGTCTTGAACCAGCACATCCCTCAGGGTCAGTGCCGTGGTGGTAGAGTAGTACATGTAGAACGTTGGGTCATCCCCCCGGGACTGCGCTTTTGAGCACATCAAGGCGCTCGCACTACAGATCAGAGACTCTCTCGGTGAGATCGAGGCCCCCGGCGCGTTGAATCCAGGAGCGAAACTTAAGGTGAATCAACGGGACATCGCCAGGGCTGTGATCGAGGACAAGAAAGCTCTGGCTCCGCTGTCTCAGAACGATACAGAGAAACGGAAAGGGGAGCTGGCCTCCGACTCCTCGCCCGGCTCAGTTTTTGCAGAGGAGCTCAATAAACTCTTTGCAGAGCATCAGCAAGAGCAACATCACTCCAAGCAGAAGAAACAGATTCTATTCAATTCCCATTGTCAGTGAAGTGAACCCCATATACATCGGTTCGTTCTACAATCTCGAAATATCATACGTCTCATCTTGTTGTCTCATCTTGTTGTCACGACCACTCAATATGACCCCTGTAACTCCGGAGAGGCCGGTGGGCTCGCCATGTTGCCGGGAAGGGGTTGAAGTAGACCGGGACGAGGCTGACCGTGTCTCTGACTTTCCAGGAGCGCTGGGTGTCATACACGATCGACCTGTACATGAGGTCGGAGGGGCTGACTCTGACACTGCTCAGCGGCGACGCTGGCTGCGGAAAGTTGTACGCCCTGTCCTTGCTGTACAGCAGGATCACCTCCATGGGAGTCAGCGTGTGCCTGAGCGCCATGACCAACAAGGCAGCGGCCTCGCTTTCCGAAGCGTGCCCGGCCGCGACTCCAATCACGTTCCACCGAGCCATGGGCTACAAGGAGAAGTGAGCTCAGCCCATCCGAGTTCAAGCTATACTACGAGAGTCTGTACTATCAAGAGGCCAGAGCATTCTCCTCTACGCTCGGGTGCCCGAGCCCAGGCACGCTTCGAGACACTCTTGTAGGTCCCGGGAGGTGCGCCGTCTGCAACAAAGTGTACCACAAGGTCTCGGAGGATAGCAAGGGAAGGAGGCCTCCTCCGTTCGTTGGCCTCAACGTCCAGGTGGTGGACGAGTACGGTATGCTCGATGAGGACGGCTTCGCTGGTGGTGCTCTCCGGGATCGTGTCTCAACTGCAACCTCCGGGCAATGGGGCCCCGCTGTGGAGGAGTCTTGAGTTTGAGCGGGAGCTCGCCAGCCGCACTCCGCTGATTGTCAACATGAGGCAATTTGACGACCTGCCTTACGGTGAGGCCCTTTCCTACTTGCATTTCAACACTGTCACCAAGAACGCCAAGAGGATATTTCAGGTTCAGGCCTGGTTGCTGAACTTGGAGAAGATGATGGACCCAGAGTTCAGACCCGACAGCCTCCAGGTCTTCCACAGCAACAATCTGCACATCATCTGTACACCATCTTGGATTTGTACATCTATACGATACATCTATATATACAATCTTTGAAACATGACGCGTTTCTTATAACACAGTTTGTCAGTCCATCTCGTTACATTGTGGAGTAGTCGAGTAGCCTAGGATTCTCCCAGTGAACGCTAACGTGTCGCTCCAACGAGTCCAACGACAGCATTAAGTCTCTTCCAGAGGAAAGAGAAGAAGAATATTTTTCTTGTTTTCTTTATCTTAACTCCTTTTTCCCTTGCAAACAATCTCGCCGGTATCAGATATATGTCTCCTTTTGGCGGTCATCTTGTTCATCTTGCTGAGCAACACGGTCACGCCAGTCTTCTCCGGAGTCACCATAGCCAGTCGGCTGCGCATCAGCGGCAGATGCTGGGGCATAGGCTGGGGGGTTTGGATGAGTCTGATTTGGAGGAGGAGTGATCCAATTCAGTGGCTTGTCTCTGGTTGTAAACCAGGAGCGGTTTTCTTCGCCCCACGTCCAGGCGTGGGGGTACCATTCCCACCATACAGGTGTGGGGAGAGCGAGACCTCCTCTCTCTGTGGACCCGAAGAAGTCCATCGGGGATCTCTCTTTTGAGCTGTGCTGTCGTACTCGTCGACCCTTTTAAATAAGCAGTCTTTCCACCAGCAGCGAGCCCGCCAATGCAACCCAGAGGGCAAGGTTGCAAGCAAATAGCAGACACATTGCCTCCATGGTGGCCTTGTCGATCAGCTCTACCACGTCCCCTCTGCCGAAGCATGAGTTGCCATGCGATAGATCATCGAGAGAGCCTGGACAAAGGCCCAAGAGACCACAGCGGTGGGCGAGCCTAACATCACAGCCAGGGTCGTCTCGCTGCCGGTTGTCTTCCGGCCAGCTGCCAACGTAGTCAGGTTGGCCGTATTGAAGATGGTCAGACATACGAAGTAGCAGTGCCAGAACAGGGACAGCTTGTCAAAGGCCGAGTTGTTCTTGATCAGCAGACTAGCTGGCGATTCTTCTTCGAAGCGAGCGAGCAGAGCCTCACTTCAATTCGTCTTGGCCGCAGCTAGGTTCTGAATCCCGGAGACGAGGATGAACTTGACTTTTAGCTTCACGGCCAGGCAGCAGAGCAGCGACCTGGCAACAGCGAGCCACCCGACCGCGGTGTACCCGTACACCCAACACTGGGACTCCAACAGCAGGGGATCTGCGGGCTCGTACTTGCACGCGGCGAAGGGCAGGTCGGGGCCGTGGAACAGCACGTAGTCGGTGAGCAGATGCACTTTATCTCGCAAAAGTGAGGCTCCCTTCGATTTGAGATCCGATACCAAGCCACGTAGGCCAGCAGCTGACCGATTAGCATGCAGGCGGAGGTCACGTAGGAAAAGGCTGCGGATCCCGTGTGCACAACCACCTCCTGGCTGACGCCGAGCAGAAGGAAAAGAGAGACTGCAATTGACAGCGAAACTCAGAGAGCCCTGGGGCACCAGCGGCTGGTCGAGGCGTTGATGATGTCCACCAGGAGAGAGAAGATCACACCCACCGTGGACAAGACCTTGTGGAGGTAGAAGAGCTCGACCTTGATCACACACGGGGTAAAGACATAGGATGCACCGTGCGAGTGGTATCCGGCCGTAGAGACATCATGATCCACGTCCACTCGTGGGCCGATATCTCTACGGCCGCAGGTACACGGAAGACCTCCAGCTGCCTGCTCTTGAGACAGGATTGCCTTATCATCACTCTTGAGATGCTCGAGTACGAGCATCACATTCTCGTAGTCGACTCCGTTGCCGTTGTAGAAAAAAGGCGGGCCTCTCGCAAAGTGCCAACGGAAGTACGAGACTGTGCTGAGTACAATGGGTCCCTTTGAGAGCCAGAGGTCTGTCACGTCCATGCGGTACCTGGGGAGCACGTTTTGCTGGGCCATCTTGTGAAACATCAACACGGTTTGCCTCAAGATCTCCAATTTGTGCCGGTTACTCACCCCGGCCTTCAAGTAAGCAGACAGGTAGGCTCCCTCGGCAAACACGGCAAAGGACAAGGCATAAAAGTCAGACCTCTCTACTGCCGCACATTTGTCGGGCAAATCAAATAAAATTTTATTTGTCACATACACATGGTTAGCAGATGCTAATGCGAGTGTAGCGAAATGCTTGTGCTTCTAGTTCCGACCATGCAGTAGTATCTAACAAGTAATCTAACAATTTCACAACAACTACCTTATACACACAAGTGTAAAGGAATGAATAAGAGTATGTACATAAATATATGGATGAGCGATGGCCGAACGGCATAGGCAAGATGCAGTAGATGGTATAGATTACAGTATATACATATGAGATGAGTAATGTAGGATATGTAAACATGATATAAAGTTGCATTGTTTAAAGTGGCTAGTGATACAATTATTACATAAAATTTGTTATTATTAAAGTGGCTAGAGATTTGAGTCAGTATGTTGGCAGCAGCCACTCAATGTTAGTGATGGCTGTTTAACAGTCTGATGGCCTTGAGATAGAAGCTGTTTTTAAGTCTCTCGGTCCCAGCTTTGATGCACCTGTACTGACCTCACCTTCTGGATGATAGCGGGGTGAACAGGCAGTGGGTCGGGTGGTTGTTGTCCTTGATGATCTTTTTGGCCTTCCTGTGACATCGGGTGGTGTAGGTGTCCTGGAGGGCAGGTAGTTTACCCCCGGTGATGCGTTGTGCAGTCCTCACTACCCTCTGGAGAGCCTTACGGTTGTGGGCGGAGCAGTTGCCGTACCAGGCGGTGATACAGCCCGACAGAATGCTCTCGATTGTGCATCTGTAAAGGTTTGTGGGTGTTTTTGGTGACAAGCCGAATTTCTTCAGCCTCCTGAGGTTGAAGAGGCGCTGTTGCGCCTTCTTCACCACGCTGTCTGTGTGGGGGGACCATTTCAGTTTGTCCGTGATGTGTACGCCGAGGAACTTAAAACTTTCCACTTTCTCCACTACTGTCCCGTCGATGTGGATAGGGGGGTGCTCCCTCTGCTGTTTCCTGAAATCCACGATCATCTCCTTTGTTTTGTTGATGTTGAGTGAGAGGTTATTTTCCTAACACCACACTCCGAGGGCCCTCACCTCCTCCCTGTCGGCCGTCTCGTTGTTGTTGGTAATCAAGCCTACCACTGTAGTGTCGTCTGCAAACTTGATGATTGAGTTGGAGGCGTGCTTGGCCACGCAGTTTCTGGTGAAATGCAGAGCGCCAAATTCAAATTACAAAAATACTAATTTCAAACATTCATGAAAATAGAAATGCTGCACACCCTTCAAAAGCTTAGACTCTTGTTAATCTATCAGCATTGTCAGATTTCAAAAAGGCTTCACGGCGAAAGCAGAACATTTGATTGTCTGAGGACAGCACCCCCACTCAAAAACTAAATTAGCATAATAACATAACCAGCAGAGGTGTCACAAAACTCAAAAATAGCATAAAATAAATTGCTTACCTTTGATTATCTTCCACTGATGGCATATCAAAGCGTCCAGGTTACACAATAAAAGGTCCTTTTGTTCGATAAAGCTCCTCTTTATATCCATATAGCTCCGTTTGGTTGGCTGCGTTTTGTTCAGTAATCCACCTGCCCAAAGGCTTTCGTCCATGCAGACAAATGATATCCCAAAAGTACCCATAAAGTTTGTTGAAAAAAGTCAAACAGCATTTGTAATCAATACTCAGATACCCTAAAATGAATATACACTATAATATTTCAGACGGAATATAACCTGCTGAATAGAAGAGAAAAAGAACTGAGCGCGCACTCCTTGTTACGCGCAAAATCCGAAACAGTACACTTGACGTGAACTCAAGAACAAGTGGTCTTACTCCCTTGATTTTCAAGATTGAACGTTCCAATCTTTTTCTAAAGACTGTTGACATCTAGTGGAAGCCATAAGAACTGCAATCTGGGAGCTAAAATACCCTGCATTGAATAGCGTGTTTTCAGAGTGTTTTCTATCCAAAGCTACTAATTATATGCATATCCTAGCTTCTGGGCCTGAGTAACAGGCAGTTTACTTTGGGCACGTTTTTCATCCGAACTTCAAAATACTGCCCCCTAGCCCTAATAAGTTAATGACGAGTTTGAGGGATACTATGGTGTTAAATGCTGAGCTGTAGTCGATGAACAGCATTCTTACATAGGCATCTTGTCCAGATGGGTTAGGGCAGTGTGCAGTGTGATTGTGATTGCGTCGTCTGTGGACCTATTGGGACGGTAAGCAAATTGGAGTGGGTCTAGGGTAGGTAGGATGGAGGTGATATGATCCTTGACTAGTCTCTCAAAGCACTTCATGATGACAGAAGTGAGTGCTATGGGGCGATAGTAATTTTGCTCAGTTACCTTAGCTTGCTTGGGAACAGGAACAATGGTGGCCCTCTTGAAGAATGTGGGAACAGCAGACTGGGATAAGGGTTGATTGAATATGTCCGTAAACACACCAGCCAGCTGGTCTGCGCATGCTCTGAGGACACGGCCAGGGATGCCATCTGGACCGGCAGCCTTGCGAGGGTTCACGTTGGCTGCGGTGAAGGAGAGCCCGCAGGTTTTGGTAGTGTGCCGTGTCGGTGGCACTGTATTGTCCTCAAAGCGAGCAAAGAAGTTGTTTAGTTTGTCTGGGAGCAAGACATCGTGGTCCACGACGAGGCTCTATACTGACGCTTAGCTTGTTTGATTGCCTTGCGGATGGAATAGCTACACTGTTTGTATTCAGTCATGTTGCCGGTCACCTTTCTCTGATTAAAAGCAGTGGTTCGCACTTTCAGTTTTGCGCAAATGCTGCCATCAATCCACGGTTTCTGGTTGGGGAAGGTTTTAATAGTCGCTGTGGGTACAACATCACCGATGCACTTGCTAATAAACTCGCTCACCGAATCGTGTATTGTTATTGTAATGTTATTGTCCGGCGCTATGTGGAACATATCCCAGTCCACGTGATTGAAGTAATCTTGAAGCGTGGAATCAGATTGGTTGGACCAGTGTTGAACAGACCTGAGCACGGGCGTTTTAGTTTCTGTCTATAGGCTGGGGCAAACAAAATTAAGTCGTGGTCAGATTTGCCGAAAGGGGGGTGGGGAATGGCTTTGTATGCGTTGCGGAAGATAGAATAACAATGATCCACCCCGGGTCACACATTCGATATGCTGATGAATTTTAGGGCGCCTTGTTTTAAGATTAGCCTTGTTAAAATCCCCAGCTACAATAAATGCAGCCTCAGGATATGTGGTTTCCAGTTTACATAGAGTCAATATCTTGCGGGCTTATCATCAGGCTGGGGTACCGGGCAGCCACCTGGGCAGACAGGACCAACACGTTCTTCTCGAACAGATCCAGTCGTCGGTGAGCTCTCAACACAGACACGATGATGGTCTGCACAGCGTCCCCCGTTATCTCTATCTCGTCTTGTTTTTGTTTTTACAGATTCAGTTTTTTCCCTTGGTCGGAGTCCACGTCATGCTGACCTGGATGTTTGTCCCGACGGGCTTCTCGTAAAGGACACTGGGAAGAGATGGCTATAGCTGATTATAGCTATGTTTATTATTATTCCAACAGCGGAAGCGCCCTTCGAATCTTGCATCACGTCTTACTTGCGTCGTGAGACACTAGGCCGTGGACAAACTCCCAATCGCATATCAGGTTATCCACCTTCGACATGAGGTAGCCTACCACGGTCACGTAAACCGAGTACGAGAGCAGGGCTTTGTGGTGCTCTTTCAGCGGCAGGGAGGTCTTCAAGATGTCCTCGCAGTTGCCGTCCCAACAACCCGCTTCGTTCACATCGTACAGCCATCGGGCCAGGTCTGTGGCTTCATAGGTTGATAAGATTTTCTGCTTATTCGCCACCCTGTAGTTAGCTTTGAGGTCTTTGATGGCTCCCCTGATGTGGAGGAGGTCTCCCCTGTACCCCCTGTTGTTAGATAGAGAAGTCAATTTCTTTAAAAGTTTTTGTTCTACAAGCTGCTCTGAGAACTAGGCAGTTTTCTATACTGCAGGTTAATATACGTTTGTTGGTCTCTCGCCAGCACTCAGTACAAAAAACAAGATATCGGTGCTGAAGGACCGGCAACCTCTATCAGCAGGTACCTAGAGATGTACAGTGGTATGTGAATCAGCCTAATAATGCCCCTAGAGCTGTACAAAGGTATGTGAATCAGCCTAATAACGCCCCTAGAGGTGTACAAAGGTATGTGAATCAGCCTAATAACGTCCCTAGAGGTGTACAAAGGTATGTGAATCAGCCTAATAACGCCCCTAGAGGTGTACAAAGGTATGTAAATCAGCCTAATAATGCCCCTGGAGGTGTACAATGTTATGAGAATCAGCCTAATATCGCCTAATAACGCCCCATATAGGTGTAGAGTGGTATGGGAATCAGCCAAATAACGCCCCCTATAGGTGTACAGTGACATGTGAATCAGATTAATACCACCCCCTAGAGGTGTACCTTAATAACGCACCCTAGAGGTGTAAAGTGGAATTGCACAATGTGCACAGCGCCCTCTACTTGCGGATACCGGATAAGTATATAGGGATATTGCTCAATGCTAATGAGGAACATTGGAGTTATCCAGGATTTTGAATGAAAGCAATCACCCTAAAAGTCACACCGATACCTCTGCTTTCTGCTTTTCCTCTGCTTGCTTAATTTTTTTTCAGCTTTTCCTTCTTTAATAGCTTTCTTTTCTAGCTCAATCTTGGGCATAATGGAATTATGCCCACTCATGTCAAACTAGGAAGTCATATTCTACCGCTTACTTACCTCCACCCCCTCAGTTTTCTGTGGCACGGTTTCAGTCTCTTCCTCCTTTGTGGGCACTTCTTTCACCTCCTCCTCCTTCTCTTCCTTCTCCTCTTTCTCTCTACTCCAGAAGTTTGTAGTCCCCTCCTCCTGGTCTGGTTTCTCCTCCTTCTCCTCATCTGTGTCTCGGTGGCACCCGCTAGAGGAGGTCTCCTTCTGGCTGTTCTCATTGCAGTTGGTTGATGGCAGGGTCAAACTTCTTCTGTCTATCCAGTGCTTCCTTCAACCTCTTCTGTCTGTGCCCGCTTGGCCAGGCGGTCCAAGAGTATTGCGTCATCCTCACCTCCTTCTGAGGAGTTCACCTCCACACTGGAGGAGGAGGACTCTGTCTCTGTCCTACTGTGGACAGGAGGGAACACACCAGTCACTAGCAGCTGTGGACAAGCTGTGGATTAACACAGAAACAAACAGGGAAAAGTGTTCTACAAATAACCATGTTCTTCAGAACCATCTCTATGTAAGCAAGGGTTCAAAATAGGTTCTTTGTTGGGTGGAAAAGATTCTGCCTGGACCCATAAGGGGTTCTTCTACAGAGACAACCAGTATGACCCTTTATGGTTGTATGTAGAACCTGTTTTCGAGGATTTGTCCCCATTGTGGTTGTCCTGTGATGTGTTGTTGACCTCTGTTATCACGGTGCTGCTGCTGGACTCTTCCATCTCTGCCTTTTTCATCCTCTCTTCACAAGCCTTTCTCCTCTGCTCTAAATTAAGTAAATTATATTTACTGGGGTCTCACAAACATTCCTTACACCCTGAGGGGTAACTAAGGCTTAACAATAAAACATTGGGTTAGGGAATGATGTATTGGACTGGGTCTCTGATATGACTCAGACAAATACAACACAAATTGTATTGTTATATCTTTAATCCCATCTCCATTCTTTACACAACACTACATGTAGTTATGGCCTGATCCGTATGTCTCACTCTGTGAGAAGGGACCACTTCTCACAGAGTGACCTATAAAGTCACCACTTCTTACAGAGAGTGACCTATAAAGTCACCACTTCTCACAGAGAGTGACCTATAAAGGGACCACTTCTCACAGAGAGTGACCTATAAAGGGACCACTTCTCACAGCGAGTGACCTATAAAGGGACCACTTCTCACAGAGAGTGACCTATAAAGTGACCACTTCTCACAGAGAGTGACCTATAAAGTGACCACTTCTCACAGAGTGACCTATAAAGGGACCACCTCTCACAGAGAGTGACCTATAAAGTGACCACTTCTCACAGAGTGACCTATAAAGGGACCACCTCTCACAGAGAGTGACCTATAAAGGGACCACTTCTCACAGAGAGTGACCTATAAAGGGACCACTTCTCACAGAGATTGACCTATAAAGGGACCACTTCTCACAGAGAGACCTATAAAGTCACCACTTCTTACAGAGAGTGACCTATAAAGTCACCACTTCTTACAGAGAGTGACCTATAAAGTCACCACTTCTCACAGAGAGTGACCTATAAAGGGACCACTTCTCACAGAGAGTGACCTATAAAGGGACCACTTCTCACAGCGAGTGACCTATAAAGGGACCACTTCTCACAGAGAGTGACCTATAAAGTGACCACTTCTCACAGAGAGTGACCTATAAAGTGACCACTTCTCACAGAGTGACCTATAAAGGGACCACCTCTCACAGAGAGTGACCTATAAAGGGACCACTTCTCACAGAGAGTGACCTATAAAGGGACCACTTCTCACAGAGATTGACCTATAAAGGGACCACTTCTCACAGAGAGTGACCTATAAAGTCACCACTTCTCACAGAGAGTGACCTATAAAGGGACCACAGTCTTCTGTACCCAACAACACAGATGCTGGCATCAGAGCCGGCCCTAGCCTTTTGGGGGCCCTAAGTGAACACATTTTGTTCTCCTCTGGACATGTTTTGAATCAACTTTGTTCTCAACTATTAAGACAGACTGAATGATGTGACTAATCTGTTATTTTTCCTGCAGTGAGGCTGGGATTTTAAAGACATCAATTCCAAGAGACAACTTTCTCTTTCTCTGTCTCTCGCACGCAAGCATATACACACACACACACACACACACACACACACACACACACACACACACACACACACACACACACACACACACACACACACACACACACACACACACACACACACACACACACACACACACACACACACACACACACACACACACACACACACACACACACACACACACACACACACACACACTCACACTCAAAGAGCCTGGGTATTGTCTTCTAACAGTAAACGTACATCCTACATCTCTAACTCATACCCCTTTTTCTACAGCATAGTTTGGCTTTCTGTCTGTTAGACTTCATCCACCAGGTAATAGGGGCAACAGAGCTAAAGACATTGTGAATTATTTTAGTAGTATGAGAAATGCATTTGGGCCAAAGAATCTACTCTACATGATGTGTGGTCATCATCATGAACTAACTGTACAACAAACATTGCAGCCTTTGAAGACATGCCCAATATCTGACTTTACTGTCTAATTGAGGTCAGCTTAATGTAGACATGCCCAATATCTGACTTTACTGTCTAATTGAGGTCAGCTTACAGTTTTTTACAGTCGCTAGGACACATTTCTCAATACTTAGGTCACTTTTTCAAAACTCTTCAAACAGTGAGCACAACAGAAGTATATGTGGGCTAAACTGTGGATCATTTATCATTGCTTTGGCACAAAATGCATTCAATGACTACATCTTTCAAATTACATTAACTCTTTTCTCACTTCGACACAACAACCGCCAAAACTCTGTGTACCTACAGGCCAATTTGCACATGCTTATACACTGTTTTCAAAACTGTTAAACTTATGTTCAAAACAATAACATAATACAAAACTGAATAAGACAGCAATTTGCTACATTTCTACAGTAATATTTTAATGAAATATATTTTAAATCTTAAAATTAAATGCTATAAAAACAATTGGACAATTGGACCAACCACAGCTGATTCTCATTGTAGATGAACATCTACACAGGTGTTACTCTTTCAATTTCCTTACAAAAGGAGACAACTGCTGAATAGTTTTGTATTGTGATGTAAACATGGACCCAGGGTTTGAGTATTAGTGAGGTCTATAACTAGTTTATTCCTATCAGAGCGTAACCAGGGTTTGAGTATTAGTGAGGTCTATAACTAGTTTATTCCTATCAGAGCGTAACCAGGGTTTGAGTATTAGTGAGGCATATAACTAGTTTATTCAGGTCCATAATCATATTCAAAGGAGAGTATAGTAGTCTACATATACCTATGTCTACATCCCTCACAAAGCGCTACGATCTATACAGACCTGGGTTCAAATAACACTTGAAATCTTGCTTTAACCTTTCTGGAGTGCAAGGTGGGTGGGTTTTTCATTTTTGGGACTTTTCTATTGGTTCCATTGCAACAGGCAGCTCAATCAAGTGTCTATGCCCAGTGATGGGGATGGTTTCTGGCATAGTCCCTTCATCCACTCCTCCTTTCATCCACTCCTCCCTTTCATCCACTCTTTCTGGACACATAACTAAAACAGTGCAGAAACGCAGGGCAGCTCCAGCCTGTAACCGTTCGTAGTTCTCCTGACAATGAGATGAATTTGTCTGGGCTATGCTCATTTCAGATCACTTGACTGTATCACGATTTATTAGGAAAAACTGTAGCTCCTCCAACTGGTAGGATACAGACATTTTCTTCAAGGAACATTTATCATAATACACTACTGTACACTTAAGTTCCACAAGATACAATTGAAGTCGGACGTTTACATACACCTTAGCCAAATAGATTTAAACTCAGTTTTTGACAATTCCTGACATTTAATCCTAGTAAAAATTCCCTGTCTTAGATCAGTTAGGATCACCACTTTATTTTAAGAATGTGAAATGTCAGAATAATAGTAGAGAATGATTTATTTCAGCTTTTATTTCTTTCATCACATTCCCAGTGGGTCAGACGTTTATATACAGTCAATTAGTATTTGGTAGCATTGCCTTTAAATAGTTTAACTTGGGTGAAACGTTTTGTGTATCCTTCCACAAGCTTCCCACAATAAGTTGGGTGAATTTTGGCCCATTCCTCCTGACAGAGCTGGTGTAACTGAGTCAGGTTTGTAGGTCTCCTTGCTCGCACACGCTTTTTCAGTTCTGCCCACAAATTGTCTATAGGATTGAGGTCAGGGCTTTGTGATGGCCAATCCAATACCTTGACTTTGTTGTCCTTAAGCCATTTTGCCACAACTTTGGAAGTATGCTTGGGGTCATTGTCCATTTGGAAGACCCATTTGCGACCAAGCTTTAACTTCCTGACTGAGGGCTTGAGATGTTGCTTCAATATATCCACATCATTTCCTGCCTCATGCCATCTATTTTGTGAAGTGCACCAGTCCCTCTTTCAGGTTATGTCGATATAGGTCTCGTTTCACTGTGGATATAAATACTTTGTACCGGTTTCCCACAGCATCTTCACAAGGTCCTTTGCTGTTCTGGGATTGATTTTCACTTTTCGCACCAAAGTACGTTAATCTCTAAGAGACAGAACGCGTCTACTTCCTGAGTGGTATGACAGTTGCATGGTCGCATGGTGTTTAAACTTGTGTACTATTGCTTGAACAGATGAACGTGGTACCTTCAGGCGTTTGTAAATTGCTCCCAAGGATGTACCCGACTTGTGGAGGTAAAAAAAAAACAATTTCTTAAAGTTATGATTTCTTTTGATTTTCCCATGATGTCAAGCAAATAGGCACAAAGTTTGAGGGTAGGCCTTGAAATACATCCACAGGTTCACTTCCAATTGACTCAAATTATGGCACAGTCAAATTAGTGTATGTACACTTCTGACCCCCTAGAATTGTGATACAGTGAATTAAGTGAAATAATCTGTCTAAACGATAGTTGAAAAAATTACTTGTCATGCAAAGTAGATGTCCTAACAGACTTGCCAAAACTATAGTTTGTTAGCAAGAAATTTGTGGAGTGTATGAAAAACGAGTTAATGACTCCAACCATACTTTCATATCCTTGCCATTATTACCACACAAAAAAGCAGCAACCTGAGACAGTCATACCATTACTGAATGGGGCATGTTTTCAGTTCCTTTATTTAAATTTCCACCATCCAAACCATCAAAAGTAAAATACTTCCCATCATCACCATTTAGGATGACTGTGGGTATAACACATTACAGGACTACAGTATTTTCTAGTAGCAATATAAATTTACAGTTTTAGGGCTTAACTAATGATAGTCAGCATTTTCTTTAAATGACCCAAGATGGTGGTTATTATGACAGATGGATAGAGCATAAAAAAAAAAAAAAAAAAAGACAGTTTTGAACAATAACACGAGGCACACCAAACATTCAGTAGCATATCTTTCCTGTGTAATTTTCTTTTGTTTCATCTCAAGCATCTCAATAATGCCCCACAAAACCATGTACAAACAGATAACATACAGTGCAACACGCATAAGGAATTAATCATTTCCCCTACATTAACAGTGCATAAAAATGGTGTTACAATCACTACAAGTGGTTGTTGTTTGGTTATCAAGTCAATCATTTGTGTTATCAACCTCTGAAATGTAATATATTAAGTTCAACAAGAAAATATGATTTAAAGTGGAAAATGGGATTTGTCTAAACATGTGCATCAGTCAGTTTTTAAAAACAAGCTACTATATTAATAATCGTACCCCCATAAGGTGCAGCCTTTAGTACCACTGTATTACATTGCATATGCAGTGGTGTTCGCAGTGTAGAGCATAACCTAAACTATGTTAAGAACGCTAACAAGTTAAACACTTGACTCAAATGTTTGTTTGTCGTCACTAAATGAAATAGAGTCACAAAACATTACATTGATAAGTTGGGTAGAGAAAAAACGGTATGATGGGGATATTTTCCTTTGAACAGTAAAAATTGAAATAAATGATAAGATACAGCAAATCATTAATCTGACTTTATTACAACATTAGGTATTTTATGAATAAGCGCTACAGTTATTTCATATGAAAGTCTCTCAAACTAGCATGTAGCCTATAAGACGTCACAGGAAGTTGGTGGCACCGTAATTGGGGAGAATGAGTTTGTGGTAATGGCTGGAGCGGAATGGTATAAAATACACCAGACACATTGTTTACATGTTTTTGATTCCATCCCATTAGCTCCGATCCAGCCATTATTATGAGCCGTCCTCCCCTCAGCAGCCTCCACTGGAATACACGCTCTTATCAAGTCTGACCCATTGGTTTCAATAGCATTTACAGCAATTCTATACTAAAAAAGCTTCACAATCACCACTCTGTCTTGGAAAGAATAGCCAGGCTGTCAGTCTCACTGAGGTAATACTTGTTAAGGTGCTTTTAAGAAGAGTTTTGATCAATAAATTAACCTGTACTTGTTAGTGCTGGCTCATAATCACCTGCTTGATTCTGTCACAATCATAATCCACCTGTAAAAACTAGCTACATTGGCAATTGGCATTGCAAAAGTACTACAGAAAATATTGGCAATGAAGGCACGTGCGACAGATCTTTCAAAAAAATGTTTTGTTGGGGACACGTGGTTACACATCTTAGTATTTCCTCAATTCCAAAGAACCTCAATACAAGGGTCAGCCTATTATCTTGTTAATGATAACTTTGAGGGTTATATCTTGGCAAACATCAGAAGTTAAATCTAGTAAGCACAGCACTTAGCAGGAAGACAAACTACCTTGTTTCGTTTCCACGTTGTACCAAATAGGGTCCAGTCCATACCACAATTATGCATAGTCAGTTGACTACAATTCAGAATGACTAGAATCCAGTTGACTAGATTCTACAATCCAGAATCTAGAAAGATTCTAGTCATTCTGGATTGTAGAATCTAGTCAACTGGATTATAGTCATTTTAGATTCTCGATTCTCTAATCTAGCCAAACAGATTCTAGTCAATTTGGCTAGCTTAGAGAATTGAGAATCTAAAATGACTAGAATCCAGTTGACTATATGCTACAATCCAGAATGACTAGAATACTGTTGACTATATTCAGGCCCTTTGTTTGACCTTACCCTGGTCCTCCACCTTCCTGATGGCTGCCTGGATGGCTTTCTGGTCTCCCAGGAGCTGCATGGGTTTGGTGGGCCGGAAGTTCTCATCCAGCTCAATCAGAATGGGTGTCCCAGTGGGTAACGTCACATTGACGATATCAGCATCTGATATACCTGTTGATATAATATTGAATGTTGTGGTGTTCGGCTTCTGTGAACCACAGTAAACAACCCTACTATTTTACTATCACCATAAACATAATAAAACCCTTAGCACAGCTTTAGCCCATGCTGTTATGTGACCAATTAAAACCAAAATACACAGATAAGGGAATAACTGTGTACATCTAGATCTTTACACATTCGCATATTTTTTTCCAGCTGCATGACATCGATAATTTATAACATAAACGGCCTATAAAGTAACTGGCTGGCCAGCTACGACAAACGTAACTCTATAAGCCTGTGGGGAAGATAAAAGGTCAATGTGGATCTCATGGCAGTAGCCGGATGTAACATACCCCTAGGGGTCTTTCTGTACAAGTCCAACAGCTTGCCATTTCTGGAACTAATATACAAAATATTCCTCTCATCCAATTGGAGTGAATGATAGTTACGAACTAGGTTTAAAGCATGAAGGGCCTAGCAAACTCCAATACAAGGGCCTTTGTGGATTCAAACATTCAAATGCAAGTGAACGTTGCCATGCAGCTCATACTAAAATCTGCATGAACAAAAGAACAATAGCAGTGCAGCAAAAGACAATGGTAATAATGGTACTGCAACTGATGCAGTCCAGCTGAGCAGGGTTGGCACACACACAGAGACACACGAGGAGCCACCAGGCATACCTTCCAGGTGTTTCAGCAGGGCCCTGCAGCTATTCCCATGCCCAGAGATGAGCACCAATTTCCCCCGTTTGATCTCCGGCACAATAGTGCCGTCCCAGTACGGCTGGAGCCTCTCTAAGACATCCTTCAGGCTCTCCGACTTCGGAAGATCCTCTTTAGACACGTCACAGGTAGAATACCGGCGGTCATTGTAGATCTCCAGGAAGTAAGGGTGTGATTCGTCGATAGGGGGCGGTGTGAGGTCATAGCTCCTCCTCCACTGTTTCACCTGCTCCTCACCATGGTTTAGGGCCATCTCAGCTCTATTCAGCCCGATCAGGGCACCATAATGGCGCTCGTTGAGTCTCCACGTCCTGACCACGGGGACCCACTCCTGCCCCATGGCTTCCAACAACAGCCAGGCTGTGTGGATGGATCGGCTGAGCAGGGAGGTGAATACTACATCCAGGTGGTAGCCTGCTTCCTTCAGGAGGTGACCACACGCCAAGGCCTCCTTGACCCCGTCCTCACTCAGCCTCTGGTCCACCCAGCTGCAGAAGCGGTTCTCTTTGGTCCAGGCTCCTTCTCCATGCCTCATCACAAAGACTTTGTACTTGGACATCCGGAAGGACTGTCTGGCAGCAGCAGCCTGAACACAAACAATGGGTTTACAGTAATTAGATGAGGCTGGTGCTGGACTGGTGCAGTCACAGTACTGTATTTTACTGTACTGTGGCCAGACACTTACCACAGAACTGAAAACTACTTGAATTATCAACCTAAAGATCATGAAATATTTCAGTGGTGCTGTATATTATTAGCTATATGTAGTCAGTCTACACAACTCCACTCACTAGAGCCTAATATTTCACTGTTGCTATGTAACTGCTGTTACTAAGCTGAATGTCATCAGCAGTAGCCATTTATTCTGCGGCTGAGAGGGTGGGTCTAGTGGGTCAGCAAATGTCAGGCATTTCGAGTGGTTAAAGGCTACATGCCAACACAACGGGTTATGTTTAACCCCAAATTAAACGGGATAATTCAGTAACTAAACATGGAAATGTGTCTATTGCACATTCACTAATAACTTTTAAATCATATAAACAGTAAAATTGTAAAAAATAAACAGCTAGCTGGGACGCCGTTCGCACTTGTCATCTCATTGGTAGGCTGCTAGCGGCCATGCGGCAAGCTACAAAACATAAATGTAACGGAACATGCATCATAATTGTAGCATGAATACTATCTTACCCTGCGCGTTACAAAGTCCGTCCCAATAGTCGTGCAGTCGTGACTGTTGACAGAAATTTGGATCACCATCGAGAGCATTTAAGAAGTCCGCGATTGAAAGCTTGTGGTCCAATCGAAACGGCAAAGAGAACATTAGGGCGGGATCTGTGTCATGTGTGCTGCCCATAAGTGGATAGATGAGAGAGGAGGGCTCTCTAGAACGGTCGTCATGGGGGAAGAAGGCGTGGCATGACAGAGTCTACCAGCTATATTGTAACAGTCACTGAACGTGGCTAGACAGTAAAGTATCTTCTATGTCAATGTTTTGCTTGGCAAAAACTACAGTATGAACTATGATTGATCCACAATGCGAATTACACGCACACGCACGCGCACGCACACACACACGATCAACTTTGTGGAATAAACTGTGGACAGCTGACTGTTGACTATACATGTGACAATGATAACACAAGTGCTTTATTGTCAGTAACACAATCATATTTGGATAACTTCTAACATCCAACATTTTTCGTGTTCATGCCATATAATATACACTACCGTTCAAAAGTTTGGGGTCACTTTAGAAATGGCCTTGTTTTTGAAAGGAAAGCACATTTTTTGTCCATTAAAATAACATCAAATTGATCAGAAATACAGTGTAGACATTGTTAATGTTGTAAATGACTATTGTAGCTGGAAACGGCTTATTTTTTAATGGAATATCTACATTGGCATACAGAGGCCCATTATCAGCAACCATCACTCCTGTGCTCAAATGGGACGTTGTGTTAGCTAATCCAAGTTTATCATTTTAAAAGGCTAATTGATCATTAGAAAACCCTTTTACAATTATGTTAGCACAGCTGAAAACTGTTGTTCTGAATAAAGAAACAATAAAACTGGCCTTCTTTAGACTAGTTGAGTATCTGGGAATCTGGGTTCGATTACAGGCTCAAAATGGCCAGAAACAAATAACTTTCTTCTGAAACTCGTCAGTCTATTCTTGTTCTGAGAAACGAAAGCTATTCCATGCAAGAAATTGCCAAGAAACTGAAGATCTCTTACAACACTTTGTACTTCTCCCTTCGCAGAACTGCGCAAACTGGCTCTAACCAGAATAGAAAGAGGAGTGGGAGGCCCCGGTGCACAAAGGAACAAGAGGACAGGTACATTAGAGTGTCTAGTTTGAGAAACAGATGCCTCACAAGTCCTCAACTGGCAGCTTCATTAAATAGTACCCGCAAAACACCAGTCTCAATGTCAACAGTGAAGAGGTGACTCCGGGATGCTGGCATTCTAGGCAGAGTTGCAAAGACAAAGCCATATCTCAAACTAGACACTCTAATGTACAGTGGGGCAAAAAAGTATTTAGTCAGCCACCAATTGTGCAAGTCCTCCAACTTAAAAAGATGAGAGAGGCCTGTAATTTTCATCATAGGTACACTTCAACTATGACAGACGAAATGAGAAAAAGAAATCCAGAAAATCACACTGTAGGATTTTTTATGTATTTATTTGCAAATTATGGTGGAAAATAAGTATTTGGTCAATAACAAAAGTTTATCTCAATACTTTGTTATATACCCTTTGTTGGCAATGACAGAGGTCAAACGTTTTCTGTAAGTCTTCACAAGGTTTTCACACACGGTTGCTGGTATTTTGGCCCATTCTTCCATGCAGATCTCCTCTAGAGCAGTGATGTTTTGGGGCTGTCGCTGGGCAACACGGACTTTCAACTCCCTCCAAAGATTTTCTATGGGGTTGAGATCTGGAGACTGGCTAGGCCACTCCAGGACCTTGAAATGCTTCCTACGAAGCCACTCCTTCGTTGCCCGGGCGGTGTGTTTGGGATTATTGTCATGCTGAAAGACCCAGCCACGTTTCATCTTCAATGCCCTTGCTGATGGAAGGAGGTTTTCACTCAAAATCTCACGATACATGGCCCCATTCATTCTTTCCTTTACACGGATCAGTCGTCCTGGTCCCTTTGCAGAAAAACAGCCCCAAAGCATGATGTTTCCACCCCATGCTTCACAGTAGGTATAGTGTTCTTTGGATGCAACTCAGCATTCTTTGTCCTCCAAACACGACGAGTTGAGTTTTTACCAAAAAGTTATATTTTGGTTTCATCTGACCATATGACATTCTCCCAATCCTCATCTGGATCATCCAAATGCTCTCTAGCAAACTTCAGACGGGCCTGAACATATACTGGCTTAAGCAGGGGGACACGTCTGGCACTGCAGGATTTGAGTCCCTGGCGGCGTGGTGTGTTACTGATGGTAGGCTTTGTTACTTTGGTCCCAGCTCTCTGCAGGTCATTCACTAGGTCCCCGTGTGGTTCTGGGATTTTTGCTCACCGTTCTTGTGATCATTTTGACCCCACGGGTGAGATCTTGCGTGGAGCCCCAGATCGAGGAAGATTATCAGTGGTCTTGTATGTCTTCCATTTCCTAATAATTGCTCTCACAGTTGATTTCTTCAAACCAAGCTGCTTACCTATTGCAGATTCAGTCTTCCCAACCTGGTGCAGGTCTACAATTTTGTTTCTGGTGTCCTTTGACAGCTCTTTGGTCTTGGCCATAGTGGAGTTTGGAGTGTGACTGTTTGAGGTTGTGGACAGGTGTCTTTTATACTGATAACAAGTTCAAACAGGTGCCATTAATACAGGTAACGAGTGGAGGACAGAGGAGCCTCTTAAAGAAGAAGTTACAGGTCTGTGAGAGCCAGAAATCTTGCTTGTTTGTATGTGACCAAATACTTATTTTCCACCATAATTTGCAAATAAATTCATTAAAAATCCTACAATGTGATTTTCTGGATTTTTTTTCCTCATTTTGTCTGTCATAGTTGAAGTGTACCTATGATGAAAATTACAGGCCTCTCTCATCTTTTTAAGTGAGAGAACCTGCACAATTGGTGGCTGACTAAATACTTTTTTGCCCCACTGTACCTGTCCTCTTGCTCAGTTGTGCACCGGGGCCTCCCACTCCTCTTTCTATTCTGGTTAGAGCCAGTTTGTGCTGTTTAGTGAAGGGAGTACTACACAGTGTTGTACGAGATCTTCAGTTTCTTAGCAATTTCTCACATGGAATAGCCTTCATTTCTCAGAACAAGAATAGATTGACAAGTTTCAGAAGAAAGTACTTTGTTTTTGGCCATTTTCAGTCTGTAATCGAACCCACAAATGCTGATGCTCCAGATACTCAACTAGCTCCAGATACTCAACAGTTTTATTGCTTCTTTATTCAGAACAACAGTTTTCAGCTGTGTTAACATAATTGCTAAAGGGTTTTATAATGATCAATTAGCCTTTTAAAATGATAAACTTGGATTAGCTAATACAACGTGCCATTGGAACACAGGAGTGATGGTTGCTGATAATGGGCCTCTGTACTCCTATGTAGATATTCCATAGAAAATCATCAATTTCCAGCTACAATAGTCATTTACAACATTAACAATGTCTACACTGTATTTCTGATCAATTTTATGTTATTTTAATGGAAAAAAAATGTGCTTTTCTTTCAAAAACAAGGACATTTCTAAGTGACCCCAAACTTTTGAACGGTAGTGTATATAATAACAACATTCCATAACATGTTACATAAAGATAATACATTATTTTCCATTGAGTAACTATAATTATCATATGATATAAATGTGATTTGCGAGCACACACAAAACATATTTACACATAACAACGCAAGAGACTCTGTAGCTACGTAAAACCATGCAAACTAACTTTGTTCTTTGACTGTCATAATGTAAGTTATACACTGAGAAGTCATAATGATGTCATCGTTCCACCCGTGACTATTAGGAAGCAGCGAACATCTTCTTTCTGCCCTCCATGCCAGACATGGCATCCACATTCTTACGCCAGTCAGTCACTTCCTCTTTCTGTGGGGATGACAGAAGTATTGCACAAACAATTGTATTGCAGGTGCACATTACAAAAGATAAGTAACGAAAGAAAGCATTGGGACAAGCTCTACTGTGCAGTGAATGTCCCTCTTACCTTCTCCTCCTCCTTCTTGACAGTCTTGAGGTTGGCCTTGAAGTCGACAGACTCTTTGATCTTGGCTCCCAGCAGGGCCCCCATCATGGCTTCAGCTGATACTCTCACCCTCTTCAGCTGAGGTCGCTTCTTGCCTTTCAGCTCAATGATCTTCATGGTCAGATTTTCAATCTATATTGCCACATAGCAAAGTGTAAAAAAAATAAAAGTCTCAATTTCTAAATAAAAGTCCCACATGCCAACACAAATATTCATTCTGTGATAAAATTTCACTCCATGATAAGAGTACCTGACTCAAAGTCACAAGAGGGTAGAACATATTTCAAACGTTGCTATCTGTGCATTGATTTGTTTGAAATGTTATTGTAAAAAATAAATACATATGTTGCCTTTATGGTAATTTGTTTTTTACAATATCAACCTGAACAAAGGTTTATTATATACTATTTTTTTAATAAGATATCCCATACTTGGATAGAGTATGCATTGAAAGATAATACTTTGAAGTGTTTGTAATATTTGAATTTGTGGATCGGGTACCTCTGCGTCACTTTTGGAAACTTTCATTGCGATGTCGTACCGCTCTTCATCAACAACATCAATTTTCTGGTGCAGTTCTTTACAAAGAGTCTGTGAAGAGAAAGCAGATTCATATCTGAATATATCGTACCCATAGTACCTGAATATTTCAGAATATACCAAATGTACTTAACTCAGACTAATGTACCTGAATATACCTAAATATGCTAACAAACTCATATTCATAGTACTTTTCCTGAATATAACTAACTAAACTGTAGTCATACTCATAGTAACCTACAGATTTGGTAATTTTGATCACTCTGTTGTCCCAGAGAATTTCCCTGAGCCACAGGATTTACATGAATTCCCCTGAAAATCTGAAGTTCTCCTTCTCTCTCGCTTGCTCAAATGATAAAGCACCAGACCAAATAAATGTCCTACTACTGTAGATCCTATCAAAACAAATTTCCTGTTAGAAATTATTACTTTTTTTTTGAGAATAATCAAATCTTCCTGCTGCAGGATTATTTTACTCCTGCGATGAAACTGATCAAATTAAGACCTGACACCTGTACCTAAATATACCTGAACATTCCTAAATATACTTATACTCATAGTACTGTACCTGAATAAACATGACTATACTTATAGTACTGCATCTGAACAAACATGACTATACTTATAGTACTGTATCTGAACAAACATGACTACACTCATAGTACTGTACCTGAATAAACATGACTATACTCATAGTACTGTACCTGAATAAACATGAATACACGCATTGTACTGTACCTGAATAGAAATTACTATACTCATAGTACTGTTCCTGAATAAACATGACTATACTCATAGTACTGTACCTGAATATACATGACTATACTCATAGTACTGTCCCTGAATAAACATGAATATACTCATAATACTGTACCTGAATAGAAATGACTATACTCATAGTACTGTACCTGAATAAACATGACTATACTCATTGTACTGTACCTGAATAAACATGACTATACTCCTAGTACTGTACATGAATATACATGGCTATACTCATTGTACTGCGCCTGAATATACATGACTATACTCATAGTACTGCACCTGAATAGAAATTACTATACTCATTGTACTGTACATGAATATACATGACTATACTCATAGTACTGTACATGAATATACATGACTATACTCATAGTACTGCACCTGCATATACATGACTATACTCATAATACTGTACCTGAATATACATGACTATGCTCATTGTACTGTACCTGAATAGAAATGACTATACTCATAGTACTGTACGTGAATATACATGTTTATACTCATAGTAATGTATCTAAATAATATTCCTATATTAATAGTACCTGCAGGTCCTGTACAGACAGCCCAGATAACTTGAGTGCTGGGACTCGTTCACTCAGTGTGGTTTCTCTGTCAGTCACCTTCTGCTCCTTTTCAGCCACCAACATAGCCATGGCCTTCTTCACCAGTTTGGTCTAGGATACAACACCATATAATTACTTTATACTATAATGTATTAGCAGTGTACTAGTAGCATAACTGCTATTGTGTTTTCAATATCTATGTATACAAATCACAACTCGCACACGTTATGGAGAAGTGTTGTTTAGTTGTGACTGTGACAATAACAGGGAAGTAAGACACAAATGCTACCTTCAAGAAGAGTCTGCGAGATGCAGAGATCTTCGACTTTGGTTTTGGCTGAAATGAGGACAGAGAAGAAGTCTTAAGCTCATTGCTAAACACAGAATAAACAATAATATTCATGATCAATATTTTTGTGTTAAATTATTAATTGGCTTTTATGGACAGTACCCTTGAAATGCTTATCTTTGTACTGTTGCTGCCTCAAATTAGCTGATGTAACAAGGGCTTTATATAACACATTTGATTGATTTGATCAAAAGTCTTGAAATCCAGAATATAAAATACCCTGATCTTCATACTATGCTGCAACTGCACCTTCTAGGTCAGCGCAGTGAAGCATAAATTATTGTGATAATAGATGATAATAGATAATAATTGTCTTTCCAAAACACTTGAGTGTGCTGTACCTGACCAACTCTCTTTATCTTTCTCAGAACGATCTTCTTGACCCTAACCAGTCAAGGAGGCTCTCCGCTCTGCCAAAGCTGACTCTCTCTCCTCTGTTCTCATTCTCCTACTGTAGATCTATCCACTGCCTTCAACACCGTCAACCATCAGATCCTCCTCTCCACCCTCTGGGGGTTGGGCATCTCACCCTCTGCACACTCTTGGATTGCATCCTACCTGGCATGTCGCTCCTTTATTTATTTGTTTTGCGCTGTTGGCGGTAGGGGCACTTGGTTCAGAAGGCCTAGCGCTGGGAAGGTGAAGTGTTCCCATTTTGAACCATTTAATGAGTCTGAACGTAGAACTCTGCTTACTCAGCAGGCCCAGAGAGCAAATCAAGTCCACTTACAGGTCTACCGCTGGCCAATCAGATAGCTCAGATCATAAAAACCATGACTAGAGAGACTCAATGAATACAGTAAAGATCTGCTGTTTTTATGAGTAAGTTCATGTTTGTTGTTATTCAGCACTGTCAACAGTTTGTTCAACACTTTTATAAGCCATAAAATGTGCGTGCTCCCTACTTCCACTCACGCTACAACCAGCACTGCAGCTGTAATGAATGAGTATAGCAAAGTGTTCCAATAAGCTTGCGTTGTTATTATTAGCGGCTTTTAATATCACGGAATATTTAACTTTTTGGTAAAAAGAGTAACAACATGAATTGATGCATGAGGCAGAAATTATTCAGTGTGACTTAAGTTGAGTGAGCTTCTTTGTTTATTACTGTACTGATGGCCTGCATCTGATGGTCAGTGAGGCGAGGGAACAGCTGGAAGACTGTTCCCTTTAATCAGCGAAGGGAGCTCTCTACCTCCCCACACTGACCACAAGTAATACAACAAATATTCTATTACCAGTGTGATAATATGCCTAAATGTTTTTAATATAATTTCAGAATGGTCTGAGAAGAACAAAATTGGCAGGGCAATTCAAGCATAGCCAATATGCAGTGATAAAATATTGCGCCGATAGCTTACTGTACAAGCCTCATTGTTACAGAATTATTTTTAATTAGTTGATGTTGCATAGGCTTAGGTTTTTTAAGTCATGTTAAAAAAAATTGGAGTGGTAGATCTCGGCTTGCATTTTGACTCAGAAAGAGATGCTGGTGACCACTGCTCTACAACATCCGAAGAGTACGAGCTTTCCTCACACAGGAAGTGGTGCAGATTCTAATCCAGGCACTTGTCATGTCCTGCCTAGACTACTCTCTGTTGGCTGGGTTCCTCGTTTGTGCCATCAAACCCCTGTAACTTATCCAGAACCTGGTGTTCAACCTTCCTAAGTTCTCCCATCTCACCCCGCTCCTCCACACACTCCACTGGCTTCCAGTCGAAGCTTGCATCATCTTCAAGACCCTGTTGCTTGCCTACGGAGCAGCAAGGGGAACTGCCCCTCCTTACCTTAAGGTTATGCTCAAACCCTACATCCCAACGCCCAACCCCCCACACACACACACTTCCCCCAAATCCAAAAAAGAAAAGGGACTTTTATTTTCCTACTAGCACTGACTGCTGTTGAGGGAAAATGTACTTGATATGATTGTGATATGTTGTTGTCTCACCTAGCTATCTTAAGACAAATGCAGTAATTGTAAGTCGCTCAGGATAAGAGTGTGCTAAATGACTCAAATATAAATGTAAATGACGCCTGTCATAATGATCACTGTGTAAGGGCAGTGTTAATTTCTGCACATTTGTTCAGGTTTGAGTATGAAAATTCACTTACCGGCCTGGACCAACATCAGCCAATTGGAGAGAAAGAAACCAAAATCCCAAAAAGAAGAAGAATGTCACATTTATGTTCTTTGCATATTGTTTACTGCAGTGCCTATAGAATGTCTACACCCTCCTTGGAGTTCTTCACATTTTATCATTACAAAGTGGGATTAAAATTTATTTAATTGTCAATTTTTTTTTACGATCTAAACAAAATACTCTGTAATGTCAAAGTGGAAGAAAAATTCTAACATTTATTAAATATGAATGAAAAATAAAACAAAGTATTCAGCCCCGAGTCAATGCATGTTAGAAACACCTGTGGTAGCGAGTACAGCTACAAGTCTTCTTGGGTATATCTCATAAGAGCGTTGCACACCTCTAATGTGCAATATTTTCCCATTATTGTTTTGAAAAAATTCATCAAACTCTGTCAAGGTGTTGGGATCATGGCTAGACAGCAATATTCAAGTCTTGCCATAGATTTCAAAGCAGATTTAAGTCAAAACTGGTCTTCTCAGGAAAATGCGCTGCATTTTGCCTGTGCTTAGCTACATCCTATTTCTTTTCATCCTGAAAAACTCCCCAGTATTTGCCAATGTCAAGCATACCCAAACCATGATGCAGCCACCACCATGCTTGAGAATAAGGAGACAGTTACTCAGTGATGTGTTGTGTTGGATTTGCCCCAAACAAACACCATGCTTAAATATATATACAATGTCGTATTTGTTATTGTTACCCATCTACCAATCACCGCCTTTATTTAGGTTTTTTGAAAAGCTCCCTGGTCTTTGTAGTTGAATCTGGGCTTGAAATTCAATACTTGACTGAGGGACCTTACATATGTTGTATGGGGGACAGAAAAAATCATGTCAACCCCTATTATTTCACACAGAGTGAGTCCATATAACTTATTATATGATTTGTTAAGCCACATTTTACTTCTGAACTAATTTAGGCTTGCCTAAACAAAGTGTTGAATACTTACGCAACGACTATATTTTGTATTAATTAGTCAAAACAATTGTAATTTTCTTTTCACTTTGAGTATTTTGTGTGGATCAATTACAAAAAAATTACAATTAAATCTATTTCAATCCCACTTTGTAACGCAACAAAATGTGAAAACAGTTCAATAGGATGTAGACTTTCTACAGTCACTGTATATGTTGACAGCAATGCAATGAAATATGAGACGTTGATACTTACGCTTCAGACATGGTTGCAGTTCTCTGTGTCTCCTACATATTTCACAATGTAAAAAAGTTAAACAGTTGCAACAGACTGAAAGACGTATTTTCAAAACTACATCATATTACAGACAGTTGATTTTATTACGGACAGTTTTCAGCATGCAGAACTATAGATAAACTATTTTAGATAAAACATACATAAAACAATACATTTTGTTCATTTTGATAATATTCCAATCTATTCTAGCAGATTATCAAATAAAAACAATCTTATTTCTTGAGAACTACAGCAAATTACTGTAATAAAAACGTACAACATACAACTTAAATACATGACATGACCTTGGAGTAATAACATAATGGTTGAAAGTCAGTGCCGTTAACACACAATAAATCTGTCGGAGTAGTATTTAGTCTTTATTTAATTCAGTCTTTATTTAATTTAGTATTTAGAAACATATCTGACAAGTGTTTAGTATTTGGGGCATTATCAAAGAATGCTTCTCCCAAGAGATCTCCTTTTTAGTATTGTAGACTTTAGACTGCATGAATTGTACACACAAATGGAGATGGAGTTATGAGCTCAAATAGCTAAACTGGTTATATATCTTCTGTAAAATCTCACAAAAATCATATATATCAAACATACATAACAGAAAACAATTCTCTGGTTGTTCGCCAATTCATAAAATGACCATGAAACTTTACCATGAAAACAAGAAATGCAGAAATGTTCTGGTCTTACTCGATTGCAATAGAAATTGTTGGCAAACTAAAACAATCCTGACATAAATCACATGTACAAACTTCAACTTCAACTTGACATCTCTTTGTTGGGGTACCTACTCACACTGACAGCAAACTACTTTCAAAACATACAAAACATTTTTTTTACACTTTCCTCCTTTGAGGCATTACATTAATACTGGAAACTTACCTTCCAGGTGAAGAAAAGCTACTGTAACGTTATTAGTTGTCATTGTGAAGCTGGAGGGATGGAAAGTGGGTTAATATATAGATTCTGGACCTCATGTGAGTGGCTCACCAAAATAGACCCTCTGTCCTCACCATTCTTACTATGTGTGACCTTCCACACATAGTGACTTGATTTTAGTTTTAGTGGTGGTACTTTATATTCTACTACATGTGATTTGAGAGTGTAAATAAATCAATATAAATGATACATTATATTTGGTGAACACAACCAAGAGTACTTCAGAGAATTTGATCCGTGTCACATAACTAACTGTACAATGCCATGTCGTTTGGAAATTAATAATGATCACACTGAGATTTTAATTAACCGGACTGTTTATTATAAGAATTAAGAGATCTCAAGGACTTAGATGTACACTACCGGTCAAAAGTTTTAGAACACCTACTCATTCAAGGGTTTTTCTTTATTTTTACTATTTTATACATTGTAGAATAATAGCGAAGACATCAACACTATCAAATAACACACATGGAATCATTTAGTAACCAAAAAAGTGTAAAACAAATCAAAATATATTTTATATTTGAGAGTCTTCAGATACGCTTTGCTTTGATGACAGCTTTGCACACTCTTAGCATTCTCTCAACCAGCTTCACCTGGAATACTTTTCCAACAGTCTTAAAGGAGTTCCCACATATGCTGAGCACTTGTTGGCTCCAATTCATCCCAAACCATCTCAATTTGGTTGAGGTCAGGGGATTGTGGAGGCCAGGTCATCTGATGCAGCACTCCATCACGCACGCTCCTTCTTGGTCAAATAGCACTTACACAGCCTGGAGGTGTGTTGGGTCATTGTCCTATTGAAAAACAAATTATAGTCCCACTAAGCCCAAACCAGATGGGATGGCATTTCGCTGCAGAATCCTGTGGTAGCCATGCTGGTTAAGTGTGCCTTGAATTCTAAATAAATCACAGAGAGTGTCACCAGCAAAGCACCCCCACACTATAACACCTCCTCCTCCATGCTTTACAGTGGGAAATACACATGCGGAGATCATCTGTTCACCCATACTGCGTCTCACAAAGACACGGCGGTTGGAACCATAAATCTACAATTTGGACTCCAGACCAAAAGACACATTTCCACCAGTCTAATGTCTATTGCTCGTGTTTCTTGGCCCAAGCATGTCTCTTCTTATTATTGGTGTCCTTTAAAAGTGGTTTCTTTGTAGCAATTCAACCATGAAGGCCTGATTCACACAGTCTCATCTGAACAGTTGATGTTGAGATGTGTCTGTTACTTGAACTATGTGAAGCATTTATTTGGCCTGAAATTTCTGAGGCTGGTAACTCTAATGAACTTATTTTCTGCAGCAGAGGTAAATCTGGGTCTTCCATTCCTGTTGCGGTCTTCATGAGAGCCAGTTTCATCATAGCGCTTGATGGTTTTTGCCGACTGCACTTGAAGAAATCTTAAAAGTTCTTGAAATTTTCTTCTGCCGAAGTCGGTGCCTCTCCTTGTTTGGGTGGTGTTCGGCGGTCGACGTCACCGGTCTTCTAGCCATCACCGATCCACTTTTAATTTTCCATTTGTTTTGACTTCCTTCCCCACACACCTGGTTGTCATTCCCTCATTACTTGTCATGTATTTAACCCTCTGGTTTCCCCCATGTCTGTGTGTGTGATTGTTTATTTGTCAGTGGCACGTTTCCGGCTGGTTTGCGCCAGACTGGTATTTTTGTACTTTGTGCTGCTGTACTTTTTCCTGTAGGCATTTGTTTTGTAACGCTATTTGCGTTCTGTTTTGTACTGTGCCACAGTAAAGTGCTTTCGTTCACTATCTCTGCTCTCCTGCGCCTGACTCTCACGCACCAGCTACACACACGGATCCTGACATTGACTGACATTTATGTCTTAAAGTCATTTCTCTTTGCTTATTTAAGCTGGACTTGGTCTATTATCAAATAGGGCTATCTTCTGTATACCATCCCTACCTTGTCACAACACAACTGATTGGCTCAAACGCATTTAGAAGGAAAGAAATTCCACAAATAAAATTTTAAGAAGGCACACCTGTTATTTGAAATGCATTCCAGGTGACTACCTCATGAAGCAGGTTGAGAGAATTCCTAGAGTGTACAAAGCTGTCATGAAGGCAAAGGGTGGCTATTTGAAGAATCTCAAATATAAAATATATTTTGATTTGTTTAAGACTTTTTTTGGTTACTACATGATTCCATATGTGTTATTTCATAGTTTTGATGTCTTCACTATTCTACAATGTAGAATGTAGTAAAAATATAGAAAAACCCTTGAATGAGTAGGTGTTCTAAAACCTTAGACCGGTAGTGTGCCTCTATCAAAAATATTTTATTTTGCACAAATTGGCAGTAAATGTACAATATACACCCCAAGCCAATGGATATCCAGAATATTTACTTCCTAAGTAGAGAGAGTATATTGAGAGTACTGTCCTGTCTTCCACTGTTTGACTCGCTCTCTGAAAAAAAAAAGGTTGAATCCCAATCCCTACCACAGCAATCCAAAGTGCTCCCATAATCATTTCACAAGCAGTTGATTTACAATTGAGTTAAAAGTTTATTTAATTGGTATCAATGTTGAAACAAGTAACTCTTGATGGGGTGTATATAGACATTCAATAGTACATTTGTACAGTAGACAACCAATAATAGAGGAAAATAGCAAGTTAGAGGGCCGAAGCAACGTTCTCTGACCTCAAGCTAACACTGCCATCATCAGGCAGTTGAGGATAATATTGTTCATCAAACAAGAAACTGCACTTGGAATACTACAAATTAAAAAGGATTGGCTTGTAACTTCTGCATAAAGGCATTGGAAATAAGGAAATGCATTTGCTCAAACACAATAATATTACGTTTATTGTACACACACTATCTGTATTTCCGGCAACACTCATACAGTCATTTAAATCAAAACCTTAATTTCACGTACAAAAAAGAACAAATGTTTCTATTTATTTATTTTTCTTCTCCAGATATCTCCTACAGTTATTCTTCATACCTTCAGTTGCCCTCTCCATTTCTGTTGCATCGTCTTTTATCTTCAATCAGCAACGCCATCATTGGAGGATAACGTGATAATCATCACTAATCTGCAAAACATGATGTATTATGTAAGTATTCACACTCCTTGACTTTTTACAAATTGTTTTCTGTTACAGCCTGAATGTAAAATGGATTAAAGTGAGATTTTGTGTCATAAATGGAATTATAAGTCCCCATAATGTCAAAGTGGAATTATGTTTTAAGAATTGTTTTGAAATTAATTAATTAAAAAGGAAAATCTGAAATGTCTTGAATCAATAACCCCTTTTTTATGGCAAGCCTAAATAAAATCAGGAGTAAAAATGTGTTTAACAAGTCACATTATAAGTAGCATGGACTCTGTGCAATAATAGTGCTTAACATGATTTTTGAATGACTACCTCATCTCTGTACTATGTACACACATACAATTATCTGTACGGTCCCTCAGTTGAGCAGTGAATTTAAAAAAAATTCAACCACAAAGACCATGTAGGTTTTCCAATGCCTCACAAAGAAGGGCATCAATTGATACTTTAGATTAAAATAAAATAAATGTAAATGCAGATATTGAATATCTCTTTGAGCATGGTAAAGTTATGAATTACCCTTTGGATGGTGTATCAATATACCCAGTCATTACAAAGATACAGGCTTCCTTCCTAACTTAGTTGCCGGAGGGGAAGGAAACCGCTTAGGGTCTTCACCATGAGGCCAATGGTGATTTTAACACAGTTACAGAGTTTAATGGCTGTTATTGGAGAACACTGAGGATGGGTCATCTACATTGTAGTTACTCCACAATACTAACCTACCTGGCAGAGTGAAAAGGAAGTGTCACGTCCTGGCCTGGGATAGCAGGCTGGCTTATCATTTGTGTTTTGGTTAGGAGGGGTTTTTGGTTCTAGGTGGTGTATTTCTATGTTTGGGTTTGATGGTTCCCAATTAGAGGCAGCTGATTGTCGTTACCTCTAATTGGGAACCATATATATGTTTGTTCTTTTCTACACTGGGGTTGTTAGTTATTGAATGTATGTATGCCAGTTTAACTGTGCGTGTGCGCGTCCAGACAGATATAGCGATCGTTGTTTCCTTTATTGCATATTTGTACGTTCCACTTCTTGTTATTAAACATGTGGAATGGAAATTGTGCTGCATCTTGGTCCGCTCATTATAACGATCATGACAGGAAGCCTGTACAGAATACAAATATTCCAAAAATATGCATCACGTTTGCAACAAGGCAATAAGGTAAAACGGCAAAAATGTGGCCAAGAAATTTACTTTATTGTCCTGAATACAAAGCGTCATGTTTGGGACAAATTCAAATCAACACATTACTGAGTACCACTCTTCATATTTTCAAGCATGGTGGTGGCTGCATCATGTTATGGGTATGTTTGTCATCGGCAAGGACTGGGGAGTTTTCTGGGGGATAAAAAATAAACGTAATAAAGCTAAGCACAGGAAAGATCCTAGAGGAAAATCTTGTTCAGTCTGCTTTCCAACAGACACTGGGAGACAAATTCACATTCCAGCAGGACAATAACCTAAAACACAAAGCCAAATACACACTGGAGTTGCTTACCAAGACGACACTGAATGTACTTGAGTGGCCTAGTTACAGTTTTGAATTGAATGTCTCTCTAGCAATGATCAACAACCAACTTGACCGAGCTTGAAGAATTTTAAAAGGATGAATCTGCAAATATTGTACAATCCAGGTGTGCAAAGCTTAGAGACTAACCCAGAAAGACTCATCTGTAATCACTGCCAAAGGTGATTCTAACATGTATTCCCTCAGGGGTGTGAATACGGATGTAAATGAGATAATTCGGGAATTTCATTTTCAATAAATTTTCAAAAATGTCTAAAAACATGTTTTGACTTTGTCATTATGGGGTATTGTGCTTAGACGGGCCAGAAACATTTTGAATTCAGGCTGTAACAAAACAAAAGGGGTATGAATACATTCTGAAAGCTCTGCAGGTTGAATGCTGGAATTGATCTTCTCAGTACAGATAATGTTTTTTGTACCTTTCAAGCATCAAACATCTTCTTTCTGCCCTCCATGCCAGACATGGCATCCACATTTTGACGCCAGTCGGTGACCTCTTCTTTCTGAGGACCAGACATTTATTATTTACACTAAATCAATCATTGAAAACAAACTACTTTGAGAATGAACAACAAGTTCATAATTTGTCCTAGAGATGAAGAGGTTCTCAGATTTCAACCGCCCGTGATAGTAGCTAAATAACATGTAAAAACAAGTAGACATCTTGTACAACGTCAAATACAACCGGCATGCACCAATCTTACCTTCTCCTCTGGTTTCTTGACTGTCTTGAGGTTGGACTTGAAGTCGATGGTCTCCTTATGCTTGGAGCCCAGCAGAACACTGAGCATGGCTTCAGCTGAGATCTTCACCCTCTTCAGGTTTGGCTTCTTGAACTTGCTCTGCAGCTCAATGATCTTTAGTCCCAAATCATGGATCTGGCAGAGCACAAAGAACAGATTACATTTTTACATTTACATTTTAGACATTTAGTAGATGCTCTTATCCAGAGTGATTTATAGGTTAATCCTAAAGGAAAAATCCTTAGTCCACTGTTGATACAGTCCCAAAATGTTTTGCATTTCATCAGTCAAGTTTTCAAGATGTGTCACTTACCATATCGTCATGATTATGTGGCAAGTGACACTTTGCTTCTTGAAAGTCCAATATCTTGACAGCTTGACTGCTGACATGCAAAACATTTTGGGATTGTATCAACATTGGACTGATGAAAAAAAGTTTGAGTTTATTTTTCCCATAGAGTAGCTGAGAGAAGCAGCCACATACCACAGTCACAGTAAGTTATTTTCAGGTACAACACAGGCTCGCACATTAACTGTGACCATTGACATTGTCTACGTCCCAAACATTGCCCTGTTCCCTTTATAGCGTACTACTTTCGACCAGGGCCCATATTTCTATCAGTCCAATTTGCACACTTAGTCCTCCCAGTTGTACAGTAACTAGTGTGTACTGTGGCTGACCTTTGCTCTAAATTTACGTTCTAAACTCATAACCACCGGGAGGGAGTGTTTTGACAGTGTCATCTTCAAATGTACAAACCAAGTGTTCCAAAAAGGTGCATGTTGGACTGATAAAAGTAGAAGTGATTTACGTGTTAGAGGAATATTGCAATCATTTCATTATATCATAGCATCACGCTATACCTTATATACAATAATCTACAAAACATTTCAACTATCTTTTGTTATTTCCATCTGGAATTATTTGTTTTCTACAAATTATTTTGGGGTATCCTACCTCCTTGTCATTTTTGGTAACTTTGAGTCCCACGTCATATCGCTCCTCATCTACCACGTCAATCTTATGGTGAAGATCTCTGCACAAATCCTGCCGAGAGAACAGAAGACAGCTAATTCTGTAAGGAATTTCAACTGCGTCGTGCATTATAACGCATTATTCACGGCTTATATGGCATTATAAATGCACTCATAACAGTTTTGTATACAATGTATATACCTGGAGCTCCTCCACAGACAATCCAGACAGTTTGAGAGGAGGGACTCTCTCAGCCAGAGCTTCATCTCTTTCTCTCTTCTTCTCCTCCACCTCAACCTCTAGCATCTGACCAGCTACAATAAGCAATCTGATCTATAGGAGAATAAAGCCACAGTCAGCAATCTGATCTATAGGAGAATAAAGCTACAGTCAGCGATCTGATCTATAGGAGAATAAAGCCACAGTCAGCAATCTGATCTATAGAAGAATAAAGCTACAGTCAGCTATCTGATCTATAGGAGAATAAAGCTACAGTCAGCGATCTGATCTATAGGATAATAAAGCCACAGTCAGCGATCTGATCTATAGGAGAATAAAGCTAGAGTCAGCAAACTGGTAACTGCTGATCTTTAGGAAGGAGCGTAAAGCTAGAGTCAGCAATCTGATCTATAGGAGCATTAACATCCAAAATAGGTTAAAAAAGGGTCACAAGAGGTCAGGGTTCATGAGCTACACATTATGGCATGCATTCTGTTTATATAACATTCATTTCGCAAATGTAAGACGACTTGTTTGTTTCTTGTGTTGACAATGGAATGCAACGCTCACCTTCAAACCCAACCGTCGGGCTGAGGAGATCTTGGACTTTTCTTTTGGTTTCGGTCTGTTTCATTAGGAGGGGGGAAGAAAGAGAGAGATAACATTTCAATGTGCTAACCTGTCATTTATATGTGGTTCATTTATAAAATACACACCAAGGTTATTATACTTTTGTGTTTTTATATTAGTTTTTATTTCTATTAGTTTTAAGATTTGTATTACAAATTCATATCCACTTTACTATTTATAAAAACATTTATATTACATTTTTATATTATTTAGTTTTCCGTTTTTGTTTTACTGTTAGGGACAGAAAGTAACCTATGTGTGAGAGGAGCCATGTATGTGTTGTATGGTTTGTGTTTTTGGGGATGTCACTTCTTGCCACTGGGAGGCAGTAATACATAAGGTGATGGGTCAGGTTATCAGTTAGGCTTAAAGATGGATCCCGCAGTACGCGCCACTACAGTTGTTATTGTTTTTGTTGCCGAGCTGAGGAGACGTCACGCAGCATTGTAAATATTGCGCTCTTATATCCATCCATGCAATGATGTCTGAGGGGGAAAAAACATTTGGTTGTTTACACTAACTTTGTTGTTTTAATATTGCAAATGGACATGGCTGTTTCACGGCTTTAAAGGTAGACTCAGCAAGATGATGTAGATGCATGAAGTAAACAGTATTACTGGGTCTTACTTTAAAAAATAAATGTATTTCTCCTTTATTTAACTAGGCAAGTCAGTTAAGAACAAATTCTTATTTTACAATGACGGCCTACCTTGGCCAAACCCCCCTAACAACACTGGGCCAATTGTGTGCCTCCTTATTGGGCACCCGATCACAGCCGGTTGTGATACAGCCTGGCATCGAACCATGGTCTGTAGTAAAAACTCTAGCACTGAGATGTAGTGCCTTAGACCGCTGCGCCACTCGGAAGTTTACAGGGTATCTCTCACAGTCGAGCTTTACATGAGAAGGAAGAGACTCATCAAGAAACTATAATATGGACGAAGTGAGTTTCCTTACTTCATCCCCCATACAGGTCAGTCGACGCGCACCAATCACTTCACCTACTTCCTCAGGTATATCATTTGCATCCACTTCATGAGCAATCCAAGAAATAACCCCCTTGACAGGCAACCTGCTTCGGGAAATCCATGCACAAAACATTCCACTACAAAATATTTTTGAGGCTCAAAGCACGCTTCTTCTGTTCCCCCGACACACAAAAAATCTGAATAAAACCAGCTCTTGTGACTCTCACCCGACGCCACCTCACCCAAAGTATCCAGCATACTTCTTGTGACTTCAAACGGATCCCCCAGGTAACATTGATCCAAAACCCTGACTATAAACTGATCTAGGGATTTCTTAGTTTCCATCACAACTATACTTAATTCGTTTCCTTTCTTTTTCACCACTGCAGCCCACTGGTTCACTCTCTGTATTCTCTTCTCCACCTGACCCACCATCAGTTTCGAACAGAACATCTGTTTCCGCCATCTTCGCTCTCTCTCGTCTCCATGGAACAGCTTCGGGCGCCAGTGCTCAGTGGTCTGGTCTCCAACTCGGTGACCATTATTGGTCACGCCTTTCAAAGTGTTTTGCTTTCTGGGAATACAAATGTTCTGACTTGCGCCTACAGATCGACTGCATGATCTTTCCAAAAACCATGTGATCAGAGGTCATGAAGTTTTGACTGCAGTTGACAGCAAGTTTCTGCAGCGTGGGAGGCTCTATTGTCAACCAATCATCAGGGTGTTTTTGTTTTAACCACGCGAACGTGACCAAAGACATGACTGAAACAAAAAACAATTGTCCATGATTTACAGTGCATTCGGAAAGTATTCAGGTCCCTTCACTTTTTCCACATTTTGTTATGTTACATCCTTTTTCTAAAATGGATTAAATAAATACAAATGATTATCAATCTACAGACAATATCCCATAATGACGACGCGAAAACAGGTTTTTAGAAAAACAGAAATACCTTATTTACATAATTATTCAGACCCTTTGCTATGAGACTTGAAATTGAGATCAGGTTCATCCTGTTTCCATTGATCATCCTTGAGATGTTTCTACAAATTGACTGGAGGCCACCTGTGGTAAATTCAATTGATTGGACATGATTTGGAAAGGCACACACCTGTCTATATAAAGTCCCAGAGTTGACTGTGCATGTCAGAGCAAAAACTAAGCCATGAGGTCGAAGGAATTCAACGTAGAGCTCAGAGACACGATTGTGTCGAGGCACAGATCTGGGGAAGGGTACCAAAACATTTCTACAGTATTGAAGTCCCCAAGAACACAGTGGCCTCCATCATTCTTAAATGGAAGAAGTTTGGGACCACCAAGACTCTTCCTAGACCTGGCTGCCTGGCCAAACTGAGTAATCTGGGGAGAAGGGCTTGGTCAGGGAGGGGACCAAGAGCCCAATGGTCTCTCTCTCCAGAGATCCTCTGTGGAGATGGGAGAAACTTCCAGAAAGACAACCAACTCTGCAGCACCATCCCTACAGTAAAGCATGGTGGTGGCAGAATCATGCTGTGGGCATATTGTTCAGTGGCAGGGACTGGGAAACTGCTCAGGACCTCAGTCTGGGTCAAAGGTTCACCTTCCAACAGGACAACGACCCTAAGCACACAGCCAAGACAACGCAGGAGGGGCTTTGGGACAAGTCTCTTAATGTCCTTGAGTGGCCCAGCCAGAGCCCGGACTTAAACCAGATTGAACATCTTTGAAAATAGCTGTGCAGCAACGCTCCCCATCCAACCTGACAGAGCTTTACAGGATCTGCCGAGAAGAATGGGAGAAACTCCCCAATTACAGGTGTGCCAAGCCTGTAGCGTCATACCCAAGAAGACTCAAGGCTGTAATTGCTGCCAAAGGTGCTTCAACAAAGTGCTGAGTAAAGGGTCTGAATACTTATGTAAATGTCATATTTCAGTTTTTTATTTGTAATACATTTCTAAAAAAACTGTTTTTGCTTTGTCTTAATGAGGTATTGTGTGTAGATTGATGAGGAGGAAAGACAGTGTTATCCATTTTAGATTAAGGCTGTAACATAACAAAATGTGGAATAAGTGAAGGGGTCTGATTACTTTCCGAATGCACTGTATGTATGCATTGTATAAATACCTACAAGTAAATGTGATATTTGAGGCTCTCTATCACTAATTTATTTTACAATGTGTACACACATAACATTATTAAAACAATGTTTATAAACAATGGCAGTACTGCCATGTGGATCTGAGCCTTGTTAGAAAACCACATTAGTTTCCAACTTGCGACTGTCGCAGATGCACCTCCCCCGGCTTCACTCCTCGACTTTCGTCTACAGTCGGTTGTTTTAGCTTTACAACTCAAAAGCGGCCAATATCGACAGTGCTGCTATTGGCAACGTCATCTCGTGAGTCTACCTTTAAATTATAAACTACATTTCAATGTGATCTGACAGATTCAGAATCTTGAAAACCACATTAGAAGGAAAAAAACACTTTAAAACCCCATTGGAAACCACATTGGAAGGAAAAAAACACTTTAAAACACCATTGAAAACCACATTAGAAGGGGAAAGCTTTAAAACCCCATTGAAACCCCCATTATAAGGAAAAAAAGCTTTAAAACACCATTGAAAACCCCAAAACACAATTTCGACCCCAAAAAAAACTAAAATTGAACATAATTAATGTTTGTTTTATTTTGGTTTTGGAGTCAAATATAATAGTTTCAGTATAGTTTTAGTTTTTCAAATGGGTTTGTTAATTATCTTATTTCAGTTTACTAAATAGTTTTTTCATGATTAGTTTTAGTTTTAGTTTCAGTTTTAGTTTACTATAATAACCTTGATACACACAGTGAACATGAATACTTACGCGTCCGACATGTTTTTCTTCTTATCTTACTGAAATTTAGATTGAGAAAAGAGTTAGCATTTTTGCCCCGAATAAAAAGAAAAACAGTAAACCGAATATTCAGGCTTATATACTATACATGAACATCCAGGTTAGCCTTTTTATCCATTGATGATTTTTTATTTTTTTTATGTGAGAATAATTTTCCTTTGTTTATATACTATTTCATTAATTTGGTTGAAAATGTATTGGAAAAGCAATTTAATTAATGTATCTTTTGAGCTGTTGCCAATGCTGAGGATGGGGTTTGATGACTGGTTGTATCGTCTTTGGGTCAGCTATGTCACATACTCAGTGCATGTGTTGCCTCATTAAACCTCTCTTAAGATAATTTATCGTGCACTGCTGGTTAAGCCTGTGTCCAAGTCCAAAAGAGGCCTCAGTCCATACTTGACGAAGGGAGTTATTTTATTGTAGCACATTTGAATTGTGTACAGTATGTGAGGCAGTATAGGGTTATTGTTATTTGCAGCTCACATGACCTGATTGCAAAGGTCAACATTTCATACAATGAAACTTTGAGATATTATTATGTATTACATATCATTATTTTCTGGGAAAATGTGAAAGCATGTAACACCCAAATGACAGACCATTACAACACATTATACATTTCAATCACAATTTCAAAGGCTGTGCTGGGGGTTTTTCCCACTCGCAAGTAAAAAATAGAGTAGAAACAATGTGCCTAAATGTTATATTTATTTAGTTAAAATATAAATATTGTTAAACCTTTTATTGAAAATATAAGATGTACAATGTGAGGAGCTAACGTTTATCTCCATAACTGACAAGAGTCTCTGCATAGATGTCAGTATAGTCCATAGCCCACTAATTCAAAGGCATGTGAACTAATTAACACTAACTATCTTGCTGTCTATGGCAAAATATTAATCCAATGTGTCATCATATCACCAATTTCCTATCTGAATTCTAACAGACCCGCCAGAAATAAATACAATTCAACTATACTGAAAAATCACACATTCCCAAACTGTTTTCCACTGCTTCCTCAACACTCTTCCTGAATTTATGGTGTACCTAAAATGTAATGCATGTATTCCACACAGAAGATGAAATATAAAAACGTAATATCTTAATATCAAGCCAAAGTGGTCATTGAGAGGTACCCTACCTTTAAGACGTAGAAAAGGCTGAGAGAGGGAGAGAGTAAGGGAGTGAGTGAGCATAGACTGTGAGAGTAGCTGAGAGAGGATAGGGGGGAAAACATTCAGATTTATAGTTTCTAACCCCTGTGTGGATGGCTCACTAAAATAGACTGCTCTCTGTCCAAGCCACTCTCCTGCTGACGTTTACAAACATTATTCAGGCAGGAAAGGGCTACAATAAAACAACTTATATGGACTTGGACCTTTGGGCAGTACACTGTCTGTCTGTCGCGTGGTTCTGACGCCACCCCTTGGTGGCAAGTTAGCATGGAACATTCTGTGTTAGATCCCCTCTCAACCTTCCCCTGTGGCTTGTCTGTAGACTCCTACAGCATCCTATGGTTAGATGCCAAGGAGTCTACCAACTTGTCTCAGGGCAACTCTAGGCAACGAAATCCAACCAAATCAAATCAAATTGTATTTGTCACATGCGCTGAAATACAATACCTTATGTGAAATAACCAACAATGCAGTTCAAGAAATAGAGTTAAGATTTTTTTTTTTTAAATTAAAGTAACAAAATAAAATAACAATAACGAGGCTATATACAGGGGGTACCGGTACCGAGTCAATGTGCGGGGGTACAGGTTAGTCAAGGTAATTTGTACATGAAGTGAGTAGCAGCAGTGAACTAAACTAATGGAAGGGGAATGTAAATAGTCCGGTGGTCATTTCATTAATTGTTCAGGAGTCTTATGGCTTGGGGGTAGAAGCTGTTAAGGAGCCTTTAGGTCCTAGACTTGGCGCTCCGGGTGACTGGAGTCTCTGACAACTTTTGGGACTTTCCTCTGACACTGCCTAGTATATAGGTCCTGGATGGCAGGAAGCTTGGCCCCAGTGATGTACTGGGCCGTTCACACCACTCTCTGTATCGCCTTACGGTCAGATGTCGAGTAGATGCCATGCCAGGCGGTGATGCAACCGGTCAGGATGCTCTAGATGGTGCAGCTGTAGAACCTTTTGAGGATCTGGGGACCCATGGCAAATTTTTTCAGTCTCCTGGGGTGGAGAAGGTGTTGTCGTGCCCTCGTCACGACTGTCTTGGTGTGTTTGGACAGTTTGTTGGTGATGTGGACACCAAGGAACCCGCTCCACTACAGCCCCGTCGATGTTAATGGGGGCCTGGTCAGCCCACCTTTTCCTGTAGTCCACGATCAGCTCCTTTGTCTTGCTCACATTGAGGGAGAGGTTGTTGTCCTGGCACCGCACTGCCAGGTCTCTGTCCTCCTCCCAATAGGCTGTCTCATCGTTGTCGGTGATCAGGCCTACCACTGTTGTGTCGTCAGCACACTTAATGATGGTGTTGGAGTCGGGTTTGGCCATGCAGTCGTGGGTGAACAGGGAGTACAGGAGGGGACTAAGTAGACACCCCTGAGGGGCCCCAGTGTTGAGGATCAGCGTAGCAGACGTGTTGTTGCCTACCATTACCACCTGGGGGTGGCCCGTCAGGAAGTCCAGTATCCAGTTGCAGAGGGAGGTGTTTAGTCCCAGGGTCATTAGCTTAGTGGTGAGTTTCGTGGGCACTATGGTGTTGAATGCCGAGCTGTAGTCAATGAATAGCATTCTCACATAGGTGTTCCTTTTGTCCAGGTGGGAATGGGCAGTGGAGTGCGATTGAGATTGCATCATCTGTGGATCTATTGGGGCGGTATGCGAATTGGAGTGGGTCTAGGATTTCCGGGATGGTGGTGTTGCTGTGAGCCATGACCAGTCTTTCAAAGTACTTCATGGCTTCCGATGTGAGTGCTAAGGGTGGTAGTAATTTAGGCAGATTGCCTATAGACCCTCTAGGCCAGGAAGCCAGTCTAACACACGTACATCTTTTGAACTTTGTACAAAGTATGGACTAATGTCAACGGGAGTAGAGATTTCCTACAATGTATACCGTAACCATGTCCTTAATCTTGCTGCCCTTCCTCTGGTTACGGTTTCAAGTCTTACCTCAAATTTAGAAAACTTAGACGTTAATATCATCTTACCTTTTCTAGCAAATATTTCAATTGCTATAATAATTATATACAGTGTGCGGTGATAAAGCACATCCTTGTCTCTTACACCCCTAGAAAATGGAATAAAAAAATATATACCAATTATTTATGTTTGTACATTCATGTATGATACAATATCTGGCACGATTCTAAGAGAGAGGCATCTGTTTGAATTTGGTCTTATTCCAAAAAGAATCAATCTCAGGGCATCTAATATTAGCACTTGTCAATACCAAGGAAACACATGGGATGGGATAGCTAAGTGTTTTGGTTTAGTATTTGTTTGAGTTGATTCTCTGCATGAAGTACTTTGATAGTGTACAGTAGTTTCCTGATGTCAATTGTAGAACTAGGAACTCTTCCTATATAACATACATGTATGTACCACATCACGTTTAGGTGTCTTTATGTGATAATTAGCCAACACAGCAGACCGCCACCTGTGATCTGAGAACAAGCGATAGAAATCTTAGCAGTGCTTTATTTAGAGTGGGACTAACAGGTGTTAGTGTAAGGTGGCAGATCTTGATGTGTTGTAACCCGATCCAGACAGAGTTCATTCTCTGTGTGAATGCAGTAAGTGACGTCAATGGTAAAAAGGAAATAACCGCTTTGATATTCTCTACATTTATCATGTCTTTGATATCCTTTACAATTATCATGTCTTTGATATCCTGTATATTTATCATGTCTCTGATATCCTGTATATTTATCATGTCTTTGATATCCTGTATATTTATCATGTCTTTGATATCCTGTATATTTATCATGTCTGATATCCTGTAAATTTATCATGTCTTTGATATCCTCTACATTTATCATGTCTTTGATATCCTGTATATTTATCATGTCTGATATCCTGTATATTTATCATGTCTTTGATATCCTGTATATTTATCATGTCTCTGATATCCTGTATATTTATCATGTCTCTGATATCCTGTATATTTATCATGTCTTTGATATCCTTTACAATTATCATGTCTTTGATATCCTTTACAATTATCATGTCTGATATCCTGTATATTTATCATGTCTTTGATATCCTGTACATTTCATGTCTCTGATATCCTGTATATTTATCATGTCTTTGATATCCTCTACATTTATCATGTCTCTGATATCCTGTATATTTATCATGTCTCTGATATCCTGTATATTTATCATGTCTCTGATATCCTGTATATTTATCATGTCTGATATCCTGTATATTTATCATGTCTGATATCCTGTATATTTATCATGTCTGATATCCTGTATATTTATCATGTCTCTGATGTCCTGTATATTTATCATGTCTTTGATATCCTGTATATTTATCATGTCTCTGTGGAACAGCCTATCTATTAGGTACAGTAGATGGCGCCTAATGAAAATGAGTAGCCTGTCAGCATAGTAGTCAGCAAATATATTGTGGTATTGGACCACTTTTTGCAGTGGTTCAGTACTATCTTTTGGTAGATCATCTAAAGATGTCCATTGAGTGCGACCCGTAGTTTTACCTGGTCAGGTCACACGGTCAGGATAGACTCCTGGCCCCACACAACACTAAACTAAACTCCTGGTACACAACACCACGTGTCTGTTGTCAATCACAACATCCCTGATAAAAGTCTTTATTACGCAGCCCGTCTCTTCAGGGTATGTGAGTGATGGAATGGCGTCCTCTCAGGCCTGTGGCCAGGCAGGCCGCTTTGAAATACATCATTGAACAATAGCAACCCTGATCCTGTGACCCTCACTATGTTTGGAAAGGTCAAATAATCCTAATATGTGTCTCATGTCTTCTTTGATTTACAAACGTTGTTAAAACATAATGGCTGACTGACTGTTCTCTGAGGAGACCTTGAAGTATAAAGCGAGACTGAATGTGGATACAATGACCCGCCAGCTTATCGCTGAGGTACTCTCTGAAATACTTTATAATACCCAGAAGAAGCAAAGTAATTAATAAGTAAGTAAGTAATTTGTCAATCACCTAGCAAACTCTTAATTGATTGACCTTATCCTGACTAACCGTCCCTATAGTGGTGTTTTTGCAAATGATATCAGCGACCACTGCCTTTTTGCTTGCATTAGAGATACCAAATTGAAAAACTCTGTCCCTCGTATAATTGTGAAGACAAATTTTTAAGTAATTCTCGCCCCAGGCGTTCCTTCATGATCTATATTATTTAGAGCTTGTTTCTCTTCGGTGCATACCAGACCCTGTTTGGGGACTTTAATTTTTTCATCCATTTTTACCTCTCTGGCTGAATCATTTGCCCCTTTTAAGCAACTCAGAGTCAAAAACTGAGCTAACCCATGGTACTCTCATGTACTCTCAGACCTCCTCTTGATAAGAAAGCAAGCCTGGGCCAAGGCTAAACAAACTGCATTAGCATCGAACAGCCCCCGTGATATGCAACCTTTCAGGGAAGTTAGGAACCAATATGCACAGGCAGTCAGGAAAGCCAAGGCTGGCTTTTTCAAGCAGAAATGTGCTTCTTGTCACACAAACTCCAAAAAGTTCTGGGACACTGTAAAGTCCATGGAGAATAAGAGCACCTCCTTCCAGCTGCCCACTGCACTGAGGATAGGAAACTCTGTCACCACCGATAAATCCACTATAATTGAGAATTTCAATAAGCATTTTTCTACGGCTGGCCGTGCTTTCCACCTGGCTACCCCTACCCCGGTCAACAGCCCTGCACCCCTCACAGCAACTCGCCCAAGCCTCCCCCATTTCTCCTTTTCCCAAATCCAGTTAGCTGATGTTCTGAAAGAGCTGCAAAATCTGGACCCCTACAAATCAGCCGGGCTAGACAATCTGGACCATTTCTTTATAAAATGATCTGCCGAAATTGTAGCAACCCCTATTACTAGCCTGTTAAACCTCTCTTTTGTGTCGTCTGAGATTCCCAAAGACTGGAAAGCAGCTGCGGTCATCCCCCTCTTCAAAGGGGGAGACATTCTTGACCCAAACTTTTACAGACCCATATCTATCCTACCCTGCCTTTCTAAGGTCTTCGAAAGCCAAGTTATCAAACAGATTACCGACCATTTCGAATCCCACCGTACCTTCTCCGCTATGCATTCTGGTTTCAGAGCTGATCATGGGTGCACCTCAGCCACGCTCAAGGTCCTAAACGATATCATAACCGCCATCGATAAGAGACATTACTGTGCAGCCATATTCATTGACCTGGCCAAGGCTTTCGACTGTCAATCACCACATCCTTATCAGCAGACTCAACAGCCTTGGTTTCTCAAATGATTTTTTTATTTTCATTTTATTTTACCTTTATTTAACCAGGTAGGCAAGTTGAGAACAAGTTCTCATTTACAACTGTGACCTGGCCAAGATAAAGCAAAGCAGTTCAACACATACAACAACACAGAGTTACACATTGGAGTAAACAAACACACAGTCAATAATACAGTAGGAAAAAACAAACAAATCTATATACAATGTGTGCAAATGAGGTTCACAAATTACTTCTCCGATAGAGTTCCGATAGAGTTCAGTGTGTCAAATCGGAGGGCCTGTTGTCCGGACTTCTGGCAGTCTCTATGGGGGTACCACAGGGTTCAATTCTCGGGCCGACTCTTTTCTCTGTATATATCAACAATGCCGCTCTTGCTGCTGGTGAGTCTCTGATCCACCTCTATGCAGACGACACCATTCTGTATACTTCTGACCCTTCTTTGGACACTGTGTTAACTACCCTTCAGACGAGCTTCAATGCCATTCAACTCTCCTTCCGTGGCCTCCAACTGCTCTTACATGCAAGTTAAACTAAATGCATGCTCTTCAACCAATCGCTGCCCGCATCCTGCCCGCCTGTCCAGCATCACTACTCTGGACAGTTCTGACTTAGAATACGTGGACAACTACAAATACCGAGGTGTCTGGTTAGACCGTAAACTCTCCTTCCAGACTCACATCAAAAACCTCCAATCCAAAATTAAATCTAGTTTTGTCACCAAAGCCCCATATTCTACCCACCACTGCGACCTGTACGCTCTCGTGGGCTGGCCCTCGCTTCATACTCGTCGCCAAACCCACTGGCTCCAGGTCATCTACAAGTCCTTGCTAGGTAAAGCCCCACCTAACCTCAGCTCGCTGGTCACCATAGTAGCACCCACCCACAGCACGCGCTCCAGCAGGTATATCTCACTGGTCACCCCCAAAGCCAATTCCTCCTTTGGCCGCCTTTCCTTCCAGTTCTCTGCTGCCAATGACTGGAACGAACTACAAAAAGCACTGAAACTGGAGACACTTATCTCCCTCACTAGCTTTAAGCACTAGCTGTCAGAGCAGCTCACAGATCACTGCACCTGTACATAGCCCATCTGTAAATATATCCCAACCAACTACCTCATCCCCTACCGTATTTATTTATTTATTTATCTTGCTCCTTTGCACCCCAGTATTTCTATTTTGCACATTCATCTTCTGCACATCTACCATTCCAGGGTTTAAATGCTATATTGTAATTACTTTGCCACCATGGCCTGTTTCTTGCCTTAACTCCCTTATCTTACCTAATTTGCAAACACTGTATATAGATTTGTTTTTCTACTGTATTATTGACTGTTTGTTTGTTTACTCCATGTGTAACTCAGTGTTGTTGTATGTGTTGAACTGCTTTGCTTTATCTTGGCCAGGTCGCAGTTATAAATGAGAACTTGTTCTCAACTTGCCCACCTGGTTAAATAAAGGTAAAATAAAATGTAAAAAAATAAAGGGGGGCTCCAAGGTTCGATACTAGGCCCACTACTGATAATACTGGAGGCCCTTTCGGTCTCCACTGAGTTGGGCAAAGCTGCGTAAAAACATTTTTGCGCCCTTCATGTGGAACAACTTACAGAGCTCTCTGAAATGAGATGTTCTGATCCCCCTTGGTCAGTGCAGAGTAGAGACCTCTATGTTGATAAATGTGTCTGTTTTTCTTAATATGTTTTGTAATTTTGTATGTTGTATATTGTTTGTGTATAATGTATTTATGCAGGGCTCATCTGTAAAAGAAATCCTATTCTCAGTATGACTTCCCTGTCAAAATAAAAGTATTTTTTTTATATAAGTAGTGTAACTAGGTACTTTAAAAGTGGTTCAAAAAGTCACATTTTTGTCATGATCAGAGGTATTTATTTGTTCCAGACATTACATAGATACACAGAAATTACATAACTTAAAATAACTCAAAGGACATTACAGAGTTGTTCCACCAATTCGGTGCCTTTTGTAAAGTAAAACTTAGTCTCCAAAATATACTGAAATGGTGAAATTTGGATACTGCACTTTTAGTGTAAGAGCTGTTTGAAAAGACCGCCTGAAATGTCAGCTTGGATGGGTGGTGGATTTGGACATATAAGTTAATAGACCAATAAAGAACAGAGTTTGTCCTCCTCTCTGACAACAACAGCTAGTTTTCATGTTACACATCTCTCCCATTAGTTTCCTCCAATGAGGCCCCTCTCTCAGACCACTCCCAGACAGTCCTCGCAAAATTGTTGTTTGAGAAATTGCATTTAGCTAAAAAGCTATTTTTGTTTATTGTTGACCATTTTAATTGAAAACAATCACAGTACTTACATGTTAGCTAGAGATGATTTGATATTGAGATAAAAACAGCTTAATTGGACCTTTAAATCAGCCAAAAATCCCAGTGTGACAAGGGCAATGGACGCTTGTTTTTTGCAACAGGTTAAGTGGGTAAAATCTTCCTAAAAGTCACAGAGATTGCACAGAGGGACATGTCAAAATGGTGAATTCAGATTTATTGAATACTCCATGTGGTCTATACTAAAGGGCACTTCATTTAATATAACAGGCTTTTAAAATGCAATATTGGTGCAAAATTTCGACTTAAAATATCAAAGGGACACCAATATACATGTAATACGGGTATAAATGAGAACTACAATGTAAATATACTACAACCAATGTCGTTATTGCCTTACAATAATAACAAGGTAGTTTAGTATTTTCCTCTTCTTGATGTCTCCCTGACTGTGATGATTAATTCAAGAGATAGCACAAGATTTTGGCAACTAAGCCATTTTTAATTGCCAGAATCTCACACTATCCCTTTTAAGGGTTAGGTGTGAGATACACTATCCCTTTTTTCATACACTATCCCTTTTAAGGGTTGTGTATGAGATACACAATCTCATACACAAAGTTATCTGTAAACTATTCTAAAATATAGATACAGTGGGGCAAAAAAGTATTTAGTCAGCCACCAATTGTGCAAGTTCTCTCACTTAAAAAGATGAGAGAGGCCTGTAATTTTCATCATAGGTACACTTCAACTATGACAGACAAAATGAGGAAAAAATCCAGAAAATCACATTGTAGGATTTTTATGAATTTATTTGCAAATTATGGTGGAAAATAAGTATTTGGTCACATACAAACAAGCAAGATTTCTGGCTCTCACAGACCTGTAACTTCTTCTTTAAGAGGCTCCTCTGTCCTCCACTCGTTACCTGTATTAATGGCACCTGTTTGAACTTGTTATCAGTATAAAAGACACCTGTCCACAACCTCAAACAGTCACACTCCAAACTCCACTATGGCCAAGACCAAAGAGCTGTCAAAGGACACCAGAAACAAAATTGTAGACCTGCACCAGGTTGGGAAGACTGAATCTGCAATAGGTAAGCAGCTTGGTTTGAAGAAATCAACTGTGGGAGCAATTATTAGGAAATGGAAGACATACAAGACCACTGATAATCTTCCTCGATCTGGGGCTCCACGCAAGATCTCACCCGTGGGGTCAAAATGATCACAAGAACGGTGAGCAAAATCACAGAACCACTCGGGGACCTAGTGAATGACCTGCAGAGAGCTGGGACCAAAGTAACAAAGCCTACCATCAGTAACACACTACGCCGCCAGGGACTCAAATCCTGCAGTGCCAGACGTGTCCCCCTGCTTAAGCCAGTACATGTTCAGGCCCGTCTGAAGTTTGCTAGAGAGCATTTGGATGATCCAGATGAGGATTGGGAGAATGTCATATGGTCAGATGAAACCAAAATAGAACTTTTTGGTAAAAACTCAACTCGTCGTGTTTGGAGGACAAAGAATGCTGAGTTGCATCCAAAGAACACTATACCTACTGTGAAGCATGGGGTGGAAACATCATGCTTTGGGGCTGTTTTTCTGCAAAGGGACCAGGACGACTGATCCGTGTAAAGGAAAGAATGAATGGGGCCATGTATCGTGAGATTTTGAGTGAAAACCTCCTTCCATCAGCAAGGGCATTGAAGATGAAACGTGGCTGGGTCTTTCAGCATGACAATGATCCCAAACACACCGCCTGGCAACGAAGGAGTGGCTTCGTAAGAAGCATTTCAAGGTCCTGGAGTGGCCTAGCCAGTCTCCAGATCTCAACCCCATAGAAAATCTTTGGAGGGAGTTGAAAGTCCGTGTTGCCCAGCGACAGCCCCAAAACATCACTGCTCTAGAGGAGATCTGCATGGAGGAATGGGCCAAAATACCAGCAACAGTGTGTGAAAACCTTGTGAAGACTTACAGAAAACGTTTGACCTCTGTCATTGCCAACAAAGGGTATATAACAAAGTATTGAGATAAACTTTTGTTATTGACCAAATACTTATTTTCCACCATAATTTGCAAATAAATAAATTAAAAATCCTACAATGTGATTTTCTGGATTTCTTTTTCTCATTTCGTCTGTCATAGTTGAAGTGTACCTATGATGAAAATTACAGGCCTCTCTCATCTTTTTAAGTTGGAGAACTTGCACAATTGGTGGCTGACTAAATACGTTTTTGCCCCACTGTATATACTGTGTATTAAACAAATATTTTCTTGATGTATCTATTACTTATATTTATTGTCCAGCATCAAACAGCTTATTTCATCCCAGACATGGCATCCACATTGTTTCGCAAGTCAGTTACCTCCTCTATCTATGAATAAGGTAACAATTCTTCTCAGCAATGAGCCACAACACAAAGCATAAAATATATATTGAGAAATATATTTGCAATGAAAATTCAAAATATATATATTGACATTATGTATGTACACTGAGGGAAAAAAGTATTTGATCCCCTGCTGATTTTGTACGTTTGCCCACTGACAAAGAAATGATCAGTCTATCATTTTAATGGTAGGTTTATTTGAACAGTGAGAGACAGAGTAACAACAAAAGAATCCAGAAAAACGCATGTGAAAAATGTTATAAATTGATTTGCATTTTTACCCTTCAGCTCAACTATCTTCAGATTCAGATTCTCAATCTATGGGAAATAGAGCGTAATAAAGTATATTGAGTATATAAATAACAAACCCTAGCCTATACAAAGCATTAATAATGTTAATGCATGCGGTAGTGTTTTACACAGAGTTTGTGTATGTAAATGTTTACGTATACATGTATATAAGTACCTCTTTGTCATTCTTGGACACCATCATTGCAATGGCATACCTCTCTTCATGTACAACATGGATGTTATGGTGCAGCTCTCTACACAGTGCCTGTGCAGAACTTAGATAGGATGACAGGCAGAGTACTGCATCCTATCAATTATGTTCCACTTAGGCTCATGATTGATTGAATCAATTAACCCCTGTGACCTATGACCTTTGTCCTATGATCCCTGGGACATACCTTTAGGTCAACCAGAGCCAAACCAGAGAACTTAAGAGGAGGAACTCTTTCACTCTTTCACTCAGAGCCTCTTCTTCTCTTTCTCCGCTACCAGCATCACTCCTGCCTTTTTCAGCAGTTTGGTCTGAAATAATAGGAGGAATATTAATAATTATAATGTAATTATAATAGAATGCATGATTTATGCCACTAAGTATCTCCTATCAAATAAAGACATGTTATCACAAATATAAATTACGTCCTAGGCCTCCTGAGATCTATTTGACTGTGTTGTTATCCGTGTTATAAAGTGGTGATACAGGAGCAGATAAGAATGGTTTCCTATGTGTAATATTTGTGTCTTGTATAGTTGTGAGGATTGTTGATTCTTTATTTAACTAGTCAAGTCAGTTAAGAACAAATTCTTATTTACAATGACGGTCTACCCCATCCAAACCCGGACGACGCTGGGCCAATTGTGCGCCGCCTTATGGGACTTCCTATCACGGCCGGTTGTGATACAGCTTGGAATCGAACCAGGGTCTGTAGTGACACCTCTCGCACTGAGATGCAGTGACTTAGACCACTGCACCACTCAGGATTGGGGAAAACAATAGCTTTAGAGCCGGTCAGCGGGATGCAGCGATCTTCGGCTTCAGTAATTATGCGTAACAAAATTATGAAATTATAGATGTATAATTGATTTTCCCCTGGTCTGTGAAGAACATGATCATAGAGAACAATGGAGAACTAAACAATAAGTTAATGATAAAGAAGGTTCTGCGCAATAAAAAATTAAAACATCCTTTAAAAACACATAAAAATCATATGCCTCAGACATGATGGATCATCCTTTTGTTTACTGATAGACTGCCAAACGCCCACAATTTAGATTAGATTGAATTAGATTAAAATAACTAACATTGTCCTTGCTTTGAAGACAACTTACAGTAGACACATATCTGAATCTAAGAATCAGATCAATTAGTCTGTAGCCTCAACTCATCAACTATGGCTTCATGTCAGGCTAAGTGTGACTGGTAAAAGGAGTCAGGCGCAGTAGAGCAGAAATGCATGTACAAGGTATTTTAAGAGACGCACCAGTACCAAAAATACAATCTATCAGGTGCGGGGAAAATACCTGTCACAAAAACACTACGGGCGTAAAAATATAACAAATCCCGATAACAAAACCAGCCTTCAGAAATGCCAGAACATAAACAATCACACAAACATGGGGGAAACAGAGGGTTAAATAATGAACATGTAATTGGGGAATTGAAACCAGGTGTGAAACAACAAAACAAATGGAAATTGAAAAATGGATCGGCAATGGCTAGTAGACCGGTGACGTCGACCGCCGAACGCCGCCAGAACAAGGAGAGGGACCAACTTCGGCGGAAGTCGTGACACTTCATTTCTGGGATAATTGCCAAAAGCATCTGCACGTAGAATGGAAGACTGTGTTTGCTTCACAACCCTGTGTATTTCTCCTATATCAAGCCTCTGGTTGAGTGATGCCCATGCAGCTGAAGCTAAAGATGTGAACTATTCAAGTAATGGAATGCTAACACGCAGGCACTTAGCCTTTAAATTAGCAACAGGCCATGCCTGAGTACTATAGATTGTTGAAAGAAATGTACTTGAAATATATTTTTGAGAGGCATACTGTACATCTGATCCTATTTCATAAAGATATTTTTCTTCTCCAGAATGTGTCTAAATAACAATGGTAGACATTAGTCAATTGTGAATATGACATATTATAATATATATTGATATTCAATATTTAATTTGGAATATTAAATATAGTATACGAAAAATGAAACTGCATGTATATAATGCTTCAAACGTACCTGATATTGGAATATAAAATTATATATAATTAACTTCATATCTTGATATCTGATCTCAGAGTATGCTCCCATGCCACATCAGATACTAAACAAACATACCTTTTTTCTCTGCAGGAAGAAAACCTGGAAGAGTGAGCTATTCAGAGTGAGCTTCACTGGTCGAAAATACGATAACCAGACAGTAGGATAACTAGACAGTAGGATAACTAGACAGTAGGATAACTAGACAATAGGATAACCAGCCAATAGGATAACTAGACAATAGGATAACCAGACAGTAGGCTAACTAGACAGTAGGCTAACTAGACAGTAGGATAACTAGACACTAGGATAACTAGACACTAGGATAACTAGACAATGTGGTAACTAGACACTAGGATAACTAGACACTAGGATAACTAGACAATAGGATAACTAGACAATGTGATAACTAGACACTAGGATAACTAGACACTAGGATAACTAGACAATGTGGTAACTAGACACTAGGATAACTAGACACTAGGATAACTAGACAATAGGATAACTAGACAATGTGATAACTAGACACTAGGATAACTAGACAATGTGATAACTAGACACTAGGATAACTAGACAATGTGATAACTAGACAATGTGATAACTAGACACTAGGATGACTAGACAATGTGTTAACTAGACAATAGTATAACTACACAATAGGATAACTAGACAGTAGGATAACTAAACAATGTGATAACTAGACAATAGGATAACTAGACAATGTGGTAACTAGACACTAGGATAACTAGACAATGTGGTAACTAGACACTAGGATAACTAGACAATGTGTTAACTAGACAATAGTATAACTAGACAATAGGATAACTAGACAATGTGATAACTAGACACTAGGATAACTAGACAATGTGGTAACTAGACACTAGGATGACTAGACAATGTGTTAACTAGACAATAGTATAACTACACAATAGGATAACTAGACAGTAGGATAACTAAACAATGTGATAACTAGACAATAGGATAACTAGACAATGTGGTAACTAGACACTAGGATAACTAGACAATGTGGTAACTAGACACTAGGATAACTAGACAATGTGTTAACTAGACAATAGTATAACTAGACAATAGGATAACTAGACAATGTGATAACTAGACACTAGGATAACTAGACAATGTGGTAACTAGACACTAGGATAACTAGACACTAGGATAACTAGACACTAGGATAACTAGACACTAGGATAACTAGACAATGTGGTAACTAGACACTAGGATAACTAGACAATGTGTTAACTAGACAATAGTATAACTAGACAATGTGATAACTAGACAGTAGGATAACGAGACAATAGGATTACTAGACACTAGGATAACTAGACAATAGGATAACTAGACAATAGGATAACTAGACAGTAGGATAACTAGACAGTAGGATAACTAGACAATGTGATGACTAGACACTAGGATGACCAGACACTAGGATAACTAGACCCTAGGATAACTAGACCCTAGGATAACTAGACACTAGGATAACTAGACAATAGGATAACAAGACAGTAGGATAACTAGACAATGTGATAACTAGACACTAGGATAACTAGACGCTAGGATAACTAGACACAAGGATAACTAGACAGTAGGATAACTAGACAGTAGGATAACTAGACAATGTGATAACTAGACACTAGGATGACTAGACACTAGGATAACTAGACACTAGGATACCTAGACACTAGGATACCTAGACAATAGGATAACAAGACACTAGGATAACTAGACACTAGGATAACTAGACACTAGGATAACTAGGCACTAGGATAACTAGACAATGTGATAACTAGACACTAGGATGACTAGACACTAGGATAACTAGACAATAGGATAACTAGACAGTAGGATAACTAGACAGTAGGATAACTAGACAGTAGGATAACTAGACAATGTGATAACTGTCCTGACGAACCAGGCTATAACATCTAAACACTATATCATGAGTGTAGAACTACCCCAATAAAAAAGTCCCCAATGTCAGGTCCCCTACTACACTCCAGTGTTCAGCCCTAGATGGGATGAGAGGGTGTTGTTCTGGAAACATCTTTCCACAGTTATAAAAAATGAGACACCAGACTGCAAAACTATCAAGCTCTATTTATTAAATAGCGGAGTGGCATTTACATTCATATCAAATAAATAAATAACTTTTAAACCATTCAGTCAAAGGAAGCAGTGTGTACACCAATTCTGTACATTCAGTCAAATTAAATGTATGTAGGCTACACCAAGTCTGTACATCAAAATAACCTGGCTTCACTCTCTCAATAGCGATCATCTTTTTATATTTTGCTAAATCAACTGAAAATATACAACTCTTTAGATACTGTACAGATAATATCATCACATTCCTGGCTTAGCGTGTCCTCTGACCTGAAATATCTATTCAGATGATATTGACAGTTATCCATCCACCTACAGAACTACAATCCCTTACAGAAAAACACATGAATTTCACATGTGATCACATGTGACGTTAATGTGATAACATGAAACTACACATGTGAAAATATGATCTCAAGTGAAATAAATGTGACAACATGAGGATGCAAATTGCAACATGTGATGCCATGACACTACACCTGTGACAACATTTGAACGTTTTTCACATGTAAAACTGCAAATTCAATTTTCACATGTGAATGTTTCTTACATGTGAACTTGCAGTTCAACATATGCTGGTCATCCAGTATCACCAACAGTACACATTTTTATTGTGACCATGGACAAGCACACCTCATTCAACTCATTGAGGGCTTGAGGACTAGCTGAATCAGGTGTGCTTGTCCAGGGTCACAATAAACATGTATTGTTGGGGGTACTGGAGGACCAGGGTTAAGAAAGACTGGTGTAAAGTAAGATATAGGTTTAATGTGATGCAGCTTGCATCATATGTCATGACAACAATAGAAGGGTTGGCTACACGTTCTGCTATACAGAATGGGACCAGGCTAGTGAACCACATTACCGTGCACTTAGTTAGCACTTATTCCACATACTCTTATAAGGAGTGGACTGAGAATGTTTTGTAGGTGGATAATGAATGACCTCGGTCAATTGAAATCATCATATTATCCTAAAATAGAAGTCAATGATGAAGACTGTGACAAATTCGATTTTCACATGTGAAAATGCAATTCCACATGTGAAATGTTCACATGTTAAAATGCTGAATTTAATATTCACATGTGAAAGTTTTTAATATGTGGAACTGCAAATTTCACATGTGAATGCAAATTTCACAAAATGTTATTCTCCTCACGTGTGAAAATCTGGTGTTAACATATGAACTCTAAATTTAATATATATGGTTTCACATGTGAAACTGCACATTTCACATGTTTTTTTTTGTTAGGGAAGTAATGAAATGGTAGGGGGGTTTTAAGGTACGCTGTTCAGTTAAAATAGTGTAAAAATCTTTAATCAATAGAAATATGACTACATTTTACATCATCACTTAGTACTGACTTTTCAATATGACCCCAACTGGGTATTGGGGGTACGTTGATCTTTCTGCTGCGCCACAAAGTCTGTACCATTCTCAGAAATCCCCTATACATTCATTACCTATAATACATCTCTGCACTTATTAAAAGAGTGCCATCTGCACTGCTATTTTAGTTATCATTTAATCTGACTATTCTCTCATCATTGATTTAGTTGACTTATTTCAGCAATTTGAGGGTTTTCTGTATAGTTGTCTAACGTTGGTGAATCACTATGATCAATATAATAGATTTTCTTGAGCGTATTATACAAAGCTAAGATTAACTTTGAAGTCCAAAGTGTAGGAATACAGGTGAAATCAGTCATTGATACAGACATGGTGGCATGGCAGGAGGGTGAGAACATGTTGAATAATAATTACTGTATAAATAAACCACAGGAGGTTGGTGGCACCTTAATTGGGGAGGATGGGCACGTGTTAATGGCTGGAGCAGAATAGGTGGGAAGGTATCAACAACATAAAACACAAGGTTTCCATGGTTTCCATTTGTTTGATGCCATTCCATTCGCTCCGTTCCAGCCATTATAAATGAGCCGTCCTCCCCTCCACTGAAATAAACATGCACAATATAATAATGTGTGTCAAATATGGAAGTTGAAAACACTGCAACTATTTTGTGACAAATTATTGTATGCAGGGCATCATCACCTGTGAAATCTCATGTGAAAAATATACACAAGTGAACATTTGAATCCACATGTGAAACTTCATGTGAAATATAATCACATGTGAAGTGTTCCAAAACAACATTGGTTCACATGTGAAAGATTATGTGATCACGTGAAAATCCACGTGAAACTTAATGTGAAATATCATCACATGTGAAGTGTTCGAAAACCACATTGTTTCACAATAAACTTTTACATGTGCAAAACGTGGAAATGTCACAAGTGATTTTTTCCACTTGAAATCATGTGGTTTTTCCATAAGGGATACTACCAATGTATCATAAATAATTGATTCTATCAACACATAATTTATAACACAACTATCTATAATATATCTACAATATATCATATCAACAATATTCCCTGTGAACTAGCAAACTCTCATATCACATTAAACAGGGGACACACACGTAACATTGACATGGTTGACATGATTCTTTATAAAATTCATTTCCTATGACAACATGAAATTCACATCTCTTCTAGGACTGACCTCCTCTCTCTCTTCTTCGTGGGTTCTTACAGTCTTGGCATACTCCTCTCTTAATGGTGGTTACAACATGACCCTGCAATAATATTAGAATCGGAATAGAGATGAGAATAAGAATTAAATGAAGAAGGTTTGTTTTTAAGCACTCCTTGACAACATATCATAAATGCAAGTGCACCCCTAAAGCAGGTGTGTCTGCGAGTTTTTCCTTTCAATTAAGACCTAGACAACCAGGTGAGGGGAGCTATTTACTAATTAGTGACCTTAATTCATCAATCAAGTACAAGGGAGGAGTGAAAACCTTCAAACTCTCGGCCCTCCGGGGAATTAGTTTGACACGTGTTCTAAAGTGTAGTTTAGCTAATGTTGCTAAACATAATCAATACCTGCTTATTTTCCAGCATCAAACAGCTTCTTTCTGCCCTCCATGCCAGACATGGCATCCACATTCTTACGCCAGTCAGTCACCTCTTCTTTCTGAGGAGACCAGATATCATATCATTAGGTTTGATTAAAAAAATACTATCAGATACTGTATTTTCTGTTTTTCATGGACCCTTGGAAGATTATGGTTGCATCCCAAATGGCACCCTATTCCCTATTTAGTGCACTACTTTTGACCCCTATTCTCTATATAGTGCACTACTTTTGACCCCTATTTCCTATATACCAGAGAGCACTATATTGGGAATAAGGTGCCATTTGGGACAGCCTTAGACCTCATTGTGGTCTAAAAACAAACAAACCTTCTCCTCTTCCTTCTTGACTTTCTTGAGGCCAGATGTGAAGTCAGCCTTCATTTTGCCAGTGTCAGCCACGGCTCCCGACAAGGCGTCGGCGGCAGACTTTTTCACCCTCTTCAGAGTGGGCTTCTTTGACCCCTTAATCTCATCGATCTTCTGGTTCAGCGACTGAATCTGTGGACAGCGTTGATGATGTGCTGCTTTTTAGTGTCTGTTATTTTTGTTGTGTATTTATTGGTGTTGTTTGTATGGCTGGTGCAATCAGATCAGATCTCCCTTAAAAGGGATTAATAAAGTACAATCTTATCTTATCTAGCATGTGTCCAATCAGTCAATTGCTATTGCTGTTAATTATTAGGAATACTTTCCTTCGCATGGAGGCACAAGACAGGGGTGTACACTCTCACCGCTTTTTATTTAATATAGATAGGAATGTAATAATTTAATTACTGTAAGATACATTCTATAGGATGAGTCATGATGATGGACAGGTTTTTGGTTGGGTGAATATATCAAACACAATAACAGAGAACTTAGCATACCTCTAAATCATTTTTCCCCACTTTGATTTCCATGTCATATCGTGTCTCATCTACGATATCAATCTTTTTGTGTAGGTCTTTACAAAGGTCCTGCAAGAATATGATATCATGTAGAAAAGACAACCAACAACACATTCGTTACAGATAACGGTATTATTGAAATTACAGGTTATTTAAAATATTTAGCCAATCAATTGCAAAAGAAAGAGTTTATAGTGTATAGAGAATTCTATAAATTCTATATTAGCAGATTTGTTGAGTAAAATATTTTCATGGAGGATTCTCCATCTATAACCACCTCCTAATATGGATGATATACTGGAATATATTTTATAGTATGTATGGTGTATTATAGATATATTAAGTATTATAGATATATTAAGGCCTACCTGTAGCTCCTGCACAGACAGGCCAGACAGTTTGAGGGGTGGGGCTCTCTCATTCAGAGCACTCTCTCTTTCACGTTTCTTGTCCGCAAACTCAGCCACCAGCATTATCCCTGCCTTTTTCAGCAGTTTGGTCTGAGGAAAGACAACACCAGCAGTTAACCCCTGCCAATTTTCCTTCTCACAGAATGACACAGATTTGTGTTTTACACCAACAGTTAATCACTTTTAATGTGCATTTGGTATAAAGGTAAACATCTCTTTTCAATTGAAGTTAACACTGTTTATCATGTATTAGCATTCATTCTCAATAAAAGGTGTAGCTGCACTCTCAAAAAAAAAACTTAAATAGTACTTTGGCTGTTCCTTTTTGGTTGCAGGTAGAACCCAGGTAGAACCCTTTTTGATTCCATGTAGAATACTATCAACTGAGGATTCTACCTGGAACCAAAAAGGGTTATCCTATGGGGACAGCCGAAGAACCCTTTTTGAAACCTTTTTTTCTAAGCGTGTGTAAGGGTAACTGAGCGGTTCTAAATTAGTGGTTGTCCCCAATAGTGGTTGTTCCCGTACTAAATTAGCAGTTGACCCCAAATAGCGGTTGTCCATATCCGGCTTGAAGGACCAATAAGCAGCCAGACAGTCGAAATAAGGGACAACCTAGGGATTCAAAGGGTAGGTCCATGTCTGAAGACCTGGAGTCTTTAACACTCAGGATTCAATATGTATCCATATTGTAGGGGTACATGCAGATAACTAAGGCCTCCTTGTTTCAGTGGATTCTGTCATCGACCTACTACTGTCATCAACACAGCGAGGCCTGAGAGTGAAACCTACCTTTAGGAGCAGCCGGCGTGTTGCCGAATACTTTGGCTTTTTCTGAAAGAGACAAAACATTTTCACCATAGACAATATACACCACTGACCTCTGTATATAAGCAACTGCTTTAGATGTGATGATGGAGATAAAGAACAAAGTACTCACCGGTCTTTTTAACCATTGGTAAAAAAAAACAAGACAAGAGCAGTTTATTGACTGTACATAACATACATTTTGACCAAGCTTTGGATCAAGAGAGGTTAAAGTCACTACTCACCCTTCAGACATGGCTGCTGTTGGTCAGGTTACCTGAGGAACCGATTCAAACAAGCGGTAAAAGCTTTATGGAACATTTATGCTGATACAGTAATCTCCCACAGATCATTTAATGATTACAGTTAGGCCTGGTTGTCCCATAGGACGTGATGGGGACAAAATGTCAGTGTGCTTACACCATGGGATAATACTTCCCTTTGCTAAGGTTGTGTGAGAACTCCTGTCTGGCTATATTTGTGTAGCACATTTCTCCCATGCTTTCCTTTGGCCCAGATAGACGCCAAGTAGCAGCTGTGGCCTTGGTTATGCCAGTCAAAGGACTGGCAATAGAAGTCCTGTCGATAGAAGACCTGACAGGAAAGAGGTTTTGGCAGGACACTGAGGATGATCTAGCTGTTTTCCCATCTCTCTCTTTCTTCTGTTTCTTTCTGTCTCTGGTAGGAAACAGATTTAATGTGACTCTCCTTTTAACTTCCTTGTTACACATGGCGGCTTGTGTTGAAATATAGCAGAGAGAACCTTGCTGACACAGTGAAAAATATCTTGTTGTTGAAATATTTGGATGAAAATAAAACATTATCTGCTATTTTTCCTTTTACCCTACACTCTTAGAAAAAACTGTTTAAAAAGGGTTCTTTGGCTGTCCCCATAGGAGAACCATTTTTGGTTCCATGTAGAACCCTTTTGGTTAACAAGTAGAAAGAACCCTTTTGGGAATCATGTAGAACCCTCTGTGGAAAGGGTTCTACATCAAACCCAAAAGGGTTCTACCTGGAACCAAAAAGGGTTCTTCAAAGAGTTATCCTATGGGGACAGCTGAAGAAACGTTTTAGGTTCTAGATAGCACCTCTTTTTCTATGAGTGTAGATAGAATGAGACATGAGAATTACAAGTTCTGTACCATAGCATGACAGTATAATGAAACCTAAATGCAAAATATGCAGCCTATGAAGCTAAGCCTGTCAATAACTGACAGTGTGCTCAAGTCAAGGTAAACCAGTAGAGGAAGAATGGCCTTTGACCCCAGATTCTTGACCACTAAAGAGGATTCAAGCTGTGAAGGGGTTGTAACCTGCCATCAGACTTTTGGCAATTGGGGTGTGTATAAACCTCAGGTTACATGTTCTTCTCTTTGGGGTGGCAGGTAGCCTAGTGGTTAAGAGCGTTGGGCCAGTAACGGTAAAGGTTGCTGGATCAAATCCCTGAGCTGACAAGGTAAAAATCAATCGTTCTGCCCCTAAACAAGGCAGTTAACCTACTGTTCCCCAGTAGGCCGTCATTGTAAATAAGAATTTGTTCTTAACTGACTTGCCTAGTTAAATAAAGGTAAAAATAAAATCAGTCAGTCATTCATGGTGTTGGCCCAGAGAGGGACAAAATAAGTCACACACGGTAGCTCTGTCTAAGACACACATACAACAAAAGCAGTGGCGTAACACAGATACCATGACGTAAATACGAACAGCAGCAGTAGTATCCGTGTCACAGCCGGTCACAATGACAAGCAATCTTCACTAATCCCCAGCATTAAAACAAAGGCTGCTCCACCGGCCTCAGCCCATTCATACAGTGTTGAGAGAGCCTGAAACGTAACTGCACTGCTGTCTCAATGTTACTATGCAGGAGCTACGGCTGGGCTCCGTTCTTCCTTCTACGGTATCTTGCAATGTCAGAAGTTTTACCGTTAAGTGGCCCTTTTTAATGTAAATCTGATTTACTTAAATTTTTTTCCTTCCAAATTCCAATACATAACTTTACAACAATACCCATTTAATTTTGCGTAATTTTATTACTTGATTATTGTATCAAACTTACCTTCAAGGTGAGGACAATCAGAGAGAGTGAGAGGAGTGTTGGAGGACAGAGGAGAGGAAAAGGTATTTTATGATTTGAGATGATAGCTTTATGGATTGAAAGCCTCGTGTGAATGGCTCACTAAAATAGACCCCCTGCAACGCCTCTCCTAGTCCTGACATTTAACATTTAATAGAATGCATCACTCTTTGTTCCCAACCTAGCACACATCCGTTCCTAGATGATGCACATGTAAAAGCTGTAAACAGTTCACACACATGAGCATACACTCAGTTACTCACGTGGCACACACTTATGTATATGCACACACGACACACACACACACACACACACACACACACACACACACACACACACACACACACACACACACACACACACACACACACACACACACACACACACACAGTACTATGAAACTACTTCTGAAAAAAATAATGCTTCTAACAAACTGGCAGAACAGTGTGATATCTAAGACCACCTGTTCTAAGAGCATAAACATGGAACCATCATCTGATGCCAGTTTCTCTAGCAAAATAGATTCTTAGGCACAAGGTCTAGCTAGAAATCATTGGTCAGGGTCATGAGTGCTCCACACAGGGATGATTGGCATGTATCATACTGTAAACAGAGATGCAGTGTAATAGAATACAATTTAAGCGACAATGTCTTTCAACACAGGTAATCCTTATGTGAAATATCAGCACATAGAGCTTCACACCAAATACTGTTATAAAGATCACCACCACCAATGTCCCTTTCTAGCTGTAACAAAACACTACTGTAACATCTATTTTTACTTTAACGATTTTGGATCAAAATAAACAAATACCATGATGGTGTCTGTCTAAACTGGATTGGAGTGTGCATTTGATTTGATACAATGCTCAGTGCTCACGCACTAGTACACCCTCATCTGTCAGAGGTAGGCAACCCTGGTCCTGGAGCGTCGCAGACACTTCATGTTTTTTATTTGAACCCGACCTGAAAGACCAGGTGTGTTGAATTTATGTAATCACTGAACTGATCAATGAGCTCAGTTGGTCAGGTGTGGTGCCTGGTTGGAACAGAATCCTGCAGTACCTTTACAACTCCAGGAACAGGGTTGCCCAGCCCTGATCTATGTAATGGTTCCAAATAGCAGCTAGAGGGCAGGTGTCAACCTTCAGCCTGGTCCCAGATCTGTTTGTGCCGTCTTGCTAACTTATACGGCCATAACAGTCATAGGAGTTGACAACTCAGCACAAACAGATCTGGGACCAGGCTAGTCAATCGTCCATAGTGTTATGTAAACTGATCTGACAAGAGCTTTGTCTACGTCCCAAATAGCACTTTCTTCCCTACATAGTTCACTATGGGCGCTGGTCAAAAGTTGTGCACTGTGTAGGGAATAGGATGCCATTTGGGACAGAGCTCTTAACTCGCTGTCAGTGAACAGTACAGAAACAGCTGTAAGAAGAGCCAGGACTGAACACACAATCCCTGGTCACAGATCAATCTTTAGGATTTAAGCCCCGATAATAAAACAACTGACGCTGGGACATTTGGGGTTCAGCGTAGATAAGCCGGCAACGTGTTTGTAGATCAGTGTTGAGCCTGTGAATGAGGTTGAGAATGTACACAGATCCTTTGGGGATTCGGCTGAGAGAACATTCCAACACATTTCCACATGGTGTTGATGAGTAACGGTGTATTCTCTGGATTAGGAGTAGTAGGACAGTTAAATATACAGTAATCAACACGTTCATTTTTATATATGAGTAATTGTATGTATTTTTATGAATACTAAGAGGTTTCAAAATCCAAACATTTATTTTTCTATACTGTAGAAATTTGACTATATACAGTCAGAAAGGCAGAGATTGGCTAATATTCATACGATCCAAATATACCGAAACCAATCCAGAATACTTGGTACAGGATCTGACTAGACAGGGCAAAGACATTTAGTTGGTGCTTCCCTCTAGTGGCTGATGTTTGATAAGAAAACAAATTCATTTGTCATTTCCTGCAAATTATGATGTTTATCAGTACAAATTCACCAGAGTCAGTACATTTACCTCAAAGCATTTCCTTGTTCATGCCTGCACATGTCCTCCTGTAAGCTACCTCATTCTCAGAATTGAAGGCTTCCCATTGTACCATCACAACACATCTCCAACACATGTTATCCTTATTGTGTACATAGACCTGCGTTTGAGGGACCTGCAAAACATTTCTTGAGGAGAATGGACCTGTACGGTGTTTGGTTGATCATCTTTGGACTGACTCTGACATCAACTCTCAGGGTTCTGGAATGGCCACCCCTGAACTGCACACAACAGGTATGTTTTAACCAACACAGTTGTTCTTTACTGTTATTAACTGTAAAAATGCATCGCAATTGATCAAAACACACTGTCAAAACACACTATGCCCACTGGAGAGCACCTGTCACGTGACACGTTCCACTCCATTGTATTTTACTAATTTGGTGCAATACAGCCAAACACACTTTGCAAATGTTTTATTGTTTGTTCATGTCTCAAGCATCTGCCTGCTAATAGTAGACATGTCCCAAGTTTCTATATAAAATATCACACGCGAGAAGGAAGTTAAATTATACATTTATTTTAAATTGACCTGTACTCAGAAGTGAATTGTGGTGAGTACATATCTATGGACTGATAAGGAGAGCGCACGCCAGTCACGTCACATATTTATCCAGCAGGTACTCAGGAATTTGGATGTTCTATTCTCATAGCCACTGAGGGTTTTTTCCTAATCTTTATTAATTTAATGTTTATGTGATGTTATTATGTTCTGAGATGTTGAAATGTATAGGCTAATATATTGAGAGTATTGATTATATAATAAGATAATGTCATTGAAGAAATACCTGTTTAGGTGCATTTTGGATTATACCAGTTTTAAGGGTTGGGTTTTTCATCTGTTCAGGTTGCTTATAGAGCTCCACAGTGGAGGTGTCATAATACCCATAAAGCCTAGTGGTCAAACAGGGAAATGGTTCCAATCGTTTTTCCACAATAAATTTTTCCCATAGGGGGATTTTAGAAACACAAAATAAGGGCTGTTTTTTGTATAGGTTTACCGCGGCATGACGTGACGTTTTGACAACCATGTAAATCTCTCGATCAAGGTGACTTTTATCAATATATTCAGCTCTATTTACTCTCAGATCAGAAAATGCTAACTAGCATCAAAGTAGACATCATGCAAGACTACAAATCCCTGCAAGCTCCTGCACGTCATCCCTAGCTGACACCTTTGCTAACAGGTATTGTGTCAATTTAAAAAACTTGCACAAAACAGTTTACAGAATTGTCAATTTAAAGAAATGTAGCCAATTTATTCATTACTAAATTTAGCTAACATTAGATAGTTAATCCAGTGATTCTTACCTTTGCCTGAGGGCTGTCCTTCACCGCAGGCAACGTGAGAAAAACATTTAAGCCTGTTAACCCTCGCAAGGCTGCCGGCCCAGATGGCATCCCTGGCCGTGTCCTCAGAGCATGCGCAGACAAGCTGGCTGGTGTGTTTATGGACATATTCAATCAATCCTTATCCCAGTCTTCTGTTCCCACATGCTTCAAGAGGGCCACCATTGTTATAAGGTAAGGTAACTGAGCTAAATGACTATCGCCCCCGTAGCACTCACTTCCGTCATCATGAAGTGCTTTGAGAGACTAGTCAAGGATCATATCACCTCCATCCTGCCAGACACCCTAGACCCACTCCAATTTGCTTACCGTCCCAATAGGTCCACAGACGACGCAATCACAGTCACACTGCACACTGCCCTAACCCATCTGGACAAGAGGAATACCTATGTAAGAATGCTGTTCATCAACTACAGCTCAGCATTTAACACCATAGTACCCTCCAAACTCGTCATTAAGCTCGAGACCCTAGGTCTCGACCCCGCCCTGTGCAACTGGGTCCTGGACTTCCTGACGGGCCGAGGGTAGGAAACAACATCTCCACCCCGCTGATCCTCAACACTGGGGCCCCACAAGGGTGCGTTCTCAGCCCTCTCCTGTACTCCCTGTTCACCCATGACTGCGTGGCCAAGCACGCCTCCAACTCAATCATCAAGTTTGCTTGATTACCAACAATGACGAGACGGCCTACAGGGAGGAGGTGAGGGCCCTCGGAGTGTGGTGTCAGGAAAATAACCTCTCACTCAACGTCAACAAAGCAAAGGAGATGATCGTGGACTTTAGGAAACAGCAGAGGGAGCACCCCCCTATCCACATCAACGGGACAGTAGTGGAGAAGGTGGAAAGTTTTAAGTTCCTCGGCATACACATCACGGACAATGGTCCACCCACACAGACAGCGTGGTGAAGAAGGCACAACAGCGCCTCTTCAACCTCAGGAGGCTGAAGAAATTTGGCTTGTCACCAAAAACACTCACAAACTTTTACAGATGCACAATCGAGAGCATCCTGTCGGGCTGTATTACCGCCTGGTATGGCAACTGCTCCGCCCACAACCGTAAGGCTCTCCAGAGGGTAGGTCCGCACAATGCATCACCGGGGGTAAACTACCTGCCCTCCAGGACACCTACACCACCCGATGTCACAGGAAGGCCAAAAAGATCATCAAGGACAACAACCACCCGACCCACTGCCTGTTCACCCCGCTATCATCCAGAAGGTGAGGTCAGTACAGGTGCATCAAAGCTGGGACCGAGAGACTTAGAAGCTGTTTTTATCTCAAGGCCATCAGACTGTTAAACAGCCATCACGAACATTGAGTGGCTGCTGCCAACATACTGACTCAAATCTCTAGCCACTTTAATAATAAAAAATTTGATGTAATAAATGTACCACTAGCCACTTTAAACAATGCCACTTTATACAATGTTTACATATCCGACATTACTCATCTCATATGTGTATACTGTACTCTAAACCATCTACTGCATCTTGCCTATGTCGTTCGGCCATTGTCTCAAATCTCGAGCCACTTTAAAATATAAACAATTGGATGTAATAAATGTACCACTAGCCACTTTAAACAATGCCACTTTATACAATGTTTACATATCCGACATTACTCATCTCATATGTATATACTGTACTCTAAACCATCTACTGCATCTTGCCTATGTCGTTCGGCCATCGACTCAAATCTCGAGCCACTTTAAAATATAAACAATTGGATGTAATAAATGTATCATTAGCCACTTTAAACAATGTCACTTTATATAATGTTTACATATCCTAAATTACTAATCTCATATGTATATACTGTACTCTATACCATCTACTGCATCTTGCCTATGCTGTTCGGCCATCGCTCATCCATATATTTATATGTACCTACTCTTATTAATTCCTTTACACTTGTGTGTATAAGGTAGTTGTTGTGAAATTGTTAGATTACTTGTTAGATACTACTGCATGGTCGGAAACCAGAAGCACAAGTATTTCACTACACTCGCATTAACATCTGCTAACCATGTGTATGTGACAAATCATGGCATTTGTAGTTCTTTTTGATAGCCACATTAGCAGATAATTAGCATTTCATTTTTGTGGGGAAAATACAGGTGAATATATTGATAAAAGTTACCTTGTCTTAGAGAGATTTACACGGTTATCAAAACGTCACGCCAGGGTACGCCTACACGAAACACAGACCTTATTTTAAGTGTTTCTAAAATCCCCTATGGGAAAAATGAATGGTGGAAAACAATTGGAACCATTTGATCTCTAGGTTTTATGGGTATTATGACTCATACTGTTGTACTCTATTCAGGTGAGTATTAGGCTGTTTGCCAGTGTTCGTCAACGTTTTGTAAATATCCACATATCCAGCTCACCTTCTGCACCTGGAAATCAATACCACAATTTTGTACCTGATCTGACTCTTTATGCTTCTCAATCGGACCGCCTGACAAGACTGCCTAGGGTTTGTTATCTACCACTCACTTCATTGTATTTATTGTAATAGCCTATTGCACAGCATACCTTTTTTTATTTTTGTTTTCCAGGATCTTCAATGCAGCGTTCAAATTAGTAAGTGTCATCTGACTATGGATAAAATATCTCGTCTTGATTGTTGTAAATATAGGTTACAGAGTTGGAAAAACCCAAGGGGGTCTCTGTATTATAAAACGGTAAATCATGACATGTGCAGTTGAACATATATATTGTTTAACATGTATTTTGTTCAATACATTTCAATATTTCAATGATGACACACACTGTAAATACAGATCATTCATTGTCATACCATCTACTGAATCTGCCAGATAACTGTTCAGATGAGGGCTGGATTAAACCTAGACACCAGGCGCCTAACGGTCCGCTGTGGCACTCACAGCAGAATGTGTTTGTGAGGAGAGGGGAGAGTGATGATCTGCTGCCCGTGATCTCTCTGAGCTGGAGCCTACAGGTCAATGGTAATATACACAGCGGTTCTTATTATTTGATAGGCAAATAAAACTAGATGCTTGCTTCTGCAGTTGTGCCCTTGAGCAAGGCATTTCATCCCTAATCTGTCCCTGGTACGCTGCACTGCGTTGTGGCAGAACCTGTGCTCTAACCGCTCCAACGATAAGGGAATGATCTTCTTCTTCTTTGATCTAATCAACAGGAGGTGCAGGCGACATCCGTGGGACCGAGGTGCACGTCCTTGAAGAGGCCAGTAATCAAAGCATATGTGTCCGATACATCTTCCATAACAAAATCCATAACATGATGACTAACTGGAGCCCGGTAAAACAATGATACTGATGTGAATCTAAGTGATGAATGGTTTGCTGAAAGGTAGAAATTAATAGTCAGATATTAAAATAACCTTCTGCTTTGTCAGACTGATATCAATTTACTTGACTTTCTTTTAGTGGACATTTTCCTTGGACAGAGTTGTGGTGGACCCTGAATACAAGTATTCCGTTTCGGTCTACAATTTACCAAAACCAGACCTGGGGAATTACAGACTTGGCAAAATCCTTACAATCCCAGGTGAGGCAGACATGGAAGTCGATAGAAAAGTTGATTAGGTTAAACTTCTGAATGTGCATTAAAATGTATACCTGTATGTTAACATGATCAGGATGCAAGGATCCAAGAATAAAAGCAGCCAAGGTGTGTTTGGAGAACGGTAAGGCTCACAATTACAGTCAGGTAATAGTTAATACATAAAGCAATCAAGGGCTTGGATATATCTACAACATCACTGAGTATGTTGCATCATTCCAGGCAGTCTTTGGGATCCCCAGCTGTCCTGGACTGTGCCAGTGGATGGAGGAGAGAGACTTATCATCACAGTAGGTTTTAATACAGCAGAGTTCTCTGAGGAATACCAGATATCCATCCAGAACACTCAACACTCACAGCATGTCATGAGGGTAGGTATCTGTGGTCAACAAAACTCAATGGTGAAACATTGGTAATTGATTACTGTGTCATGATTTCCTCCCTTCAATTCATGTTTCAGGAGAATAGAACATCATTGAATGTGACTTTTGAACTGGATGTATGGCAGCTGCCTCCATGTGAAATGCTAATTGTGGTAAGTTTCATTTCCTATAGCAACAATTTGTTTTCTATTTCACTGACTGACCTAACCACAAACATACTTTTTTTCTCAAAAGATTCAGCCATTTTTCATACGGTGCAAGAGCAACTGTTTGCATCACCAGACAAAGTGTAACTACTGCTCTTGTGAGTAAAATGAAATTGCCATCTAAACTCCTTATTTTGTCCAAAGGTCATCTCATTGATTTTCACTTTTATCTTTGTCTGATAAATGTATTGTATTGTTTTTTTCCCCAGACTATCAAAGGCCTCCCACTTACAGCCGATCATTGATGATAAAAGCATTACTGGGGCTGATCATGGCTGGTGGTTTCCTGATTTATTTGTTGCAAAAAACATCCCATACAGGTTTGTTGGTTAATAGATGAACCTTTCACTAAATAAAAACAGAATAGTAAACTACATGCCTCAACTTGTAAAATATTGTTCATATTTCTGCGCACTTAAGTGGTATCACTCTATTCCATTTCTTCGTCTCCTTCCTAGATCCAGGAAGCCAGCTCCTGACCACTCCCAGAGGTGAACTGGAGGGTGTCCAATTACAAGAGAGAAAGAGAAAAGTCCTCATCATCTACTCTCTGGACCATCCTCTGTACATAGAGATTGTCCTGAAGCTCTGTGCTTTCCTCATGGCTAAGTGTGGCATAGAGGTGAGAACGAGGACCACAATGGACATTTTGATTGTTGTCTGTTGACATTATTGTGTTTTTAATCCTCTATGATTTTTTTTATGTATGTGTTGTTGCTAGTGCATCTCTATGGGATGGTTCTAGCCTAGTCCTGGATTTTAAATCCTACTCAATAATGAATCTCCACTGAAATAGCGTAATGAAATACTGTAGGCCTAATCTGTGTCTGGGAAACCAGCCCTATATGTACTTTCAATTTGTCAAATAAAGTTCATTAATTGACTCATTTAGGTGGTGCTGGACCTGCTGGACTCTGCCCGGCTGGGCATTGTGGGCAGTGTCCAGTGGCTGGACTGGCAAAGGGAACAGATTGTTAAATCCTCAGACAAGATCCTAATCCTGTGCTCGCGGGGGGTAAGGGCCAAATGGAGCGCAATGTGTGATGGTGCCGAAACCCGGGTGATCCTGAGAGAGGATGTACGTTCCCCCATGGGGGACATGCTCACCCCTGCGCTCAGCCTCCTGGTGCCCAGCTTTGTGAGATCTGGAACGTTCCAGAACTACATGGTGGCTTACTTTGAGGACGTTTGTTCCGAGGAGGATGTTCCGTCTCCGTTTAACATCATAGTGAGGTACTGTCATAGGGAGGGAGGGAGGGAGGGAGGGAGGGAGGGAGGGAGGGATACCTGCCATGGCTCATTCCTGTTCCCCTTTACAGGTACAAACTTATGAAACATTTTGAGGAGCTCTTCTTCAGGCTCCTGGATAAAGAGAAACATGAGCCAGGGCGAGTGAATCGCATCGAAGGCATCACCGAGGATGAGTATTTTCACTGTCCCTCAGGGAAAGCATTGCGGGACACGGTGGATGCTTTCCATGCCTATCAGCTGGAGCATCCAAACTGGTTTGAGGATGAACTAGTAAAGGACACAGATGCGGACGTGGAAGTGGAGGAACCTTCCCTGGAGCATCATGCTATAGAACAACCAACTGAGAGCCCCATCATCTTCAGACAGAGTGTGCCAGAGTGCATAGAAGGACCTTCCACTCTCATCAATGATGTGACACTATCAGAGAGGGATCACACGGTGTACTCTGCAACCCTTCACATGACAGAGGGACTCAAAGGTCCCACTTCGAATGAATCCAAACCATTTCCTATCTTGGATCACACACATATGTTTCCCATCCAGCTGAGCAAGATGGGTCCTGTAACTCTGGCTTGGTAGGTTAGCACACTTAAAGAAGGAACAGCAGTGTAATTTCACTGATGTCGCTTGGGAGTGATCCATCCCAAAGCCCATGCAGTGCACCACATCATCATCTTGAAGACATCTTGGGTTCAACTAATGTCTGTATGGGGTCAACAGGGACATACCAAAGAGAGGTCTATGAGGGGGTGTCAGTGTCACATACTGCAACTGATCTAACGTTACAGGCCCCACCACAAGCATATGTGGACCCTGTTGCACGGTGTCTTCCTATGACCTTTGAGACTGAGAGTGAAGACCGCGCACGTGTAACAGTCGAGGGGGAAGCTCATAAGGCTCTCAGTTGTGGAATGAAGGGAACATGGAATGTGTCCAGGACAGAACGAAGTAACTACTCTCAAACCCACCTGCAACTCAATACAGTTTATAGACATTTAACATTTTGGCAATATATCCAATGCTCTTATCCAGACCGACTCACAGTCAGTGCATTCAACTAAGGTAGGTAAGACAACCACATATCACAGTCATTGCATGTTTAAAACCTTCCTCAATAAAGCATCTATCACCAAAATCAGTGCTAGTTAAAAAAGACGAGTGTTCGTGCAAGAAAGACAAGTACAACAGTAAGGTGTTCATAGAGACTCACTGTGCTTAGTTCGCTCTACCATTACCCTGCTGTGCTCAGTAAGTAAACATTTCATTGTACTGCGTACACTACACTGTATCCTATGCATATGACAAATAGATTTGATCAGGTAACTCTGTAGTAAGGGACAGTTTTACATTTACTGGGGTGGGGGAGTGGTCCAAAATAGAGGAGGGTTGTCAAACTTTATTTTTGCTTTGGGGATGGTTGTGTAATTTTTTATTTGGCACAGAGGAGGGTAGTGTTTTTTTTTCGCTGGTTTACATTCCCCAACTTTATTGTGCAATCCCAGTCACTTTTATTTGTACTGTGTATATATATATATATATATATATATATTTTTTTTTACTGACAAATAAAATCAATCAATCCAAACTGTGCAGCTGCCATTTGATAAATTGAAAGAGACAACTGTTTAAAAACAGAACAGCCCAAAAGTTGAATAACATTCTGAGATTGTCAATCCAAGCCTTTGATACTGGGTAAGCCTACAAGGTTGGGAGGGATGGATTTTCTGCAGTGGTGGTACAAGTACTCAATTGTCATACTTGAGTAAAATTAAAGATACCTTAACAGAAAATGACTCAAGTAAAAGTGAAAGTCACCCAGTAAAAGTCAAAGTATTTGGTTTTAAATATACTTAAGTATCAAAAGCAAATGGAATTGCTAAAATGTACTTAAGTATCAAAAGTAAAAATCTTTTAAAATTCCTTATATTAAACAAACCAGACGGTAAATCAATCAAATCAAATGTATTTTTTAAAGCCCTTCTTACATCAGCTGATGTCACAAAGTGCTGTACAGAAACCCAGCCTAAAACCCCAAACAGCAAGCAATGCAGGTGTAGAAGCACGGTGGCTAGGAAAAACTCCCTAGAAAGGCCAGAACCTAGGAAGAAACCTAGAGAGGAACCAGGCTATGAGGGGTGGCCAGTCCTCTTCTGGCTGTGCCGTTTCTTATTATATTTTTATCGACGACTTGCCAGGGGCACTCTACAACACTCTGCCATAATTTACAGACGAAGCATTTGTGTTTAGTGAGTCCGCCAAATCATATGCAGTAGGGATGACCAGGGATGTTCTCTTGATAAGTTCTCCCCTGCGCTCAGCCTCCTGGTGCCCAGCTTTGTGAGATCTGGAACGTTCCAGAACTACATGGTGGCTTACTTTGAGGACGTTTGTTCTTAGGAGGATGTTCCGTCTCCGTTTAACATCATAGTGAGGTACTGTCATAGGGAGGGAGGGAGGGATACCTGCCATGGCTCATTCCTGTTCCCCTTTACAGGTACAAACTTATTATTGACGACTTGCCAGGGGAACTCTCCAACACTCTGCCATAATTTACAGACGAAGCAAACGGCCAAATCATATGCAGTAGGGATGACCAGGGATGTTCTCTTGATAAGTGTGTGAATTTTCTTGTAAAAATGTAACCAGTACTTTTGGGTGTCACGGAAAATTTATGGAGTAAAAAGTTCATTATTTTATTTTGGAATGTAGTGAAGTGAAAGTTGCCAAAAATATAAATAGTAAAGTACAAATCCTCCAAAAAACAACTTAAGTAGTACTTTAAACTATTTTTACTTAAGTACTTTACACCACTGATTTTCTGTTTGTCAAGATTGACGTAGTCTATTTATTGTGGTGTTGAAAACGCAACCCATGATATTGAAGCGCCCGAAGTCAGTATGCTTTGTTTATTGGTTGTGTGGTATATTGGCACAGAAACCTGTTGGTGGAAAATGTGTTGTGTAGGCCTAGTGAAAGAGGCAGGGAGAGGGAACTTGCATTTAATCAACTTTATTTTATTTCATTACTCATGTGTTTCATTATATATTCAACTTTTTGATACAAGAGTAGCTCTGTAACTGTGTGCATTGATAATGATGGATATATCTTTAGATATAGATTCTTATTCTTATCATGTTAATTTCCAATTGCATAAACTCAGTCAAACTGGATGAATAGATACAGGCCAGAGTTCTAATGGTAAAGGCAAGCTAACGGTGTCAACAAAAAGCATGGCAGGGTCAAAGTTCACTCACTTTTCTGGGGGAAAAGTCTCTCATTCCTGAGTTTCTCACACACTGGGAAAGGTAAGAATTAAGGGGGGTTTAGGAGAGTTTCTCACATACTGGGGAAGGTAAGAATTAAGAGCAGTATTATTGGTAATGAGATGATATGAATTATGGGAAATGGAATGCCTAGTGCCATTTATACAATATGTTAGTGATATCAATGAATGAATAAATGAGTATGCCTTAAATCATAACTGCATACTTCGGGATTTTGGCAATGAAACCCGTTATGTACATCCCCAGAGTCAGATTAACTCGTGTATACCATGTGTATGTCTCTGAGTGCAGTTTGAAGTTAGTTTTTAACTAGATTTAGCGCATTAGCTCTAGTTAGCATTGGCTCTATTCACGAGTTGGCTGTGTTGTTGGCTAGCTCCTCTGAACAACAGTGTCCTGACGAGAGAGCATCTTTTCTATGCCAGGTCAAATCGCGCATCACTAGCTCATTGTTATGGATGTATCCAGATAAATGTAACTAGCAAACAGCTTCAACAAATGCATATACAGCTAACTAATTCGTTATTTTGTCTGCACTGTTTAACGTGACTGTAAATTAGCTAGTTGACTGTAGTTGACTAGCAAGCAAGGGGTAAGAACGTTACCAGCCAGTATGGAAGTGGAACATTTACAACGACGCGTCCAAAGATACAGAACAAAATGACTGAGTCTGGTAATAGAACCGATAGAACACACGACCAGCCGGCTTGGGTAGCAACCCTAGGTGTCGGAACTATATCTTGTGAAAGGATGAAATAGTATGAATAAATAGCGTTAATGAAAATATGACAATAATTTTAACATGTTGGTAACCCGTTAAAAAGCCCTTGAAACCGGTGTTTGGAGCATCTATTGGCACGTTTGCCGGACTAAGACGACCAACAACCGTGCCAATAGATCCTCCAAACACCGGCTTCTCAGGCATTATCACTTAAATGTATCACAGCTGGTCTAGCATAAAATGCAAAATGTGACGATTCAGCCTTCATTATTTAAGTGGTAATTTGTGGAATAGACACCGGCTGGAATGCAGTTTTAACCAATCAGCATTCAGGATTAGACCCACCCCTTGTATAAATAAGCAAACACACCCAGGTTGGCACCGTAGGGGTCCACTTTGGGCTGTAATAAAAGGCCCGTCTTGGGCTACAAATCAAATGTTATTTGTGACATACACATGGCTAGCAGAAGTGCTTCTAGTTCCGACCATGCAGTAGTATCTAACAATTTCACAACTACCTTATACACACAGTGTAAAGGAATGAATACAAGTATGTACATATAAATATATGGATAAGCAATGCAGTAGATGGTATAGAGTACAGTATATACATATGAGATGAGTAATGTCGGATATGTAAACATTAAATAAAGCATTGTTAAAAGTGGCTAGTGATACATTTGTTACATCCAATTTTCAATTATTTAAAGTGGCTAGACATTTTAGTCAGTATGTTGGCAGCAGCCACTCAATGTTAGTGATGGCTGTTTAACAGTCTGATGGCCTTGAGATAGAAGCTGTTTTTAAGTCTCTCGGTCCCAGCTTTGATGCACCTGTACTGACCTCACCTTCTGGATGATAGCGGGGTGAACAGGCAGTGGGTCGGGTTGTTGTTGTCCTTGATGATCTTTTTGGCCTTCCTGTGACATGGTGTAGGTGTCCTGGAGGGTACGTAGTTTACCCCCGGTGATGCTTTGTGCGGACCTCACTACCCTCTGGAGAGCCTTACGGTTGTGGGCGGAGCAGTTGCCGTACCAGGCGGTGATACAGCCCGACAGGATGCTCTCGAATATGCATCTGTAGAAGTTTGTGAGTGTTTTTGGTTACAAGCCAAATTTCTTCAGCCTCCTGAGGTTGAAGAGGCGCTGTCTGTAGGCTGGGAGCAACAAAATGGAGTCGTGGTCAGATTTGCCGAAAGGGCGGCGGAGAATGGCTTTGTATGCGTCGCGGAAGTTAGAATAACAATGATCCAGGATTTTGCCGGCCCGGGTCGCACATTCGATATGCTGATAAAATTTAGGGAGCCTTGTTTTCAGCTTAGCCTTGTTAAAATCCCCAGCCACAATAAATGCAGCCTCAGGATATGTGGTTTCCAGTTTACATAGAGTCCAATGAATTTCTTTCAGTGCAGTCGATGTGTCAGCTTGATGGGGTTATATGCGACTGTGATTATAATCGAAGAGAATTCTCTTGGTAGATAATGCGGTCGGCATTTGAGTGTAAGGAATTCTAGGTCAGGTGAACAAAAGGACATGCACTGGGCCTGTGGGTTTTTGCTCATGGGCAAATAGTTGGCCCCTAATTGCTGGCAGCCCTTATTCAGCCCCAAGTAAGTGTGGGCAGCCCAGTACCAGCCCACAAAAAGCCCTTATGTTATTTGGCCTGCCCTCGTTGGGCCAATTACGGTCCAAATGAAAGTTTGATGGTCTAGTGATAAATTCCCAAATATTATCCACATTCTACCCAAACAGCTGTAGTAAACCTGTTAATTCTGGAGGTATAAAATACATATTTTAAGTCCCAGAAATGTAATAAACAAATTAAATACCACAACATGTTCAAATTCAATAGATTTTATTGTCAATATTAAGAGTTAAGTACCTCAGCGTCTGAATGGAGTCTTAATATCCAGTAAATACAATTAAAAGGGCAAGACTTTGTAACAATTAGCTAATATAATAAAATGAATATACAATATTTTTTCTGAGAAATAACAAGCATAACATTCTGCGTATTTAAGTATAAGACTTGAATGGAGTCTTTAGCTTAAAAGTACAATATTAATTAAGAAAGTGTGCTTTCAAAGTGAGTTTACAACTTCAACATGCACAACATTGACATTTCATTAACATAACATGAACATTTAATGGTTTAAATATACAGAGACACCACAGACAATTACAAAAACATCAGCTGCTGGACAGAGTATACAGAACTTATGATCCTCATGTATACTCTGTCCAGCAGCTGTGACAGCTGACAGACAGTTTAGTTTCTCAGGCTGTGTTCACATCAGAAAAAGCTCAGGTTGCCTGTGGGACTAAAATGTAAACACAATCCCCATTTTGACCTTTAAACTTGGGTCCAGCATCCAAACGTTTAGACGTGAACCTCAAGGACTAGGCTGATACTGGGCTGTTACGTATCTGTACACAGACAGCCTCTGAGACAAAGTAGTTCCAGTGTTCGTTCTCTCCACCTTTCTGCCCCTACTCTATCTCCTGTGTGAACTATACTGTGCAGCAACATCTCAGATTGTCTTGTGCTCCCCTTGCTCTCTTTCACCCGTCTTGTCTGAGTGTGTAGATAGCTCCTCTCATTAGTCTCTCAGTCCGTTAGAGTGCAGGTGAGTTGGAGTGATGAAGGGCCACCTCACTGACAACTCAGCAGTGAGAACCACACAGTCACCCACTTTAACTATATCCTCTGTTAGTGTGAGACGAGTCTCAGACAAGACTACAAAAATATTAACGTAAAGATGCGTCACATAACTTTGCTGTAATTATAACCGCTATTTATTTCATAGCACTCGCAAGCCAAAAATTGCCCATAACTTGTGTAAATGTCTTACCACATGTAGGACACACACGGTTGAAGTGTATTACATCCCACCATTTTCATGAGGTGTATAAAATTATTCAAACTATACTGTATTGTCCTAATAAATCAGAGGGTATGGAACAAATAGATCTTACTGTGTCGACCGTTGACTGCGTTCAAGTTCTTCAGGGTCGCTGAGTAAAAACATTGGTCACCGCTTCTCTAGCTTCGAATCTTGCCTTTTCATAATCAACTGTAAGAAAGACAAAATAATTGAATTTGGCAGCTGTTCGCACTTTGTGGGACGTACTGTACAAAAAGTATTCACCCCTTAATATGACATTATGCTGTTGAAGACGACACACCATATGGGCCAAATCTAGTGCTATTTACATGTTCCTATTGTTTTTGTGGGTGACCCTACATGCAGAAAGAATTCAGAAAAAATGCCTACCTGCTGTTCCTAAAGTTGCCATCTCATATGAAATCCATGTTTCTCCAGGTACTCTCTTGCGTTTATTCGGATAGGTATAAGGTGGCCATAACGTTATGGATGAGTCCTCCTGTATCCATGTACTACTAACAATCCCAACTGAATGATCCAGAAACTCCACAATGTGATACTGTGCCATTAGTAAACAATATAGATCTCTGTAGGACAATAATAAGAGCTGGGGAAATTCAGTAAATAGGTCAAACAAAAAACGCTAAACCTCTATGCAGCAAGGGTGTGGCTGCCCAATCTGTGCCCATTGGGATCAAAATGTCCGATAGGTGGTGAACTTGGTCTCTTAGTTAAAGATGGCCTGCTTTATAGATGCCAATGTCTTTTGAATCCAGGGGACTGGAGAAGAGTGACTCTAATGTCAAGAACTTCCTGAAAATAATGTACTCCTCCCCTGTGTGATCATCTCGTAGGATGTTCTGTACCAGTCCCAGGTCTCCGTTAACCATAACACAGTTCTCCCCAGTTCTCCCCAGTGGTTGTGGCAATGCTGTACTGTTCAAATATAGCCTTTAGAAACTGGGTGCAGTGAGGGAGTGAGGGAATGGTTGGGCCTCTATATAGTGTGTTCTTTTCATTGAATGTTTTTTGTCCTCGGTTCTCTTTGTCTTTATGGATGGGAGCATCTTCGAGTAAATTGGTGATTCATTTGTTTGAGAACAAATTGTGGTTTCCGGCAGACTTTCTTCAACTTTCTCATAGTGTCTGCTTTTCCTTTTTAAAACGATCTAAGGACCCAAACCTCATCACTGCCAAAGAGTCAGATTATGGACATTGTAGACCAACTCTTCAATGCCATACAAATTCTCAAACTCACTGAGGAAGTGTTTCATGAGGTCATCTGCATAGTCACAGTAGTAACAGCACAATGCAGTGAAGTTGAGGAGGAAAGGATGTCTTGCAACAAGACAGGGCCTGTGTATAATAAGAATTGGCGGAATTCGGTTGCTTTCCATCTGTCTATTTCTTCCAATCCTCTTGGTTCTCTCTGAAACTCCATTGGAATGTGCTGTCTGATTGACACCAACCTCTCAGAGGTGGCGCTCACTGTCCGAGATCCCAATCTACAAGGAAAATCCCCTTTCAGCCAAAAATACATCAACTTCCGAGTTACTCCAAGACAAACAAGGTGCATGTAGTCAAGAATGAACATTGTGATCATACCTATGTTCAACAGGGTAACAGGAGATTGTCCTTTATGGTGATTTTCATCTTCCTGTCTCAAACTGATCTGTGCGGAGTGTAGCTGTTTTATCTGGGAACGTCATGATTCTTGACATAGACCCCTTCCTGAGTGCAGCGCTCACACCCACTGTACCCATTATGGCCCTTCATGTTATTGACTTCTTCGGGATCGGTGTCCATTCCACGGGACGGTTGAGCTAACGTAGGCTAATGCGATTAGCATGAGGTAAGTAACAATACAATTTACCAGAACATAGACATGTCTGATATTGGCAGAAAGTTTAAATTCTTGTTAATCTAACTGCACTGTCCAATTTACAGTAGCTATTACAGTGAAAGAATACCATGCTATTGTTTGAAGAGTGCACAATTTTGAACATGAAAAGTTATTAATTAACAAATTAGGCACATTTTGGCAGTCTTGATACAACATTTTGAACAGAAATGCAATGGTTCATTGGATCAGTCTAAAACTTTGCACATACACTGCTGCCATCTAGTAGCCAAAATCTATATTGCACCTTGGCTGGAATAATACATTATGGCCTTTCTCTTGCATTTCAAAGATGGTACAAAACGGTTTGGATATTTCTTTGTATTATCTTTTACCATATCTATTGTGTTATATTCTCCTACATTCCTTTCACATTTCCACAAACTTCAAAGTGTTTCCTTTCAAATGGTACCAAGAATATGCATATCCTTGTTACAGGCAGTTAGATTTGGGTATGTCATTTTAGGCGAAAAACCCTCCTGTAGTCTCCCTACCTCCTCCACAAAGTCAGACAAATATTCCCCCAAATCATGTGGTTTATATTCTTGCCAGAAAACACCAACCACAAAGGGCTCCTTCTCAAGAGACTTTGCCTAAAATTGTCCACAACTGCAAAGAAGAGAGCTCTTGTATAAGGGCAAACCATCAACATTCACTTGGAGGCCAATTATGTTGTTGGCAATGTTGACGTGGAGGCTGGATATTGTCTTAAGACAATGCCAAAATGTAAATAATCGCCACCCTTAATGGTTTGAATGTTGGATTCTATTTTTGCTCTTTGTAGGACAGTACAAGCTTGCTTTCGTAGATTTAGATGGAATTCCTTCAGCACACCAAGAAGATCTGAGAGGGTGTTCTGTGGTATATAATTTCTCAATGCCCACATAACACCTTGCATTGTCTTCCTCATCAAAGCTGTCACTTGTCTCATCACTATCATCACCAAAAAGATTTATCAAGCAGTCCAGATACACATCATCTTCTTCATGATTAGGCTCCTTGTGGAGTTTCAATTCCGGATGAACGTCTTCTAGCACTTGAGAATCATTAATATCCTCTAGTGAAGATGATGAATTGGCAAACTATTGGAGTATTCTCTAAATGTGCATCTTCGTTTCGTCATAACTGCCTTTGGACAGCCACTACTACTGCAAGTAAATTATGCTTCAGACAAACTGACTAAATTCAGAGGATGACTGACCTTAACTCTGAGGCTTTTGTTCAGTGTAGGTTTCAGCAAATCTGAAAAAAGAAGACGTGAACCAGTGTGGTTTAAGTGAAAAATGTGGGTTAAGTATACAGGATATGGTTCAGCTAAATTATGGACACGTCATTTGATAGATTAATGTTACTTGCCTTGCAAAGGTTAGACAGTTACAGTAAAATTGTCAATTTAATGTGTATCCAAATTAGCTAGCTAACTATTGAATATCACCGCAGAAAAGTATGGAGGCAACTAACTTGCTTAGCTAGTCAGGTTAGAAGTTCACACATCTGGACGCTAGCTGTGGTAACGTTAGCCCAAAACCAGTAACCTTATTAAGATATCAACCTAGTACATAATGTATAAGCTTACTCCCTTTGACTACATGTATCTCAAGTTAGTTATGCCCCCTTTCATAGATGCTACTTAGCTAACGACTTACATGAGTCTTATTAGCCAAGTGATCTTAGTAAATTTAGGCTTTGCTTTGTAATATTTTTATGCTGACGTAAGCTACAATCGTAAAGGCTATAACCAGAAGTTAATTTTGGGTAAGTGACTGATTTTCTGACCTATGATGGCGGTTAAGCTTTAAAATACGTAGCTTTGTGTTGAAACAGCGCATTCGCTGATAGACTTACTTATTTAAAACGGCCACACAGTCAACATTAAATAACTTAATCATAGTGCTAACGTTAGCCTAGCTAGTTAACATTAGCTATTCTAGCTCTTGCTAAATTAGTGTTGTTGGCCAGACAAGCAATGTTACCATCTGTAAAATATTAAAACCTTTTAGTCTAGGTATCTTACCCGTTCACTAAGTTAACAAAAGAAGGAAGGTTAACAAATGTTATAGCTGAGCCGATTTCTTACCTGTCAGTTTGTGAAGTCGACCGTTCCCTCAAAAACCGTTCACATTTAAACAAAGGCTCGCGTACGTCTTCAAAGAGTGCAAGTCCAATCACAACCGCTCAGGGGTGGCCCATAATGTTCTCGACCGCGAGGGGTCACTGATGGTCGGTTTCACAGCCCCATCTCAGCCCCAAAGGGCCCCGCTCAGTCATGTTTGCTGGGTAAGGCCTAGGAGGTGTGGTATATGGTCAATATACCACGGCTAAGGGCTGTTCTTATGCATGGCGGAGTGCCTGGAGACAGCCCTTAGCCGTTGTATATTGGCCATATATCACAAACCCCCGAGGTGCCATATTGCTATTATAAACTGGTTACCAACGTAATTAGAGCAGTACAAATAAATGTTTTGTCATACGGTAGTATAGGGTCTGATATACCACGGCTGTCAGCCAATCAGCATTCAGGGATTGAACCACCCAGTTTATGTGACCCTATCTTTGACAGAGCCCTTTCCTCAATTATTTTTAAAGGAGTAGTTCTATTGACTGTGTTTTGCTCTACCATTATGACTTAATATGAATAAGTATACCTTTATTGGAAAGGGACTTTGAATCAGTTCTTGAATGTAGCGGGATAAGAACACAAAACACTCCACTTATTGACAGCACTGATATTTCGGGTGTAGATGTACCGCTGTGTGCCCCAATAGAGGGATTTACTTTATCCCAACTAACTAGAGCATGGAAATCTACATAATGGGTGAATTGTATGTGTGCCTTGCAGTGACGTGGCAGGCTACTCACTGCTGCTTTTGATGCCGGGAATCCAAGGCTGAGAAATCAGTTTTTGTTTTCCATCATGAAATTAAGGTAACTCCCTGTGATTACGTTTTTTTCTGTAACTTGGATATGCAATTTGACAAAAGTTTGGTCATTTTTGTTGTTTTTAAAGTGTTATTCTTGAATTCTGATTTGTTTATTCTGCTGTCAGTGTTTCCCTTAGATATTCTGAGTTGCTGAAGGTAGTATCTTCACAACTCCTAAAACGTGGCATCTCAACATTTCACAGTAGATTATGCAAAAACGGTAAATCAGACCCTGCTATAATAATTAAAAAATATTAAAAGACTGACTTTGAATTTACCCTCATTGTAGTATTGAAGTCGGATTCAAATATTTATATTCTTTAGATTTCTAAAAAAGTATATCCCCCCCAGATGGTCTCTTCCTTGTCCACCCGGCAGTATCCGAGGCATTGGCAGAAAACAGACCAGTGGTGGCGCTAGAGAGCACCATCATCACCCATGGCATGCCATACCCACACAACCTGAGGTATGTGCTGCAAAGATGTCAAAATGGGAAGGACTTTGTTAGACAGAAAGTTCCTGATATAAAATATAATGCATGCTATAAAGCTAATTTATTCAAGCAACCTTACATGTACCGCATTTAGCAGACACTCTTTTCCAGAGAGACTTACAGGAGCAATTAGTGCCTTGCTCAAGGGCACATTGACAGATGTTTCACCTAGTTGGCTCAGGGATTCGAACCAGAAACCTTTACGGTTACTGGCCCAACGCTCTTAACCACTAGATTAGCTTAATTCAGTATTGGAAGTTACTACTTCAACAGTCACTGTTTTTCCTCATTCAGCACAGCCAAAGCGGTAGAAGCCATAGTAAGGACAGAAGGAGCCACTCCTGCCACTGTTGGGCTGCTCCAGGGGAGGGTTCATGTGGGGTTGTCTTCAGAAGAACTGGACTACCTAGCACAGAGTAAGACGTCGCTGAAAGTGTCCCGCCGAGACTTGCCCTACGCCATCAGCAAGGTGAGCACCTGTCAAGGTTTGGAAAAACAACTGAAAAGCCACTCCATTCAGTCTTATTCAGATTGAATACCTTGCTTACCGGTGTGTGTGTTTTCCAGGGTCTCTGTGGTGGCACTACGGTTTCAGGCACCATGATAGCAGCACACAGAGCCGGTATCCATGTCTTTGTCACTGGGGGTGTTGGAGGAGTGCACCGGGATGGAGAGAATAGTAAGTGCAATATCCAAAAGTGAAATGTTATTGGTTGGAAGCTACTGTAGCCTCAGTCAAATTTTATTGGTTGGAAGCTACTTTAGCCTCAGTGAAAAGTTATTGGTTGGAAGCTACTGTAGCCTCAGTGAAATGTTATTGGTTGGAAGCTACTGTTCATTTATTTATTTATTTGACCTTTATTTAACCAGGTAGGCTAGTTGAGAACAAGTTCTCATTTACAACTGCGACCTGGCCAAGATAAGCACAGCAGTTTGATACATACAACAACAAAGAGTTACACATGGAACACACAGACATGCAGCCAATAATACAGTAGAGAAAAAAAAGAAGAAAAAAAAAAGTCTATATACAGTGAGTGCAAATGAGGTAAGATAAGGGAGGTAGGGCAATAAATAGGCCATGGTGGCGAGGTAATTACAATATAGCAATTAAACACTGGGATGGTAGATGTGCAGAAGATAAATGTGCAAGTTACTGGGGTGCAAAGGAGCAAGATAAATAAATAAATAAATACAGTATGGGGATGAGGTAGTAGGATGGGCTGTTTACAGATGGGCTATGTGCAGGTGCAGACATCTGTGACCTCACTGACAGCTGGTGCTTAAAGTTAGTGAGGGAGATATGAGTCTCCAGCTTCAGTGATTTTTGTAGTTCGTTCCAGTCATTGGCAGCAGAGAACTGGAAGGAAACAGCATGAGTGAAGGATGCTTTGTTGCGAAATAGGAAGCCGATTCTAGATTTAATTTTGGATTGGAGATATTTAATGTGAGTCTGGAAGGAGAGTTTACAGTCTAGCCAGACACCTAGGTATTTGTAGTTGTCCACATATTCTAAGTAGTGATGCTGGACGGGCGGGCAGGTGCGGGCAGTGATCGGTTGAAAAGCATGCATTTAGTTTTACTTGCATTTAAGAGCAGTTGGAGGCCACGGAAGGAGAGTTGTATGGCATTGAAGCTCGTCTGGAGGTTAGTTAACACAGTGTCCAGAGAAGGGCCAGAAGTATACAGAATGGTGTCGTCTGCGTAGAGGTGGATCAGAGAATCACCGGCAGCAAGAGCGACATCATTGATGTATACAGAGAAGAGTCGGCCCGAGAATTGAACCCTGAGGCACCCCCATAGAGACTGCCAGAGGTCCGGACAACAGGCCCTCCGATTTGACACACTGAACTCTATCAGAGAAGTAGTTGGTGAACCAGGCGAGGCAATCATTTGAGAAACCAAAGCTGTTGAGTCTGCCAATAAGAATGTGGTGATTGACAGAGTCGAAATCCTTGGCCAGGTCAATGAATACAGCTGCACAGTAATGTCTCTTATCGATAGCGGTTATGATATGGTTTTGGACCTTGAGTGTGGCTGAGGTGCACCCATGGCAGCTCTGAAACCAGATTGCATAGCGGAGAAGGTACGGTGGGATTCGAAATGGTTGGTAATCTGTTAATTAACTTGGCTTTCGAAGACCTTTGAAAGGCAGGGTAGGATAGATATGGGTCTGTAGCAGTTTGGGTCTAGAGTGTCACCCCCTTTGAAGAGGGGGATGATCGCTGCAGCTTTCCAATCTTTAGGAATCTCAGACGATACGAAAGAGAGGTGGAACAGGCTAGTAATAGGGGTTGCAACAATTTCGGCAGATAATTTTTGAAAGAGAGGGGCCAGATTGTCTAGCCCGGCTGATTTGTAGGGGTCCAGATTTTGCAGCTCTTTCAGAACATCAGCTATCTGGATTTGGGTGAATGAGAAATGGGGGAGGCTTGGGCGAGATGCTGTGGGGAGTGCAGGGCTGTTGACCAGGGTAGGGGTAGCCAGGTGGAAAGCATGGCCAGCCGTAGAAAAATGCTTATTGAAGTTCTCAATCATAGTGGATTTGTTGGTGGAGACAGTATTTCCTAGCCTCAATGCAGTGGGCAGCTGGGAGGAGGTGCTCTTATTCTCCATAGACTTTACAGTGTCCCAGAACTTTTTTTAGTTTGTGCTACAGGATGCACATTTCTGCTTGAAAAAGCTAGCCTTAGCTTTCCTAACTGCCTGTGTATATTGGTTCCTGAAAAGTTTCATATCGCGTGGACTATCAGATGCTAATGCAGAACGCCACAGGATGTTTTTGTGCTCGTCAAGTCTGGAGTGAACCAAGGGCTATATCGGTTCCTGGTTCTACATTTTTTGAAAGGTGCATGCTTATTTAAGATGGTGAGGAAGGCACTCTTAAAGAATGACCAGGCATCCTCTACTGACGGGATGAGGTCAATATCCTTCCAGGATACCCGGGCCAGGTTGATTAGAAAGGCCTGCTCGCTGAAGTGTTTTATGGAGCGTTTAACAGTGATACGGTGTGATCATTTGACCGCAGACCCATTACGGATGCAGGCAGTGAGGCAGTGATCGCTGAGATCTTGGTTGAAAACAGCAGAGGTGTATTTAGAGGGCAAGTTAGTTAGGATGATATCTATGAGGGTGCCTGTATTTACTGATTTGGGGTTGTACCTGGTGGGTTCATTGATAATTTGTGTGAGATTGAGGGCATCAAGCTTAGATTGTAGGGTGGCCGGGGTGTTAAGCATGTCCCAGTTAGGTAACCTAGCAGCACGAGCTCTGAAGATAGATGGGGGTCCAAGGCTGAGAGCTCACATATGGTGTCAAGGGCACAGTTAGAGGCAGAGGGTGGTCTATAGCAAGCGGCAACGGTGTAGCCTCAGTGAAATGACATCATCATACACAGCAGGGAGAATTCATGTTTAGGATACAGAAATAAAAAAACTACAAAATGTATTGAAATTGTTAACTGACCATCTTCTCAGGTATGGATATCAGTGCAGATCTGACAGAGCTAGGCAGGACTCCCATTGCTGTGGTCTCAGCTGGAGTCAAGTCCATCCTCGACATTGGCCGCACCCTGGAGTACTTGGTTAGTGGTTATTGCTAGATGGTTTTATATTATATTTTATGGTTTTATATATTTATAATTATTAACAATTGTGTGCTTTCTCAGGAGACACAGGGTGTGTGTGTCGCCACATTTGGGACCTCTATGAATTTCCCCGCTTTCTTCTCTCCACAAAGTGGGTTTACCTCCCCTTACCACGTCAACAATGCTGAGGAGGCTGCAGATCTCATTGGTGACGCAGCTAAATATTTTATGTCTGAGTAGCAACATTTTCAACTTGCTGGAAATTGCTGTTATTTCAGGGTCATTCTGAGCTGATAATCTAGACATGATTATAAGATATTATAAGGGGTCATACATGCTTATGACAAATCTTACTATGTATTGTGACTGCATCGTAATGTACTATACCTGTCTCTTTCTCCTGGCCTACAGCAGGTAACCTGTCCCTGGGTCTACAGAGCGGCCTGCTGCTGGCTGTGCCCATCCCTAAGGAGCATGCAGCAGCTGGACAACAGATTGAGAACGCTATACAGGCTGCACTGGCAGAGGCCAAGTAAGCAAACACTGCATTATAACATAATATGATCTTTCCACCTGACTTGACTGTAGTTGAATTAAGCAATAAGGCCCGAGGAGGTGTGGTATATAGCCAATATACCACGACTAAGGGATGTTCTTGTGCACGACACAACGCAGAGTGCCTGGACACAGCCCATAGCCGTGGTATATTGGCCATATACCACAAACCCGCTAGGTGCCTTGTTGCTATTAAAAAACTGGTTACCAACGTAACTAGAGCAGTAAAAATAAATGTTTTGTCATACCCGTGGTATACAGCCTGTTATACTACGGCTGTCAGCCAATCACCATTCAGGGCTTGACCCACCCAGTTTATAATACCCAATAGATGTTTTTGGATATGTAGGATGCCTACTTATGCCGAAACGTTGGTATATACCCATTAAACTGCTGGGTGTTTATATATGGACTGTGCGACTTTCTTTATTTTGATAGTTTATTCGCCGTTAGTCAGCACCTCCACACAATCAAATGTTTCTAGGTGTGCGCCAGCTCATGTTTTTTAGCCTACTTAGGTATTGCTATAAAGCCCTATTTATTGAGCACTTCTCATGGTCTGTCTGTGCTGGTGTTGTTTTCTGAACAGTTATTTCCTGATCTCTAGATAGCTGCTTGCATGACTGACAACAGGAAGTTTGCTTATCAGAGTTTCTGTTTGGTTGCCTTGATATGAGAAGAGAACTATCAACATTTCACCTCAGCCACACGATTAACTCTCTGTTGCCTTCGTACGTATTTCCTCTGTAGTGTTAAAGGTATAAGAGGAAGAGATTTGACGCCCTTCATCCTTCAAAAGGTCAACGAACTGACCCGAGGAAAGTCCCTCCAGGCTAGTATCCTTCTCTGATCAATACCGTGGTGTGAGAAAACCACGCTGAAGAGAGAGAGAGAGAGAGAGAGAGAGAGAGGGAGGCATCATATCAGAGTGTAAGAAAATGTAAAAAAATAAATCAGACGTCATAATTGTGGTTTTTAACACTTGTTTTATCGATGTATAACTGAATGTTTGTATCATCATTACATCAAGGTCCCTTAATCTGATATTCCCAAAGATATCGCTCTCATTCATAATAATGCCAGGGTAGGCAGTCAGATAGCCTGTGCATTGTCTAAACGAATGCAGAAGAAGACTTGGACACCTTCTGCTCCTCACGCGAAGGAGAGAGAGAAAGATTCGGACTCTCAGTCAAACATTGTGAGTACTGGTCATATGTTCATCATCAATACACGTGAACCAACCACTCCTGTCTTGTTGAGCACATAATTTTTCTTACTCTAGTTTTAGCTTGATGGACAGTGTGTAACATGCTTACTGTACAATAACACTGGCTCTTTCAACACAGGTTGTCATAGGTGGTGTGAATGTGGATTTTATTGCCAAGGGGAAAACAGATAAGCTAGTGGTACGTTCACACAAACTCTGCTAATGTCAAGCATCTACTACTGCATGTCTGGAACTTTCAAATTATGTCAATGACACATGGGTTTCTTTGATTGCTCAACAGTTTGGACTGACGAATCCTGGAAGTGTCTGCCAGTCATTTGGTGGAGTAGGAAAGAACCTTGCTGGTAAGTTATTTAAGCAATAAGGCACCTCGGGGGTTTGTGATATAAGGCCAATATACCACGGCCAAGGGCTGTTCTTATGCACCACACAACGAGGAGTGCCTGGATACAGCCCTTAGCCGTGGTATATTGGCCATATACCACAAACCCCCGAGGTGCCTTATTGCTATTATAAACCGGTTAACAATGTAATTAGAGCAGTACAAATAAATGTTTTGTCATAGAATGCTGTTCATTGACTACAGCTCGGCATTCAACACCATAGTGCCCACGAAACTCATCACTAAGCTAATGACCCTTGGACTAAACACCTCCCTCTGCAACTGGATACTGGACTTCCTGACGGGCCGCCCCCAGGTGGTAAGGGTAGGCAACAACACGTCTGCCACGCTGATCCTCAACACTGGGGCACTTCAGGGGTGTCTACTTAGTCCCCTCCTGTACTCCCTGTTCACCCAAGACTGCATGGCCAAACCCGACTCCAACACCATCATTAAGTGTGCTGACGACACAACAGTGGTAGGCCTGATCACCGACAACGATGAGACAGCCTATTGGGAGGAGGACAGAGACCTGGCAGTGCGGTGCCAGGACAACAACCTCTCCCTCAGTGTGAGCAAGACAAAGGAGCTGATCGTGGACTACAGGAAAAGGAGGGCCGAATAGGCCCCCATTAACACGACGGGGCTGTAGTGGAGCGGGTCGAGAGTTTCAAGTTCCTTGGTGTCTACATCACCAACAAACTGTCACGGTCCAAACACACCAAGACAGTCGTGACGAGGGCACGACAACACCTTCTCCTCCTCAGGAGACTGAAAAGATTTGCCATGGGTCCCCAGATCCTCAAAAAGTTCTACAGCTGCAACATCGAGAGCTTCCTGACCGGTTGCATCACCGCCTGGCATGGCAACTGCTCGGCATCTGACCGTTAGGCGCTACAGAGTATAGTGCGAACGGCCCAGTACATCACTGGGGCCAAGCTTCCTGCCATCCAGGACCTATATACTAGGCAGTGTCAGAGGAAAGCCCCAAAAATTGTCAGAGACTCCAGTCACCCAAGTCATAGACTGTTTTCTCTGCTACCACACGGCAAGTTGTACCGGAGCGCCAAGTCTAGGACCTAAAGGCTCCTTAACAGCTTCCACCCCCAAGCCATAAGACTCCTGAACAATTAATGAAATGACCACCGGACTATTTACATTCCCCCCTCCATTAGTTTAGTTCACTGCTGCTACTCACTTCATGTACAAATTACCTTGACTAACCTGTACCCCCGCACATTGACTCTGTACCGGTACCCCCTGTATATAGCCTCGTTATTGTTATTTTACTGTGTTACTTTTTATTATTTTTTACTTTAGTTTATTTGGTAAATATTTTCTTAACTCTATTTCTTGAACTGCACTGTTGGTTAAGGGCTTGTAAGTAAGCATTTCACAGTAAAGTCTACACTTGTTGTATTTGGTGCATGTGACAAATAACGTTTTTGATTTGATTTTAGCATTCAGGGCTCGAACCACCCAGTTTATAATATGCAATTATGTCTACATAGCTCCTATATGTGGGAAAAAGGTTCATGAAACTTTTGCATTGAGTGAAACAGTTTAATGTTGACTTCTTGTGTGATATTTTACCCACCAGACTCTTTGAGCAGAATGGGCCAAAGACCTCTCTTCATCTCAGCTATTGGAACTGACTCTCACAGTGATGCTGTGCTGAACTACTGTCGGCATATGGTACGTATGTGGAGGAGATTTAGAGCGGTGTTCTGAGTTGAGATCAGCACGTTTCCATTCAAATCAGAGTTGTGTGAGTTACTTATCTCAACTCTAAATCGGGCCCTTAATGAGTGGTAACAACTGATTGTTATGACCATATGCAAAGTGGAATGAATCTCTCTCCCATAGTATTCTGGCATGACATTCTTTCCTCTTTTGATTTTCCTTAGAATACCAGTGGTGTTGCTATACTTAAGGAGCAGCGGACTGCTACTTATTGTGCCGTGATCACTGAGAGCGGGGATCTGAGTCTGGGATTAGGCGACATGGACATTCACCAGCAAATCACAGAGCAGTATGTGAGTATTTCTGGGGCTCCCAAGTGACACAGCGGTCTAAGGCACTGCATCTCAGTGCTAAAGGTGTCACTACAGACCCTGGTTCGATTCCGGGCTGTATCACAACCGGCCGTGATTGGGAGTCCCGTAGGGCGGCGCACAATTGGTCCAGCGTCGTCCGAGTTTTACCGGGGTAGGCCGCCATTGTAAATTTAACTGACTTGCCTAGTTAAATAAATATTTCTGAAACAGGTACTTCATCTACATTTAAACTGTAAACATTATCTGATTTACTACACATAAAAGTACACATCTAATGTTCTTGTTCATTATTGTGTTTTTTATAGAATAGCACAGAAAAATAACATCTTTGCCCATCTCTACATACAGGTGTCCCAGTTTGAGGAGAAGCTCTCATCAGCCTCTATCATGTGTGTGGATGGCAATATACCCGTCTCCACCATCAACTATGTTTGCTCTGTCGCCAAGAATCATGCAGTGCCAGGTTAGCATGTAGAGCTGAACGCTTTGACAGTCATCAATAGTGATCGATCACGCTTTTCTCACCATCAGTGCATCGCTGTGTGATCAGGGCCCATATTCACAAAGAATCTGAGTGGGAGTGCTTATCTAGGATCAGGGCCTCCCCCTGTCATATTTTTCATTATGATCTAAAAAGGCAAAACGATCCTATATCAGCACTCTTACTCTGAGACGCTATATGAATACAGACCCTGATGTGGTAAACTTGTGTTGCAGTGTGGTATGAGCCAACTGATTGTGACAAGGCCTGCAAGCCTTTCCTGTCAGACAGCTGGAAAGCCCTGACCTACACCTCCCCCAACCTGGCTGAGCTGTGTACCATGAACAAGGCATTGGGCTTCCCTACACCTGCAGGTACGATAGTCAGTCATTCCTGCACTGAGATCATTTCTGGAGCCTACTGTATATAATATGGAATTAGCCTGAACGCAGCTATGTTTGTGCTGTGGAGCCAACTCCTATGCTTGGCGTAACAGTGACCATATAGGAGTTGACACTTCGTAAGACATCAAACAGATCTGAGACCGGGCTAGATCTTTGTTTGATAGGAGTTTGTGCATGATGATAAGCTGTCTGATTAATGAGGATGAGGTCTTGTCTTGTGGTGTCAGTGCTGCCTAGCTCTTTGGAGGAAGTGCTGAGCTGTGCCATGGCTCTCGCACGCCCCCTGCTGGACCACCTGCAGTGTGTGGTGGTGACCCTGGGGGCCATGGGAGTGCTGCTGTGTGGAGAACATAACGCTGGGTCTGTGGACCTGCAGCCTAGGAGAGGAACAAGGGTAAGAGGATAGTGTGTGTGTGTGTGTGTGTGTGTGTGTGTGTGTGTGTGTGTGTGTGTGTGTGTGTGTGTGTGTGTGTGTGTGTGTGTGTGTGTGTGTGTGTGTGTGTGTGTGTGTGTGTGTGTGAGCTCACATTCTATTTCACTTCTAATCTAAACGTGAGCATCTTGACAACTTTATATCTCAGAACATTATGGTGATTGTTTTTTTGTTTTCCAGAAGGGTCGGCTATGTGCCGTCCACTACTCTGCTCTAGCTCAGACCGCAGCCGAAATGGTGAATGTCTCAGGAGCCGGAGATAGGTCGGTAGCTATCTAGGGACGGGAATAAACCATAAAATAAAAAAAGTCATTTTCAACACACACACACACACACACACTGAATTGGAAAAAAGCTCAAATTCAAGATAGGGTTCCTTTACAGAAACAGGACTTGTCTGACCTCCGTAAATAGAAAACAAATTGTGCAGGCTACTTTTATGTCCGTTTTAGATTATGGTGATATTATTTATATGCATGCATCGGCAAACACATTAAAACCACTGGATTCTATTTACCATTGTGCACTCAGGTTTATCACAGGTGATAGTTACAAAACTCATCACTGTATCCTATATCAACATGTGGGTTGGGCCTCTCTATCTGTGAGGCGAGAGCAACATGCTCTTTTGTTTATTTATAAAGCACTTCTTTTAAAACTACCTCCATATATATCATCATTAATTTCAACTAGATATACTAATTTTATGACCAGATCACAGATGTGGACTACATTAGAGACTCCTGCGGTCTCCACAGAGTTGGGAAGGACTGCCTTCAGTTCCTTTGCACCTTATTTATGGAACAAACTGCAGATCCAACTTAAGTTAGACACTCTGGTGTCCCTTGCCCATTTCAAAAATATTATGGAGGATCAATATGATGTTGTCTGTGATTGTTTCTGTTGAATTGTGTCTTTGTTTTGTATGTTTTGAAATGTTCTTGTCTGTATGCCTAGAACTGTACATGTCAACATGTTTACACAGGGCACAGCCGTAAAAGAGATCCAGGTCTCAGTCTGTTTTAAAAAAAACAAAAAAACTCCATAGGTGAAATGTTGGTTTCCCACTCACCCCTCTCTTCCCTCTCCTCAGTCTTGTAGGTGGGATACTGGCTGGTATGTTCCAGAGCAGAGACACTCACAGCTGTGTTAGGATGGGGCTCCTGGCAGCACGCCTGTCACTGGCCTCCCCACACCCCGTCTGCACCACTCTGACCACAGACTCTGTGGACCCAAACAAGGTCCAACCACCCCAATCCTGGCCTCAACCCAACCTCCTATGGATGGAGGAATGAAGAAAGATCCATTATTATAATGTTTTTATCTTGTTCAACCATCAACATAACTTTTCAATGTTTAGTTCAGGGGTGTCAAACTAATTTTATCCCAGGGGCCGCGTTTGGTCTTCAACGAGGTCCAGAGAGCTGCACTGAAAATTGGTTATATTTCCTCGCTGTCAAAAGTTGCTAAATATTGTCCCCTATCCATCGTTTTGGAAATGTATTATGCTCCCTAAACTGTCTAGCTTTCCTTTCGGTGATTGTTTGACACCCCTGGTGCTGTTAATTTGTATACATTTTGTCATAATTTTCAATAAAATACTTTAATGCTTCGACTTACTATACTACTGTATTTCAAATGCCCATAGGTATGTAGATTGAAAATACAATTAACTATATTTCCCACAATGCATTGTTGTTAACCTTCTGCGCAGCCGCAGTACGTACTGAATGCTTGCTTCATTCACTCCTCCCTATAATGTTAGCTAAGATGGTGGTTAGAGCGTATCTTCTTTACAGATAAAAAAAAAAAAAGAAAAGGACAAAACATCTGTCAAGCCTTTTGAATAATAACGCAATAATAAACCTAACATAATTTAAAGTGTCTATACAAATCTGGACAGTTCAGAGACATCAGCAATCCCCGCCCAATTTGGTGTGACTGTCCATTTGGAGTGGAATCCCTGTAATACGTACAGGGTAAGTAGCTAGCTAGTCCAAACTATTATTGGAACTGTCTGCTAATCATTTCGTAATAACATTTAGCTCCGTAGTGCACGAACGAATATATACAGTTTCTGCCTCAATGCCATCCTTTTTGCATCGTTGCCTAGCTAGTTGTGGATTTAATGAAATGTCAGTGGTTCACTGTGTCTGTTAGCTCGCAAGCTACCGTCAGTAGGCCGCAGTCGCTAACTAGCTCGATAACTAACTCGATTCTGAAGTTGTCTTGTTTGCTAATGTTAGCACTTTCGGTTGGTTAACAAGCTGTCACTTTGTATTCACATGACAGTGCCTGTCGTGTGAACGTTGGGTATTTACTTCAAAGCAAAATGTCAAATGGACGGCGTTTTACTCGTCCTACTCCTATTTTATTGTTTAGGCACCTGACCGGCTTTTCTGGAGCTAACTAACATATGTTATGCCGCCAGCACGGGAGAGAGTCATTGCAAACCATTAGCAACATGCTAACGTTAATTGCCTAGCTATTTGGCTAGCATAGTATCAGTCACCTGACAATTGCTGCTTATAGTACTTGTACACCTGCATCATTTGTTGAGGGGATAGGACGCGAATGTCGGCCGTGTCCGCTGTAGTTTAGCAACGGATTTAAATATGCGTCTGACCAATTTTTATTGTATTGGAAAGTACCTAATGTTAGTTGGTTAACTAGTGTCACCCATGGCGCTAACGTTAGCTAGCATGTAGTCTAGCTAGTTTGTCAATGGCCGTTATTTGTAATCAGCTAGCTAGCTCACTGGCAGAGTGACTTCCAATTTGCAGTCTGCTTATAGTGAAGAGGTCCTCCTCAACAAACCCCAAGATTCGAGAGGCCTGTTTTTTTTATTTTTTTTTATCGGTCTTTGATGTATTACAGTTGACAGCTACAAGATGGCACGCCCTCCTACTGTCAAAACAACATCACATAATGTGTTTGTGGCTGGCTGTCCTTACCACAATCTGCTACTTCGTATCAAGCTTTTGCCAATTGACCTGTAACACAGGCAGAAGTTGGTGATGATCCTCATAACATTCAGCTTAGACTACTAAAATATTAAGACATCCCTTTACCAGTACCACTAGTTAAGTGAGCAGGTCTGATTTAGGCCTAAGTTTTGCATTTGTCACTAGTGTACTATTAATGTTCTCCACTAACCAGGTTTCCATCCAACCTTTTTTATGCAAGTAAAGTATGTCAGATTTAAAAAAAAAATGTATTGACAGGCTTGATGGAAACAGCAGATTTGTTGTTAAATACATAAAAATGTACAAAACAAAATAAGCTACAAAAGGTGGCATCTTTTTGTTGGTAAAATTAATAATGTGAGAAATTATGTCTAAAATGCTTTTATGTGCAAATATTGATATAATAACCATATCAAAGTAACTTGACGGAAACACATCTCTGGATGGGCACATCTTTCTTTTTTATGGGGATTTTTGAATATTTGCATGCATATCGGTTGCCAATTGGATGGAAACCTAGCAATTGTTTACCATTTTATTTACCTACTTAGAAAATAGTCAAAATAGAGTTTGTGAGTAGCAGAATTGTCTTTCCAGTCTCTATCCTATCTCATCGGCACATTAAATGAAATGTATATTTATTGCTGCGCTTTTGCACCTTTTTATCCATCTCATTGTGTGTGTGTGTGTGTGTGTGTGTGTGTGTGTGTGTGTGTGTGTGTGTGTGTGTGTGTGTGTGTGTGTGTGTATCGGTTGTATGTTGTCAATATTTTTAATGTTGTTTATTGTTGAATCCTGTCTCCACAACAGATTTCCCAATTGGGACAATAAAGATAACTTGAACTTGGTGTCTTACTAAAGCTCCCATCCCGTACTGCGCTCCTCCCTCCCAGCCGTGACACCTGCTCCCTTCACCGTGCCATAGGATGTCCCACAGCCCCGAGATGAAGGATGACTCTATGGAGTGCCCTCTGTGCATGGAGCCGCTGGAGATTGACGACGTCAACTTCTTCCCCTGCACCTGTGGCTACCAGATCTGCCGCTTCTGCTGGCACCGCATTCGCACAGATGAGAACGGCCTCTGCCCTGCCTGCAGAAAGGTACGTAATCTATCCTAACCCCTAGCCCTTCTGCTGGCACCGCATCCACACAGATGAGAACGGCCTCTGCCCTGCCTGCAGAAAGGTACATAACCTATCCTAACCCCTAGCCCTTCTTCTAGCACCGCATCCGCACAGATGAGAACAGCCTCTGCCCTGCCTGCAGAAAGGTACATAACCTATCCTAACCCCTAGCCCTTCTTCTAGCACCGCATCCGCACAGATGAGAACAGCCTCTGCCCCACCTGCAGAAAAAGGCTCGCTGGGTGGGGTTATGGAAATGTGACCTACAGTCTAGTACAGGGCTCTTCATCCCTGTTCCTGGAGAGCTACCGTCCTGTAGGTTTTTCTTTCAACCCCAGTTGTAACTAACCTGATTCAGCTTATCAACCAGCTAAGTAATATAATCGCGTGCGCTAGATTACGGTTTGAACAAAAACCTACAGTACAGTAGCTCTCCAGGAACAGGGTTGGAGAGTATTGATCTAGTATAATGTAATACTACTTTATTCGTCCATCAGAGACAAATTATTCTACTCAGCTCCTAACTCTCCCCACAAAGATATACCTATAGTCTGTACAGGTGAGTTTACCTGTCTTTCTATCTCTTCTCCTACCATCCAGCCGTACCCGGAGGACCCTGCAGTATACAAGCCCCTGTCACAGGAGGAGATCCAGAGGATAAAGAACGAGAAGAAGCAGAAACAGAACGAGAAGAAGCAGAAGGTGACAGAGAACAGGAAACACCTGGCCAGCGTCAGGGTGGTGCAGAGAAACCTGGTGTTTGTGGTTGGGCTCTCTCAAAGGCTTGCAGACCCAGAGGTGAGACCCCTATAAGCTTACTACATTAATATACACTGAGTGTATATTAAATGCTTTTTTCATGACATAGACTGACCAGGTGAAAAGGATGATCCCCTATTGATGTCACAAAACTACTTCAATCAATGTAGATCATGGGGTGGCAGGTAGCCTAGTGGTTAGAGCGTTGGGCCAGTAATTGAAAGGTTGCTAAATTTAATCCCCGATCTGACGAAGTAAAAATCGCATGTGAAAAATGTTATGAATTGATTTGCATTTTAATGAGGGAAATAAATAGGTGCCAGGAAAACTGGTTTGTGTCAAGAACTGCAATGCTGCTGGGTTTTTCACGCTCAACAGTTTCCTGTGTCTGTATATGGTCCACCACCCAAATGACACCCATCCAACTTGACACAACTGTAGGAAGCATTGGAGTCAACATGGGCCAGCATTCCTGTTTAACGCTTTTTTAACACTTAGCACATTGATTGGAAATAATATTTACCACGTCACGTCAAATCTACTGAAGTCCCCACCCCTCCACATTGCTTCAGTCATTTTAAAGGGAAACTTTGAGATTTCGAGATTTGGGGGTTGTATTTCTCATCGAGATGTATAGAGGTCACAATGTATCTGTCCCATTATGGTGTCTGTGGCAATGCCATTGAGACGGATACAACGTTGCGATCTCTATACATCTCTATGCTACAATGGGACAGAATATGAGGAAGTGGATAATGTTTTTTTTTTAATGGTTATCAGTAAAATGTATGAATTTATAAAATATTTATTACTATGTGTAGCTTATTAGCATTAATATATAACTACCCCGGCTTTGGGGTAGTTGGATCTATTTCCCTGCTTTTGAGAGGAGCTGGCTACTGTACCTGGAGACTTCCAGCAATTGCGCTAAGCTAACTTCAATCATCTCAACTGCACACAGAGACATACAAATTGTATCCATGAGTTCTTCTGACTCTGTAGAAAAATGACCTGTCGGTTTTCGCTCAAACCCTAGTCTAGCTGGTTGATAAGCTGAATCAGGTTAGTTACAATTGTGGTTTGAGTTAAAACCTAAAGGGGGAGTTGCTCTCCAGGAACAGGGTCAGAATGAACCTGAAGGAGGGTTTGCTCTCCAGGAACAGCGTTGGAGAGCCCTGCTTTTAAGTACTTGGACAAAGATATTCAGAATCTCACTATTCTGTTGCTTGATATATTCCTGGTCTTCTGACCTAGCTATATTTGTTTTCCCTCAACTGTATTTATGAAGCTTTGTTTGTGAAAAATGTCTCCATCTCTCTTCATTTCTGCACAGGTTCTAAAAAGGCCAGAGTATTTTGGGAAGTTTGGGAAAATACACAAGGTGGTCATCAACAACAGCACATCATATGCAGGTTCACAGGTAAGAACTGGCTCAGTTGGGAGGAGGCTGGCTCAGTTGGGAGGGGGCTGGCTCAGTTGGGAGGGGGCTGGCTCAGTTGGGAGGGGGCTGGCTCAGTTGGGAGGGGGCTGGCTCAGTTGGGAGGGGGCTGGCTCAGTTGGGAGGGGGCTGGCTCAGTTGGGAGGGGGCTGGCTCAGTTGGGTTGGTAACGGGGCACAGTCGTGGGTTCTATCGCCACAGGGATCACATAGTAAAATATACACAGTACCAGTCAATAGTTTGGACACCTAAGGGTTTTTCTTAATTTTTACTATTTTCCACATTGTAGAATAATAGTGAAGACCTCAAAACTAAACTATGAAATAACACACATGGAATCATGTAGTAACCAAAAAAAGTATAAAAAATCAAAATATTTTTTTTGATTCTTCAAAGTAGCCACCCTTTGCCTTGATGACAGCTTGCACACTCTTGGCATTCTCTCAACCAGCTTCACCTGGAATGCTTTTCCCACAGTCTTGAATGAGTTCCCACATTTGCTGAGCACTTGTCGGCTGCTTTTCCCTTCACTCTGCAGTCCAACTCATCCCAAACCATCTCAATTGGGTTGAGGTCGGGTGATAGTGGAGGCCAGGTCATCTGATGCAGCACGCATCACTCTCCTTGGTTAAATAGCCCTTACACTGCCTGGAGGTGTGTTGGGTCATTGTCCTGTTGAAAAACAAAGGATAGTCCCACTAAGCGCAAACCAGATGGGATGGCGTATCGCTGCAGAATGCTGTGGTAGCCATGCTGGTTAGGTGTGCCTTGAATTCTAAATAAATCACTGACAGTGTCGCCAGCAAAGCACCCCCACACCATCACATCTCCTTATCCATGCTTCACGGTGGCATCCACACATGCGGAGATCATCCATTCACCTACTCTGTGTCTCACAAAGACACGGCGGTTGGAACCAAAACTCTCAAATTTGGACTCATCAGACCAAAGGTCAGATTTTCATCGGTCTTACATCCATTGCTCGTTTTTCTTGGCCCAAGCAAGTCTCTTCTTCTTATTGGTGTCCTTTAGTAGTGGTTTCTTTGCTGCAATTCTATGAAGGCCTGATTTTCATGCAGTCTCCTCTGAACAGTTGATGTTGAGATGTGTCTGTTACTTGAACTCTGTGAAGCATTTATTTGGGCTGCAATTTCTGAGGCTGGTAACTCGAATGAACGTATCCTCTGCAGCAGAAGCTGGTTGAGAGAATGCCAAGAGTGTGCAAAGCAGTCATCAAGGTTACTTTTATGGATCTCAGATTTAACACTTTTGGTTACTACACGATTCGATATGTGTTATTTCATATTTTTGATATCTTCACTATTCTACAATGTAGAAAATATTTAAAATAAATGAAACGCTTGAATGTGTAGGTGTACAAACTTTCGACTGGTACTGAACATACTCACTGGACTGTCCAATTACTTTGGAAAGAAGTGGGATTGAATTCAAAAGCAAGTGGATTCCTCTCAAATGTAAATAGGCAGGTTGTTACACACACTACATATCTAATAAACTGTTTTCTTATGACCTATTCTGATTATTATTTGAATTTTTCTGATCTACAGGGTCCCAGTGCCAGTGCCTATGTCACCTATATCCGCTCTGAAGATGCCCTCAGAGCAATACAATGTGTAAACAATGTAGTGGTGGACGGCAGAACACTCAAGGTGACCGAAACAGACATTCAGGGCCAGTTTCTTGGACACAAAATAAACCAAATCCTGGATATCAATTCTCAATGGAGAAATTCCATTGAAGGTGCATTTTAGTCCAGGACTATGCTTAATCTGTCTGGGAAACTGGTCCTAGAAGTAACTGTTTGTTTTCTTATTGTAAGGAACGTTATCAAATAAAGTACTATCTTATCTTAAATGCTATATGACCTTTGTCTTAGATATGTAATAATATGATGCATTAGAGGGCAACAACTGAAGAGAACATTCATCAAGTACATTTTCACTGAGCTCTCCTTTCTGTATTTTTTTTTTTTCATGCAGGCTTCTTTAGGTACAACAAAATACTGCAGTTACTTCCTCAAAAGCATGCAGTGTCCCAAGCCAGACTGTATGTATCTACATGAGCTGGGGGACGAGGCAGCTAGCTTCACTAAAGAGGAGATGCAGGTAACAAACCTTTTTATTCTTCCTGTGTGATTTGTTGGTGGGTGAATAGAGATGCCTAATAACTTTCTCTTGACGTCATGTACTGTTCTTGCCTGTGTGTCTACCTTGTCCCAGGTTAGAGCTTGTTCTTTATTTCCTCTTGGATGTTTTAGTATCTGCCTTTTCAACCATGTTCTTACTTCCACTGACTTTGGACCTCAGCATTAATGTTTTTTGAAGCTAGCCTGGTCCCAGATCTGTTTGTGCTGTATAGCCAATTCCTAATGTCGTTGTCATGCTAGATCTGGGTCTAGGTGGAAGCTGCGACACAGTTGAATTGAGTAGGTGTCTGTGGTGAAGAGTGGCAGCATTGAGTCAGGTGTCTGTGGTGAAGAGTGGCAGCATTGAGTCAGGTGTCTGTGGTGAAGAGTGGCAGCATTGAGTCAGGTGTCTGTGGTGAAGAGTGGCAGCATTGAGTCAGGTGTCTGTGGTGAAGAGTGGCAGCATTGAGTCAGGTGTCTGTGGTGAAGAGTGGCAGCGTTGTGTGTTATGATTCACTGCTTAAATGACTTAACGTTATGTTTGTTCTTAGGCCGGGAAACACCAAGAATACGAGCAGACACTACTCCAGGACCTCTACAAAATGAACCCCAGCTTTCTACAAACGTCAACGTGTGCAGGGGAAAAGTCAAAAAGCAAATCTTCAAATTCTACACAAAGGTATGTTTGGTATTTTGGTTCTCCCCTATCTACACAACAGCAAATATTTGCCGTGGAGGCTGTGGCACTAACCGCATGACCACCTTAGGCCTCTATCGATTTCGACCACACAACATCTCTTTATTGGATGCTTTATCCATTTATCACAACAGACCCATCAATGGAAAGGATGGGTGGCCGACTCTATCGTTGTACGGTGGCAAACTGGCCAATGGCCTGTCAGAGGACAGGAAGTCTCCTCCGCTGCTAGACTGCTGCCTGGACCCAGAGGGCATGACCTCCGATGGGTTAGGACTTGGCCTGGGCCTGGACACCGAGCTGGGGATTGGGTCTGGTCAGGGTGCTGCCCTGTCCCCCTTCTCCTCTAACTGTGACAGCAACAGGTAATATGGAACAGGGATTCTCAAACCTTTTGGGTCGTGGACCACTTTTGTGAAAGCACCCCCTCATAATCAGAACATTACTCAGGTGCGATTTTAAAAATAGCCTACAAGGAGTTTTACTCATCCCCGGGGAAGGAACATTTTAAAAAGGCACGCATTTTGGCATTGGAGAGAAAATATTGCAGTTTTAAAGCGAATTTCTCCCGTAATTCTACACTTTTAGTCATGGGTGCAGGTATTTTTTATGTTCTTTTTACAGCTGTCAAGCTAATATCCTGCAATTCGAACCATTTTGCCATTAGGCAGAGAGAACTTCGCAGTTTCTAACTTAAATTACAGTGCAGTTATGTAATAAAAAATAAATGGGGGAGGAATAGTATCGAGTTAAAAATGGATACCAATATGTCTGTGAGCCTCCCAGGCCCATGTTGCCCAGGGTTAAGAACATACCTTATAGATAAAAAATATTACACACTTTAAATTTACAAAAGTCTCTTTTGTAATATTCATTAAAAAAAATAGTGTGCGTATGGATTGATATAGATTGAGAGATCTGGCCACAGACCCCCTGCAGTACCTGGATCCCACTTTGAGAACCCCTGTTATGGAGTGCCTTCAGAAAGTATTCATACCCAGAAGTATTCAGACCTAATCCACATTTTGTTGTTACAGCCTGAATTTGTTATTTATTTACATTTTTATTTTACCTTTATTTAATCAGGTTCTCATTTACAACTGCGACCTGGCCAAGATAAAGCACAGCAGTTTGATACATACAACAACAAAGAGTTACACATGGAATACACAGACATACAGCCAATAATACAGTAGAAAAATTTAAAAAATAAAAATAAGTCTATATACAGTGAGTGCAAATGAGGTAAGATAAGGGAGGTAGGGCAATAAATAGGCCATGGTGGCGAGGTAATTACAATATAGCAATTAAACACTGGGATGGTAGATGTGCAGAAGATAAATGTGCAAGTTATTGGGGTGCAAAGGAGCACGATAAATAAATACAGTATGGGGATGAGGTAGTAGGATTGGCTGTTTACAGATGGGCTATGTGCAGGTGCAGAGATCTGTGAGTTGCTCTGACAGCTGGTGCTTAAAGTTAGCGAGGGAGATATGAGTCTCCAGCTTCAGTGATTTTTGTAGTTCGTTCCAGTCATTGGCAGCAGAGAACTGGAAGGAAAGGTGGCCAAATTAGGAAATGGCTTTTGGGGTGACCAGTGAGAGATACGGGCTGGAGCGCGTGCTGCGGGTGGGTGCTGCTATGGTGACCAGTGAGCTGAGATAAGGCGGGGCTTTACCTATCAGAGACTTGTAGATGACCTGGAGCCAGTGGGATTGACGACGAGTATGAAGCGAGGGCCAGCCAACGGGAGCGTACAGGTCGCAGTGGTGGGTAGTATATGGGGATTTGGTGACAAAACGGATTGCACTGTGATAGACTGCATCCAATTTGTGAGTAGTGTTGGAGGCTATTTTATAAATGACATCGCCGAAGTCGAGGATCGGTAGGAGGGTCAGTTTTACCAGGGTATGTTTGGAAGCATGAGTGAAGGATGCTTTGTTGCATTCAAAATGGATACTCCATAATGACAGTGAAAACATGTTTTTAGAAATTGGTGCAAATTTATTACAAATGAAATGCAGAAATATCTCATTTACATAAGTATTCACACCCCTGAATCATATTTGGCAGCGATTTACATCTTTCTGGGTAAATCTCTGAGCTTTCCACACCTGGATTATACAGTATTTGTCTATTTATTTTCTAAATTCTTCAAGCTTTGTCAAATGGGTTGTTGATCATTGCTAGACAACCACTTTCAGGTATTAACGTAGTTTTCCAAGTAGATTTACATCAAACCGTAACTCGGCCACTCAGGAACATTCGCCGTTTTCCTGGTAAGAAACTATAGCCTAGATTTGGCCTTGTGTTTTAGGTTATTGTCTGGTGGAAAACAGACTGAACCAGGTTTTCCTCTAGGATTTTGCCTGTGCTTAGCTCCATTCTGTTTTTTGGTTTTTTTATCCTGAAAACTCCCCAGTCCTTAACGATTACAAGCATACCCATAACATGATGCAGCCACCACTATGCTTGAAAATATGGAGAGTGGTACTCAGTAATGTGCTGTAATGTTTGGGACAAATCCAAAACACTTTGTATTCAGGACAAAAAGGGAATTGCTTACCACATTTATTACTTTAGTGCCTCATTGCAAACAGGATGTATGTTTTGGAATAGTTTTTTTGCTGTACAGCCTTCCTTTTCACTCTGTCATTTAGGTTAGTATTGTGGAGTAACTACAATGTTGTTGATCCGTCCTCAGTTTTCTCCTATCACAGCCATTAAACTCTGTAACTGTTTTAAAGTCACCATTGACCTCATGGTGAAATCCCTGAAATTGTGAGGCATTGGAAAACCTCCCTGGTCTTTGTGGTTGATCTGTTTGAAATTCACTGCTCGACTGAGGGACCTTACAGATGATTGCATGTGTGTACAGAGATGAGGTAGTCATTCAAAAATCATGTTAAACACTATTATTGCACACAGTCCATGCAACTTATTATGTGACTTGTTAAGCACATTGTTACTCCTGAACGTATTTAAGGTTGCCATAACAAAGCATTTGAATACTTATTGACTCAATTCATTTTAACTTAAATGTTTTTATTAATTTGTAAACATTATTCCACTTTGATTATGGGTTATTGTATGTAAGCCAGTGACCCCCAAAAAATCTACATTATCTATTTTAAGTTCAGACTTTAACACAACAAAATGTGGACAAAGTCAAGGGTGTGAATACTTTATGAAGGCACTGTAGAAGAATAAGACTTTATTAGTCAATTTTACAATGACAACAGAAATGTTGACATGTAACAGGCAATATATACTGCAGGATTACTGAGAAGGCAGGCAGTACTATTCTGTACTGCGTGGTTACACATTCACTATAGTGGCTGGAAACGTGCTGAAAAGGGCTGTGTGAACAGAGAATCCAAGCCAGCCTAGTTTGGTTCAGGTCAGCACAATAGAGTGAAAAGGTTATAACTCACAACTGGTCTCCTTTTGGTCTGTTTTAAATGCTGCTGGTGGGCCATGAAGATCATAGTCTGTTGGTCTGTTTCTCTTTAGTCCCAGCGACAAACCTCCGGAATCAATAAGTATGGTGAATGGAGAGACTTTACAACAGGTACGAAGACATTTACTAATGACTTTATTTCACATGTAGATGTACAGAAATATATTTTAACCATTTTAAATGTGTTTTCAAGATTTGTATAAGTCTATAGATAATTACATGAATTAAATATTGACGTTATTAGGGAAATGATTGTTAAATATACAGTGAGGGGGGAAAAAAGTATTTGACCCCCTCTCATTCAGAAAGATTTCTGGCTTCCAGGTGTCTTTTATACAGGTAACGAGCTGAGATTAGGAGCACACTCTTAAAGGGAGTGCTCCTAATCTCAGATTGTTACCTGTATAAAAGACACCTGTCCACAGAAGCAATCAATCAGATTCCAAACTCTCCACCATGGCCAAGACCAAAGAGCTCTCCAAGGATGTCAGGGACAAGACTGTAGACCTACACAAGGCTGGAATGGGCTACAAGACCATCACCAAGCAGCTTGGTGAGAAGGTGACAACAGTTGGTGCGATTATTCGCAAATGGAAGAAAGACAAAAGAACTGTCAATCTCCCTCGGCCTGGGGCTCCATGCAAGATCTCACCTTGTGGAGCTGCAATGATCATGAGAACGGTGAGGAATCAGCCCACAACTACACGGGAGGATCTTGTCAATGATCTCAAGGCAGCTGGGACCATAGTCACCAAGAAAACAATTGGTAACACACTACGCCGTGAAGGACTGAAATCCTGCAGCGCCCGCAAGGTCCCCCTGCTCAAGAAAGCACATATACATGCCCGTCTGAAGTTTGCCAATGGGCGTCTGAATGATTCAGAGGACAACTGGGTGAATGTGTTGTGGTCAGATGAGACCAAAATGGAGCTCTTTGGCATCAACTCAACCCGCCGTGTTTGGAGTAGGAGGAATGCTGCCTATGACCCCAAGAACACCATCCCCACTGTCAAACATGGAGGTGGAAACATTATGCTTTGGGTGTGTTTTTCTGCTAAGGGGACAGGACAACTTCACCACATCAAAGGGACGACGGAGGGGGTCATGTACCGTCAAATCTTGGGTGAGAACCTCCTTCCCTCAGCCAGGGCATTGAAAATGGGTCGTGGATGGGTATTCCAGCATGACAATGACCCAAAACACACGGCCAAGGCAACAAAGGAGTGGCTCACGAAGAAGCACATTAAGGTCCTGGAGTGGCCTAGCCAGTCTCCAGACCTTAATCCCATAGAAAATCTGTGGAGGGAGCTGAAGGTTCGAGTTGCCAAACGTCAGCCTCGAAACCTTAATGACTTTGCAAAGAGGAGTGGGACAAACCTGGTGGCCAACTACAAGAAACGTCTGACCTCTGTGATTGCCAACAAGGGTTTTGCCACCAAGTACTAAGTCATGTTTTGCAGAGGGGTGAAATACTTATTTCCCTCATTAAAATGCAAATCAATTTATAACATTTTTCACATGCATTTTTCTGTATTTTTGGTGTTGTTATTCTGTCTCTCACTGTTCAAATAAACCTACCATTAAAATTATAGACTGATAATTTCTTTGTCAGTGGGCAAAAGTACAAAATCAGCAGGGGATCAAATACTTTTTTCTCTCACTGTATCCAGAGTATACAGTTTCTTCTGAGCCATTTCAAATATAGATGATTATTTCTTTCAAATGTTACATTGTGACAGACATTACCAATGTGCCCCCTTCTCCAGATGCCTAACAGTGAGTCCCCCTCCTCTCCTCCGGGGCTGACCAGACCCCCCACCAGTCTGGTGGTTCCTATCAGTGTAGTGGACCTCACCGCCCGCTCGCCCTTCGAGGGGGCTGCTGCAGAGTCCCAGTCCCTGTTCTCAGACAACAGTAACTTCAGACAACCCAACCCCATCCCGTCTGGCCTGCCCGTCTGCCCTAACTCACCTAGAGGGGGATCCGACTGGCCCATGACCCCTGAACCACAGAGCCTCTTCGCATCAGGTGGGTTGTGTGGGGTAGACACTGAGACACACACACTGTTTAGTAGACGATGCTTCCTTTTAACAGTGCAGTGTCTGCTCCACTGCGTTTCAGCTTTGAAACATAACCACTAGATACGTTTTCCATGGTTCTCTCCCTTCCCCAGACACAATGCCGGTCTCGTCCTCCACAGACTGGCAGGCGGCCTTCGGCTTCGGCTCCTCATCCAAGACACAACAGCAGGACGACGACCTGGGCTTCGACCCCTTCGACATCACGCGGAAGGCCCTGGCTGACCTGATTGAGAAGGAGCTCTCAGTCCAGGACCAGCCCAGTCCACTGGGGTCCCCTGGCCCATTCAGCCTCCACCACCCCGGGTCCCACCATGGCCTTCACGTGCCCCCCTCCAACCCCAACCATTTTCCCAGCAGCATTGGACCTCCACCTCGACTTTCTCAGCTCCACCAAAGGCAAATTTATAGTTCCTTTAGTTTCCCTGGTTCCCAGAGTCAGAGTAGTCATCATGGTGGAAGTCAGGCTGCCCATGCCGCCACTGCCTCTCGGCATCCCTGGATGGACATGTCTCCCTCGGCACGGAGCAATAATCACCTCCTCTCACACTTGAACCACTCGGCCAACGCTGGAGGGGGACACGGAAACTTCCTGGACTTGAGCATGCCTCCTCAGCGCCACAATACAGGGCTGGGAGGGATCCCCATATCAGGTAGGTTGTTATAAGACCCTGGCTCTGTCTTCTGGGAGTGTTGAGGCCAGGGGTCAGTTATGTCTTGTCTCAATTCAGGAACTAAACAAAAATTTTAATTTCAGTTTAAATCCCGAATGGACTGAATTGAAATGCAGTTGACCCCAACCCTGTTTGAGTCATGTTTTATACAGTCTGTCCAGTATGACTTTAACAAGCATTGAATGTCAAAACATGTCATAATTTTGCCTATTTCTCCCATGTTATTTTGACCTTGTGGGAAACAAATTACATGTAGATGTAGTTCTGTGTTTTGGCCACAAGATGTCAGTCCAAAGCCATCTGTGAAGACATGGATCTATCTCAAATCTGTATTAAATGAAGCAAATCAGCACTGCTTATTTTCTAATTTGTCTGTAATTAAGTAAATATTTTCTCTCTAGAAAGCAGCTGTTCTATAGATGGCCTCAATGTGAAAGAATGGCAGGCTGGCCTGAGAGCTCTCCTACCCAACATCAACATCAACTTTGGCGGTCTCCCCAACTCCTCGTCATCTTCCTCCTCTTCCTCGTCCTCCAGTGTGAACCACATTGGGCGGCCCAACCACCTGGGGGGCCCTGGCGGGCTCCACGGGCCAGGGGGACTAACACACAGCCTCAGCTGGGACGGTACGGCCAGCTGGATGGACCCAGCCATCATCACAGGTAGTGAGTAACCCCAGACGTATTTATTACACAGGTACAATACAATGATGATAATTACTTTATTCTGTCATACAACATGCCGATATCTAACAACTATTTACACTAACCTATTAGGGGAGGGGGGCAGGAAGGGCCGAGTTGGGGAAACTCTGTCCTACAGTAGTTCCCCCTCACCCATCTGTCTCTCCTCTCTTCAGGCATCCCAGCCTCGACAGGTAACAGTTTAGACCTTTTCCAAGAGGACCAGAACCCTCCCCACTGGCTCAAGTCCCTCCAGGCCCTGACAGAGATGGACGGCCCTGCCCTGCCCAGCTCCTCCCTCCCCCAGCAGCCGCAGAACCAGCAGCACCAGCCCCAGTCCCTCCACAGCCACCACCACGGCCTCCTAGACCAGGCTGCCTCACACCCACACCTCCCCCTCCACCACAGAGCTGGCTCCGGCTGGGCCCCTTACCTTCCCAGCCTGGCCCAACCCACACAGGCCAACCCCAGCCAGTTTCACAGCCCTCCGCCAGGCTTCCAGACAGCCTTCAGATCCCCAGGCCAGAGCGCTACAGAGCTGCTACACAGTACCTCCGCCGGGGACCGACACTAAAGACATATTACAGCAGTGTCCCAATCCCCTACCCAACCCGATACAGATACCGTACACACACCAATCTGCAGATTATCAAATTATGAAAAATTATTAGCTAACAAAATAACAAGGCTGCTTCTTTCTTTGTCCTTTCAACTTCCATCTATTTTCTGTTCTGACAGCCTGTTTGTTCCTTTAGTTTTTTTTGTGGCACATGACATACATTGCTAGGTACCCCCCTTTTGGTCTGCTACCGACCAAGTCAACGCCTTACTGTGAGCTCCAGTAGTCAGGGGTGTGTTCAGTAGTAGTGAAACATTTTGAAAATGGAAAGTGTTTCTTATTGGACAGAAATCCATGTAGTCCCTGCCGGTTTCACTTCGTTTTCTTTCGTTTGGTGCATAATGAATATGTCCCAGGTGAATTGTTTGGGATCAGACACTGCTGTGAGCTTCACTTGAGGTCCGTCCTTATGATCTAGACGAGCACGGAGAACAGGAGCAGTGCTAGGTTTGGTGACACCCAAGTCGATAACTACAAACGCACAGGAAACAAGATTAGCTATAGTGGGTAATTTAAGAAGTTAACTTGTGATTTAAATATGAAATGGGTGAAGGAAGTGAAGTCACGATTACTCTTGAAGGATGAAGCAACAAAATGAATGGAAAATTGTCCCAAATACCCTCATCCGCCCCCCTTTCAACAGAACAGGAAACCTGAATGAACTTGACTCTCCCTCGCTGCAGAGAAGACCTGGAGTGGTTAACTTTGGGCATTGAGAAAATGCCTCAAAGTTTAACGGTTTTTAGAGGAGAAGTATAGTTGAGGGACTTGTTGTAGTTGGTTCAGATGACAGGAAATGATGGGGCAGACTAAGACGTTAGGAGGGGTGAGTTGAGGGCGCAGGCTATACATGCTACGGTTTCCATGTTAGACACACGGTCACAATGGTGGCGTTCCAGGCCGACTAGATTGTAGTCGTGCTGCACTCATGCAGCAACCAGTGATCGACCTTTGAAGTTGGTGTCAGACTGCTATATCATATGTGGTTAGCTGAGAACTGATCAGCTATAGCTGATTTAACTGGTTAGCTGAGAACACCTATCCAGGCGTTGTGAGATCTGGCAGGCGACTGCAATGTAGTCTGACTGGAACGCGCCCTTCCAATGACTTGTCTCATGCAGGTCATTAAAACCAACGTTGTTCCCTTTGGGGTCAGGGGTCATGGTTCCCCGTCCTGTAGTAGAGAGAAGATTCAGTTGAACCTCTGTATCAGAGGAAGTAGCACCACCTAACAGGAGGGCTGGCCGACAGGGTTAAAGAGTCTCGCCACTGTTCTCGGGTCGGAAGAAGAATAGGCCAAGTCTCGTGATACCAGACCTCGGCACGTTAAGTGCTAGTTCTGGGGAACCCGAGCGGTTGGCGTCGAGGCTAGAACAAAGGACAATAGTTAAAGACTGTTGGAGGGAAGATACAGGCTAATACTGGGACATCCTGAAATCCAGGATTTGGTCTTATACACAGTGCCACTGTGTGGCACCTACAGTAGCTAAACCCTTATCAGGAGAAGCATCAGAAAGCAGACAGAACAGTGAAACAAAGGGGTGATGAAAAGGCTCCCAAGACATGCAGGTCAAAACTAATACTAATAAGGGTAGCAATAGCCTTACAAGTTTCCGCCTTGTTAGACCCGTGAGGGCTTTCAACGAGGCCTTACCATTAATTATTGAGAGGAGTTTGAGTGATTGGCAAGGGAAATAGTGTCACAATGTTGTGATATGCATCTGTATAAAACGTATGAGAATTGAAATAATGCAATGTGATATCGTAAAGTGCTACAAGACAAGCTGACAAACGACGGCTTGCAATTTAATCCAAGGAGCTCTCTGCCTTTCTCTGGGCCAAGAGAATGAATAACCTCTCCTCTCTTCACAGCCTCTATCTTTTAGTCTTCTATCTCTTATCATCTCTCTATCTTTCTCGCTCTGTTCATTGCTCCCTCTTTCTCTCTCCTGCTGTCCCCTATTAAAACAGTATTCACCAGAAACAAGAACTGATCCAGGAGAAACCAACACAGTCAGTCGTACTACCGTGGTTTTTAACATGATGCTGAGTTAAACACTCAGTGAGGAGCTTAAAGGAATTGAACTGTCCTCTGCAGGTCTGGAAAAAAGAAACCTTAAATAAAACTGAAAAACCCAGTGCTCGACTTGGCTCTTTTTGTTTTACAGATTCACACTTTCTCACGTTTCCTTGTCGTTAAAGTATTACATTGACTGTTCTAAACTGGTATAACATGTTGATACAACCAGAGTGTTTCCTGGACACGGATTCAATCTTATCCTGGACTGAAACCCTATTTCAATGGAGAATGTCCATTGAGCATGCTTTCTACTCCAGCACTAGACTTGTTCTACACCAGGGAAACAGACCCCTAATGTTTCTGATGTAACGTAAGCTTGATCTCCACAGCGCAAAGACATGCATTTTAAGACCAGTAGAAAATGTAAATGACCTTAAATGTGACACCACAAAAACTCAAGTCAATTAATCATTACTTAAAGGTTAAAAAGAGAAATTTCTTCAGGACTGTATTTTAACTTTTTCTCCACTAGGGAGCAGAGTCTGTCTTCACTCCCTGCTGAGGCTCTGCATTCCAAATTTTGTATCCCAAATGGCTCCCTATTCCCTATATAGTGCACTACTTTTGACCAGAGCCCTGTATTGTACTACAGAGGGAATAGGATGCAGTTTAGGACGGAGACCCTGTCTACTCTGACAAAGGTTGGAGAGCTCAGTGGGATGTTGACGCTCAGGTACTGAAGGAGATCTCTGAGTACATTGCGTTTTCATTTGTTTGTCCCCTGTAAAACCCCTGTAATTGTTTTTAGTTCTGTCCCAACTGATAATATCAAATTGACATTGTCCTACATTGATTTATTGACTTTGAAAAGCTGGCGGGAGTATGGCTAACCAGATGGTGCTCTCAGATCTGAGGGTTTGTCTGAGGGAGAGGTGTGTTTTAGTTCTTGCATACTGTATGCAGTCCTCAACCACCTCCTGTGCAGTGCACCCTGGCCCACGCAGCCAGCCAGCCTATGCAGTACTATGTAGCTACCTGCAGCAGAATAGCAATGTACTGTTATAGCTCACTGCCCTGTAGCACCTCGGACAGATTAAAGGTAACAGTGGGGAAACTGATCCAGTGACATCACTACAGGACTGTTTTGCTATCACAGACTGGAACATGTTCCGGGATTCTTCTGATGGCATTGAGGAGTACACCACATCAGTCACTGGCTTTATCAATAAGTGCATTGAGGACGTCGTCCCCACAGTGACTGTACATACCCCAACCAGAAGCCATGGATTACAGGCAACATTCGCACTGAGCTAAAGGGTAGAGCTGTAGCTTTCAAGGTGCAGGACTTGGAAGCTTATAAGAAATCCTGCTATGCCCTGTGACGAACCATCAAACAGGCAAAGCGTCAATACAGGGCTAAGATTGAATCATACTACACCGGCTCTGACGCTCGTCTTATGTGGCAGGGCTTGCAAACTATTACAGACTACAAAGGGAAGGACAGCCGCGAGCTGCCCAGTGATACAAGCCTACCAGATGAGCTAAATCACTTCTATGCTCGCTTCGAGGCAAGCAACACTGAGGCATGCATGAGAGCATCAGCTGTTCCAGACGACTGTGTGATCACGCTCTCCGTAGCCGATGTGAATAAGACCTTTAAACAGGTCAACGTTCACAGGACGTGTGCTCCGGGCATGTGCTGACCAACTGGCAGGTGTCTTCGCTGACATTTTCAACATGTCCCTGACCGAGCCTGTAATACCAACATGTTTCAAGCAGACCACCATAGTCCCTGTGCCCAAGAACACGAAGGCAACCTGCCTAAATGACTACAGACCCGTAGCACTCACATCCGTAGCCATGAAGTGCTTTGAATGGCTGGTAAGGGCTCACATCAACACCATTATCCCAGAAACCCTGGACCCACTCCAATTTGCATACCGCCCAAACAGATCCACAGATGATGCAATCTCTATTGCACTCCACACTGCCCTTTCCCACCTGGACAAAAGGAACACCTATGTAGAATGCTATTCATTGACTACAGCTCAGCGTTCAACACCATAGTACCCTCAAAGCTCATCCCTAAGCTAAGGATCCTGGGACTAAACACCTCCCTCTGCAACTGGATCCTGGACTTCCTGACGGGCCGCCCCCAGGTGGTGAGGGTAGGTAGCAACACATCTGCCACGCTGATCCCCAACACTGGAGCACCCCAGGGGTGCGTGCTAAGTCCCCTCCTGTACTCCCTGTTCACCCACGACTGCATGGCCAGGCACGACTCCAACGCCATCATTAAGTTTGCAGACAACACAACAGTAGTAGGCCTGATCACCGACAATGACGAGCCTATAGGGAGGAGGTCAGAGACCTGGCCAGGTAGTGCCAGAACAACAACCTATCCCTCAATGTAACCAATACAAAATAGATGACTGTGGACTACAGGAAAAGGAGGACCGAGCACGCCCCCATTGTCATCGACGGGCCTGTAGTGGAGCAGGTTGAGAGCTTCATGTTCCTTGGTGTCCACATCACCAAAAAACTAGAATGGTCCAAACACACCAAGACAATCTTGAAGAGGGCACGACAAAGCCTAGGAAACTAAAAGGAAACTAAAAAGATTAGGCATGGGTCTTCAGATCCTCAAAAGGTTCCACAGCTGCAACATTGAGAGCATCCTGACTGGTTGCATCACTGCCTGGTACGGCAATTGCTCGGCCTCCGACCGCAAGGCACTACAGATGGTAGTGCGTACGGCCCAGTACATCACTGGGGCTAAGCTGCCTGCCATCCAAGACCTCTACACCAGGCGGTGTCAGAGGAAGGCCCTAAAAATTGTCAAAGACCCCAGCCACCCCAGTCATAGACTGTTCTCTCTACTACCGCATGGCAAGCGGTACCAGAGTGCCAAGTCTAGGAAAAAAGGCTTCTCAACAGTTTTTACCCCCAAGCCATAAGACTACTGAATAGGTAATCAAATGGCTACCCGGACTATTTGCATTGTGTGCCCCCCCAACCCCTCTTTTACGCTGCTGCTACTCTCTGTTTATCATATATGCATAGTCACTTTAACTATACATTCATGTACAGTGGGGAAAAAAAGTATTTAGTCAGCCACCAATTGTGCAAGTTCTCTCACTTAAAAAGATGAGAGAGGTCTGTAATTTTCATCATAGGTACACTTCAACTATGACAGACGAAATGAGGAAGAAAAATCCAGAAAATCACATTGTAGGATTTTTTATGAATTTATTTGCAAATTATGGTGGAAAATAAGTATTTGGTCAATAACAAAAGTTTATCTCAATACTTTGTTATATACCCTTTGTTGGCAATGACAGAGGTCAAACGTTTTCTGTCTTCACAAGGTTTTCACACACTGTTGCTGGTATTTTGGCCCATTCCTCCATGCAGATCTCCTCTAGAGTAGTGATGTTTTGGGGCTGTCGCTGGGCAACACGGACTTTCAAAGATTTTCTATGGGGTTGAGATCTGGAGACTGGCTAGGCCACTCCAGGACCTTGAAATGCTTCTTCTGAAGCCACTCCTTCGTTGCCCGGGCGGTGTGTTTGGGATCATTGTCATGCTGAAAGACCCAGCCACGTTTCATCTTCAATGCCCTTGCTGATGGAAGGAGGTTTTCACTCAAAATCTCACGATACATGGCCCCATTCATTCTTTCCTTTACACGGATCAGTCGTCCTGGTCCCTTTGCAGAAAAACAGCCCCAAAGCATGATGTTTCCACCCCATGCTTCACAGTAGGTATGGTGTTCTTTGGATGCAACTTCGGCATTCTTTGTCCTCCAAACACGACGAGTTGAGTTTTTACCAAAAAGTTCTATTTTCGTTTCATCTGACATTCTCCCAATCCTCATCTGGATCATCCAAATGCTCTCTAGCAAACTTCAGACGGGCCTGAACATGTACTGGCTTAAGCAGGGGGACACGTCTGGCACTGCAGGATTTGAGTCCCTGGCGGCGTAGTGTGTTACTGATGGTAGGCTTTGTTACTTTGGTCCCAGCTCTCTGCAGGTCATTCACTAGGTCCCCGTGTGGTTCTGGGATTTTTGCTCACCGTTCTTGTGATCATTTTGACCCCACGGGTGAGATCTTGCGTGGAGCCCCAGATCGAGGAAGATTATCAGTGGTCTTGTATGTCTTCCATTTCCTAATAATTGCTCCCACAGTTGATTTCTTCAAACCAAGCTGCTTACCTATTGCAGATTCAGTCTTCCCAACCTGGTGCAGGTCTACAATTTTGTTTCTGGTGTCCTTTGACAGCTTTTTGGTCTTAGCCATAGTGGAGTTTGGAGTGTGACTGTTTGAGGTTGTGGACAGGTGTCTTTTATACTGATAACAAGTTCAAACAGGTGCCATTAATACAGGTAATGAGTGGAGGACAGAGGAGCCTCTTAAAGAAGAAGTTACAGGTCTGTGAGAGCCAGAAATCTTGCTTGTTTGTATGTGACCAAATACTTATTTTCCACCATAATTTGCAAATAAATTCATAAAAAATCCTACAATGTGATTTTCTGGATTTTTTTTCCTCATTTTGTCTGTCATAGTTGAAGTGTACCTATGATGAAAATTACAGGCCTCTTTCATCTTTTTAAGTGAGAGAACTTGCACAATTGGTGGCTGACTAAATACTTTTTTGCCCCACTGTACATACTACCTCAATTGGGCTGACCAACCAGTGCCCTCGCACATTGGCTAACCGGGCTATCTATCTGCATTGTGTCCCGCCACCCACCAACCCCTTTTACTTTTACACTACTGCTACTCTCTGTTCATCATATATGCATAGTCACTTTAACCATAACTACATGTACATACTACCTCAATCAGCCTGACTAACTGGTGCCTGTGTATAGCCTCGCTACTGTTATTTTCACTGTCTTTTTACTGTTTTTATTTCTTTACTTACCTATTGTTCACCTAATACCTTTTTTGCACTGTTGGTTAGAGCCTGTAAGTAAGCATTTCACTGTAAGGTCTACACCTGTTGTATTCGGCGCACGTGACAAATAAACTTTGATTTGATTTATGTACTGTGGCGACAGAATCCCGGTGTGACTTCAACACCTCACGCTGGTAGAATAATGTTTACCTTTGTTATTTAATGAATGTCTTCGTATTAGTTACATAAGGGATAGTCAAGGTTACGCTAATGCATCATGACCGTATAAGAATCCAACATTGATTATTGTTTTACTTCCTGTCTTTCCTGTGAGATCCCACCCCATGCGTTAATTCATGTACTGTGGTGACAAAATCGTAATGTTATTCTTCTTGTCTGTGGGTGTTGATGAATGAATGTCTCTACTGTTCATGAATTAGTTTAGTCCAAAGCAAGGTTAAAATGGCATGAATCCAACATTGTCCCTTATGTTACCTGTGGTCTCCCCAGTGGGATTTTCAAACCCCAGGCTTCTAGAATGTTGTTCTGAATCTTCTTGTTAATCAACGTCTTCCTACTAGTTAAATCTGAGGCAAGTCAAGGATAATAAAGGTTATGCTAATGCATCACAATGTGAGAATCCAACCTTGTTCGTACGTTACCTACGGTCTTCCCAGACTGTGTGGCTTACAACACCTCGTGCTGCCATGTTTACCCTCTTACCTAAAGCTGTCAATTAATGTCCTCTTATGTAAATGCAATGTTACGTGTTGAGGCAAGGTTATGATATGAATCCAGCGTTGTCCATAAGGTTACGTCTGGTCTTCCCACTGGGACTTCTACACGCTGCCGGAATATTATTACCTATATCATTTTCACTAAGGCAAAGCAGCCTCTGATCTGCTGGGCATTGTAACCTGTTGTTCCTCCTGGAGGTGAGGTGTGTCCAGGCCCGGGTGGCTGGAGCTGTCTTCTGACACTAGCCAACATGGCACTAAAGTCAGCCCGGCATCTAGGTTTTGCTCAATTCTTTCAGCCTTATAACAATAGAATGGTAGATCCATAGTTAAACGCTTACAGTGATTTTTCAGTCACAGGGCAGGCCAAGTGATTTAGGGCTGGGCCGACTGGAGGTTGGAGATGCCCTCTGAGACAAGTCCCCCGGCCCCCACTGATGCCTGGCCCCTAGGGCCTGCACGGCTGTCCCAGCACTGCCCTTTGAGTTCAGCCCAAATCTGGCCAAGTCCAGGTGCTGAGGAGACACTACCAGTTAACAGAGGAAGGTGAGTCAGTGAATAATGCAGACAGCCAGCAGATTCTGGGGCAGTGACAATGAGTCAGCAACATGGAGGCAGTAGAGAGGGAGGCACTGCTCTCTCTCTCACTACTATGTTGCCAATCGGAGACACACAGGCACTCAACGCACACAGACAAGCAGGGAAATAGTGCTTTCACACAACAAGCACCTCACATACTCACAGCTGAAGTGATATTGCACAATTTATGCCTGATATGTATTTAGGAATTATAAATTATTTGTAAAAAGTAAGTATTACCTGTAGGTTAGAATCTGTTGTGAAAAATAAAATATAGGCGGTGGGCCACATCATCAGGAAAGTCAGTGTAGGAAATCCAATATAGGGTGTGTTCGTAAATTCAATCTGGAGTGCCAGAGTGCGCCCTGGGCGTTCGTAAATTCAGAGCGTTGTCAGATTGTCCGTTTGTAAGTTCAGAGCGTTTCGCTCTCGGGGTCAGAGTGCACACTGGACGCTCTGGTCAAAGAGGAGGGTTGATCCGAGCGTTCTGACCTCATAACGGAAGTCAAGCACCCAAGCTAACGTTGGCTAGCTTGCTAGCTACTTCCAGACACAAATGAGAACAGCTCACTCTGACCGTTTTACTCTCCCTAGCAGAGCTGGTTAGGCTGTTTTCATGTTGTCCAGAGCGTTGGTGACTGTAACTGCTGCCATCAATTGAATTACCTTTTTTTGCAAACGTTTACTGACGTGGGCCACATTCAACGGGGGTTGAGCGCAGTTATTCTGCGCTCTGGCACACAGACGAGAGTGCTCTGAAATCAGAATAGATAATGGATGTAATACAAATTTACGAACGCACCATTTGTTTTTGTTTTATAACTTCTGTGTATGAGTTGGCAGGGTTGGCCAATCAGATTCCTCTGGTTAGCTTTGTCTTGGGCAGGGCCAGGTAGGGAATATGCTATTTTAAGTGGTGAATACAAGCTGGCCACTTTAAGTGTTCAAACAAATTAAAAATGATTGATTAACTTATTAATTCCCAGAATTTTCACGCTAGTTACTGTAGTGCTGCTTGCTATGGGAGGAGTACAGGAACTACGGGGTGGGTGGTAATGCATGTGTAACAGTAATGGACATAGTGATTAATCATACTCTAATGATGCCATCGTTAGCATTATCTTGGGGAGATTACAGTTTTTAGCTGCAGCAAAGAAACAGCTTCTGATCTGGGAATTTAGTTGAGTAGCAGTCAGACACACACATACACAGCAGGCACTTAAAATGCTGAAACCCAGCTTTTCCTGCTTCCTGGAGGGACTGCTTGCTGCAGAGTGTGGGGGGAATCTCTCTAGCTGCAGTGGAGGGTTTTCTCTCTCTCTCTCTAGCTGCAGAGTGGAGGGTATTCTCTCTCTCTAGCTGCAGAGTGGAGGGTTTTCTCTCTCTCTAGCTGCAGAGTGGAGGGTTTTCTCTCTCTCCAGCTGCAGAGTGGAGGGTTTTCTCTCTCTCCAGCTGCAGAGTGGAGAGTATTCTCTCTCTCCAGCTGCAGAGTGGAGGGTTTTCTCTCTCTCTAGCTGCAGAGTGGAGGGTTTTCTCTCTCTCTAGCTGCAGAGTGGAGGGTATTCTCTCTCTCTCCAGCTGCAGAGTGGAGGGTTTTCTCTCTCTCTCTCCAGCTGCAGAGTGGAGGGTATTCTCTCTCTCTAGCTGCAGAGTGGAGGGTATTCTCTCTCTCTAGCTGCAGAGTGGAGGGTATACTCTCTCTCTAGCTGCAGAGTGGAGGGTATACTCTCTCTCCAGCTGCAGAGTGGAGGGTTTTCTCTCTCTCCAGCTGCAGAGTGGAGGGTTTTCTCTCTCTCCAGCTGCAGAGTGGAGGGTTTTCTCTCTCTCCAGCTGCAGAGTGGAGGGTTTTCTCTCTCTCCAGCTGCAGAGTGGAGAGTATTCTCTCTCTCCAGCTGCAGAGTGGAGGGTTTTCTCTCTCTCTAGCTGCAGAGTGGAGGGTTTTCTCTCTCTCTAGCTGCAGAGTGGAGGGTATTCTCTCTCTCTCCAGCTGCAGAGTGGAGGGTATACTCTCTCTCCAGCTGCAGAGTGGAGGGTATACTCTCTCTCCAGCTGCAGAGTGGAGGGTATACTCCCTCTATAGCTGCAGAGTGGAGGGTATTCTCTCTCTCTCTTGCTGCAGAGTGGATTGTATTCTCTCTCTCTAGCTGCAGAGTGGAAGGTATACTCCCTCTATAGCTGCAGAGTGGAGGGTTTTCTCTCTCTCTCCAGCTGCAGAGTGGAGGGTATTCTCTCTCTCTAGCTGCAGAGTGGAGGGTATACTCTCTCTCCAGCTGCAGAGTGGAGGGTTTTCTCTCTCTCTAGCTGCAGAGTGGAGGGTATTCTCTCTCTCTAGCTGCAGAGTGGAGGGTATTCTCTCTCTCTAGCTGCAGAGTGGAGGGTATTCTCTCTCTCTAGCTGCAGAGTGGAGGGTATTCTCTCTCTCCAGCTGCAGAGTGGAGGGTTTTCTCTCTCTCCAGCTGCAGAGTGGAGGGTATTGTCTCTCTAGTTGTAATAGTTTATGACCTTGATGTCCTTGACTGCTCCTCTTTCCCTTGGGATAATCCATCTCAGGATCTCACCAACACACAAACACACTCTCCATCTCAGGATCACATACACACACATACTCTACACACACACACACACTATATATATACACACACACACACACACAATCCATTTTCAGGATCTTATGATGATGAGCAGATTTTAATTACCTGGTGCAGGGTGGTGAAACTTGTAGGGACAGCACTCTCTGTCAGCCTGTCCCATTGGGACCAGGGCCCATAGGGACCAGGGCCCATAGGGCTGTTAAAAAGTAGTGCATTATATAGGGAATAGGGGGCCATTTGGGAATAACACAGGCTCTTTAAAGCAGAACGAGACATTGGTCATCTGTTGCTGCAAATTCACATCTTTTAAAGGGGAATGGAAACATCAGGATTTAGAACGCCAGCTAACTGGATCTGTAAAACGCCATATTGGCATTGTTGCGTCACTGGCAGGAGAGAAACGTTTGTAACTCCAAAAAATGGCTGCATTAGTCTGAGAATGAGTTTATTACAGAGAAATAAATCATGTTAGTTTGGGAGCCAATAAACCTACTGAAGCAGTTCATGTTTGAGCCGATCGTTGTCCCAGATCAAAGAGCTCGTTCTCGGAGCAGTAACAACACAGACATGCCGCCTGAAACACCTCAGCTAGAGGGTCGGCGTAGCCAAACACACTGGTGTGAGTGGGGATGCTGCCAGATAATGGAGTAGGAGAGTATGTGTTGTATAGAGATAGTGACGGATACAGCACCAAATCCCAGCGGTATTACATCCAGTCAGAGGTTCCTGTCAGTCTGTCTGGATGGTGATGTATTACATCCAGTCAGAGGTTCCTGTCAGTCTGTCTGGATGGTGATGTATTACATCCAGTCAGAGGTTCCTGTCAGTCTGTCTGGATGATGGCTGTATTACATCCAGTCAGAGGTTCCTGTCAGTCTGTCTGGATGGTGATGTATTACATCCAGTCAGAGGTTCCTGTCAGTCTATCTGGATGGTGATGTATTACATCCACTCAGAGGTTCCTGTCAGTCTGTCTGGATGGTGGCTGTATTACATCCACTCAGAGGTTCCTGTCAGTCTGTCTGGATGGTGGCTGTATTACATCCAGTCAGAGGTTCCTGTCAGTCTGTCTGGATGGTGATGTATTACATCCAGTCAGAGGTTCCTATCAGTCTGTCTGGATGGTGATGTATTACATCCAGTCAGAGGTTCCTGTCAGTCTGTCTGGATGGTGATGTATTACATCCAGTCAGAGGTTCCTGTCAGTCTGTCTGGATGGTGATGTATTACATCCAGGTCAGAGGTTCCTGTCAGTCTGTCTGGATGGTGATGTATTACATCCAGTCAGAGGTTCCTGTCAGTCTGTCTGGATGGTGGCTGTATTACATCCAGTCAGAGGTTCCTGTCAGTTTGTCTGGATGGTGGCTGTATTACATCCAGTCAGAGGTTCCTGTCTGTCTGGATGGTGATGTATTACATCCAGTCAGAGGTTCCTGTCAGTCTGTCTGGATGGTGGCTGTATTACATCCAGTCAGAGGTTCCTGTCAGTCTGTCTGGATGGTGGCTGTATTACATCCAGTCAGAGGTTCCTGTCAGTCTGTCTGGATGGTGACGTATTACATCCAGTCAGAGGTTCCTGTCAGTCTGTCTGGATGGTGTCTGTATTTATTGGACGTGTCACTAATCCTTATGAACGACTTCCTGGCAGAAGAGGTTACTCGACCAGTCAGCAGCCGATACAGTGGGGCAAAAAAGTATTTAGTCAGCCACCAATTGTGCAAGTTCTCTCACTTAAAAATATGAGAGAGGCCTGTAATTTTCATCATAGGTACACTTCAACTATGACAGACAAAATGAGGAAAAAAAATCCAGAAAATCACATTGTAGGATTTTTAATGAATTTATTTGCAAATTATGGTGGAAAATAAGTATTTGGTCACATTCAAACAAGCAAGATTTCTGGCTCTCACAGACCTGTAACTTCTTCTTTAAGAGGCTCCTCTGTCCTCCACTCGTTACCTGTATTAATGGCACCTGTTTGAACTTGTTATCAGTATAAAAGACACCTGTCCACAACCTCAAACAGTCACACTCCAAACTCCACTATGGCCAAGACCAAAGAGCTGTCAAAGGACACCAGAAACAAAATTGTAGACCTGCACCAGGTTGGGAAGACTGAATCTGCAATAGGTAAGCAGCTTGGTTTGAAGAAATCAACTGTGGGAGCAATTATTAGGAAATGGAAGACATACAAGACCACTGATAATCTTCCTCGATCTGGGGCTCCACGCAGATCTCACCCGTGGGGTCAAAATGATCACAAGAACGGTGAGCAAAAATCCCAGAACCACACGGGGACCTAGTGAATGACCTGCAGAGAGCTGGGACCAAAGTAACAAAGCCTACCATCAGTAACACACTACGCTGCCAGGGACTCAAATCCTGCAGTGCCAGACGTGTCCCCTGCTTAAGCCAGTACATGTTCAGGCCCGTCTGAAGTTTGCTAGAGAGCATTTGGATGATCCAGATGAGGATTGGGAGAATGTCATATGGTCAGACGAAACCAAAATAGAACTTTTTAAAAACTCAACTCGTCGTGTTTGGAGGACAAAGAATGCTGAGTTGCATCCAAAGAACACCATACCTACTGTGAAGCATGGGGCTGGAAACATCATGCTTTGGGGCTGTTTTTCTGCAAAGGGACCAGGACGACTGATCCATGTAAAGGAAAGAATGAATGGGGCCATGTATCGTGAGATTTTGAGTGAAAACCTCCTTCCATCAGCAAGGGCATTGAAGCTGAAACGTGGCTGGGTCTTTCAGCATGACAATGATCCCAAACACACCGCCGAACAACGAAGGAGTGGCTTCGTAAGAAGCATTTCAAGGTCCTGGAGTGGCCTAGCCAGTCTCCAGATCTCAACCCCATAGAAAATCTTTGGAGGGAGTTGAAAGTCTGTGTTGCCCAGCGACAGCCCCAAAACATCACTGCTCTAGAGGAGATCTGCATGGAGGAATGGGCCAAAAAATGTGAAAACCTTGTGAAGACTTACAGAAAACGTTTGACCTCTGTCATTGCCAACAAAGGGTATATAACAAAGTATTGAGATAAACTTTTGTTATTGACCAAATACTTATTTTCCACCATAATTTGCAAATAAATAAATTAAAAATCCTACAATGTGATTTTCTGGATTTCTTTTTCTCATTTTGTCTGTCATAGTTGAAGTGTACCTATGATGAAAATTACAGGTGGAGAACTTTTTTGCCCCACTGTATGCCAGTTAAAGAATTAGACAATTTTTGCTTAGTTATAAATTGTTTAATGTTACAATCAGTAGTACGTGCTCAATATATATAATCCAGCTCCTACACCGTTATTTATCACCAGCGCTGTTTGGTGCAAAGGCAACACATTTACCTTTTGATGGGGACCGGAGTTCCAATCACAGACAGCATCATAATTCATGAAATCTCATTCTAACCAATAATGGGCACATTATATATACACTACTGGTCAAACGTTTTAGAACACCTACTCATTAAAGGATTTCTCTTAATCTTTACTATTTTCTACATTGTAGAATAATAGTGAAGACATGAAAACTATGAAATAACACATATGGATTCATGTAGTAACCAAAACAGTGTTAAACAAATCAAAATATACAGTTGAAGTCGGAAGTTTACAAACATTTAGGTTGGAGTCATTAAAACTTGTTTTTTCAACCACTCCACAAATTTCTTGTTAACAAACTATAGTTTTGGCAAGTTGGTTAGGACATCTACTTTGTGCATGACACAAGTAATTTTTCCAAAGATTGTTTACTGACAGATTATTTCACTGTGTCACAATTCCAGTAGGTCAGAAGTTTACAGGCACTAAGTTGAATGTGCCTTTAAACAGCCTGGAAAATTCCAGAAAATGATGTCATGGCTTTAGAAGTTTCTGATAGGCTAATTGACATAATTTGAGTCAATTGGAGGTGTACCTGTGGATGTGTTTCAAATCAAATCTAATTTTATTTGTCACATACACATGGTTAGCAGATGTTAATGCAAGTGTAGCGAAATGCTTGTGCTTCTAGTTCCGACCATGCAGTAGTATCTAACAAGTAATCTAACAAATTCACAACTACCTTATACACTCAAGAGTAAAGGAATGAATACGAGTATGTACATATAAATATATGGATGAGCGATGGCTGACCAGCGTAGGCAAGATGCAGTAGATGGTATGGAGTACAGTATATACATATGAGATGAGTAATGTAGAATATGTAAACATTATAAAAATGGCATTGTTTAAAGTGGCTAGTGATACATTTATTTCATCCAATTATAATTATTAAAGTGGCTAGAGATTTGAGTCGATGGCCGAATGGCATAGGCAAGATTCAGTAGATGGTTTAGAGTACAGTGTATACATTTGATATGAGTAATGTCGGATATGTAAACATTAATACAAAATTGTTTAAAGTGGCTAGTGATACATTTGTTACATCCAATTCCTATTATTTAAAGTGGCTAGAGATTTAAGTCAGTGTGTTGGCAGCAGCCACTCAATGTTAGTGATGGCTGTTTTTCAGTCTCTCGGTCCCAGCTTTGATGCACCTGTACTGACCTCGCCTTCTGGATGATAGCGGGGTGAACACGCAGTGGCTCGGGTGGTTGTTGTCCTTGATGATCTTTTTGGCCTGATGCGTTGTGCAGTCCTCACTACCCTCTGGAGAGCCTTACGGGTTGTGGGCGGAGCAGTTGCCATACCAGGCGGTGATACAGCCCGACAGAATGCTCTCGATTGTGCATCTGTAGAAGTTTGTGAGTGATTTTGGTGACAAGCCGAATTTCTACAGCCTCCTGAGGTTGAAGAGGCGCTGTTGCGTCTTCTTCACCACGCTGTCTGTGTGGGTGGACCATTTCAGTTTGTCCGTGATGTGTACGCCGAGGAACTTAAAATGTCCGCCTTCTCCACTACTGTCCCGTCGATGTGGATAGGGGGGTGCTCCCTCTCCTGTTTCCTGAAGTCCACGATCATCTCCTTTGTTTTGTTGACGTTGAGTGAGAAGTTATTTTCCTTACACCACACTCCGAGGGCCCTCACCTCCTCCCTGTAGGCCGTCTCATCATTGTTGGTAATCAAGCCTACCACTGTAGTGTCGTCAGCAAACTTGATGATTGAGTTGGATGCGTGCTTGGCCACGCAGTCATGGGTAAACAGGGAGTACAGGAGAGGGCTGAGAACGCACCCTTGTGGGGCCCCAGTGTTGAGGATCAGCGGGGTGGAGATGTTGTTTCCTACCCTCACCACCTGGGGCCGGCCAGTCAGGAAGTCCAGGACCCAGTTGCACAGGGCTGGGTCGAGACCTAGGGTCTCGAGCTTAATGACAAGCTTGGAGGGAACTATGGTGTTAAATGCTGAGCTGTAGTCGATGAACAGCATTCTTACATAGGTATTCCTCTTGTCCAGATGGGTTAGGGCAGTATGCAGTGTGATTGTGATTGCGTCGTCTGTGGACCTATTGGGACGGTAAGCAAATTGGAGTGGGTCCAGGGTGTCTGGCAGGATGGAGGTGATATGCACTTCATAATGACAGAAGTGAGTGCTACGGGGCGATAGTCATTTAGCTCAGTTTCCTTAGCTTTCTTGGGAACAGGAACAATGGTGGCCCTCTTGAAGCATGTGGGAACAGCAGACTGGGATAGGGACTGATTGAATATGTCTGTAAACCCACCAGCCAGCTGGTCTGCGCATGCTCTGAGGACACGGCCAGGGATGCCATCTGGGCCAGCAGCCTTGCGAGGGTTAACATATGTAAATGTTTTACTCACGTTGGCTGCGGTGAAGAAGCGGGCCGTGTCGGTGGCCGTTTTGGTAGCGGGCCGTGTCGGTGGCACTGTATTGTCCTCAAAGCGAGCAAAGAAGTTATTAAGTTTGTCTGGGAGCAGGACTTCGTGGTCCACGACAGGGCTGGTTTTCTTTTTGTAGTCTGTGATTGACTATAGACCCTGCCACATTCCTCTCGTGTCTGAGCCGTTGAATTGTGACTCTAGGCCTACCTTCAAACTCAGTGCCTCTTTGCTTGACATCATGGGAAAATCAAAAGTAATCAGCCAAGACCTCAGAAAAACATTGTAGACCTCCACAAGTCTGGTTCATCCTTGGGAGCAATTTCCAAATGCCTGAAGGTACCACGTTCATCTGTACAAACAATAGTACACAAGTATAAACACCATGGGACCACGCAGCTGTCATACCACTCAAGAAGGAGATGCTTTCTGTCTCCTAGAGATGAACGTACTTTGGTGCGAAAAGTGCAAATCAATCCCAAAACAACAGTAAAGGACCTTGTGAAGATGCTGGAGGAAACCGGTACAAAAGTATCTATATCCACAGTAAAACGAGTCCTATATCAACATTACCTGAAAGACGGCTCAGCAAGGAAGAAGCCACTGGTCCAAAACCGCCATATAAAAGCCAGACTACGGTTTGCAACTGCACATGGGGACAAAGATCGTACTTTTTGGAGAAATGTCCTCTGGTCTGATGAAACAAAAATAGAACTGTTTGGCCATAATGACCATTGTTATGTTTGGAATAAAACGGGTGAGGCTTGCAAGCCGAAGAACACCATCCCAACCATCAAGCACAGGGGTGGCAGCATCATGTTGTGGGGGTGCTTCGCTGCAAGAGGGACTGGTGCACAAAATAGATGGCATCACGAGGAAGGAAATGTATGTGGATATATTGAAGCAACGTTTCAAGACATAAGTCAGGAAGTTAAAGCTTGGTCGCAAATGGGTCTTCCAAATGGACAATGACCCCAAGCATACTTCCAAAGTTGTGGCAAAATGGCTTAAGGAATAACAAGGCCAAGGTATTGGAGTGGCCATCACAAAGCCCTGGCCTCAATCCCATAGAAAATTTGTGGTCAGAACTGAAAAAGCGTGTGCGAGCAAGAAGGCCTACAAACCTGACTCAGTTACACCAGCTCTGTCAAGAGGAATGGGCCAAAATTCACCCAACTTATTGTGGAAAGCTTGTGGAAGGCTACCTGAAACGTTTGACCTAAGTTTAACAATTTAAAAGCAATGCTACCAAATACTAATTGAGTGTATGTAAACTTCTGACCCACTGGGAATGTGATGAAAGAAATAAAAGCTGAAATAAATCATTCTCTCTACTATTATTCTGACATTTCACATTCTTAAAATAAAGTGGTGATCCTAGCTGACCTAAGACTGGGAATTTTGACTAGGATTAAGTGTCAGGAATTGTGAAAAACTGAGTTTAAATGTATTTGGCCAAGGTGTATGTAAACTTCCGACTTCAACTGTATTTTATATTTGAGATTCTTCAAATAGCCACCCTTTGCCTTGATGACAGCTTTGCACACTCTTGGCATTCTCTCAACCAGCTTCATACGTTAGTCACCTAATGCATTTCAATTAACAGGTGTGCCTTGTTAAAAGTTAATTTGTGGAAATTCTTTCCTTCTTAACCTTCTTAATGCGTTTTAGCCAATCAGTTGTGACAAGGTAGAGGCGGTATGTGGAAAAAAGCCCTATTTGGTAAAAGACCAAGTACATATTATGGCAAGAACAGCTCAAATAAGCAAAGAGAAACAACAGTCCATCATTACTTTAAGACATGAAGGTCAGTCAATACTGAAAATGTCAAGAACTTTGAAAGTTTCTTCAAGTGCAGTCGCAAAAACCATCAAGCGCTATGATGAAACTGACTCTCATGAGGACCGCCACAGGAATGGAAGACCCAGAGTTACCTCTGCTGCAGAAGATAACTTCATCAGAGTTACCAGCCTCAGAAATTGCAGCCCAAATAATTTCTTAACAGAGTTCAAGTAACAGACACATCTCAACATCAACTGTTCAGAGGAGACTGTGTGAATCAGGCCTTGATGGTCGAATTGCTGGGACTATCATTTGTTTTTCAACAGGACAATGACCCAACACACCTCCAGGCTGTGTAAGGGCTATTTTACCAAGAAGGAGAGTGATGGAGTGCTGCATCAGATGACCTGGCCTCCACAATCCCCCGACCTCATCCAAATTGAGATGGTTTGGGATGAGTCGGACCGCAGTAAAAAGCAGACAGCAAGTGCTCAGCATACAGTGAAGGAAAAAAAGTATTTGATCCCCTGCTGATTATGTACGTTTACCCCCTACAAAGAAATGATCAGTCTATAATTTTAATGGTAGGTTTATTTGAACAGTTAGAGACAGAATAACAACAAAAAAAATCCAGAAAAACGCAATAAATGGAATTGCATTTTAATGAGGGAAATAAGTATTTGACCCCCTCTCAATCAGAAAGATTTCTGGCTCCCATGTGTCTTTTACAGTGGGGCAAAAAAGTATTTAGTCAGCCACCAATTGTGCAAGTCCTCCAACTTAAAAAAGATGAGAGAGGCCTGTAATTTTCATCATAGGTACACTTCAACTATGACAGACGAAATGAGAAAAAGAAATCCAGAAAATCACATTGTAGGATTTTTAATTTATTTATTTGCAAATTATGGTGGAAAATAAGTATTTGGTCAATAACAAAAGTTTATCTCAATACTTTGTTATATACCCTTTGTTGGCAATGACAGAGGTCAAACGTTTTCTGTAAGTCTTCACAAGGTTTTCACACACTGTTGCTGGTATTTTGGCCCATTCCTCCATGCAGATCTCCTCTAGAGCAGTGATGTTTTGGGGCTGTCGCTGGGCAACACAGACTTTCAACTCCCTCCAAAGATTTTCTATGGGGTTGAGATCTGGAGACTGGCTAGGCCACTCCAGGACCTTGAAATGCTTCTTACAGAAGCCACTCCTTCGTTGCCCGGGCGGTGTGTTTGGGATCATTGTCATGCTGAAAGACCCAGCCACGTTTCATCTTCAATGCCCTTGCTGATGGAAGGAGGTTTTCACTCAAAATCTCACGATACATGGCCCCATTCATTCTTTCCTTTACATGGATCAGTCGTCCTGGTCCTTTGCAGAAAACAGCCCCAAAGCATGATGTTTCCACCCCCATGCTTCACAGTAGGTATGGTGTTCTTTGGATGCAACTCAGCATTCTTTGTCCTCCAAACACGACGAGTTGAGTTTTTACCAAAAAGTTCTATTTTGGTTTCATCTGACCATATGACATTCTCCCAATCCTCATCTGGATCATCCAAATGCTCTCTAGCAAACTTCAGACGGGCCTGAACATGTACTGGCTTAAGCAGGGGGACACGTCTGGCACTGCAGGATTTCAGTCCCTGGCGGCGTAGTGTGTTACTGATGGTAGGCTTTGTTACTTTGGTCCCAGCTCTCTGCAAGTCATTCACTAGGTCCCCCGTGTGGTTCTGGGATTTTTGCTCACCGTTCTTGTGATCATTTTGACCCCACGGGGTGAGATCTTGCGTGGAGCCCCAGATCGAGGAAGATTATCAGTGGTCTTGTATGTCTTCCATTTCCTAATAATTGCTCCCACAGTTGATTTCTTCAAACCAAGCTGCTTACCTATTGCAGATTCAGTCTTCCCAACCTGGTGCAGGTCTACAATTTTGTTTCTGGTGTCCTTTGACAGCTCTTTGGTCTTGGCCATAGTGGAGTTTGGAGTGTGACTGTTTGAGGTTGTGGACAGGTGTCTTTTATACTGATAACAAGTTCAAACAGCTGCCATTAATACAGGTAACGAGTGGAGGACAGAGGAGCCTCTTAAAGAAGTTACATGTCTGTGAGAGCCAGAAATCTTGCTTGTTTGAATGTGACCAAATACTTATTTTCCACCATAATTTGCAAATAAATTCATAAAAAATCCTACAATGTGATTTTCTGGATTTGTTTTCCTCATTTTGTCTGTCATAGTTGAAGTGTACCTATGATGAAAATTACAGGCCTCTCTCATCTTTTTAAGTGAGAGAACTTGCACAATTGGTGGCTGACTAAATACTTTTTTGCCCCACTGTATACAGGTAACGAGCTGAGATTAGGACCACACTCTTAAAGGGAGTGCTCCTAATCTTAGTTTGTTACCTGTAAAAAAGACCTGTCCACGGAAGCAATCAATCAATCAGATTCCAAACTCTCCACCATGGCCAAGACCAAAGAGCTCTCCAAGGATGTCAGGGACAAGATTGTAGACCTACACAAGGCTGGATTGGGCTACAAGACCATCGCCAAGCAGCTTGGTGAGAAGGTGACAACAGTTGGTGCGATTATTCGCAAATGGAAGAAACACAAAAGAACTGTCAATCTCCCTCGGTCTGGGGCTCCATGCAAGATCTCACCTCGTGGAGTTGCAATGTTCATGAGAACGGTGAGGAATCAGCCCAAAACTACACGGGAGGATCTTGTCAATGATCTCAAGGCAGCTGGGACCATAGTCACCAAGAAAACAATTGGTAACACACTACGCCGTGAAGGACTGAAATCCTGCAGCGCCCGCAAGGTCCCTCTGCTCAAGAAAGCACATATACATGCCCGTCTGAAGTTTGCCAATGAACATCTGAATGATTCAGAGGACATCTGGGTGAAAGTGTCGTGGTCAGATGAGACCAAAATGGAGCTCTTTGGCATCAACTCAACTCGCCGTGTTTGGAGGAGGAGGAATGCTGCCTATGACCCCAAGAACACCATGCCCACCGTCAAACATGGAGGTGGAAACATTATGCTTTGGGGTTGTTTTTCTGCTAAGGGGACAGGACAGCTTCACCGCATCAAAGGGACGATGGACGGGGCCATGTACCGTCAAATCTTGGGTGAGAACCTCCTTCCCTCAGCCAGGGCATTGAAAATGGGTCGTGGATGGGTATTCCAGCATGACAATGACCCAAAACACACGGCCAAGGCAACAAAGGAGAGGCTCAAGAAGAAGCACATTAAAGTCCTGGAGTGGCCTAGCCAGTCTCCAGACCTTAATCCCATAGAAAATCTGTGGAGGGAGCTGAAGGTTCGAGTTGCCAAACGTCGGCCTCGAAACCTTAATGACTTGGAGAAGATCTGCAAAGAGGAGTGGGATAAAATCCCTCCTGAGATGTGTGCTAACCTGGTGGCCAACTGCAAGAAACGTCTGACCTCTGTGATTTCCAACAAGGGTTTTGCCACCAAGTACTAAGTCATGTTTTGCAGAGGGGTCAAATACTTATTTCCCTCATTAAAATGCAATTCAATTTATAACATTTTTCACATGCGTTTTTCTGGATTTTTTTTTTCTGTCTCTCACTGTTCAAATAAACCTACCATTAAAATTATAGACTGATAATTTCTTTGTAAGTGGGCAAACGTACAAAATCAGCAGGGGATCAAATACTTTTTTCCCTCACTGTATGTGAGAACTCCTTCAAGACTGTTGGAAAAGCATTCCAGTTGATGCCAATAGTGTGCAAAGCTGTCATCAAGGCAAAGGGTGTCTATTTAAAGAATCTTAAAGATAAAATGTATTTTGATTTGTTTTTGGGTACTACATGATTCCATATGTGTTATTTCATAGTTTTTATGTCTTCACTATTATTCTACAATGTAGAAAAAAGTAAACAAATAAAGACAAACCCTTGAATGAGTAGGTGTTCTAAAACTTTGGACCGGTAGTGTATATTGTGATTTAGTTTCGGTATCAGACTAACTTTTCTTATGATTTTGTTTGCAGAGCACACAGGCTGGCAATTTATCGCCAGTTCACTATGACCACAAGGGAGAATTAGACGAGGTGTACAGTGGTGGTGGAGAGACTATAAGTTATATCTGGTGCCCCTGGAGGAGCTCTTCTCTCCTGTAGTGTTCCTCTGTATAAGAGGAATCCTATTGTCATAACGCCAACCTTGAAACAACACAATATCTGACCCTCACATCACAATGTTTGGCTAAATACAACTGTTTATCTCCCATAACAGCAGAATTGTAGTGTAACAACAAAGATACGCTAGTAAAACCAAATGCATGCTTTTCAACCGTTCGCTGCCCGCACCCGCCCACCCGACTAGCATCACTACCCTGGACGGCTCTGACCTAGAATACGTGGACAACTACAAATACCTAGGTGTCTGGTTAGACTGTAAACTCTCCTTCCAGACTCACATTAAGCATCTCCAATCCAAAATTAAATCTAGAATCGGCTTTCTATTTCGCAACAAAGCCTCCTTCACTCACGCCGCCAAACTTGCCCTAGTAAAACTGACTATCCTACCAATCCTCGACTTCCGGCGATGTCATCTACAAAACAGCTTCCTACTCTACTCTGCAAACTGGATGCAGTCTATCACAGTGCCATCCGCTTTGTCACCAAAGCCCCTTATACCACCCACCACTGCGACCTGTATGCTCTAGTCGGCTGGCCCTCGCTACATACTCGTCGCCAGACCCACTGGCTCCAGGTCATCTACAAGTCTCTGCTAGGTAAAGCTCCGCCTTATCTCAGCTCGCTGGTAACCATAGCAGCACCCACCCGTAGCACTCGCTCCAGCATGTATATCCTTCCAGTTCTCTGCTGCCAATGACTGGAACGAACTACAAAAATCGTTGAAACTGGAGACACTTATCTCCCTCACTAGTTTTAAGCACCAGCTGTCAGAGCAGCTCACAGATCACTGCACCTGTACATAGCCCAACCAACTACCTCATCCCCTACCGTAGTCATTTATTTATCTTGCTCCTTTGCACCCCAGTATTTTTACTTTGCACATTCATCTACTGCACATCTACCATTCCAGTGTTAAATTGCTATACTGTAGTTACTTTGCCACCATGGCCTATTTATTGCCTTATGTTCCTTATCCTACCTCATTTGCACACATTGTATATAGATTTGTTTTTTTCCTACTGTATTATTGACTGTATGTTTGTTTCACTCCATGTGTAACTCTGTGTTGTTTTATGTGTTGAACTGCTTTGCTTTATCTTGGCCAGGTCGCAGTTGTAAATGAGAACTTGTTCTCAACTTGCCTACCTGGTTAAATAAAGGTGAAATAAAAAAATAATAAAAAAAATTAAAAAGATATTCCCATAGAGATACATGATAATGTGTTATATTTAATTCTGTGAATATTCCTCTGAGGTCAAGACCAAGGTCTCTGGTAAAAAGTCCCCCAATGCGGTGGTTTTCCACAGAAGTATGTAAAGTGACACAAAATCAATAGTGTAGGAGAGGACACCTTAAATGAATTAAGAGCAAGCTGAGCTGATGGGACTGCCTGCTATTTGATCAATGTGTGAGGGGAAGAGGAGAGGGGGCTAGGAGAAGGCGGTGGACCACGGGCGGGCGGGGTTGGGAGTTGGGGTGAGAAGGTGAGTAGATGGGGGATGTGGGTGGACGTGAAGGCTGATGGTGGAGCTGAGAGGGTGAGTAGAGGGCGAAGGTGAGGGGTTAGTGGAGATGAGGGGAAGAGTAGACGGTGGAGGTGAGAGAGTGAGTAGAGGGTGGAGGTGAGGGTTGAGTGGAGGGTGGAGGTGAGGGGTGAGTATAGGGTGGATGTGAGGGGTGAGTAGAGGGTGGAGGTGCGGGTTGAGTAGAGGGTGGAGGTGAGGGGTTAGTGGAGGTGAGGGGTGAGTAGAGGATGGAGATGAGGGGCGAGTAGAGGGTGGAGATGAGGGGTTAGTGGGGGTGAGTAGAGGGTGGAGGTGAGGGTTGAGTAAAGGGTGGAGGTGAGGGTTGAGTGGAGTGAGGAGTTGAGGGGTGAGTAGAGGGTGGAGGTGAGGGGTGAGTAGAGGGTTGAGATGAGGGGTGAGTAGAGGGTGGAGGTGAGGGGTGAGTAGAGGGTGGAGATGAGGGGTTAGTGGGGGTGAGTAGAGGGTGGAGATGAGGGGTTAGTGGGGGTGAGTAGAGGGTGGAGGTGAGGGTTGAGTAGAGGGTGGAGATTGATATGGGGTAAGGAGGGGAGTCAGGAGGTGTCTGGATCTGTAGGATTATGGGCCTTTTCTCCAGGGAATTTTCCGAAGCGCTAGGCCCACATTTTATTTGAAACACACTTTTCAAAACCCTTGACCAATAATACAGTAGAACTTTTACCATAGTATATCTACAGTATGCTTGTGTGCATAGTGTTCATCAATGAAGTGCCTTGACTAATGAGAAAGATTGTAATGTGTTTGCCAAGCTTTCTACTGTACTGTAAATCTACAGTATGCCTGTGGACATTGTATAGCTACATCAGCATTCGTTTCTGCACTCAGACGTTCCTCTGTGGTTTCTATTGGCTAGCCCCTTGTGTGGTGCAGTGTCCTGTGTAGTGATGTACTGTAATCTAATCGGTAAGGTCCTATATATTCCTGGATGGGATGATGCTAACTGTTAACTTTCAGCTTTTCTCCTCAGACAGGTCCGTTGACACTGCATAATGACTGTAAAATGAGATACACTACATCACCAAAAGTATGTGGACACCCTTTCAAATTAGTGGATTCGGCTATTTCAGCCACACCCGTTGCTGACAGATGTATAAAATTGAGCACATCGCCATGCAATCTCCATAGACAAACATTGGCAATAGAATAGCTTTACTGAAGAGCTCAGTGACTTTCAATGTGGTACCGCCATAGGATGCCACCTTTCAAACAAGTCAGTTTGTCAAATCTCTGCCTTGCTAGAGCTGCCCTGGTCAACTGTAAGTGCTGTTATTGTGAAGTGGAAACATCTAGGAGCAACAACGGCTCAGCTGTGAAGTGGTAGGCCATACAAACTAACAGAACGGGACCGCCTCTGGAAACAATGTCAGCACAAGAACTGAGTTTAAGGAAATGTTTTTTTCATGGCCGAGCAGCCGCATACAAACCTAAGATCACCGTGCGCAATGCCAAGCATCAGCTGGAGTGGTGTAAAGCTCATAGCCATTGGAGTCTGGAGCAGTGGAAACGCGTCGTCCTCACAGTGACTATACGTATATACCCCAACCAGAAGCCATGGATTACAGGCAAAATTGGCACTGTGCTAAAGGGTGGAGCTGCCACTTTCAAGGAAATCCCGCTATGCCCTCCGACGAACCATCAAACAGGCAACGCGTCATTACAGGACTAAGATCGAATCGTACTACACCGGCTTCGACGCTCGGCGGATGTGGCAGGGCTTGCAAACTATTACAGACTACAAACTGAAGAACAGCCGAGAGCTGCCCAGTGACATTAGCCCACAAGACGAGCTAAATAACTTCTATGCTTACTTCGAGGCAAGTAACACTGAAACATGCATGAGAGCATCAGCTGTTCCAGACGACTGTGTGATCACGCTCTCCACAACCGATGTGAGTAAGACCTTTAAACAGGTCAACATTTGCAAGGCCGCTGGACCAGACGGATTACCAGGACGTGTACACCGAGCATGCGCTAACCAACTGGCAGGTGTCTAACATTTTCAACCTCTCAACCTCTGAGTCTGTATACCAACATGTTTCAAGCAGACCACCATAGTCCCTGTCCCCAAGAACACTAAGGTAACCTGCCTAAATGACTACCGACCCGTAGCACTCACGTTTGTAGCCATGAAATGCTTTGAAAGGCTGGTCATGGCTCACATTAACACCATTATCCCAGAAACACTAGACGCACTCCAATTTGCATACCACACCAACAGATCCACAGATGATGCAATCTCTATTGCGCTCCACACTTCCCTTTCCCACCTGGACAAAAGGAACACCTATGTGAGAATGCTATTCATTGAATAAAGCTCAGTGTTCAACACCATAGTGTCCTCAAAGCTCATCACTAAGCTAAGGACTCTGGGATTAAACACCTCCCTCTGCAACTGGATTCTGGACTTCCTGATGGGTCGCCCCCAAATGGTGAGGGTAGGTAACAACACATCCGCCACACTGATCCTCAACACGGGGGCCCCTCAGGGGTGCGTGCTCAGTCCCCTCCTGTACTCCCTGTTCACTCATGACTGCACAGCCAGGCACGACTCCAACACCATCATTAAGTTTGCTTATGACACAACAGTGGTCGACAACGATGAGACAGCCTATAGGGAGGAGGTCAGAGACCTGACCGTGTGGTGCAAGGACAACAACCTCTCCCTCAACATGATCAAGACAAAGGAGATGATTGTGGACCTCAGGAAAAGGAGGACCTGCTCCGTGCACGGCCCGTCGATGAGAATGGGGGCGTGCACGGAGCAGGTTGAGAGCTTCAAGTTCCTTGGCGTCCACATCACCAACAAACTATCACGGTCCAAACATACCAAGACAGTTGTGACGAGGTCACGACAACAACTTCTCGCCCTCAGGTGACAGAAAAAATTTGCCTTGGGTCCCCAGATCCTCAAAAAGTTCTACAGCTGCAACATCGAGAGCTTCCTGACCGGTTGCATCATTGCCTGGCATGGCAACTGCTCGGCATCTGACCGTTAGGCGCTACTGAGGATAGTGCGAACGGCCCAGTACATCACTGGGGTCAAGCTTCCTTCCATCCAGGACCTCTATACCAGGCGGTGTCAAAGGAAGACCCTAAAATTGTAGAAGGCTCCAGCCACCCTTGTCATAGACTGTTCTCTCTGCTACCGCACGGCAAGCAGTACCAGAGTGCCAGGTCTAGGTCCAAGAGGCTTCTAAACAGCTTCTACCCCCAAGCCATACGACTCCTGAACAGCTAATCAAATGGCTACCCAGACTATTTGCATTGCCCCCTCCCCCTTTCCCCTCCACGATGCGGCTACTCTCTGTTATTATCTATGCATAGCCACTTTAATAACTCTACCTACATGTACATAATTACCTTGACACCGGTGCCCCCGCACATTAACCCTGTACCAGTACCCCCTGTATATAGCCTCCACATTGACTCTGTATCAGTACCCCCTGTATATAGCCTCCACATTGACTCTGTGCAGTACCCCCTGTATATAGCCTCCACATTGACTCTGTGCAGTACCCCCTGTATATAGCCTCCACATTGACTCTGTATCAGTACCCCCTGTATATAGCCTCCACATTGACTCTGTGCAGTACCCCCTGTATATAGCCTCCACATTGACTCTGTACCGGTACCAGCTGTATATAGCCTCCACATTGACTCTGTGCAGTACCCCCTGTATATAGCCTCCACATTGACTCTGTGCAGTACCCCCTGTATATAGCCTCCACATTGACTCTGTGCAGTACCCCTGTATATAGCCTCCACATTGACTCTGTGCAGTACCCCCTGTATATAGCCTCCACATTGACTCTGTACTGGTACCCCCTGTATATAGCCTCCACATTGACTCTGTACCGGTACCCCCTGTATATAGCCTCCACATTGACTCTGTACCGGTACCCCCTGTATATAGCCTCCACATTGACTCTGTGCAGTACCCCCTGTATATAGCCTCCACATTGACTCTGTGCAGTACCCCCTGTATATAGCCTCCACATTGACTCTGTGCAGTACCCCCTGTATATAGACTCCACATTGACTCTGTGCAGTGCCCCTGTATATAGCCTCCACATTGACTCTGTGCAGTACCCCCTGTATATAGCCTCCACATTGACTCTGTACTGGTACCCCCTGTATATAGACTCCACATTGACTCTGTACTGGTACCCCCTGTATATAGCCTCCACATTGACTCTGTACCGGTACCCCGATGTATATAGACTCCACATTGACTCTGTACTGGTACCCCCTGTATATAGCCTCCACATTGACTCTGTACTGGTACCCCCTGTATATAGCCTCCACATTGACTCTGTGCAGTACCCCCTGTATATAGCCTCCACATTGACTCTGTACTGGTACCCCCTGTATATAGCCTCCACATTGACTCTGTGCAGTACCCCCTGTATATAGCCTCCACATTGACTCTGTACCTGCAACCCCCTGTATATAGCCTCCACATTGACTCTGTGCAGTCCCCCTGTATATAGCCTCCACATTGACTCTGTACTGGTACCCCCTGTATATAGCCTCCACATTGACTCTGTACTGGTACCCCCTGTATATAGCCTCCACATTGACTCTGTACTGGTACCCCCTGTATATAGCCTCCACATTGACTCTGTACTGGTACCCCCTGTATATAGCCTCCACATTGACTCTGTGCAGTACCCCCTGTATATAGCCTCCACATTGACTCTGTACTGGTACCCCCTGTATATAGCCTCCACATTGACTCTGTGCAGTACCCCCTGTATATAGCCTCCACATTGACTCTGTACTGGTACCCCTGTATATAGCCTCCACATTGACTCTGTACTGGTACCCCCTGTATATAGCCTCCACATTGACTCTGTACTGGTACCCCCTGTATATAGCCTCCACATTGACTCTGTGCAGTACCCCCTGTATATAGCCTCCACATTGACTCTGTACTGGTACCCCCTGTATATAGCCTCCACATTGACTCTGTGCAGTACCCCTGTATATAGCCTCCACATTGACTCTGTACTGGTACCCCCTGTATATAGCCTCCACATTGACTCTGTGCAGTACCCCCTGTATATAGCCTCCACATTGACTCTGTACTGGTACCCCCTGTATATAGCCTCCACATTGACTCTGTACTGGTACCCCCTGTATATAGCCTCCACATTGACTCTGTGCAGTACCCCCTGTATATAGCCTCCACATTGACTCTGTGCAGTACCCCCTGTATATAGCCTCCACATTGACTCTGTACTGGTACCCCCTGTATATAGCCTCCACATTGACTCTGTACTGGTACCCCCTGTATATAGCCTCCACATTGACTCTGTACTGGTACCCCCTGTATATAGCCTCCACATTGACTCTGTACTGGTACCCCCTGTAGCCCCGCTATTGTTATTTACTGCTGCTCCTTAATTATTTGATTTTCTTATCTCTTACTTTTTTAGGAATTCTCTTAAAACTGCGTTGTTACTTTTATCTCTTATTATTATTATGTGTATTTTTTTTTAAACTGCATTGTTGGTTAAGTGCTTGTAAGTCAGCATTTCACTGTAAGGTCTACACCTGTTGTATTCGGCGCATGTGACAAATAAAATTTGATTTGATTTGCTGCTGCTCGCTGTTTATGATCTTTGCAGAGTCACTTTACCCCTACCTACTTGTACACATTTCCTCAACTAATCTGTTCCCCCTGGACATTGACTCGGTAGCGGTAGCCCCTGTAAATAGCCTCGGTATTGTTATTTATTGTGTTACTTTTTTTTAGTTTTTACTTTAGTTTATTTAGTAAACATTTTATTAACTTACTTGAACTGCTTGTAAGCATTTCACGGTAAGGTCTACACCTGTTGTATTCAGCATTTCACGGTAAGGTCTACTCCTGTTGTATTCAGCATTTCACAGTAAGGTCTACTCCTGTTGTATTCAGCATTTCACGGTAAGGTCTACTCCTGTTGTATTCAGCATTTCACAGTAAGGTCTACTCCTGTTGTATTCAGCATTTCACGGTAAGGTCTACACCTGTTGTATTCAGCATTTCACGGTAAGGTCTACTCCTGTTGTATTCAGCATTTCACGGTAAGGTCTACTCCTGTTGTATTCAGCATTTCACAGTAAGGTCTACTCCTGTTGTATTCAGCATTTCACGGTAAGGTCTACACCTGTTGTATTCATCATTTCACGGTAAGGTCTACACCTGTTGTTTTCGGCGCATGTGACAAATAAAATGTGATTTGATTTGATAGACTGGACTGGATCTAGACTGGTGTACTGATCTAGCTTTCAGAGCCGGCAGGAGGAGGGAGAGAGGAGGTGAGTGGATGGGTAGAGCCTTAGATGACTGCTGTCCACTGTCCTGTGGTGCGAAACCTTAACATTCCAGTTCAGTCGCTGTCTGCTTCAATGGTGCTGCGTCTTAGATGGCTGCTTTACAGATGGTCTGTTTCCTTAAGCACATTTTCACCATTTACTCACGGCAAAGGCACTACGGATGGATGATTTAATTAATTAATAGATGAATGCATGAATGAATGAATGAATGAAGAGGTGGTTCTAGGCCACTTCCTTATCTCACTTTGTATTTGTATTTATTATGAATTCCCTTTAGCTGTTGCCAAAGCAGCAGCTACTCTTCCTGGGGTCCAGCAAAATTAAGGCAGTTTATACAATTTTAAAAACATTACAATACATTCACAGATTTCACAACACACTGTGTGCCCTCAGGCCCCTACTCCACCACTACCCCATATCTACAGTACTAATTCCATGTGTATGTATAGTGCGTACAGTATGTTATCGTGTGTGTGTGTGCCAATGTTTGTGTTGCTTCACAGTCCCCGCTGTTCCATAAGGTGTATTTTAATCTGTTTTTTAAATCAAATTTTACTGCTTGCATCAGTTACTTGATGTGGAATAGAGTTCCATGTAGTCATGGCTCTATGTAGTACTCTGTGCCTCCCACAGTCTGTTCTGGACTTGGGGACTGTGAAGAGACCTCTTGTGGCATGTCTTGTGGGGTATGCATGGTATCCGAGCTGTGTGCTAGTAGTTTAGACAGACAGCTCCGTACATTCAACATGTCAATACCTCTCATAAATAAAAGTAGTGATGAAGTCAATCTCTCCTCCACTTTCAGCCAGGAGAGACTGACATGCATAGTATGAGCCAATTGCAATTTTCCTTAGTCCTTTTTTGTGGCACCTGACCACACGACTGAACAGTAGTGCAACAAACCTAGGGCCTGTAGGACCTGCCTTGCTGATAGTTTTCCCCTGGCCTGTCCTGAATCTCTCATTAATTTATCATACATTTCTTTGCTGTATCACTGCCGTGATATAGAGCTGTCAGTGGCCAGAGGTAAAGAGCAGGCACATTTACCCGGCCTGCCTCCCTGACTTCCAACAAAGACAATTTGTGGGCTGCTACCTCCCAAATGGCCTCCTATTCTCTATATAGTGCAACACCCGTTTGAACAGGGCTCATGGGCCCAAATATGCCTGCTCTTTTACCTCTGGCCACTGACAGCTCCACAAAGTAGTGCACTAAAGTATGTAGGGAATAGGATGCCATTTGGGGCGTAATCTCTGTGGACTTCCACAAGGACGAAGGAAGGGAATTATGGAAATGTTCTTAATAATTAAACAAGTGTGTCAGCAGCAGCACAGCAGCAGTAGCCTGCCTCTACTCTCTCACTGATGGAGGTAAAGCAGAGATGAGATGGGGAAAGCAGAGTAGAAAGGAGCGTGAGGAAGCGTACACACATAAATACACACACCGGCATTTAAGCACGCATACTGGCACATACAGTGCATTCGGAAAGTAATCAGACCCCTTCCCTTTTTTCTGTGTTTTATTTTTAATACATTTGCAAAACATGTCTAAAACCAGTTTTTGCTTTGTCATTATGGGGTATTGTGTTTAGATAGATGAGGGGGATCTGTTTTTTGAAACCAGGTTTGCCGTTCATTTGAGCAATATGAGATGTGACAGACTTTCTTTGCAGCACTTGATCATATGACTGGACAATAATCAAGATAAGACTAAACTAGAGCCTGACAGGACTTGCTTTTTGGAGTGCGTTGTCATAAAATCAGAGCGTCTCTTTATTACGGACAGACTTCTCCCCATCTTTACAACCATTGAATCCATATGTTTTGACCATGGCAGTTTACAATCTAAGGTAACACCAATAAATGTAGTCTCCTCAACTTGTTAAACAGCCACACCATTCATTACCAGATTCAACTGAGGTCTAGAACTTAGGGAATGATTTGTACCAAATACAATACTCGTAGTTTTTCGAGATGTTACAGACCAGTTTATTACTGGCCATTCCAAAATAGACTGCAACTCTTTGTTAAGGGTTTCAGTGACTTCATAAGCTGTGGATGCTGGTGCGTATATATGTTTGAATCATCAGCATACAGTGGGGCAAAAAAGTATTTAGTCAGCCACCAATTGTGCAAGTTCTCTCACATAAAAAGATGAGAGAGGCCTGTAATTTTAATCATAGGTACACTTCAACTATGACAGACAAAATGAGGAAAAGAAATCCCGAAAATCACATTGTAGGATTTGTAATGAATTTATTTGCAAATTATGGTGGAAAATAAGTATTTGGTCACATACAAACAAGCAAGATTTCTGGCTCTCACAGACATGTAACTTCTTTAAGAGGCTCCTCTGTCCTCCACTCGTTACCTGTATTAATGGCAGCTGTTTGAACTTGTTATCAGTATAAAAGACACCTGTCCACAACCTCAAACAGTCACACTCCAAACTCCACTATGGCCAAGACCAAAGAGCTGTCAAAGGACACCAGAAACAAAATTGTAGACCTGCACCAGGTTGGGAAGACTGAATCTGCAATAGGTAAGTAGCTTGGTTTGAAGAAATCAACTGTGGGAGCAATTATTAGGAAATGGAAGACATACAAGACCACTGATAATCTTCCTCGATCTGGGGCTCCACGCAAGATCTCACCCCGTGGGGTCAAAATGATCACAAGAACGGTGAGCAAAAATCCCAGAACCACACGGGGACCTAGTGAATGACCTGCAGAGAGCTGGGACCAAAGTAACAAAGCCTACCATCAGTAACACACTCGCCGCCAGGGACTCAAATCCTGCAGTGCCAGGCGTGTCCCCCTGCTTAAGCCAGTACATGTTCAGGCCCGTCTGAAGTTTGCTAGAGAGCATTTGGATGATCCAGATGAGGATTGGGAGAATGTCATATGGTCAGACGAAACCAAAATATAACTTTTTGGTAAAAACTCAACTCGTCGTGTTTGGAGGACAAAGAATGCTGAGTTGCATCCAAAGAACACCATACCTACTGTGAAGCATGGGGTGGAAACATCATGCTTTGGGGCTGTTTTTCTGCAAAGGGACCAGGACTGACTGATCCGTGTAAAGGAAAGAATGAATGGGGCCATGTATCGTGAGATTTTGAGTGAAAACCTCCTTCCATCAGCAAGGGCATTGAAGCTGAAACGTGGCTGGGTCTTTCAGCATGACAATGATCCCAAACACACCGCCGGGCAACAAAGGAGTGGCCGTAGAAGCATTTCAAAGGTCCTGGAGTGGCCTAGCCAGTCTCCAGATCTCAACCCCATAGAAAATCTTTGGAGGAGTTGAAAGTCCGTGTTGCCCAGCGACAGCCCCAAAACATCACTGCTCTAGAGGAGATCTGCATGGAGGAATGGGCCAAAATACCAGCAACAGTGTGTGAAAACCTTGTGAAGACTTACAGAAAACGTTTGACCTCTGTCATTGCCAACAAAGGGTATATAACAAAGTATTGAGATAAACTTTTGTTATTGACCAAATACTTATTTTCCACCATAATTTGCAAATAAATTCATTAAAAATCCTACAATGTGATTTTCTGGATTTTTTTTCCTCATTTTGTCTGTCATAGTTGAGGTGTACCTATGATGAAAATTACAGGCCTCTCTCATCTTTTTAAGTTGGAGAACTTGCACAATTGGTGGCTGACTAAATACTTTTTTGCCCCACTGTACATGGACACACATGCTTTTTTAATGCCAGTGGCAGGTCATTGGTAAAAATATAAAATAGTAGAGGGCCTAGAGAGCTGCCCTGTGGTACACCACACTTTAAATGTTTGACATTAGGGAAGCTTTCGTTAAAGAAAACCCTCTCAGTTCTCTTAGAAAGATAGCTCTGGATCCACGATATGGACAAGGTTGAAAAGCCATAACACATCAGTTTTCTCAACAACAGGTTATGGTCAATAATGTCAAAGGCTGCGCTAAAATCTAGCAGTACAGTTCCCACAATCTTCTTATTATAAATTTATTTCAACCAATCATCAGACATTTGTGTCAGTGCAGTACATGTTGAGTGCCCTTCTCTATAAGCATGCTGAGAGTCTGTTGTTAATTTGTTTGCAGGGAAATTGCATTTTATGTGGTCAAACACCATTTTTATCAACAGTTTGCTAAGAGCTGGCAGCAAGCTAATAGTTCTGCTGTTAGAATCAGTCAAGGCCACTTTACCACTCTTGGGTAGTGGAATGACTTTGGCTTTCCTCCAGGCCTGAGGACAAAGACTTTCCTCTAGGCTCCGACTAAAGATATGACAGATAGGAGTGGCTATAGAGTCAGCTACCATCCTCAGTAGCTTTCCATCTAAGTTGTCAATGCCAGGACGTTTGTCATTATTGATCAATAACAATACTTTTTCGAATTATCCCACACTTACTTTATAAAATTCTTATTTGCAATGCTTTTCTTTCATTATTTGTATTTTTTATGCATGAGTACAATGGCTCGCTGTTCGTTGATTGCATTTCCTGCCTGAGTTTGCCCACTTTACCATTGAATTGATCATTAAAATAATTGGTAACATCAAATGGTTTTGTGATGAATAAGCCATCTGATTCGATGACAGATGGAGTTGAATTCTGCCCATCATTTCATTTAAAGTACTCCAAAGTTTGTTTTTCCATCATTCTTTATATCATTGATCTTGGCTTCATAATACCGTTTCTTCTTCTTTTTGTTGAGTTTAGTCACATCATTTCAAGGCTCTCCAACCCTGTTCCTGGAGAGTTACCATCCTGTAGGTTTTCGCTCCAACCCTAATCAAGCGCACCTGATTCTAATAATTACCTGGTTGATAAGCTGAACCAGGTTAGTTACAGCTGGGGTTGAAGCCAAAACCTACAAGAGGATAGCTCTCAGAGGAAAAAGTGTGGTGAGCCCTTGGTTAGGGCCATATCAGAAGTGGAATTACTACAGTATCGCTGACAAAGCTGATTATGACCTGGCCTCCACAATCACCCAACCTCAACCCAATTGAGATAGTTTGGGATGAGTTGGACCGCAGAGTGAAGGAAAAGCAGCTAACAAGTGCTAAGTATATGTGGGAACTCCTTCAAGACTGTTGGAAAAGCATTCCTAATAAAGCTGGTTGAGAGTGCCAAGAGTGTGCAAAGCTGTCATCAAGGCAAAGTGTGGCTACTTTGAAGAATCTCAAATAGAAAATCTATTTTGATTTGTTTAACACTTTTTTGGTTACTACATGATACCATTTGTGTTATTTTATAGTTTTGATGTCTTCACTATTATTCTACAATGTAGAAAATAGTAAAAATAAAGAAAAACACTTAATTGAATAGGTGTGTCCTAACTTTTGACTGGTACTGTATATACACTGAACAAAAATATAAATGCAACATACAACATATTGGTCACAGATACCTTAAAAAAAGCGTAGGGGCATTGATCAGAAAACCAGTCAGTATTTGGTATGACCACCATTTGCCTTATACAGCACAGTCCAACTGACGAATCTGGGTTGGGCGGATGCCAAGAGAACGTTTCCTGCCCGAATGCATAGTGCAAACTGTAAAGTCTGGTGGAGGAGGAATAATGGTCTGGGGTTGTTTTTCATGGCTCAGACCCCTTTGTTCCAGTGGAGGGAAATCTTAATGCTACAGCATACAATGACATTCTAGGCGATTCTGTGCTTCCAACTTTGTGGCAACTGTTTGGGGAAGGCCCTTTCCTGTTTCAGTTTGACAATGCCGCCGTGCACAAAGCGAGGTACATACAGAAATGGTATGTCGAGATCGGTGTAGAAGAACTTGACTGGCCTGCACAGATCCCTGACTGGCCTGCACAGATCCCTCCCAGATCCCTGCAAGTCCCCGCTGCAATATTCCAACATCTAGTTGAAAGCCTTCCCAGAAGAGTAGAGGCTATTATAGCACCAATGGGGGGACCAACTCCATATTAATGCCCATGATTTTGGAATGAGATGTAAGACGAGCAGGTTTCCACATGGTTTTGGTCATGTAGTGTACTTTGTATCCCTCATTTTCTCAAGTGTTTCCTTTATTTTTGCAGTTAAGGAAGTGCTTTGCCAACATTGTCGAATGCGGGAAACAAATCAAGCCAGGATAGTTTTTATCTGTTTGTATGAAATTCTATACTCCTCACTGTAAAATATTTTGTCAATGAATAAATACTTCTGTGGTTTCAGAGATGTCATCAAAAATGCTGTCCATAATCAAATGTAGCTTGAGAAACATTTGGGATTATGTACGTAGGAATAGCATGGGATTCCTGTCTAAAGGGGATATGGGTTGAGAGTCTTTATGGGAATAGCATGGGATTCCTGTCTAAAGGGGATATGGGGTGAGAGTCTTTATGGGAATAGCATGTGGTTCCCGTCTAAAGGGGATATGGGGTGAGAGTCTTTATGGGAATAGCATGTGGTTCCCGTCTAAAGGGGATATGGGGTGAGAGTCTTTATGGGAATAGCATGTGGTTCCTGTCTAAAGGGGATATGGGGTGAGAGTCTTTATGGGAATAGCATGTGGTTCCTGTCTAAAGGGGATATGGGGTGAGAGTCTTTATGGGAAAGCATGGGATCCCTGTCTAAAGGGGATATGGGGTGAGAGTCTTTATGGGAATAGCATGTGGTACCTGTCTAAAGGGGATATGGGGTGAGAGTCTGTCTTTATGGGAATACATCAAATCAAATGTATTTATAAAGCCCTTCTTACATCAGCTGATGTCACAGAGTGCTGTACAGAAACCCAGCCTAAAACCCCAAACAGCAAGCAATGCAGGTGTAAAAGCACGGTGGCTAGGAAAAACTCCCTAGAAAGGCCGAAACCTAGAGAGGAACCAGGCTGTGAGGGGTGGCCAGTCCTCTTCTGCCTGTGCTGAGTGCAGATTATAACAGAACATGGACAAGATTTTAAAATATTCATAAAACAGGCAGAAAAGTTGAAACTGGAGAAGCAGCACGACCAGGTGGACTGGTGACATCAAGGAGTCATCAGGCCAGGTAGGCCTTGAGGAATGGTCCTAATGCTCAGGTCCTCTGAGAGAAAGAGAGAGAAAGAAATAAAGAAAGAGAGATAATTAGAGAGAGCATACTTAAATTCACACAGGACACCGGATAAGAGAGGAGAAATACTCCTGCTGCAGCATAAATACTGGGGGCTGAGGCAGGAGGGGTCGGGAGACACTGTGGCCCCGTCCGACGATACCCCCGGACAGGGCCAAACAGGCAGGATATAACCCCACCCACTCTGCCGAAGCACAGCCCCCACACCACTACAGGGATATCTCCAACCACCAACTTATCATCCTGAGACAAGGCCAAGTATAGCCCACAAGATCTCCGCCACGGCACAACACAGGGAGGGGGACAACCCGGACAGGAAGATCACGTCAGTGACTCGACCCACTCAAGCGACGCACCCCCCCCAGGGACGGCATTGAAGAGCACCAGTAAGCCAGTGACTCAGCCCCTGTAATAGGGTTAGAAGCAGAGAATCCCAGTGGAGAGGGGAACCGGCCAGGCAGAGACAGCAAGGGTGGTTCGTTGCTCCAGTGCCTTTCCGTTCACCTTCACACTCCTGGGCCAGACTACACTCAATCATAGGACCTACTGAAGAGACGAGTCTTCAATAAAGACTTAAAGGTTGAGACAGAGTCTGCGTCTCTCACATGGATAGGCAGACCATTCCATAAAAATGGAGCTCTATAGGAGAAAGCCCTGCCTCCAGCTGTTTGCTTAGAAATTCTAGGGACAGTAAGGAGGCCTGCGTCTTGTGACCGTAGCGTACGTGTAGGTATGTACGGCAGGACCAAATCGGAAAGATAGGTAGGAGCAAGCCCATGTAATGCATTGAAAGTTTGCAGTAAAACCTTGAAATCATCCCTTGCTTTAAGAGGAAGCCAGTGTAGAGAGGCTAGCACTGGAGTAATATGATAAATTTTTTTGGTTCTAGTCAAGATTCTAGCAGCCAAAGTTTATTTAGTTTATGTAGTGCTTCATCCGGTTAGCCGGAAAGTAAAGCATTGCAGTAGTCTAACCTAGAAGTGACAAAAGCATGGATACATTTTTCTGCATAATTTTTGGACAGAAAGTTTCAGATTTTTTCAATGTTACGTAGATGGAAAAAAGCTGTCCTTGAAACAGTATTGATATGTTCGTCAAAGGAGAGATCAGGGTCCAGAGTAACGCCGAGGTCCTTCACAGTTTTATTTGAGACCACTGTACAACCATCAAGAATAGCATGTGGTTCCTGTCTAAAGGGGATATGGGGTGAGAGTCTTTATGGGAATAGCATGTGGTTCCTGTCTAAAGGGGATATGGGGTGAGAGACTTTATGGGAATAGCATGTGGTTCTTGTCTAAAGGGGATATGGGGTGAGAGTCTTTATGGGAATAGCATGGGATTCCTGTCTAAAGGGGATATGGGGTGAGAGTCTTTATGGGAATAGCATGGGATTCCTGTCTAAAGGGGATATGGGGTGAGAGTCTTTATGGGAATAGCATGTGGTTCCTGTCTAAAGGGGATACGGGGTGAGAGTCTTTATGGGAATCGATCAGGAATATCAAGTGAGCCAGAAGCCTGACTCAGGGAAAACGACAGGTCCTAGTGTGTGTGTGTGTTTGTGTGTTTATTTGTTTGTGCATGCTTGTTTGTGCACTCATTTGTTTTTGTGTGGTTATTAGCACTCACTCTGATAAAAACCGATATGACCAGCAGTACCATTCAAACATACTGTACCATTCAAATATACAGTACCTTTAAAAAAAGAATTAAACATGAGGGAGAAATGATATGGACACTAGGGGACGGATTACTGTTGTACCACTGACCTGACCCACAGTCCCTCAATTGCTGTAGCAGACAGACGGAGAGGGATTACCAAGACAGCGGCTTCCACCACAGTTTCAATTAAATGTTGAAACTCATTCCTCGCGGACTCGCACGGTAGAGATAGCTAGGGATGTGATGGGGTGGTTATTTGTACAGTAGGCTGCGTCATTACAGCTCCCTGCTTGGACACAGCACAAGCTTGGGTCTACACACTGTTTGGGTATGCAACTCACACCCACAGACACACAACACCCACTCCCTTCTTGTTTGTATAACTCAGACACTGCCCTCAGGATGAAACATTTTTAGCAGTCACATGGTGTGAGACAGCTGTTTTGTGTGTATGTGTGTGATAGGCCTGGCTGATAGCAGTGTCTGTATTCTGTACTACAGTACAGCAGAGCTCTGGTGGGAGGGAGGGAGAGAGAGACAGAGAGAGAGAGAGAGGGCCAGGGGCAGAGCGAGAGAGAGGGCCAGGAGCAGAGAGAGGGCCAGGAGCAGAGCGAGAGAGAGGGCCAGGAGCAGAGAGAGCGCCAGGAGCAGAGCGAAGGCCAGGAGCAGAGCGAGAGAGAGGTCCAGGAGCAGAGCGAGGGCCAGGAGCAGAGCGAGAGAGAGGGCCAGGAGCGAGAGAGAGGGCCAGGAGCAGAGAGAGGGCCAGGAACAGAGCGAGGGCCCGGAGCAGAGAGAGGGCCAGAGGAAAAGTCATGTAATACTATGTCATTGATTATGTAATACCATGGCCTTATTGAACCTTCTAACAGTATGTAACGGTAGAGTTTTAAATATTCCCTTATCTTTTTTACAGGATTGGCTGGAGGGCAGAGAAGAAACGAGAAGACACAGATATGACGTACTGTAGCCAGGAAATTTAGCCAGGTACTATAGCCAGGTACTATAGCCAGGTACTGTAGCCAGGTACTGTAGCCAGGTACTGTAGCCAGGGACTGAAGGCAGGTACTGTAGCCAGGTGCTGTAGCCAGGTACTATAGCCAGGTGCTGTAGCCAGGTACTATAGCCAGGTACTATAGCCAGGAACTGTAGCCAGGTACTATAGCCAGGTACTGTAGCCAGGTACTGTAGCCAGGTACTGTAGCCAGGGACTGAAGGCAGGTACTGTAGCCAGGTGCTGTAGCCAGGTACTATAGCCAGGTGCTGTAGCCAGGTACTATAGCCAGGTACTATAGCCAGGAACTGTAGCCAGGAACTATAGCCAGGTACTATAGCCAGGTGATGTAGCCAGGTACTATAGCCAGGTACTATAGCCAGGTACTGTAGCCAGGTGCTGTAGCCAGGTACTATAGCCAGGTAATATAGCAAGGTACTGTAGCCAGGAACTGTAGCCAGGAACTATAGCCAGGTACTATAGCCAGGTGATGTAGCCAGGTACTATAGCCAGGTACTATAGCCAGGTACTGTAGCCAGGTGCTGTAGCCAGGTAATATAGCCAGGTACTGTAGCCAGGTGCTGTAGCCAGGTGCCTTAGCCAGGTACTATAGGCATGTACTGTAGCCAGGTGATGTAGCCAGGTACTATAGCCAGGTACTATAGCCAGGTGCTGTAGCCAGGTACTATAGCCCGGTACTATAGCCAGGTACTGAAGGCAGGTATTAAAGCCAGGTACTGAAGGCAGGTACAATAGCCAGGTACTATAACCAGGTACTGAAGGCAGGTACTATAGCCAGGTACTGTAGCCAGGTGCTGTAGCCAGGTGCAGTAGCCAGGTGCAGTAGCCAGGTGCAGTAGCCAGGTACTATAGCCAGGTACTATAGCCAGGTACTATAGCCAGGAACTGTAGCCAGGAACTATAGCCAGGTACTATAGCCAGGTGATGTAGCAAGGTACTATAGCCAGGTACTATAGCCAGGTACTGTAGCCAGGTGCTGTAGCCAGGTACTATAGCCAGGTACTATAGCCAGGTAATATAGCAAGGTACTGTAGCCAGGAACTGTAGCCAGGAACTATAGCCAGGTACTATAGCCAGGTGATGTAGCCAGGTACTATAGCCAGGTACTATAGCCAGGTACTGTAGCCAGGTGCTGTAGCCAGGTACTATAGCCAGGTACTATAGCCAGGTAATATAGCCAGGTACTGTAGCCAGGTGCTGTAGCCAGGTGCCTTAGCCAGGTACTATAGGCATGTACTGTAGCCAGGTGATGTAGCCAGGTACTATAGCCAGGTACTATAGCCAGGTGCTGTAGCCAGGTACTATAGCCAGGTACTATAGCCAGGTACTGAAGGCAGGTATTAAAGCCAGGTACTGAAGGCAGGTACAATAGCCAGGTACTATAACCAGGTACTGAAGGCAGGTACTATAGCCAGGTACTGTAGCCAGGTGCTGTAGCCAGGTGCAGTAGCCAGGTGCAGTAGCCAGGTACTATAGCCAGGTACTATAGCCAGGTACTGAAGGCAGGTACTATAGCCAGGTACTATAGCCAGGAACTGAAGGCAGGTACCATAGCCAGGTACTATAGCCAGGTGCTGTAGCCAGGTACTATAGCCAGGTACTGAAGGAAGGTACTATAGCCAGGGACTGAAGGCAGGTACTGAAGGCAGGTACTATAGCTAGGTACTATAGACAGGTACTGTAGGCAGGTACTATAGCCAGGTTCTATAGCCAGGAACTATAGCCAGGTACTATAGCCAGGTACTGTAGCCAGGTACAATAGCCAGGTACTATAGCCAGGTGCTGTAGCCAGGTGCTGTAGCCAGGTACTATATAAAGGTACTATATCCAGGTACTATAGCCAGGTACTGTAGCCAGGTGCTGTAGCCAGGTACTATAGCCAGGTACTGTAGCCAGGTACTGTAGATAGGGGCTGTAGCCAGGTACTGTAGCCAGGTGATGTAGCCAGATACTATAGCCAGGAACTATAGCCAGGTGCTCTAGCTAGGTACTATAGCCAGGTACTATAGCCAGGTACTGAAGGCAGGTACTATAGCCAGGTACTATAGCCAGGTACTATAGCCAGGTACTATAGCCAGGTACTGTAGCCAGGTGCTGTAGCCAGGTGCAGTAGCCATGTACTATAGCCAGGTACTGTAGCCAGGCACTATAGCCAGGTACTATAGCCAGGTACTGTAGGCAGGTACTATAGCCAGGTACTGTTGGCAGGTACTGTAGCAAGGTACTATAGCCAGGAACTGTAGCCAGGTACTGTAGCCAGGTACTGTAGCCAGGGACTGAAGGCAGGTACTGTAGCCAGGTGCTGTAGCCAGGTACTATAGCCAGGTGCTGTAGCCAGGTACTATAGCCAGGTACTATAGCCAGGAACTGTAGCCAGGAACTATAGCCAGGTACTATAGCCAGGTGATGTAGCCAGGTACTATAGCCAGGTACTATAGCCAGGTACTGTAGCCAGGTGCTGTAGCCAGGTACTATAGCCAGGTACTATAGCCAGGTACTGTAGCCAGGTACTATAGCCTGGTAATATAGCCAGGTACTGTAGCCAGGAACTATAGCCAGGTACTGTAGCCAGGTACAGCAGCCAGGAACTGAAGGAAGGTACTGTAGCCAGGTACTGTAGCCAGGTACTATAGCCAGGTACTATAGCCAGGTGCTGTAGCCATGTGCTGTAGCCAGGTACTATAGCCAGGTACTGTAGCCAGGTGCTGTAGGCAGGTACTATAGCCAGGTACCATAGCCAGGTACCGTAGCCAGGTACTGTAGCCAGGTGCCGTAGCCAGGTACTGTAGCCAGGTACTGTAGCCAGGTGATGTAGCCAGGTACTATAGACAGGTACTATAGCCAGGTGCTGTGGCCAGGTACTATAGCCAGGTACTATAACCAGGTAGTAAAGGCAGGTACTATAGCCAAGTACTGAAGACAGGTACTGAAGGCAGGTATTATAGCCAGGTACTATAGCCAGGTACTGAAGGCAGGTACTGTAGCCAGGTGCTGTAGCCAGGTACTATAGCCAGGTACTATAGCCAGGTAATATAGCAAGGTACTGTAGCCAGGTACTATAGCCAGGTACTATAGCCAGGTACTGTAGCCAGGTACTATAGCCAGGTACTGTAGCCAGGTGCCATGTAGCCAGGTACTATGGCCAGGTACTATAGCCAGGTGATGTAGCCAGGTACTATAGCCAGGTACTATAGCCAGGTGCTGTGCCAGGTACTATAGCCAGGTACTATAGCCAGGTACTATAGCCAGGTACTATAGCCAGGTACTATAGCCAGGTACTGTAGCCAGGTGCTGTAGCCAGGTGCATTAGCCAGGTGCTATGGCCAGGTACAGGTATAGCCAGGTACTATAGCCAGGTGCTGAAGGCAGGTACTATAGCCAGGTACTATAGCCAGGTACTGAAAGGCAGGTACTATAGCCAGGTACTATAGCCAGGTACTGTAGCCAGGTACTATAGCCAGGTACTGTAGCCAGGTACTATAGCCAGGTACTGTAGCCAGGTGTAGCCAGGTACTGTAGCCAGGTACTGTAGCCAGGTACTATAGCCAGGTACTATAGCCAGGTACTGTATAGCCAGGTACTATAGCCAGGTGCTGTAGCCAGGTACTATAGCCAGGTACTATAGCCAGGTACTGTGCAGGTACTATAGAGGCTATAGCTGGCCAGGTACTGTAGCAGGTGGTGCTGTAGCCAGGCCATACTATAGCCTACTATGGCCAGATTGTAGGCAGGTACTATAGCCAGGTACTATAGCCAGGTACTGAAGGCAGGTACTATAGCCAGGTTCTATAGCCAGGTGCTGTAGCCAGGTACTATAGCCAGGTACTATAGCCAGGTACTGTAGCCAGGTACTATAGCCTGGTAATATAGCCAGGTACTGTAGCCAGGAACTATAGCCAGGTACTGTAGCCAGGTACAGCAGCCAGGTACTGAAGGAAGGTACTGTAGCCAGGTACTGTAGCCAGGTACTATAGCCAGGTACTATAGCCAGGTGCTGTAGCCATGTGCTTTAGCCAGGTACTATATAGCCAGGTACTATAGCCAGGTACTGTAGCCAGGTGCTGTAGGCAGGTACTATAGCCAGGTACCATAGCCAGGTACCGTAGCCAGGTACTGTAGCCAGGTGCTGTAGCCAGGTACTGTAGCCAGGTACTGTAGCCAGGTGATGTAGCCAGGTACTATAGACAGGTACTATAGCCAGGTGCTGTGGCCAGGTACTATAGCCAGGTACTATAGCCAGGTACTGTAGCCAGGTACTATAGCCTGGTAATATAGCCAGGTACTGTAGCCAGGAACTATAGCCAGGTACTGTAGCCAGGTACAGCAGCCAGGTACTGAAGGAAGGTACTGTAACCAGGTACTGTAGCCAGGTACTATAGCCAGGTGCTGTAGCCATGTGCTGTAGCCAGGTACTATAGCCAGGTACTATAGCCAGGTACTGTAGCCAGGTGCTGTAGGCAGGTACTATAGCCAGGTACCATAGCCAGGTACCGTAGCCAGGTACTGTAGCCAGGTGCTGTAGCCAGGTAGTGTAGCCAGGTACTGTAGCCAGGTGATGTAGCCAGGTACTATAGACAGGTACTATAGCCAGGTGCTGTGGCCAGGTACTATAGCCAGGTTCTATAACCAGGTAGTAAAGGCAGGTACTATAGCCAAGTACTGAAGACAGGTACTGAAGGCAGGTATTATAGCCAGGTACTATAGCCAGGTACTGAAGGCAGGTACTATAGCCAGGTGCTGTAGCCACGTACTTTAGCCAGGTACTAATGAAAGGAACTATAGCCAGGTGCTGTAGCCAGGTACTACCGCCAGGTACTGAATGCAGGTACTGTAGCCAGGTACTATAGCCAGGTACTGAAGGCAGGCACTATAGCCAGGTACTATAGCCAGGTACTATAGCCAGGTATTGAAGGCAGGTACTATAGCCAGGTACTGAAGGCAGGTACTGAAGGCAGGTACTATAGCCAGGTACTATAGCCAGGTGCTTTAGCCAGGTACTATAGCCAGGTACTATAGCCAGGTACTATAGCCAGGTACTATAGCCAGGTACTGTAGCCAGGTGCTATAGCCTGGTACTATAGCCAGGTACTGTAGCCAGGTACTGTAGCCAGGTACTGAAGGCAGGTACTGTAGCCAGGTGCTGTAGCCAGGAACTATAGCCAGGTACAATAGCCAGGTACTATAGCCAGGTACTGAAGGCAGGTACTATAGCCAGGTACAGTAGCAAGGAACTATAGCCAGGTACAATAGCCAGGTACTATAGCCAGGTACTGAAGGCAGGTACTATAGCCAGGTACTATAGCCAGGTACTGAAGGCAGGTACTATAGCCTGGTACTATAGCCAGGTACTGTAGCCAGGAACTATAGCCAGGTACTGTAGCCAGGTACTGAAGGCAGGTACTGTAGCCAGGTGCTGTAGCCAGGAACTATAGCCAGGTACAATAGCCAGGAACTATAGCCAGGTACTGAAGGCAGGTACTGTAGCCAGGTGCTGTAGCAAGGTGCAGTAGCCATGTACTATAGCCAGGTACTCTAGCCAGGTACTGAAGGCAGGTACTATAGCCAGGTACTATGGCCAGGTACTGAAGGCAGGTACTATAGCCAAGTACTATAGCCAGGTGCTGTAGCCAGGTACTATAGCCAGGTACTGAAGGCAGGTACTATAGCCAGGTACTATAGCCAGGTACTGAAGGCAGGCACTATAGCCAGGTACTATAGCCATTTGTTTAGCCAGGTACTATAGCCAGGTACTGAAGGCAGGTACTATAGCCAGGTACTGAAGATAGGCACTAAAGGCAGATACTATAGCCAGGTACTATAGCCAGGTACTGAAGGCAGGTACTATAGCCAGGTACTGAAGATAGGCACTGAAGGCAGATACTATAGCCAGGTACTATAGCCAGGTACTGAAGGCAGGTACAATAGCCAAATACTTTAGCCAGATACTCTAGCCAGGTACTATAGCCAGGTACTGTAGCCAGGTCCTGAAGGCAGGTCCTTTAGCCAGGTACTATAGCCAGGTACTATAGCCAGGTACTGAAGGCAGGTACTATAGCCAGGTACTATAGCCAGGTTCTCTAGCCAGGTACTGAAGGCAGGTACTATAGCCAGGTACTGAAGCCAGGTACTATAGCCAGGTTTTTTAGCCAGGTACAATAACCAGGTACTATAGCCAGGTACTGTAGCCAGGTACTATAGCCAGGTAATATAGCCAGGTACTATAGACATGTACTATAGCCAGGTACTGTAGCCAGGTACTATAGCCAGGTACTGAAGGCAGGTACTATATCCAGGTACTATAGCCAGGTACTGAAGGCAGGTTCTATAGCCAGGTACTATAGCCAGTTGCTTTAGCCAGGTACTATAGCCAGGTACTGAAGGCAGGTACTATAGCCAGATACTGAAGATAGGCACTGAAGGCAGATACTATAGCCAGGTACTATAGCCAGGTACTGAAGGCAGGTACAATAGCTAGGTGCTGTAGCCAGGTACTATAGCCAGGTACTATAGCCAGGTACTAGAGCCAGGTACTGTAGCCCGGTACTGTAGCCAGGTACTATAGCCACGTACTATCGCCAGGTACTGAAGGCAGGTACTATAGCCAGGTACTATAGCCAGGTACTATAACCAGGTAGTAAAGGCAGGTACTATAGCCAAGTACTGAAGACAGGTACTGAAGGCAGGTATTATAGCCAGGTACTATAGCCAGGTACTGAAGGCAGGTACTATAGCCAGGTGCTGTAGCCACGTACTTTAGCCAGGTACTAATGAAAGGAACTATAGCCAGGTGCTGTAGCCAGGTACTACCGCCAGGTACTGAATGCAGGTACTGTAGCCAGGTACTATAGCCAGGTACTGAAGGCAGGCACTATAGCCAGGTACTATAGCCAGGTACTATAGCCAGGTATTGAAGGCAGGTACTATAGCCAGGTACTGAAGGCAGGTACTGAAGGCAGGTACTATAGCCAGGTACTATAGCCAGGTGCTGTAGCCAGGTACTATAGCCAGGTACTATAGCCAGGTACTATAGCCAGGTACTGTAGCCAGGTGCTATAGCCTGGTACTATAGCCAGGTACTGTAGCCAGGTACTGTAGCCAGGTACTGAAGGCAGGCACTGTAGCCAGGTGCTGTAGCCAGGAACTATAGCCAGGTACAATAGCCAGGTACTATAGCCAGGTACTGAAGGCAGGTACTATAGCCAGGTACAGTAGCAAGGAACTATAGCCAGGTACAATAGCCAGGTACTATAGCCAGGTACTGAAGGCAGGTACTATAGCCAGGTACTATAGCCAGGTACTGAAGGCAGGTACTATAGCCTGGTACTATAGCCAGGTACTGTAGCCAGGAACTATAGCCAGGTACTGTAGCCAGGTACTGAAGGCAGGTACTGTAGCCAGGTGCTGTAGCCAGGAACTATAGCCAGGTACAATAGCCAGGAACTATAGCCAGGTACTGAAGGCAGGTACTGTAGCCATTTGCTGTAGCAAGGTGCAGTAGCCATGTACTATAGCCAGGTACTCTAGCCAGGTACTGAAGGCAGGTACTATAGCCAGGTACTATGGCCAGGTACTGAAGGCAGGTACTATAGCCAAGTACTATAGCCAGGTGCTGTAGCCAGGTACTATAGCCAGGTACTGAAGGCAGGTACTATAGCCAGGTACTATAGCCAGGTACTGAAGGCAGGCACTATAGCCAGGTACTATAGCCATTTGTTTAGCCAGGTACTATAGCCAGGTACTGAAGGCAGGTACTATAGCCAGGTACTGAAGATAGGCACTAAAGGCAGATACTATAGCCAGGTACTATAGCCAGGTACTGAAGGCAGGTACTATAGCCAGGTACTGAAGATAGGCACTGAAGGCAGATACTATAGCCAGGTACTATAGCCAGGTACTGAAGGCAGGTACAATAGCCAAATACTTTAGCCAGATACTCTAGCCAGGTACTATAGCCAGGTACTGTAGCCAGGTCCTGAAGGCAGGTCCTTTAGCCAGGTACTATAGCCAGGTACTATAGCCAGGTACTGAAGGCAGGTACTATAGCCAGGTACTATAGCCAGGTTCTCTAGCCAGGTACTGAAGGCAGGTACTATAGCCAGGTACTGAAGCCAGGTACTATAGCCAGGTTTTTTAGCCAGGTACAATAACCAGGTACTATAGCCAGGTACTGTAGCCAGGTACTATAGCCAGGTAATATAGCCAGGTACTATAGACATGTACTATAGCCAGGTACTGTAGCCAGGTACTATAGCCAGGTACTGAAGGCAGGTACTATATCCAGGTACTATAGCCAGGTACTGAAGGCAGGTTCTATAGCCAGGTACTATAGCCAGTTGCTTTAGCCAGGTACTATAGCCAGGTACTGAAGGCAGGTACTATAGCCAGATACTGAAGATAGGCACTGAAGGCAGATACTATAGCCAGGTACTATAGCCAGGTACTGAAGGCAGGTACAATAGCTAGGTGCTGTAGCCAGGTACTATAGCCAGGTACTATAGCCAGGTACTAGAGCCAGGTACTGTAGCCCGGTACTGTAGCCAGGTACTATAGCCACGTGCTATCGCCAGGTACTGAAGGCAGGTACTATAGCCAGGTACTATAGCCAGGTACTATAACCAGGTAGTAAAGGCAGGTACTATAGCCAAGTACTGAAGACAGGTACTGAAGGCAGGTATTATAGCCAGGTACTATAGCCAGGTACTGAAGGCAGGTACTATAGCCAGGTGCTGTAGCCACGTACTTTAGCCAGGTACTAATGAAAGGAACTATAGCCAGGTGCTGTAGCCAGGTACTACCGCCAGGTACTGAATGCAGGTACTGTAGCCAGGTACTATAGCCAGGTACTGAAGGCAGGCACTATAGCCAGGTACTATAGCCAGGTACTATAGCCAGGTATTGAAGGCAGGTACTATAGCCAGGTACTGAAGGCAGGTACTGAAGGCAGGTACTATAGCCAGGTACTATAGCCAGGTGCTGTAGCCAGGTACTATAGCCAGGTACTATAGCCAGGTACTATAGCCAGGTACTGTAGCCAGGTGCTATAGCCTGGTACTATAGCCAGGTACTGTAGCCAGGTACTGTAGCCAGGTACTGAAGGCAGGCACTGTAGCCAGGTGCTGTAGCCAGGAACTATAGCCAGGTACAATAGCCAGGTACTATAGCCAGGTACTGAAGGCAGGTACTATAGCCAGGTACAGTAGCAAGGAACTATAGCCAGGTACAATAGCCAGGTACTATAGCCAGGTACTGAAGGCAGGTACTATAGCCAGGTACTATAGCCAGGTACTGAAGGCAGGTACTATAGCCTGGTACTATAGCCAGGTACTGTAGCCAGGAACTATAGCCAGGTACTGTAGCCAGGTACTGAAGGCAGGTACTGTAGCCAGGTGCTGTAGCCAGGAACTATAGCCAGGTACAATAGCCAGGAACTATAGCCAGGTACTGAAGGCAGGTACTGTAGCCATTTGCTGTAGCAAGGTGCAGTAGCCATGTACTATAGCCAGGTACTCTAGCCAGGTACTGAAGGCAGGTACTATAGCCAGGTACTATGGCCAGGTACTGAAGGCAGGTACTATAGCCAAGTACTATAGCCAGGTGCTGTAGCCAGGTACTATAGCCAGGTACTGAAGGCAGGTACTATAGCCAGGTACTATAGCCAGGTACTGAAGGCAGGCACTATAGCCAGGTACTATAGCCATTTGTTTAGCCAGGTACTATAGCCAGGTACTGAAGGCAGGTACTATAGCCAGGTACTGAAGATAGGCACTAAAGGCAGATACTATAGCCAGGTACTATAGCCAGGTACTGAAGGCAGGTACTATAGCCAGGTACTGAAGATAGGCACTGAAGGCAGATACTATAGCCAGGTACTATAGCCAGGTACTGAAGGCAGGTACAATAGCCAAATACTTTAGCCAGATACTCTAGCCAGGTACTATAGCCAGGTACTGTAGCCAGGTCCTGAAGGCAGGTCCTTTAGCCAGGTACTATAGCCAGGTACTATAGCCAGGTACTGAAGGCAGGTACTATAGCCAGGTACTATAGCCAGGTTCTCTAGCCAGGTACTGAAGGCAGGTACTATAGCCAGGTACTGAAGCCAGGTACTATAGCCAGGTTTTTTAGCCAGGTACAATAACCAGGTACTATAGCCAGGTACTGTAGCCAGGTACTATAGCCAGGTAATATAGCCAGGTACTATAGACATGTACTATAGCCAGGTACTGTAGCCAGGTACTATAGCCAGGTACTGAAGGCAGGTACTATATCCAGGTACTATAGCCAGGTACTGAAGGCAGGTTCTATAGCCAGGTACTATAGCCAGTTGCTTTTTAGCCAGGTACTATAGCCAGGTACTGAAGGCAGGTACTATAGCCAGATACTGAAGATAGGCACTGAAGGCAGATACTATAGCCAGGTACTATAGCCAGGTACTGAAGGCAGGTACAATAGCTAGGTGCTGTAGCCAGGTACTATAGCCAGGTACTATAGCCAGGTACTAGAGCCAGGTACTGTAAACCGGTACTGTAGCCAGGTACTATAGCCACGTACTATCGCCAGGTACTGAAGGCAGGTACTATAGCCAGGTACTATAGCCAGGTACTGAAGGCAGGTACTATAGCCAGGTACTGAAGGCAGGTACTATAGCCTGGTACTATAGCCAGGAACTATCGCCAGGTACTGAAGGCAGGTACAATAGCCAGGTACTATAGCCAGGTACTGAAAGCATGTACTATAGCCAGGTACTGAAGGCAGGTACTATAGCCAGGTACTGAAGGCAGGTACTATAGCCAGGTACTGAAGGCAGGTACTATAGCCAGGTACTATAGCCAGGTACTGAAGGCAGATACTATAACAAGGTACTGTAGCCAGGTGCTGTAGCCACGTGCAGTAGCCAGGTACTATAGCCAGGTACTATACCAAGGTACTGAAGGCAGGTACAATAGCAAAGTACTATAGCCAGGTACTGAAGGCAGGTACTATAGCCAGGTAGTGTAGCCAGGTGCTGTAGCCAGGTGCAGTGGCCATGTACTATAGCCAGGTACTGTAGCCAGGTACTGAAGGCAGGTACTATAGCCAGGTACTACAGCCAGGTACTGAAGTCAGGTACCATATCCACGTACTATAGCCAGGTGATGAAGCCAGGTACTATAGCCAGGTACTGAAGGCAGGTACTATAGCCAGGCACTGTAGCCAGGTACTATAGCCAGGTACTATAGCCAGGTACTGTAGCCAGGTACTATAGCCAGGTACTATAGAGAGGTACTATAGACAGGTACTATAGCCAGGTACTGTAGCCAGGTACGATAGCCAGATACTGAAGGCAGGTACTAAATCCAGGTACTATAGCCAGGTACTGAAGGCAGGTACTATAGCCAGGTACTACAGCCAGTTGCTTTAGCCAGGTACTATAGCCAGGTACTGAAGGCAGGTACTCTAGCCAGGTACTGAAGATAGGCACTGTAGGCAGATACTATAGCCAGGTACTATAGCTAGGTACTGAAGGCAGGTACATTAGCTAGGTGCTGTAGCCAGGTACTATAGCCAGGTACTATTGCCAGGTACTATAGCCAGGTACTGTAGCCCGGTACTGTAGCCATGTACTATAGCCACGTACTATCGCCAGGTACAGAAGGCAGGTACTATAGCCAGGTACTGAAGGCAAGTACTATAGCCAGGTACTATAGCCAGGCACTATAGCCAGGTACTATCGCCAGGTACTGAAGGCAGGTACTATAGCCAGGTACTATAGCCAGGTACTGAAAGCAGGTACTATAGCCAGGTACTGAAGGCAGGTACTATAGCCAGGTACTGAAGGCAGGTACTATAGCCAGGTACTGAAGCCAGGTACTATAGCCAGGTTCTTTAGCCAGGTACTATAACCAGGTACTATAGCCAGGTACTGTAGCCAGGTACTACAGCCAGGTAATATAGCCAGGTACTATAGACAGGTACTGTAGCCAGGTACTATAGCCAGGTACTGAAGGCAGGTACTATATCCAGGTACTATAGCCAGGTACTGAAGGCAGGTACTATAGCCAGGTACTATAGCCAGTTGCTTTAGCCAGGTACTATAGCCAGGTACTGAAGGCAGGTACTATAGCCAGGTACTGAAGATAGGCACTGAAGGCAGATACTATAGCCAGGTACTATAGCCAGGTACTGAAGGCAGGTACAATAGCTAGGTGCTGTAGCCAGGTACTATAGCCAGGTACTATAGCCAGGTACTAGAGCCAGGTACTGTAGCCCGGTACTGTAGCCAGGTACTATAGCCACGTACTATCGCCAGGTACTGAAGGCAGGTACAATAGCCAGGTACTATAGCCAGGTACTGAAGGCAGGTACTATAGCCAGGTACTGAAGGCAGGTACTATAGCCTGGTACTATAGCTAGGTACTATAGCCAGGTACTATCGCCAGTTACTGAAGGCAGGTACTATAGCCAGGTACTATAGCCAGGTACTGAAAGCAGGTACTATAGCCAGGTACTGAAGGCAGGTACTATAGCCAGGTACTGAAGGCAGGTACTATAGCCAGGTACTGAAGGCAGGAACTATAGCCAGGTACTATAGCCAGGTACTGAAGGCAGGTACTATAACCAGGTACTGTAGCCAGGTGCTGTAGCCACGTGCAGTAGCCAGGTACTATAGCCAGGTACTATAGCAAGGTACTGAAGGCAGGTACAATAGCCAGGTACTATTGCCAGGTACTGAAGGCAGGTACTATAGCCAGGTAGTGTAGCCAGGTGCTGTAGCCAGGTGCAGTGGCCATGTACTATAGCCAGGTACTATAGCCAGGTACTGAAGGCAGGGACTATAGCCAGGTATTATAGCCAGGTACTGAAGGCAGGGACTATAGCCAGGTATTATAGCCAGGTACTGAAGTCAGGTACCATATCCACGTACTATAGCCAGGTGATGTAGCCAGGTACTATAGCCAGGTACTGAAGGCAGGTACTGTAGCCAGGCACTGTAGCCAGGTACTATAGCCAGGTTCTATAGCCAGGTACTATAGCCAGGTACTGTAGCCAGGTACTATAGCCAGGTGCTGTAGCCAGGTACTATAGCCAGGTACTGAAGGCAGGTACTATAGCCAGGTACTGAAGACAGGTACTGAAGGCAGGTACTATAGCCAGGTACTATAGCCAGGAGCTATAGCCAGGTACTATAGCCAGGTACTGAAGGCAGGTACTATAGCCAGGCACTGTAGCCAGGTACTATAGCCAGGTATTGTAGCCAGGTACTATAACCAGGTGCTGTAGCCAGGTACTCTAGCCAGGTACTGAAGGCAGGTACTATAGCCAGGTACTGAAGACAGGTACTGAAGGCAGGTACTATATCCAGGTACGATAGCCAAGTACGTACTGAAGGCAGGTACAATAGCTAGGTGCTGTAGCTAGTTACTATAGCCAGGTACTATAGCCAGGTACTGTAGCCAGGTACTGTAGCCAGGAACTATAGCCAGATACTATAGCCAGGTACTATAGCCAGGTCCTGAAGGCAGGTACTATAGCCAGGTACTATAGCCAGGTACTGAAGGCAGGTACTATAGCCAGGTACTGAAGGCAGGGTCTCTAGCCAGGTACTGAAGGCAGGTACTATAGCCAGGTACTGTAGCCAGGTGATGTAGCCAGATGCAGTAGCCAGGTACTATAGCCAGGTACTGAAGGCAGGTACTATAGCCAGGTACTGAAGGCAGGTCCTATAGCCAGGTTCTTTAGCCAGGTGCTTTAGCCTGGTGCAGTAGCCAGGTACTATAGCCATGTACTGAATGCAGGTACTATAGCCAGGTACTGAAGGCAGGTCCTATAGCCAGGTTCTTTAGCCAGGTACTATAGCCAGGTACTATAGCCAGGTACTGTAGCCAGGTACTATAGCCAGGTACTTTAGACAGGGACTATAGCCAGGTACTGTAGCCAGGTACTATAGCCAGGTACTGAAGGCAGGTACTGAAGGCAGGTACTATAGCCAGGTACTATAGGCAAGTACCGAAGGCAGGTTCTATAGCCAGGTGCTGTAGCCAGGTACTATAGTCAGGTACTATAGCCAGGTACTATAGCCAGGTACTATAGCCAGGTACTGTATCCAGGTACTATAGCCAGGTACTATAGCCAGGTACTATCGCCAGGTACTGAAGGCAGGTACTATAGCCAGGTACTATAGCCAGGTACTGAAGGCAGGTACTCTAGCCAGGTTCTATAGCCAGGTACTGAGGGCAGGTACTATAGCCAGGTATTGTAGCCAGGTGCAGTAGCCAGGTACTATAGCCAGGTACTATAGTCAGGTACTGAAGGCAGGTACTATAGCCAGGTACTATAGCCAGGTACTGAAAGCAGGTACTATAGCCAGGTACTATAGCCAGGTACTGTAGCCAGGTACTATAGCCAGGTACTGAAGGCAGGTACTGAAGGCAGGTACTGAAGGCAGGTACTATAGCCAGGTACTATAGCCAGGTACTATAGCCAGGTACTGAAGGCAGGTACTGAAGGCAGGTACTATAGCCAGGTACTGATGGCAGGTACTATAGCCAGGTACGATAGCCAGGTACTGAATGCAGGGTACGTAGTTTTCAATCCATGCAGGTGTTAATGCAGGTGTTAATCAATTTTGAAGTACTAAGATGTTTGTAACATTGATAAAGAATGTGGTTCACTTACTGTGTCCTTGGGAAAGTCAGCATTTGGGTTCGATAGACGCAGAATCAGAAACTTAAACCCTTAATGGCTCACAAGTACACAAACATTCAGCAGCTATGGACTTGACTAGACACCTAAATGACCTTCTTTTCCAAGTAACTAAGGACAATACACAATCTGATCCTTAACATTTATTGAATTTGATGAACGATGAAATCATACAGTGTGACATAAGTTAGAAAATAAATACCCGTGCATAGATCACAGACCATGCTTTTCTCAGACGTCTGACAAGCCGAACATATCATAGTGTAATCCTCAATATACAATGTGAAAAATGACAAACAAACATTGGTAGTAGGCAAATGGATTACTTATAATACAAATAAATAGAGCAGGGGTGTATTCGATGAGGTTACACGTTAACAACATTTCAGGTAGAAATGTAATGAGAACAGCTGACAGGACTCAGTTCTACATGACAAACATACCTGATCTAGACAAAATATGTTATATATCTATAATATTATCTTTCTATAATGTTTTCTATTTTTCTCTCTGTATTGTTGGGAAGGGCCCGTGAGGAAGCATTTCACTGTTAGTCTACAGCTGTTGTTTACGAAGCATGTGGCAAATAATATTTGATTGGATTGGATTTTGATTTAACAGACCCCGGGAGTTAACAGTCTCTCTTGTCTCTGAGCTGCTCGGTCACATTCCCATAGCGTCCAATAAGTTTTCTCTCCGTTGTTATAGATATCTTATAGGATCACATTTCCTATATAGATGCACAATGGTAGCATGCTAAAAGGCACCCTATTGCTTATTTAGTGCACTACTTTTGACCAACAGGGGCCAAAGGACTCTAGTGCACTACTTTTGACCACCAGGGGCCATAGGACTCTTGTGCACTACTTTTGACCACCAGGGGCCATAGGACTAGTGCACTACTTTTGACCACCAGGGGCCATAGGACTAGTGCACTACTTTTGACCACCAGGGGCCATAGGACTAGTGCACTACTTTTGACCACCAGGGGCCATAGGACTAGTGCACTACTTTTGACCACCAGGGGCCACAGGACTAGTGCATTACTACTACTACACAGTGCCATTTCGGACACAAATAATGTCTGACGGACGGACGATAAAAGAAGCATGTATCAATCACACATCTACCAATCACATCACTGCCTGTCATCAAACAGGAACTAGTCACCTCTCATCACCATTCTAACATGCTGACTAGACCGGGTGCGCGAGTGCGTCAGGACACGCAGGTTGAAATATCAAAACAAACTCTGAACCAACTACATTAATTACGGGACATGTCGAAAAGCATTAAACATATATGGCAATTTAGCTAGCTAGCTGTTGCTAGCTAATTTGTCCTGGGATATAAACATTGGGTTGTTATTTTACCTGAAATGCACCAGGTCCTCTACTCCGACAATTAATCCACAGATAAAAAGGTAAACTGGGTTTGTTTCTAGTAATCTCTCCTCCTTCAGGCTTCTTCTTCTTCTTTGGACATTATATGGCGGTTGGCAGCCAACTTTAAGGTGCATTACCACCACCAACTGGACTGGAGTGTGGACCTCCGTTCATCTTTCAATCACCCATGTGGGTATATGCTCCTAAATACCAATGAGGAGATGGGAGAGGCGGGACTTGCAGCACATCAAGCGTCACAAATAGAACCAAGTTCTATTTTAGCGCCTGGCTACGCAGATGTTCGTTGACGCGCGTCTGCAGTGTGGGTGCAATGATTGAATAACATCTATGTGTAAATGTATTTTGAGAGGTGGGACTTGCAGCATGTTAGTAAAGAAAGGTTTGAACGTGTAGCCTGGTCCCAGATCTGTTTGTGCTGTATAGCCAACAATGATTGTTGTCATTGGTAATTGCCATGTTTGGCCTGACAATGAGCATATAGTTGGCAAGACAGCGCAAACAGACCTGAGGCCAGGCTAGTTTGAACATGGAGTGATGTTAATACTTACAACATCATGACTGATCAGATTCAGTACATAGTGTTGCCATACTGTAGCAAGCACCAATCAGAACGTACGTCTCAGACGTCCGGTCTGAGATGAAAACATTTCTTTAGCAAACAAGAATGTTTCTCAATAAAAATTTCAAAAATACATTCAAAATAAAGGAAGGTATTTGATATAGAAGCCTTTGGTTTAGATGAAAGCAAGGGTTTTCTTTAAATGATGCAACCGTTATTATAATTGATTCACAGTTTGGAAAGGTTATAAGCTCATGCTGTCTTCTGTTGACCATGCAGTTGTTGGTTGCCATAGAGATACGTGTTCATTAGCTATACATTATCAGTTGGTTTTCAGTGATGGAAGTTTGGAAACTCTCTTAAATGGTATGGTTTGTTTGGATGGATTTTCCAGTGTTTCTTTAAATTAAAAGACTATCCATACATCTTGATGCTAACACAGTTGTTTGTAGTCCAGTACAGTAAATTGTCAGTACAGTAAATTGACAGTACAGTAAATTGACAGTACAGTAAATTATCAGTACAGTGAATTGACAGTACAGAGAATTGACAGTACAGTAAATTGACAGTACAGTGAATTGACAGTACAGTGAATTGACAGTACAGTAAATTGACAGTACAATGAATTGTCAGTACAATGAATTGACAGTACAGTAAATTGTCAGTACAGTAAATTGTCAGTACAGTGAATTGACAGTACAGTGAATTGACAGTACAGTGAATTGACAGTACAGTAAATTGACAGTACAATGAATTGTCAGTACAATGAATTGACAGTACATTAAATTGTCAGTACAGTAAATTGATAACAACAGTACTTCAGTTTAATCATCATTGCTTGGCAAAGGAACACATTATTATTGTCTTTGATATTTCAGAATATTCTGTCATGTTATTCCTAAATACAACCCACTGGGCACCGACTAGTTGAATCATTGTTGTTTCCATGTAATTTCAATGAAATTATTTTGAACCAATGTGGAATAGACCTTGAATTGACATCTGTGCCCAGTGGGAATCAACCGTAGTATAGTGACAAAGAAAACAAAAAAATAAGACACACAATGAAAACATAGAGATCATTGGTTTTGACATGTTGCTCTATAAAGTTGCTTGCAATACTCTATTTAACAGTGTTTCTTTCTTCTTTTTAGATATAGTTTACTTTTACTTTATTTTCTCTGTATGGTATTTTTAAAAGACCTTCTCACTCTTGTTTTCTTTTGAATAACATACTTTTTTTTGTATTAATGCAAAACCGTGTATTAACCTATATAGGCACCATCTATGACTTTCGTTCACACTAAATTCACACTAAACACACAGCCCGTCAATCCTGTGGGAGGGAGCTACTGGCTACTTTGCTCCGTTTTGTCAACATAGCTTCCTTGCTGGAAAACGACTCCAGGTAAACCTACGAAGTTGATGGGGATTGGATGGCCACTGTACAATACCTATATTTGGCCATTTCATAGGTTTTCTCTGCTTAGTGTTAGGACAGGGCCGTATTCATTAGGCACCAAATAGAATAAACCGCTCTAAACCGGAGTGAAATGGTGAGGCCTATCTTGTAGGCCAACGTGTCCGATAAGAAACACTATTTTTCATTTTCTGTACCAAAAATGGTTTAAAACGTTGTGGATTTACTCTCTGTCCAATAACAAACTCAAAATGTTCCTGTTGCAAAATGTTTTAAAACTGTTTTCCCTAATGAACATGACCCAGATGTTAACTTTGATCTTTAACCTTTGACCCCGCTGACCTTAATGAAATCAAAGAATACAAAGGGTCAGAACAAACAACATACACAGACAGCCCTGTTGTAAATATCTGTAAAGAGATCGAGACCATCTGTCTTCTCCATATCTTTTTAAAATAGATTATTGAATCTCTTATTTTACAAAAGTTTCCAAGAAACAGGTACCTGTAATTCTATTGCTATAAGAATGCATTGTTTATTTTATTTGATAGAATAATTAAATGCATACCACCATGCATAGATTTCCCTCATGGCAAGAGCAATGGATGTACTGGTATCGTGACCTGAGGGGTTTCGCATGGGTTCCCTCATACTTGGTTGTCACTAGCTACCACAGCCACAAATGCAAAGGTTTAGCCATGACTTTGTGGCTGTGGTAACTAGTGACGGCCCTCAACCTCACTGTGAACTGTTGCATCATGGGTATTTGGTGGAACAGGACATATTTTGTCCAACCACTCTTCTAGGCCATAAGAGAAACCACATATGGTAAAAACATATAATTTCCCTGATGGTCAGCTAGCTCCTGTACATGGTAGAGATACCACTCCAGTACCCTGCACATTGAATAAGGTACTGGCAGTGGCCTGTATATACAACCACTCCAGTACCCCTGCACATTGAATAAGGTACTGGCAGTGACCTGTATATACTTGCATTCTCTTGTTTCTTTAACTCACATCGTAGTTCTTGTGTGGTTTTTATTTAAATGTTTCATTCTATTAGTATCTACTGTATCTATTATTATTATCGCTGCGTTATTATTGGGAAATAGCTCTCAAGGTGAGAATTTGACTATACTGTTTTACACCTGTTGTATATTGTCCAAGTGGCGAATAAACATGTGACACTTGAAACTTGAGATAGGATAGCCACTTTGTATTGGTTGTATTTGGGAGATTCTATGTCTGTTCTTAAGACTAGATGACATTCTCTTGGTCAGAAGCGCTGAAAATCCCTGACACAGAAGTAACACTTATTTTATTTATTTTTTGACTCAAATGTCAACTTCACTGACATATTTAACTGATATGTCAACTGAAGTGACATCTAGGAAGGCTCTCTGATAGACAGACACCAGACCTGTAGCAGACAGACACATTCTAAGTATGCAGCAAATCAATCATGAGAGCAAATCAAAATAAGCATATCCAATAACAACTAGCAACTAGATTCACAGAATCAAACAAGGCCTCTTCACCAAACAATGTGTACATAAGCCTGCTTTCCCAGCTTGCTGTTAATCCACTAAGACTCTTTTCACACTGTCGTGGAGACCCCGAAAGGAAATATGGTACAGTACTTTTCATCCAAGTGACATACAGGCCTACAGTCATAAGGGTAATTGAATCTTTAGCTATGTTGATGTGTGGGCGTCATTACATCTGTTGTGTGTAATCCCTTGACTTCAGTGTCACAAACATTTCTAGGAGTGATATCAGTATCATGCCTCGGTTCTAAATCCTCTTGTCATTTCATATTGATTTTGATTATGACAGCCAAAATGTTGTTTCAACAACATAACAGCATTCACAAAGCATTCGTAAGCTTTGCTGAGAGCTGGAAGACACAATGATGAAATACATGTAGATATTGAGCAAATTGAACTAGCAACGACTGTGGAGCCTTTTATAATGTGCTTATAATGCCCAAGGTGAAATTCCAATATGCCAAAAAAAATCGACTTAAAACTCCCTGGGTACTTCATTGTCCTTCTGCGACAGATACACACAGAAATATAATTACTAGAATGGACATTCCTCATCAATGAAGTGTGGCACACTTTTCAGGCATTCACAGATATAATTGGACAGGATATTTCTATGACGTAATAGCAGTGGTGTAAAGTACTTCAGTAAAAATACTTTAAAGTACTACTTAAGTCGTTTTTTGGAGTATCTGTACTTGTTTTACATTACTATATATTATTTTTGACTACTTTAACTTTTACTTCACTACATTTCTAAAGAAAATTATGTACTTTTTACTCCATACATTTTCCCTGACACCCAAAAGTACTTGTTACATTTTGAATGCTTATCAGGACAGAAATGGTCCAATTCCCGCACTTATCAAGGGAACATCCCTGGTCATCTCTGCTGCCTCTGATCTGGCAGACTCACTAAACACAAATCCTTTGTTTCTGAGTGATGTCTGAGTGTTGAAGTGTGTCCCGGCTATCCGTAAATTAAAAAAACATGAACAATTGTGCCAAATGGTTTGCTTAATTTAAGGAATTTTAAATGATTTATACTTTTACTTTTGATACTTAAGTATTTAAAACCAAATACTTTTAGACTTTTACTCAAGTAGTATTTTACTGGGTGACTTTCACTTTTACTTGAGTAAATTCCTATTAAGTTATCTTGACTTTTACTCAAGTAGTATTTTACTGGGTGACTTTCACTTTTACTTGAGTCATTTCCTATTAAGGTATCTTAACTTGTACTCAAGTATGACTACTGGGTACTTTTTCCACCACTGCGTAATAGTATCAAACCTGCATTGCTTCTCAACAACTGTCACACCAAATAATACAAATGTTTACCCTGCCCTTAGAGACTGCTGCCCTATCTACATAGTCATGGAACACTGGTCACTTTAATAATGTTTAAGTACTGTTTTACCCACTTCATTTGTATATACTATATTCTAACTACCGCTTGTACACACCTTTTCTATTCATATACTGTCGATAATGTCTATACACACCAAGCTGTATAACTACGGCATATACTGTCTATACACACCACCATATATATAAATACTGCTGTACACACCTTTTCTATTCATATAATGTCTGCACCTGCGATAACATTTGCTAAATATGTGTACGTGACCAATACAATTTGATTTCACTTGAAACCAAACCACTTCTATCAACATGTTTTTCGAGAATCCGCCAGTCTATATCATTATACTCTGGTCTACTCTGCTACTACAGACGTAGGATCTTAATTTGAGCTGGTTTTCTACAGCAGGAAAATAATTTTGCAGCAACAGGAAATGTGGATTATAATTCATGGACATTTTTTTTGTAAGGCCTGATACATTTTACATTTTACACATTAGGGCAAATCAAATCTGAAATTTTTAAAGCAGAAATTACAAACTTTAAAAGCCTTTTAAAACCTTGAATACACAACAAGTTTGCATTTCCTGCCACGCAGGAAAATGATAATCAACAAAAGTGATCAAATTAAGATCCTACATCTGTATAGAATTGTGTGTTTCTTTTCTTTTTTGATTGTGCATAGCTTGGAAGGAAAAGGGATAGGGTTAAGGGGTGCTAGAGTATATCCTAAGTGCTTCTAACAATTCAGCATCTGGGCCTGTATTCACAAAGTGTCTCAGAGTAGGAGTGCAGCTCTAGGATCAGATTAGCCTTTTAGATCAGAATGAATAAGAGTACATGGACATTGGGGGACCTGATCCTAGATCTGCACTCCTACTCTGAGGCGCTTTGTAAGTGCAGGCCCTGATGACCACAACCTAGTCCACTAAAAGGCAATTTTTCATGTTGAGGAAGAAGTAAGCTCTCCTCTGCATCGATGTAGCCTGCTTGCAGCTCTGCCTGGCTAGGAGTCTGGCTTCAGTTCTGCAGTGAGTTCTGCAGTAACCTCACTGAGGTAGACACACAAGACTTATGGCACATAAATCAATAGCAACAATGCAATGCAAAGCAAATGCAAAGCAATGGATATTCCCTTTGGATTTGAAGTGGTGCATGGGTGTAGAAACATAAAGCACAGGAGGATGGTTGGTTCCAGGAACAGCATAAGTGCATCATGAGGACAACATTGTTGAGTTGTTCTAGAATCTTGTTCTAGAATCTTGGGTAAACTCATGTTGGTAATGGACTTCCATGGTTGTTTTCACTAAACATTCTCTCACTGTATTAATAATCATAATCATCATCATCATCATCATCATCATCAATAACAGCATTAATAACAGCATTAATAACAGTATAATGCAGAAACAAGATCTTCTGCACCTGATCTGTTCAACATGTATTTATGTTGTAGGCTATATACACAGAGGCACTTTCACTGAGCCTATTGCATGGTAAGAGGGGTAAAGGCACTAGCAACTAATGTGTGAAATAATGATTTGCAATATTTATTAAACAAACGCTAATTTCAGTAAAATTTTAGCTATTTCGATTGTTTTGTTTGTGAAAATAACAAACATGTCCCTAAATTTAGTGGTGAAATGGAAGACATGACTCATAATATGTTTACTTTTTCTTTGTTCAAAGAAGGTCCATGCACTGCACTATTGAAGTAATACTGTAATACTTGGTGCATATTTATGAGAATATGCATGTTTGATAATAGGTATTTATTCTGCTTCTTTGATCGACAACGTTTTAAGTCTGAACCCCCGAGTTGGGTTTGGATATACTGTATTTTGTCACATTTCAGAAACGTTTCACGGATTCTTTTAATTACCCACATTTCGTTTCCATGACAGCATGAGACACTATTCAGTGTCCGTAACTGCAACAAGCTGAATACTGACGTCATGCATTAGATATACTAGTATACACAGTATCTAGTCGATAGGCCGTAATGCAGGTTGCTTTTTCTCATGCTATGATCTTAGTTTAGTTACTGTTTCCTTACGATTTTTAACATTCACTCCCTAGATACTTCTAAACGATTAGCATTTTGAAATGAAAAACTATTTGAAACCAGTACTGCACTCTCAGTGAAACCAAAGCATAAAGGGGTGAAAGAATCGAATGAGGGCATAGGGGGATGCAAATCTCCAAAATATTTTTTTTTCTCCATTATTATGAGGTTATGTCTCATCACGCATGCCAATATCAACATGTATGGGGAGTTTCTAAACATGCTCATGTGAAGCTCTTTTTGTTATATCATTGTGCTGTCTTGCATTTAAAGGGCTAAAATCCCATTGAATCACTTAGTGATATCATAATTACAGCATCTTACTGCTGGAAAATAGCAGCATTGCAGATGTCCGAATCCTAGATCCTCCTCATGATCATCCAAACCAGGAGATCAGTGATCAGTCTTTTTCCTGGGCGCTTTGCTGGATAGTAAATCCTTTGATGACAGAGGGGTAGAGGAGTAGCCTCTCTGACTTCAGTCGAGGCGTCGCTCGATCCGACCACTGTCTGACTGCTACAGATGCTGACTTGCGTCTCTCTCTCTCTCTGCAGGCAGCAGAGCATATTTCTGATGCATTTTCTCCTTGATACATTGTGCAACTTGCTGAAATGTTATTATCTGTAATCCATGCATAACATTTTAATTACGACGTCTGGCTTTGTCTGATAAAGGCAGATATGTCCTCATGAGTGCTGTTGGTTAGTGTTCCTCCAAGGACGCCCGCATTTGCTTGTGCGTGTTAAATAGAAGTTGTTTCTTTTTTATTTTTCAATATTTATTTAAAGGATCATTTTAGAATAATTAATTACTCTATCTATATGTTATATTCTCTAGTAACAGCTTCATTTTTCTTTTTTCCCCTGTAATAATTACTTTCAAATTGCGGAGCATGGTTGTTGCTGTAATGCTAGAGCGCTTATAGGAGGCGAATTAAGCTTTCAAAACTGATGGTCTATTGAAGTTAACATGTGACCGCATCATATAAGTTCCATGGTGTCTGGTTCGATTCTACACATCTGTAAGCAGCTTGCTTTTATTTACACAGTTTTGGTTGGCTATGGTGCAATTGCCAGTTCTGAGGTTTGCCTCTCTAAAGTTGTCGATGCTATTATTTATATCTCCATCAATCTCCATGTACTCTGATTTGCTGACAGTGGACGAGCTACGGCGACTAGAATTGCTTTCACTAATGTTTGGTTCACTAACGTTTAAGAGTTGGGCCTGCTCCTCTCCCTCGGTCTCCCTATGGTAGAAGTAGTTGAAGTTTGACACAATGACTGGCACTGGGAGCGCAATCGTCAACACACCAGCTATGGCGCAAAGGGAGCCCACTATCTTACCCCCTATAGTGACAGGCACCATGTCCCCATAGCCCACAGTTGTCATAGATACCACGGCCCACCAGAAGGCTTCTGGGATGCTGCCAAAGTACGACCCTTTCTCCTCGGCCTCTGCGAAGTACACCGCGCTGGAGAAGAGGATGACTCCGATGAAGAGGAAGAAGATCAGCAATCCGAGCTCGCGCATACTGGCCTTGAGGGTTTGTCCCAGGATCTGCAATCCTTTGGAGTGTCGTGACAGCTTGAAGATTCTAAACACTCTGACCAGACGGATCACCCTGAGGATGGCCAGAGATGTTGCCTGCTCCCCCATGCCCTCGTCCTGGTCTTCGAGGTCCTCAGCCAGCTCCGTTCCCAGTGTGATGAAGTAAGGGATGATGGCCACTATATCAATGATGTTCATCATGTTTTTGGAGAAGACCGCCTTGCTTGGACACGCGAAAAAACGCACTAACAACTCAAATGAGAACCAGATAATGCAAAGAGTTTCAATAATGAAGAAGGGATCGGTTAGGATGTTTGGTTTGTAGTAAAAAGTATGGTTCCCTACAGTCTTAAACCGACCCCTAGGGTCTTCTTTCAAGTCCGGTAAAGTCTCTAAACAAAAGATGACTATAGAAATCAGAATGACCATAACAGATACTATAGCAATCCCTCTGGCTGGACCCGAGCTCTCTGGGTGCTCAAAAAGCAGCCAGATCTGACGCTGGAACTCCTTCTCAGGTAAAGGACGTTCTTCTTCCCTGACGAAGCCCTCATCCTCACGGAATTTCTCCATGGCATCCACTCCCAACTCATAAAACTTTATCTCTTCCGAGAACATATCTAACGGGACGTTGACGGGCCTTCTCAGCCTACCCCCGGACTGGTAATAGTAGAGGATGGCATCGAAACTGGGACGGTTTCTATCAAAGAAATACTCGTTTCTCAGGTGGTCAAAGTAGCGCATCCTCTTCTTGGGGTTGCCTAGCAATGTCTCGGGGAACTGGGAGAGAGTTTTGAGTTGCGTCTCGAACCGCATCCCCGCTATGTTGATGACCACCCTCTCGCAGCAGTCATGGTCTTCGTGGTCGGGGGGGTACGAGTCCTGCGGGTGCCCCGGCACTGCCACTGTCTCGTCCATGTTATCTCCTGCCACTACGGTCATCTTGTAGCTCGAATTCGGGAGCTCTGTTGCAGCAGGAGTTGTGGAATTCCGGTTGTCCGGTTAATCTGATTGAACAGGCGGCATTCAGTTTTTGGCAGGGTACAATTTCCTTCTCCACTCTTCTTCTTCTCCCCTTATTTCTTGTGCTAGTCCCCAGATAGGGGGGGTAACTTGCTTTGCCTCAGTGCGGCTCCACTGCGGTTCTGGCTGACTCAACCATTGCTGCTCTCCGCTGCATCTGCTGCTGCTGATGATGATGCCTCTGTCACACAGTCAGAGAAAAGAAAGAGAGAAAATAATGGATCTAAGGAGCAGTGGAGATATTTGCTGGCTCAGCAATTTCTGCCATTTATTTATTTATTTGGCCTCTAGGCTACATTTCCTGTCTGTTTATTTATCAGCGTTTAAAGGGGCAAACTATATTGTGTTATCGGTGATAATCTAGACATAAAGCAATCGGCTATGCATATTGTAATTGACAGGGTAAATGTCATATAGTTGCACCACTTTATATGCATGTTTTGTCACATAACACTGTTTGAAACTTGCCTCACGCAAATAATGAAGTGTTAAATACACTAAAAGTAACAGTCTATAAATGGCCTAATAGTAATAGATAACAATAGCCTTGGAAGTATTCCCCTTGACCCTAACCCTCAAATGACAGACAGACAGACAGACAGACAGAATGCACCAGTTTCAAAGCTTACCTTAAGATGATCCTGAAGGAATCCTGTCGGAATGCGTCTTGTCCGTGACTCAGCACAGTCATTCAACGCTAGGACATCCTGGACATCCGGAGAGTTGTTGTCATGTGTTAATACATTAACACTTTACGTTGCACCCCACCGCAACACATTTAAGCTTTCCTCTGTGCAGCGTCAGATCGCCCTGGTAGGCTAAAACTCTCAAAGCATTACTGTCTGAGCCGTTCGTCTCGGTTAACTTAAATGTCTTATTTGTCTACATCTTGATCCTGTCGTCTCTTCTTCACATTCGATGTAAAATCACGCGGGAGTCAGAGGAGAAACGTGAAGATGGAAAAAACAGAGAAAAACTAACTGTCAGCCGCAACGCCTGTAGCCGCTTGTGCGGTTAAGCACTTCGGATTGAACAGCGTATACCGCAGGAGAAAGTATTATTCTGCCATTCAGGGGGGAGATACATTAAGGGGCAATAAGCGAACCCTTGCCATTTTCAGACATTACCGCATCAGCAGAAATGTCCTGTTACGAGTAACCTAGACAAGATGACGGGCATTCTTGGATGTGTTTTACCTCGAGCCGGCACACTGTTAAGAGGGGATGGAGACTGGAGGTGCTTAAATAGAGGGAGGAATCGATTATGTGAAGAGAGAATCATTTCTTAATAATGGTTCAGCATATTGTTGTTAGGTATTTCACATGCAAGGAGAGATGAGGTGGAGAGAGAGTGGAGTGTGTGTGGGTGTGGGTGTGTTTCACATGCAAGGAAAGTGGAGGTGGAGAGAGAGTGGAGTGTGTGTGTGTGTGTGTGTGTGTGTTTCACATGCAAGGAGTGTGGAGGTGGAGAGAGAGTGGAGTGTGTGTGTGTGTGTGTGTGTGTGTGTGTGTGTGTGTGTGTGTGTGTGTGTGTGTGTGTGTGTGTGTGTGTGTGTGTGTGTGTGTGTGTGTGTGTGTGTGTGTGTGTGTGAGAGAGAGAGTGAAAGAGAGAGAGAGTGAAAGAGAGAGAGAGAGAGAGAGAGAGAGAGAGAGAGAGAGAGAGAGAGAGTGAGTGAGAGAAAGAGAGAGAGAGAGAGAGAGAGGGTGGTGGGGTGGGGTGGGGGTGAGCGTGGGAGACGGAGAGAGAAGGAAGGAGGGGGGAAGATGGAGGGAGGGAGGGGAGCGCGGTTCGACGCAATGCAGACCGGCTATACTAAAGCACGCTGCCACGAGTTCTAGCTACACCACAAAAGCAAGAGCATTGTGTGTGCCAGCATTGGCGTAATATCTGCTCTTCTGAAGGAAGGGTTATGAGCCAGCCAGTACCTTAATAATTATTTCCCAACCAATCAACAATGGTCCTAATGATAGGCTACTGATAAACTGCTATTCTATAACTTAAACTACAGTAATGAATTCATACAGTTTACATGTTTCTCTCTCAACTTTGCAGTTGTTCATACTCTCCTCTCAGCTCAATTCTGTGAGTGGCCACTGACCGGAAAGAGCGGTTGCGGTAGAGACCATTTCAGCAGGAGTGCCTGTTTCAGCACCATGGACAGCGGTCTCGAGCAGCGCGTCTCCGAACAGAGCGCGCTCGATCATTATCCTGACCACCTATCCCCTGCCCTTCCTCGTGCATGGCGCAATGTTCTGTTGTTGCTGTCGATCTAATCGATAGGACTAATTGAAAACAGGCATGTTACTCTTTTAAGATCTGTGTCAAGTTGCAGTGAGTTGATTTAATTACTTTTTTCTTTTAGAAGGGTTGGATTAGTGAATGTTAGGAGATGTCTGATCATTTATAAGCGAATAACTAACTTTTTCTCGTCATCCTGGATGATTTTATGAAATTGTCTTTTGTTATGTGTGTTTTTAAAATTGATCTAATTAACATAGCAAATTCGAAAAATATCTAGGGTCATTACTTTTGGATCTTATGGATGTAATAAACCGAATAAACAAAAAAGATATGATCATTTACAAAGCATTAATAATTGTACATACTGTAGAAGTAGGCCTATAGACATAAATACACCAATGGCCATGTACCAATGTAGCCAGCAGATTAAGCTAATTGTATTAATATCCCACAACTCCATATTTATTACCACGCATTGTAATTTCATCACATCTGTGTAGCTTTATCGATATATCCATTAGGAACGAGTCTAGGATTAATGCTACAACTCAAATAGTGTTCTGTAGGCCTAGCATTAAAATGTCAAATGCGTTTTGTGAGTTAGGCAACCTATTTCATTCGAAATTACAATTGTAAATAAACAATATCCTTTTTTTTTATCAATGACATAGTATTACATGATCAGACAGATGTATTACAGCTTATCTTGGGGTTGTTATAAAGCACAAAGCACACATCTGAGAACAGCATTACTGTATGTGACATATGAGAATGGAACTGGGAGGGATCAAGGAGGGATCAAGCCCACTCACTGCAAAGTTCAGCTATCTAGGTACCATTGTGCTTAACACTCCAAATCCAGTAGTAATGTTACAGAGAGGGAAGCCATCTTATAGGTGTTCTTTTACACTACTCCCTTTCCTCTGGATCTCTCTCTCTCTCTCTCTCTCTCTCTCTCTCTCTCTCTCTCTCTCTCTCTCTCTCTCTCTCTCTCTCTCTCTCTCAATTCAATGGGCTTTATTGGCAAGGTGAAAATATGTTTGTTGACATTGCCAAAGTAAGTCAAATAGATAATAAACAAAAGTGAAATAAACAATATTTAAATGAACAGTAACTCACAAAAGTTCGAAAGGAAGAGAGACATTTGAAATGTCATATTATGTATATATACAGCATTGTAACGATGTGCAAATGGTTGAAGTACAAAAGGGAAAATAAATAAACATGAATATGTGTTGTATTTACAATGGTGTTTGTTCTTCACTGGTTGCCCTTTTCTTGTGGCAACAGGTCACAAATATTGCTGCTGTGATGGCACACTGTGGTATTTCACCCAATAGATATGGGAGTTTATCAAAATTAGTTTTTTTTCTAATTCTTTGTGGGTCTGTGTAATCTGAGGGAAATATGTGTCTCTAATATCATCATACATTTCTCAAGAGGTTAGGAAGTGCAGCCCAGTTTCCACCTCATTTTGTGGACAGTGTACAGTCGTGGCCAAAAGTTTTGAGAATGACACAAATATACATTTGCACAAAGTCTGCTGCCTCAGTTTGTATGATGAGAATTTGCATATACTACAGAATGTCATGAAGAGTGATCAGATGAATTGCAATTAATTGCAAAGTCCCTCTTTGCCATGCAAATGAACTGAATCCCCAAAAAACATTTCCACTGCATTTCAGCCCTGCCACAAAAGGACCAGCTGACATCATGTCAGTGATTTTCTCGTTAACACAGGTGTGAGTGTTGACGAGGACAAGGCTGGAGATCACTCTGTCATGCTGATTGAGTTCGAATAACAGACCGGAAGCTCTCAAAAGGAGGGTGATGTATGGAATCATTGTTCTTCCTCTGTCAACCATGGTTACCTAAAAGGAAACACGTGCTGTCATCATTGCTTTGCACAAAAAGAGCTTCATGGGCAAGGATATTGCTGCCAGTAAGATTGCACCTAAATCCACCATTTATCGGATCATCAAGAACTTCAAGGAGAGCGGTTCAATTGTTGTGAAGAAGGCTTCAGGGTGCCCAAGAAAGTCCAGCAAGTGCCAGGACCGTCTTCTAAAGTTGATTCAGCTGCGGGATCGGGGCACCACCAGTACAGCGCTTGCTCAGGAATGGCAGCAGGCAGGTGTGAGTGCATCTGCACGCACAGTGAGGCGAATACTTTTGGAGGATGGCTGGTGTCAAGAAGGGCAGCAAAGAAGCCACTTCTCTCCAGGACATCAGGGACAGACTGATATTCTGCAAAAGATACAGGGATTGGACTGCTGAAGACTGGGGTAAAGTCATTTTCTCTGATGAATCTCCTTTCCAATTGTTTGGGGCATCCGGAAAAAAGCTTGTCCGGAGAAGACAAGGTGAGCGCTACCATCAGTCCTGTGTCATGCCAGCAGTAAAGCATCCTGAGACCATTCATGTGTGGGGTTTTCTCAGCCAAGGGAGTGGGCTCACTCACAATTTTGCCTAAGAACACAGCCATGAATAAAGAATGGTACCAACACATCCTCCGAGAGCAACTTCTCCCAACCATCCAGGAACAGTTTAATGACGAACAATGCCTTTTCCAGCATGATGGAGCACCTTGCCATAAGGCAAAAGTGATAACTAAGTGGCTTGGGGAACATGGCCAGGAAACTCCCCAGACCTTAATCCCATTGAGAACTTGTGGTCAATCCTCAAGAGGCGGGTGGACAAACCAGAACCCACAAATTCTGACAAACTCCAAGCATTTATTATGCAAGAATGGGCTGCCATCAGTCAGGATGTGGCCCAGAAGTTAATTGACAGCATGCCAAGGCGGATTGCAGAGGTCTTGAAAAAGAAGGGTCAACACTGCAAATATTGACTCTTTGCATCAACTTCATGTAATTGTCAATAAAATCCTTTGACACTTGTGAAATGCTTGTAATTAAACTTCAGTATTCCATAGTAACATCTGACAAAAATATCTAAAGACACTGAAGCAGCAAACTTTGTGGAAATTAATATTTGTGTCATTCTCAAAACTTTTGGCCACGACTGTACACATATCATGTCTTCTCTTGAAAGCCAGGTCTGCCTACAGCGGCCTCTCTCAATAGCAAGGCTATTCTCACTGAGTCTGTACATAGTCAAAGCTTTCCTTAATTTTGTGTCAGTCACAGTGGTCAGGTATTCTGCCACTAAGGTACTTTTTAGGGCCAAATAGCATTCTAGTTTGCTCAGTTTTTTTGTTACTTATTTCCAATGTGTCAAGTAATTATTTTGTGTACATAGTGGATAATTTTGCAGTCTCAATTTGGTGTTTGTCCCATTTTGTGAATTCTTGGTTGGTGAGCGGAACCCGGACCTCACAACCATAAAGGGCAATGGGTTCTATAACTGATTCAAGTATTTTTAGCCAGATCCTAATTGGTATGTCAAATTTTATGTTCCTTTTGATGGCATAGAAGGCCCTTCTTGCCTTGTCTCTCAGATCGTTCACAGCTTTGTGGAAGTTACCTGTGGCACTGATGTTTAGGCCGAGGTATGCATCATTTTTGTGTGCTCTAGGGGCAACGGTGTCTAGATGGAATTTGTATTTGTGGTCCTGGCAACTGGACCTTTTTTTGAAACACAATTTTTGTCTTTCTGAGATTTACTGTCAGGGCCCAGGTCTGACAGAATCTGTGCAAAATATCTAGGTGCTGCCGTAGGCCCTCCTTGGTTGGTGACAAAAGCACTAGATCATCAGCAAACAGTAGACATTTGACTTCAGATTTTAGTAGGGTGAGGCCGGGTGCTGCAGACTGTTCTAGTGCCCTTACCAATTTGTTGGTATATATGTTGAAGAGGTTGGGGCTCAAGCTGCATCCCTGTCTCATCCCACGGCCCTATGGAAATAAATGTGTGTGTTTTTTGCCAATTTTAACCGCAGACTTGTTGTCTGTGTACAGGGATTTTATAATGTCGTATGCTTTTCCCCCAACACCGCTTTTCATCAATTTGTATAGCAGACCCTCATGCCATATTGAGTCAAAAGCTTTTTTGAAATCAACAAAGAATGAAAAGACCCCCTCTCTCTCTCTCTTTGGGAGGATCTGTAGTTAATATAAAAACTAAATAATGAGGATGTATTTATTTAAAAAATATAGTTCAAAAGTTCACATACAATTTTACAATCTTAGAAAAATAGAAATAGACCTTTCATTAACATTTTAGAGTACAATTGATTTCTCTTTACATGCAGACATAATTCAAATTCCTATGGGAAAGTTATTTTAACAACAGTGATTCCTTCCCAATGACCGTTTACAGCTCAATCTGAATTTGTGTACAATAAATAATTATATAAAATAAAGGACTACACAAATAGATCCTTCAACATTTTCCACATAAAGGCACACAGAGCAAGGCATGTTTGCATTAAGATTCTGAGCTGAGAACATAAGGATAGCATTTAAAATATAGGAATATTTACAACAATACATTACAGGATATCTACACAGTAGTAAATTAAGGTATATGGAATACATTGCAAAAGAAAAATTGAAAGGTTCATTGAACATTCAGATTGGTAGTTTGTGCAAGGGGCTCTCCATTTGATGATGTAGCAGCACCTGTCATCTCACATTGCTGGCCAGTAGTTCATGGGACAAGTGTGTGATGTTTGTTCACTATCTTGACTTTTCCAGTTACAAATATATATGGAATTGCCTGCATTTTCTTTCAAGTGTAGCAGAAAGGCAAGGGTCTTTGATCTTGTCCCCTGCAAGTAGAAAGAAGAGAATGCTTTTTCTTGCTGTTATATTCCATCACTTCAATCCAGAATGTCACCTAACAAGCTTGTTAGGGACAATGTATGTATAGTCATGAGTAAATAATACACACACTTTGATAATCAGCAATGTCTTGCACACTGCTCAGATAACCTAAATAGCGGTTAGATTTTTTTTGCCTTAGAAGCGTCTGCTGCACGACTGCGTTTCAACCACACAGTGGCGCTCCGAGTTCAGAAATTCTATAGGCTATGCAAAAGAAACACAGTTCTAAAAATTGTTGTGGTGATAAAGCTAAAGTCCTACTGAAGGTGTCAAACAAATTCATTCCAGATATTTGAAGATTATATGCCAACAAACACTGAGTAATTGCGTGAGTAAAAACGCGCGCAATTATTCAAACATGCACATAGTGCTGGCACTGACCTGGCATTACTGTAACGAAGCTATAAGCCTACTGTAGGTATCCAACAAATTAATTCAAGATATTTGACGATTACTTGCCAACTAACAGCGTGCGTAAAGCGCGCTTAATAAAGTACTCAGGGGCTACTCACGGAGACTGTTTTTTCTGATCAACTAGGCGGATGCTTGTTTTTCATACATCCGTCAGCTTGCCAGTGTAATGTTCAAATGGGTTGAAGTTTGTTAATCTGATAGTCTCGCAAGAATCCTCTTCCATGTACTCTGATTTGGTGAGGGACTGTCTGCTGTCGCTTGTCGATTTGAATTCTCCAAATGAAGCGTTTTGTTGACCACAAGTCACGTGGGTATACACGGTGGTTTCCTCGTCATTACGCTCTCTGTGATAGAAGTAGTTAAAATTGGACACGATAACAGGGACAGGTAGGGCTATGGTCAGCACTCCTGCGATGGCACACATTGATCCCACTATTTTGCCACCAATAGTAACCGGGCACATGTCTCCATAACCAACCGTAGTCATGGACACCACCGCCCACCAGAACGCGGCGGGGATACTTGAGAATCCCGATTCAGGGTCGTCTGCCTCTGCAAAGTAAACGGCGCTGGAGAACAGAATAACCCCTATGAGAAGAAAGAATATCAAAAGCCCGAGTTCGCTGATGCTGGCGTGGAGTGTCTGGCCCAGAATTTGGAGACCCTTGGAGTGCCTGGAAAGTTTAAAAATCCTGAACACTCGAACCAAACGGATGACTCTGAGTATGGCTAACGACATGGCCTGCTCACTTTCTGCTCCCTGTTGCTCTGCTAGTTCAAGGCCAAGGGTGATAAAATAAGGTGCAATCGCTAAAATATCGATGGAGTTCATTGCGTTTTTGAAAAAAGCCGGTTTGCTCGGGCAAGATAAAAACCTCATGAGAAACTCAAAGGAAAACCACACGATGCAAAGTGTCTCCACCATAAAAAACGGATCTGTGAATAGATGGGTTTTTTTATGGAGAGTAGTCCCATTCGTGGTAAGGTGATTACTTAATGGTAGGCCTGCGCTGGTATCTTCCCTGAACTGTGGTAAAGTCTCTAGACAGAAGATCACAATGGATATTACAATCACACTGACTGATACGACAGCGATCATCCGGGCAGGCCCTGAGCTCTCCGGGTACTCGAACAACAGCCACAACTGGCGCTGAAAGTCGTTGTCAGGCATCGGACGTTCCACCTCTATGATCATACCTTCATCTTCTTTGAACATATATATGGCTTCCTCTTCAATTTCATAAAATATAATTTCTTCCATAAAAATGTCCATGGTAACGTTGACAGGTCTCCTAAGCTTTCCTCCAGACTGGTAATAATAGAGGATGGCGTCAAAGCTGGGTCTATTCCTGTCAAAAAAGTACTCATTTCTCAACGGATCGAAAAAACGCATCCTTTTACGCGGGTCTCCCAAGAGCGTGGTAGGAAAGCGAGAGAGGGTCTTCAGTTGAGTTTCGAAGCGCAGCCCGGAAATGTTGATGACGACCCTCTCGCTGCACTCCTGATCGCCCCGCTCCACGTCGCAATCATCTTGGTAGAGGGGAGAAACTACCACAGTCTCGTCCTGGATCTCACAGGACACATCAGTCATCTTTTACCCCTCTCAAGGGTAAGGGCTTCACTCACCTCCACGGCCCCAACTATCACTTTCTCGGTAGTTTTTTACTGCCCAGTAAAAGTTTGCTTCTTGATGGTTCCCCCCATTTAAATTCATACACTTTTTAGTTGCAGAAGGTACTGACATCTAATCCAGGCAGTCTACTTGCTACCGTTGGCTGTCTACACTGATGCTGATCATATTCACACCATTTTAAACTACCAGATGCCCTCCCCAGGTTGACTGACGTGATGACACTTGCTGCACTGTCCCCTGCTCACTCACTGCTCTCCCTGTGGCATGTTGTTAAATCTAACTCAACTAGTAAACACCTATTACAATTCTTAAACTTTTCTCAACTCAGGACTTGCAGTGTTGACCAGTTCTCTAATATCATATTTCAGAGAAACAAATCACAGACATAATTTTTGAGTTAACCTTATAAACTGTAGCCCCTGCCTACACAAAAATCATAACTCAGTAGATTTGACAAGGTATTTTTTTCCTGTTGCATTTTGAATGTTTGTTATCTATCTGAAGTAACCATAGGGGTTCTAAAGCAGCTTACTAGGGGCTCTAAACTAAATCAGAAAGCAGAGTGTAAAGCACCAGCTTCACATATCCAACCAGGGGCCCTCCTGGACCGGGCCAGTGGAAACTGCTAGCTTGACTGACACCTGAGCACCCACAGTGGATAACGTCTTCAGGAAGCCTCAGCCAAAATATTTTACAACTTGGAACATGGGGCCTCTCGCAGAAATGTGACCTAGCATTTGGGTCCCAGAGAGACTGGGATGTAAAAAAACAGCTACATGTACGCTCACCCCAATTATAGTGTAACCTCCACTCAGGTCCGGTTGCCTCCGTAACAGTAGGCCTGGAACTGCTCGGTAGTGGTTTGTAAGAGAGGTGAGAGAGAGAGTGAGAAAGGTTGAGTGACACTTTCCGTACTGCTTTCGGTGCCCATGTCGTCCTAATAAGAACCACTGATTCTGAATCGACTAGACGAGGCCTGTAAGAGGAGAAGAAGTAGTCAAGAGTTTAGCTCCCCAAATGTAGATTTTATTATCCCCTGTGATTGGATGTAAGTCATAAGCAGTTGTGCATTAAAGTGCAACATGTTTGCAGTTTAATATGTTCTGTAAGTAACATGTGGTATGCAGCGTTACAAGCCTGTACAATTAAGAATGGCTACAACCCTCTAAGGGAGAGTTTTGTTTTCTCTTTTGTTTGTGTCATGTTCCTAAAAATGATTGTAGGGTAGGCCCACACTGTAAATGAATCTCTCTCTTACACAACCTTGTCCACCAACTTGGAGCTCCGGTTTCATATGCTTCACACATGATGTACTTCGAAGACTGTGAGAAATAATCCGAAACAAGATCAACAATCTTTCTTAGAAACACAGTTGATTAATGTCTATGTCAAAACTGAAGCACCAATCCCAATATAGGCTATGCATCTACACTCCACAGGGGAACCAGTTTTTGATGCAGTAGCCTATGTACCCAACCCATGCTATCACAGCTTGCTAATTGATGGCCAATGAAGTTCACTTTTGTGGTGATCAAATGTTTTGTGAATGGGTGATCATGAACATAGTGGACACGGCTTAACTGCCCCCTCTATCTATACAGACCCAGGGTTGGATGTCAGAGTTAAATGTCAGTGTAAGGACGTTGTGCCGCCTGCGATAATCTGTTACCCAACGACCGTCTAGGTCAGGCCAAGGCGCCAGGGGCTTCTGTCTCCACGGAAACAAACAGTAAACAAACAGTCAGAATAATGGCTTTACTGCAGGCTGATAAATGGGTTAGAATATTTTTTTTTATATAACAATGCCACTTTCATCATTACTGAATCCTGTTGTCAAATTTCTCCATCATTTTTCACTTGTCATCTTTTCCCCATTGGTGATGAAGCTGAAAATACCCCTAACTGATGACCTCATTTGCCTCTAAAAGACTCACTTCTTTCCCAGAGTAAATATGGCATATGTGAATCGGTAACTCAGTAACTGTAATGTAGTGAACATGGTTTACTATAGGTGTGCTGAAAAAATATATTATTCTGTTTGCTGTGGGACACACACACACAAACACACACATACACATGGGTGCAGGAGACCCTCATGTCAACAGGATATCCTCAAGTCATTCACACCAAGAATGGAAGGCAACGTAGAGGTCGATGCCAGGTCCCACAGGGCTCACGTGCACAAGCATGAATATATTCAGAGCTGTTAGAGCCATTGCCTTCCGTGTGCACATATAGACATACCGAGTTGGCATGGGTTCGATTCCAGTGCACGCCCTTCTGGCACAAATAACTCAATCACCCGATTGACTTGATTTAGGGTCACATTACAAAATGGACAGTCAAGGGATATTTTACCGCAATCTTGATAAGAAATGATCATACAAGACAATGTTGGATAACATAAATAGGAAACTAATAAAATAATAACAGTAGGCTACACCAACATTAGTTTCCATTCATACAAAGTGTCAGGTAAATTGCCACAGTAGATTTCTGTGGTTAAGTTTTTTTATATTGTATGGAATGCTTGTCAAATAGATACATTTCCCTTAGTCTGTTAAAAAGGACTAAGTTGTTCCAATAACAAAATACTTTGGTTGCAAGCAGGACTAAGGCAGAGAAGAAGTGTAAAAAAGGCCGTCCTGCTCCTCTCCTCTCTACCTAACTTCCCCTCACAGTCCCTTCAGTTTCCTTTAAGTCCCGTTAGTTTGGCTGCTCAGCCTACCTAAGTTATCCCTCACCCATCATAGCCCTGCCATACCCAACCAATCAGAGCGCTTGGAAATGCGCATCTGGACACTGTACCCGCCCATTCAGGTCAGAATGTTATCGTCATCTGAAGGGAGAAGACGCCATGTTTCTGAGGACTTTTTATTGTCGACAGTAACACGAATGTCTGAATGTTGTGCATGCATCGAAATAACCACAACAATAAGATTCCAAGTCATTCGGATTACCAAAATCATATAAACATCCTCATATGGAAACAGCTGTGTCTGTGTGTGGTGGTGATCAGTCAACAGATCGTTGTCGCTCCAGGACCCTTGGGCTGGAGCCTACGTCATATCTGCCAGAGCGTCAGGAGCGCCACCTCCCCCCGTGGTGGTCCAACCACTCTCCCAACAGATGTCCCTCTAGGGCCCCCCGGCCAGAGGCATGGGAGCGTCGGGTCCACTTCTGCTCCCCAGAGCAGCCTAGCTCCCAAACAGATTAAGACAACTCCAGAGTGCACAGTCCATGGCACCAAGGTCTGCACCCTCCTCAGCCAGCTCCTTGACTACCCACAGTTAAGGAGTCTCCCACTCCAGTTCGTAGAGCTACAGTAGGTTTAGCTACCATGGGACCTGTTCTAGTTGCCGTTGTGGATTCGTCCTCTCCTCCCAGTGGGGATCCCCTGCTAGTCGAGGCAGACGCTCGGGTACCCGAGGTTCGACTGTCTGCTACCCTGGAACCTTCAGCCTCAAAGACTCCACCTGCTCTCCCTCAGGACTCCCTCACTGCTCCTGGCCCACAGCCTGCTTCTTGGATGGAACCACAGCCTGCAGCTACTTCAGAGGTCAAGTACAGCCCAGACGTTGAGGCCTCTCCAGTCACAGCCTGGTGGGACCTGCTGGTCCCACCTGCTAGCACTGTGATAGTTCCGGCCCAAGGGTCCTGCTACCTCCAGACCTCGCCTCAGGGGACCTGCCAGACATCACCCCAAGTGACCTACCAGCAGTCACCCCTGATGTCTCACATGATCTAGTTGTCCAGTTCCCTTCCTTCCCAGTAGGGTTACAATTCCATTCTTTATCAGTAGAGTTAGACTTCCCTTCCCACCCAGTAGGGTTAGAGTTACAGTTTCGGGCCTACCCGGCAGGTGTAAAGTAACCAGGCGTTCAGTGTCCTGCCCCTCAAGGAGGTCCAGTGTATCCTGCCTCCATGGTATGTTTAGAGTTTCCTTCCTTCCCGGTAGGGTCCGGTTTAGAATTCCCTTGCTTCCCGGTAGAGTTACAGTTTTCAACCTTCCCGGTAGGGTCAGAGTTCCCCTCCTTCCCGGTAGGGTCAGAGTTCCCCTCCTTCCCGGCAGGGTCAGAGTTCCCCTCCTTCCCGGCAGGGTCAGAGTTCCCCTCCTTCCCGGCAGGGTCAGAGTTCCCTTCCTTCCCGGCAGGGTCAGAGTTCCCCTCCTTCCCGGCAGGGTCAGAGTTCCCTTCCTTCCCGGCAGGGTCAGAGTTCCCCTCCTTCCCGGCAGGGTCAGAGTTCCCCTCCTTCCCCGTAAGGTCAGAGTTCCCTTCCTTCCCAGTAGGGTCAGAGTTCCATTTCTTCCTGACAGGGTCAGTGTACTTCCTTCCTTGTAGGGTCAGAGTTCCATTTCTTCCCAACAGGGTCAGAGTTCCCTTCCTTCCTTGTAAGGTCAGGTTTAGAGTTCCCTGCCTTCCCAGTATGCCAAGTCTGTCCTGACCCTCTAGTAGGTCTAGTGTATCCTGCCCTGCATGGACCGCATACCCCTCTTTGTTGGGTACACAGCGTCCTAGCCCGCCAGGCTTAAAGCCCCTTGCAATGCTAGGCCATAAGTTAGCTTCCCCATCTGCAGCTCTGCATTCTCCTGCCCTGCCCCCTGCCTAAGATGTTAGGCATATCCCACCAGGTTTAGAGGCCCCAGCCTTACTAGGCCCCAAGTTCATTGTACTAGGCTCGCAGTCTCCAGACATAGTCAGCCCACAGCTCCTTAGACCGCCAGGCTTAGATCCGCCTGCCCTGCTAAGCCACAAGTTACCTGTGCTAGGTTCTAGTCTTCAGCCCTCATCTGCCCTTAGTCCCTAGTACTAGGTCATTGGTCTCCAGCTGCACTCGGTCATTGGTCTCCAGCTGCACTAGGTCATTGGTCTCCAGCTGCACTAGGTCATTGGCCTCCAGCTGCACTAGGTCATTGGTCTCCAGCTACACTAGGCCATTCATCTCCAGCTGTACTAGGTCATTGGTCTCCAGCTACACTAGGCCATTGGTCTCCAGCTACACTAGGTCATTGGTCTCCAGCTGCACTAGGTCATTGGTCTCCAGCTGCACTAGGTCATTGGTCTCCAGCTACACTAGGTCATTGGTCTCCAGCTGCACTAGGTCATTGGTCTCCAGCTACACTAGGTCATTGGTCTCCAGCTACACTAGGTCATTGGTCTCCAGCTACACTAGGTCATTGGTTTACAGCTGCACTAGGTCATTGGTCTCCAGCTACACTAGGTCATTGGTTTCCAGCTACACTAGGTCATTGGTCTCCAGCTGCACTAGGTCATTGGTCTCCAGCTACACTAGGTCATTGGTTTACAGCTGCACTAGGTCATTGGTCTCCAGCTGCACGAAGTCTGTTGTCTCCAGCTGCACTAGGTCATTGGTCTCCAGCAGCACTAGGTCATTGGTCTCCAGCTACACTAGGTCATTGGTCTCCAGCTACACTAGGTCATTGGTCTCCAGCTGCACTAGGTCATTGGTCTCCAGCTACACTAGGTCATTGGTCTCCAGCTGCACTAAGTCTGTTGTCGCCAGCATTAGTCTTCCCTCAGTCCCTAGCCCAGGTGGGTCATCAGGCTCCTGCCCTGCTAGGCTCAAAGGTACCAGTTTCTCTAGTAGGCCAGAGCTCTACTATTCTCCAAGTCCAGCATCAGTTTCCCTGTCAGGTTCCGAGTCGTTCTGCCTGTCAGGTCCAGAGTCAGTTTCCCTGTTGGGTCCAGAGTCAGTTTCCCTGTCGGGTCCAGAGTCGGTTTCCCTGTCAGGTCCAGATACGTTCTCCCTGTCAAGCCTAAATTTATCTTCACTAGGCCCCCAGCCTTCAGCCGTTCTAGTTTCGTTGTCTCCAGCTCTAGTCGGTCCTCAGTCCACTGCTCCACCAGGCTATAGGTTCTCTGCCCCACTAGGTCTGCAGCATCTGCCCTCAGTTGGCCGGTAGCCCCCAGCCTCAGTCGCCAACAGTCAGCTCCCTCAGTGCTATATGCCAAACAACCTGCCATAGTTCTAGGCCCTGGGTCTCCTGTCCTGCTAGACCCAGAGTTATCTGCTCTTCTAGGTGTGCAGTTAGACAGTTCACAGCCCTCAGCCTGCACCCAGTCACATATACTAGCGCTAGACTATATGTTCCCTGCTTGGCTAGGTTTGCAGCCTCCCACTATACCTGGCTTGCAGTACTCAGATTTAGTACGGGGTTCCAAGTTCCCTGCCCTGCTAGGCCCTCCGCTCCCTGACCTGGGGGAACCACCGCTCCCAGACCTGGGGGAACCACCGCTCCATGACCTGGGGGAACCACCGTTCCCTGACCCAGAGTGCCTGCTGTCTCTAGTTCTGGGGGTGGCTTGCTTCCAGCCTTGGACGACTCTTAGCCCTTCCCACGTGGGAGACCACCTGACCTCATCTCTGGGGCCCAGCCGGCCCCTGCCTCCAGATCCCTGATGATCCTCACCCAGGTGTCCCCACATGCTCCACCATGACAGTCATTTCTTTCAGCAGTGGGGAAAGAGTCACCAGCCTCAGCCGCAGCCAGTGAGCTGCCACCGACGGTTGTGGCCACCTGCTTCAGCCGTGGCCAGCCTCCAGCATTGCACTCAGCGTCTAAGGATGGGGCCCAGCTGCCCTGCACCAGTTGTGTTAGATGGCCCTCCCCCACCCGCATGGTGTTCCATGGGGTGACCCAAGACTATCTCTGCGTATCTGTGTACCTCCCTTGCAGGGTGGCCCCTAAGCCCTGCCTGTCCTGCCGGGTAAGATTTGGCACGCTAGCAATAAGCTTCCCCTCGAGGCCTGTGGCTTTTCAGAGACTGTTGCCCTTTAAATACTGTGGTCCCCATTAGAGACTGTGCCATTTAGGTTAGAGGCAACTAACTAATTAACTTCTTATGGAAGTTTATATTTCCATAAGAAATATTGGGGTGGCTGTAATAAAGGCTGTCCTGCTCCTCTCCTCTCTACCTAACTTCCCCTCACAGTCCCTTCAGTTTCCATTAAGTCCAGTTAGTTTGGCTGCTCAGCCTACCTAAATTATCCCTCACCCATCATAGCCCTGCCATACCCAACCAATCAGAGCGCTTGGAAATGCTCATCTGGACACTACCCGCCCATTCAGGTCAGAATGTTATCGTCAACGGAAGGGAGAAGACGCATGTTTCTGAGGACTTTTTATTGTCGTCAGTAACACGAATGTCTGAATGTTGTGCATGCATCGAAATAACCACAACAATAAGATTCCAAGTCATTCTGATTACAAAAATCATATAAACATCCTCATATGGAAACAGCTGTGTCTGTGTGTGGTGGTGACATCAGGAGTACAGTGATGGGCCTCAACATCATGTTCTAACCGGACAGCACTATAGCGGGCAGAACCAAACCAATCAGTGAGGGCATACCAGCCAACTGTTTTTACGTGTTCCTTCTAGCTACATTTAGTGACCAACAGTTTTTGACATGGTCCGTAATTTCTCCAGATTTAGCGACCAATAGTTTTTACACGAAGCGAGAAGGCTCACTCTTGCCAAAAATCTGTCCAGAATAAGCCAAATGCGTTTCTATGGGTTTAATATGAAGAGCTAAACTTCTTGCCTGCCTTCATGCCTTTGGGACAACGACTCCCATTGTTAGGGCGGAAACATGAGCATCCCGCCATTAAATACATATCTGGTTAAGGTAACGCCGACATCTTTTAGGGAGCGGTAATGAGGTGACCAATAATGGTTGCAATTAAAATCAGCTGTGCTGGTGAATTTAGCGCATATTGATGGTTTAACGAGACACCAGCTGCTGATAATCTAGTGCCATCGATGGTTGCAATAAGCCCCTTGATAGTTTGATTATATTCAAATAGGCTACATGTTGTAGGCTACCCATTAGCCTATCCATTGGCACATATTGAAAGGTGTGAAAAACGGTAATATGCTACAGTTGAGTTGGGCTATCAGTTGATTAACAGATGTAGGCCTATGGTAGAATGATACATTTAACTCCAGTGTGGATGCTCGCCCACATTTTATAGTTAGGCTATGCATAATTTGCACAGATGAGTAGAGTACTGAAAATATATACTTAAATAAAAGTTCTGTTACTAAGATGCTTATTTTTACTTGAGTCAATTACACTCTTAAACTACTCAAATTAAGAGTAAAAAAGTATCCGGTGTGAAAACTACTTAAGTACTAGCTACAAATTTAGTTTGGGTATTTTTGTTGTAGACCTTATGGTAAACTGTGACAGCAAACAAAAAGAACAACAACTTAATGCAATTGTTTTGACATTAATTTATTATTTGTCTGCCAGCACCATCTTGCAATGTCCTCCATCACAGGTAGTCTCCAATAACAAAAGACATCGAAACAAAGTCCGTAGGCTTTACAGTTTTAATTACGGTCTTATTCAAAGTTGCCTTAATATCTATCAATGTGCTCAACTTCATAAAAATGTAAATGTTACTCGAGCCATTGGAATCATTTTACAATTTCAATAGCATTAATGATAATTAATTTCAAGTACACGTGATGGTGGTTGCGTACTAAAAAGATTGACACCAAGTGTTTCATTTTTCACTCAGAATGAAATATCATGGAAGATCAGTGCCCGGTTTCCCAAAATCATCTTAAGGCTAAGGTCATCGTTAGAAGCATCGTTAAATATCAGAGCTGTTTTCCAAAACCATCGTTATTAACGTTGCACTTGAAAACGCTCGTGACGCCTGCTTTAGACCACCCGTAGAACATCTAAGTGCGTCATTAGATGCTATTTTGCCGTCCCGCGTCACTTAATACACAGATGATTTCCACTAAACATAGAATCACGTGGTTGATCAAGTCTCTCTGTGACCGCTGATAACTTCAGAACAAAAGTTGACCACAAATACAAAGTTGCCAATGTCTTTGCAATTGATACAAACAATTAAGCGACGTATAAAAATATGCTTCAAATTAAAACTGAGATGACTGCATTCAAATATAAACAGGAGGCTATATGTGTTTTCAATCATATTTAAATACATTTCATGTTCCATTTTACTACATGTAGGCTACTTTTTTAATTGCATTTATTTTGGGTAACAGACATATACAACAAAATGTACAATGTGGTCCCAGAGGATATCACTTGAAAGTATTCATTAAAACGCTTGTTTCCAAAGTGGTCCTCGATGATAAAACAATAACACATATGATTAAAAGGCAAGACAAAATTACAAACAACCATAAATACATTCATTATATTGACATCCCAAAAAGTGGCACAATTCACTGCACTTTTCGCTAACCTTAAAACTCAACCATATTCATTCTCACATTAAAACAATCTATTCATCTGTAATTTGTGTCGATATATTTAATGCTGTGTAGCCTAACGTGCGCAATGATGTGCCAAATCGGTGGTTTGTGCATTTTATTGGTTAAGCATTAGAATAAGCCGCCTCAATATTTGCAGCTGTTGGTGGTAAAATCTCTCTAGGAGCTGATCCGTCAAATAATAAAAGATTTGAATGGACTGATTCTTTCGATTCTATCAGTATCGACACACGCTCCAACAACGTACTTAGAGACCGCTCTCTCTGGGTGTTGTTTTGGGAAGCAAATGTTATACAGTGGCTTCGGAAAGTATTCAGACATCTTGACTTTTTCCACATTTTGTTACGTTACAGCCTTATTCTAAAATTGATTAAATCGTTTTTTCCCCTCATTGATCCTCAAGCTCTGTCAGGTTGGATGGGGAGCAACAACGGCTCAGCTGCGAAATGGTAGGCTGCACAAGCTCCTGTTCACAGAACAAGTACGTAGCGTGTAAAAATCATCTGTCCTCGATTGCAACACTCACTACCGAGTTCCAAGCTGCCTCTTGATGCAACGTCAGCACAATAACTTTTCGTCAGGAGCTTTATTAAATGGTTTCCATGGCCGAGCAGCCGCACACAAGCCTAAAATCACCATGCGCAATGCCAAGCGTCGGCTGGAGTGGTGTTAAGTTCGCCACCAAACGCGCTCTCTGGAGTGATGAATCACACTTCACCATCTGGCAGTCCGACAGATGAATCTGGGTTTGGTGGATGCCAGGAGAACGCTACCTGCCCGAATGCATAGTGCCAAATGTAAAGTCTGGTGGAGGAGGAATAAGCAATTATATATTTTTTTAACCTTTATTTAACTAGGCAAGTCAGTTAAGAACATATTCTTATTTTCAATGACAGCCTAGGAACAGTGGGTTAACTGCCTTGTTCAGGTGCAGAACAACAGATTTTTACCTTGTCGGCTCAGGGATTCAATCTTGCAACCTTTCGATTACTAGTCCAACGCTCTAACCACTAGGCTACCTGGCGCCCCGATGTTCCAACCTCTAGTGGAAAGCCTTCCCAGAAGAGTGTAGGCTGTTATAGCAGCAAAGGGGGACCCCAACCTCATGGACCAAGCCCATGATTTTAGAATGAGATGTTCGACGAGCAGGTGTCCACATACTTTTGGTCATGTAGTGTATCATACTAAATGGATGAACATCCACAAATTAATACATGCCATATGAAACAGGAAAATAGAGCTATTTGGCCAAGCACACTAGTGGTGGGTTCGGTGTTGAAATAAGAATGCATGAGCAGAAATTAACCCCATACCAACTGTAAAATATGGTGGATCTTTGATGTTATGGGGCTATTTTGCTTCCACTGGTCCTGGGAACCCTTGTTAAGGTCAACGGTATCTTTACCCAGTACCAGGACATTTTAGCCAAAAACCTGGTTGCCTCTGCCAGGAGACTGAAAGTTATCCTCAAGTGGATCTTCCAGCAAGACGATAACCCGACACAGACATAAAAAAATCCACATTTCTGTTTTTTAATTGGCCACAAAATCAAAATTTCTGGAAAATGTCTTCATTCTCCGGACTTGAAACCCACTGAAAACTAACTAATTGTATTAGTATAAAATAATCTAATTTCCAAATGTTCTTAAGCGTACAATGTAGCTCAGTATTTGAATTATATATTTATTTTCGTCTTTATCAAGGGTGTCAATAATTTCGGACCCCACTGTATATTGGATTTTTAGCAGGTCAGTCTCACTAGTCAACAGCTCATTCTTGTGCCAACTATGTTATGAAGTAGGGGGTCTTTGACTTGGAAGCTTCTTATTTAAACAGGTTTCCTTTTACACAGCAGTCTTAACTTTGGTCTCAAGACCATATGGTTTAGTCATTTAGACTATTCTCACACAATACACAGCCAGCAGGTGAGATACAAATGATATCTAAGGATGTGGGGAATATCCAGCTATTGTGAGATTACTGTGTATTGTACTAATTTGGTGAAAGGAGAATAACCTCTGTTTCATTAGCAAGCATATTTTGTAAGGTCAGGAACAAGGTCATATGGGGACCTAAGGGTTTAGCTACATTGTTAATTTCGAGTAACGTCACAAAACAACATTGGAATAAAATGGTACGATATGGCAGTAAATAAAATTTGTTACAGTAGGCTATATCTTGTCAAACATTTCGTCCTTCGTCTCCCTGGTGTATTATAAATATTTCTGACATGCCAAGACTGAGTGTAATCCCTTCTCATTAGGAGTATGAAAGTTTTGACCTAATCAACGATAAGATGTGCTTATGCTATCCCCATTAGCCCCCATGTATGTATGTGAACATGTAATCGGAGACACCGCCAGGCACCACCAGGCATCCAGACCGGAGTTCAGTCATTTCAAATACTTTAGTTGTGCTTGACGGAGTTTGGCGGATGCAATGGAACCAATGGGAAAAGTCCCAAAAGTGCAAACTCAGCCCACCTGGCACTCAAACGCCCTAAAGCAAATGCTCTGCACCCAAACGTGTCTCTCCTAGCCAGTGGCTTCCTTTATGGGGAAGGAGGCACCCCCTATGTCCCCAAAGGATTTGATTGCCACGCATCCATTTTAGAAAGCTGTCATCTGAAGTTGATGTCGATGTTTTTGCAGATACGTAGCTAACCAACCAGGCATGGAGCAAGAGGGTTTGAAACCTAACACTCCAGTTCCGGAAGGCTGTGGGTTCCTCGGAATATCCTCTTCTGCATTCTACATTCTATCTCCTCGGCTCCCCTTCACGCTCTGTCCGTGAATGATTTCACTGCTTGATCATATCAAGCCCTTTTTTTAGTAGACAGCATTGGCGGACGGCAGTTTCCAATCCAAACAGACCTGGGTTCAAATAGTATTTGAAATAATTTCACATACTTTCTCTGTGCTTGATTGAGCTTACCTGGCTTTAATTGACCAACATAATACTCCCAATACTGCAAACCCTGCACCAACTTACACTGCAGGCAGGCAAAAGCAAACGCTTAAAGTGTTTGAAGATGTAAAATGGTGTTTGAACCCAGGTGTGAATCCAAGCCCTGCCTGGCATCTATAGAGGGATCAGTTCCAAGACTGAGATGCTGTCCTCTTCACGGTTGTTAATCAGGGAAAGACATCCATGTTCTTCTGGAACATTCATTTTTATTTGAGTAATAACTCATGTTATGTATAGTATATAGCAGGGGCGCAAATTTCACTGGGAATGGGGCGTCATTACCTCCCCCCCACCCACACACACATTCTGAAATTGCAGTTTTGTTCCCCCCAGTTTTATCATTGCACTGTGATACCAAAAATGGCATTGATGTGCTTTAGGACCATGCGGACATCTCAGAGTGGTCGGGTAGGCTGTTTGGAGGTTTCAGCCGGCTGGATTTAAGACCTTGCAGACATCACAGAGCGGACGGCCAGGCTGTGTGAAGGCAAAGCTCCTGAAAGGCTGGCTGGACCAGCACAGGAGAGTTGAACAGAGGCAGCTGCTGTCAGTCTGTATGTGTTGTGCTCATTCTCTGAGTTGTAAAAGCAAGCAGAGCAGAAACTGTCTACTCTTTAGTTGACTGATGTAGCTGGCAAGTTAATTGCTGTTTAACTAAACTAGTGTTTATTCCCAGTGCTGAGCTCGTAGTGTAACTGACATGTAACATTAGCTGATGTTTCATCCTCTCTTGACTGAGGTGATTCAATTAGCTAGCTAGTAGCTACCACAGCCAGTTCAGCTCTAGCCTGTAGCTATCTGTCAGATAACAATATGAAGTGGCCATTATTGCTATCTAACAGCTGTGGTTTGTAGTCTTTTTGTCCCATTTCAAAAGAAGTCAATTAACTTAGCTAGCTTTCGCCAGTTGATGTACCGTTTGAGAGAGAGCTGGCCAAAAGTAGGTATTCTTTTTTGCCTCATTCACACTAGACCTGAATCAAACGATTAAACCAGAGGCCAAATGAAGATCGATAATTCAGATGTTTTCTTTTGTGCAATGTGAGTTTTTATAGAGTCAGTATAGCAATGTAATGTTATTGATTTGTCGTTTTCCTAGTTAATTCCCTACTTTTCACACTGACACAGTGTTAAACAGCTCTACAGGCTTCACTGTCATGGTACACCATCAGTACACAAATCAAATTTCATTGGTGACATACACATATTTAGCAGATGTTATTGCGGGTTTAGCGAAATGCTTGTGTTCCTAGCTCCAACAGTGCAGTAATATCTAACAACTCACAACAATACACACAAATCTAAAAGTAAAATAATGTAATTAAGAAATATATTAATATTAGAACGAGCAATGGTGGAGTGGTATTGACTAAAATACAGTAGAATATAATACAGTATATACAGTTGAAGTCTGAAGTTTACATACACCTTAGCTAAATACATTTAAACTCAGTTTTTCACAATTCCTGACATTCAATCCTAGTAAAAATTCCCTGTCTTAGGTCAGTTAGGATCACCACTTTATTTTAAGAATGTGAAATCTCAGAATAATAGTAGAGAATGATTTATTTCAGCTTTTATTTCTTTCATCACATTCCCAGTGGGTCAGAAGTTTACATATACTCAATTAGTATTTGGTAGCACTGCCTTTAAATTGTTTAACTTGTGTCAAACGTTTCAAGTAGCCCTCCACAAGCTTCCCACAATAAGTTTGGGGAATTTTGGCCCATTCCTCTTGACAGAACTGGTGTAACTGAGTCATGTTTGCACACGCTTTTTCAGTTCTGCCCACACATTTTCCGTAGCACTCCAGCAGGTATATCTCACTGGTCACCCCCAAAGCCAACACCTCCTTTGGCCGCCTTTCCTTCCAGTTCTCTGCTGCCAATGACTGGAACGAACTACAAAAATCGTTGAAACTGGAGACACTTATCTCCCTCACTAGTTTTAAGCATCAGCTGTCAGAGCAGCTCACAGATCACTGCACCTGTACATAGCCCAACCAACTACCTCATCCCCTACCATAGTAATTTATTTATCTTGCACCCCAGTATTTTTACTTTGCACATTCATCTACTGCACATTTACCATTCCAGTGTTAAATTGCTATACTGTAGTTACTTTGCCACCATGGCCTATTTATTGCCTTATGTTCCTTATCCTACCTCATTTGCACACATTGTATATAGATATATATTTTTTTTCCTACTGTATTATTGACTGCGTGTTTGTTTACTCTAATGTGTAACTATATGTTGTTGTATGTGTTGAACTGCTTTGCTTTATCTTGGCCAGGTCGCAGTTGTAAATGAGAACTTGTTCTCAACTTGCCTACCTGGTTAAATAAAGGTGAAAAAAAATAAAAAATAAAAATAAAAACATTTTCTATGGGATTGAGGTCAGGGCTTTGTGATGGCCACTCCAATACCTTGACTTTGTTGTCCTTAAGCCATTTTGCCACAACTTTGGAAGTATGCTTGAGGTCATTATCCATTTGGAAAACCCATTTGCGACCAAGCTTTAACTTCCTGACTGATGTCTTGAGATGTTGCTTCAATATATCCACATAATTTTCCATTCCTCATGATGCCATCTATTTTGTGAAGTGCACCAGTCCCTCCTGCAACAAAGCACCCCCGCAACATGATGCTGCCAACCCCCGTGCTTCACAGTTGGGATGGTGTACTTCGGCTTGCAAGCCTCCCCCTTTTTCCTCCAAACATAATGATGGTCATTATGGCCAAACAGTTCTATTTTTGTTTCATCAGACCAGAGGACATTTTTCCAAAAGTATGATCGTTGTCCCCATGTGCAGTTGCAAACCGTAGTCTGGCTTTATTATGGCGGTCTTGGACCAGTGGCTCCTTTTTTGCTGAGCGGCCTTTCAGGTTATGTCGATATAGGACTCGTTTTATTGTGGATATAGATACTTTTGTACATGTTTCCTCCAGCATCTTCTCAAGGTCCTTTGCTGTTGTTCTGGGATTGATTTGCACTTTTCGCACCAAAGTACGTTCATCTCTAGGAGACAGAACGCATCTCCTTCCTGAGCGGTATGACGGCTGCGTGGTCCCATGGTGTTTATACTTGCGTACTATTGTTTGTACAGATGAACGTGGTACCTTCAGGCGTTTGGAAAGGATGAACCAGACTTGTGGAGGTCTACAATGATTTCTTTTGATTTTCCCATGATGTCAAGCAAAGAGGCACTGAGTTTGAAGGTAGGCCTTGAAATACATCCACAGGTACACCTCCATTTGACTAAAATTATGTAAATTAGCCTATCAGAGGCTTCTAAAGCCATGACATAATTTTCTGGAATTGTCCAAGCTGTTTAAAGGCACATTCAACTTGGTGTATGCAAACTTCTGACCCACTGGAATTGTGATACTGTGAATTATAAGTGAAATAATCTGTAAACAATTGTTGGAAAAATTACTTGTGTCATGCACAAAGTAGATGTCCTAACCGACTTGCCAAAACTATAGTTTGTTAAAAACAAATTTGTGGAGTGGTTGAAAAAAAAGTTTTAATGACTCCAACCTAAGTGTATGTAAACTTCCGACCTCAACTGTACATATGAAATTAGTAAAGCAGTATGTAAACATTATTCAAGTGACTAGTGATTCAATGTCTATGTATATAGGGCAGGAGCCTCTAAGGTGCAGGGTTGAATGACCGGGTGGTAGCCAGCTAGTGATGGCTATTTAACAGTCTGATAGAAGCTGTTTTTCAGTCTCTTGGTCCCAGCTTTGATGCACCTGTGCTGACCTTGCCTTCTGGATGATAGCAGGGTGAACAGGCCTTCTGTGTTTTTACATTTTTTTATTTAAACTTTATAATGACGGCCTACCCTGGCCAAACCCTCCCATCACCCAGACGACGCTGGGCCAATTGACAGTAGTGAAGAGGGCACGACAAAACCTATTCCCCCTCAGGAGACTGAAAAGATTTGGCATGGGTCTTCAGATCCTCAAAAGGTTTTACAGCTGCACCATCGAGAGCATCCTGACGGGTTGCATCACTGCCTGGTATGGCAACCGCTCGGCCTCCGACCGCAAGGCACTACAGAGGGTAGTGCGTACGGCCTAGTACATCACCGGGGCCAAGCTACCTGCCATCCAGGACCTAAAAACAAGGCAGTGTCATGGGAAGGCGATAAAAATTGTCAAAGACTCCAGCCACCCTAGTCATAGACTGTTCTTTCTGCTACCGCACGGCAAGCGGTACCAGAGCGCCAAGTCTAGGTCCAAGAGGCAACTAAACAGCTTCTACCCCCAAGCCATAAGACTCTTTAACAGCTAATCAAATGACTACCCAGACTATTTGCAGGCAGTGCAGTTGCCGTACCAGGCGGTGATACAGCCCGACAGGATGCTCTCAATTGTGGCTAGGGGCCAAGCCAAATTTCTTCAGCCTCCTGAGGTAGAAGAGGTGCTGTTGCGCCTTCTTCACCACACTGTCTGTGTGGGTGGACCATTTCAGATCGGCAGTGATGTGTACGCCAAGGAACTTGAAGCTTTCCACCTTCTCAACTGCGGTCCTGTCAATGTGGATAGGGGCATGCTCCCTCTACAATTGGCCCCGTGTCATCCGTGTTAGGGGAGGGTTTGGCCGGGGTAGGCTGTCATTGTAAATAAGAATGTGTTCTTAAATGACTTGCCTAGTTAAATTAAGGTTAAATATAAGGTTCCACAGTTGACAGTGCATGTCAGAGCAAAAACCAAGCCATGAGGTCGGAGGAATTGTCCGTAGAGCTCCGAGACAGGATTGTGTTGAGGCACAGATCTGTGTAACAAAAAATGTCTGCAGCATTGAAGGTCCCCAAGAACACAGTGGCCTCCATCATTCTTAAATGGAAGAAGTTTGTAACCATCAAGACTCTTCCTAGAGCTCACCACCCGGCCAAACAGAGAAATCAGGCGAGAAGGGCCTTGGTTAGGGAGGTGATCAAGAAGCCGATGGTCACTCTGACAGAGTTCCTCTGTGGAGATTGGAGAACCTTCCAGAAGGACAACCATCTCTGCAGCACTCTACCAATCAGGCTTTTTTGGTAGAGTGGCTAGATGGAAGCCACTCCTCCAGTAAAAGGCACATAACAGCCCGCTTGGAGTTTGCCAAACGGCACAGAAAGACTCTCAGACCATGAGAAACATGATCTGGTCTGATGAAACCAAGATTGAACTCTTTGGCTTGAATGCCAAGTGTCACGTCTGGAGGAAACCTGGCACCACCCCTACGGTGAAGCATGGTGGTGGCAGCATCATGCTGTGGCGATGTTTTTCAGCGGCAGGGACTAGGAGACTATTCAGGATTGAGGAAAAGATTATCGGAGCAAAGGAAATAGAGATCCTTGATGAAAACCTGCTCCAGAGCGCTCAGGACCTCAGACTGGGGCAAAGGTTCACCTTCCAACAGAACAACGACCCTAAGCACACAGCCAATACAACGCAGGAGTGGCTTCGGGACAAGTCTCTGAATGTCCTTGAGTGGCCCAGCCAGTGGGTGGACTGAAACCCAGTCGAACATCTCTAGAGAGACCTGAAAATAGCTGTGCAGCGAGTGCGACGCTCCCCATCCTACTTGACAGAGCTTGAGATGATCTGCAGAGAAGAATGGGAGAAACTCCACAAATACACTTGTGCCAAGCTTATAAGCATCTTACCCAAGAAGACACAAGGCTGTAATCGCTGCCAAAGGTGTTTCAACAAAGTACTGAGGAAAGGGTCTGAATTCTTATGTAAATGTGATATTTCTGTTTTTATTTGTAATACATTTGCAATTAAATTTTTTTTTAACTTTTTTGCTTTGTCATTATGGGGTATTGTTTGTAGATTGATGAGGGAAAAAAACATTTCTTTCCATTTTGGAATAATGCTGTAACGAAATTTCTGGGGGGAAAAAGTCTAGGGGTCTGAATACTTTCCCGAATGCACTGTATACTGAATAGACAATATTGTCCTCGTATAGCACCGACATTTACTTTGTGCTCTACTGTACTCTACATTCCCTTATTCTAAACAATAAAAATAGAAGATCATCATCCATCACCATCCAATCCAAAACCTACTGAAATCAGTGGAAACCACCATGGGTGTTACAAGCTGGCCTGTGTAATGAACATGGTCAAGGGTTGACATCCAGGTCACGATTGACCTTTTATAACATTGTCCCAGTCTGAGTAGCACCTGTGCCTGTTGCTTCCACCATGTTGGTTCAATTACTTATATATGTCTAGTTTCTCCACTTGCAAACAGTGGGTTAATTGCAGTGGGTTAATTGTAAGTGTACTGTTTTCTGGCAACACTACCTCTTGCCATGCATGGTGTCTGCATAGTAACACCACCTATACATGCATGTACTGTCATATATATATATATTACATGACAGCAGTTACCATCATCTTTTCTTATAATATCAGGCACAGAAAGTCTCATGAACTCCCACCTATAGATCTCACATTATAGTATCTCACGTGTGTGTGTGTGTGTGTGTGTGTGTGTGTATGTGTGTGTGGGAGGGGGATACATTTTCCAGAGCAGTAGGTGTAACTGAAACCAGCTCAGAAAGCAAACCACTGCTAGGGAACTTTAGAGACGCCTATAAATAAACAGACACACATTCTAGTGGCTTTTATGGAACTCATGGAACACATGGAGTGATGAGCTCATGGCAACAGGCAACAGATCCTCTAGGATGTATCTATAGTCTGGATCCTAACAGAATTGTTCCGTTTCACTTCATCGTGAAGCAATTTAGTTTGGATCCATACTAGAATGTTAATGATTGTAACTCTAAACGAACCAAAATGACAAGTATCCTAATTCATAGGCTATAACTTTGTAATAAGCATTTGACCAGGTGCAGTACAAGTAAATACCTGGAAATATATGTTTCCAACCCTGGGGTTCAGTGTTCCTAGAAGAGGTAGATCACGTTACAAATAAAATGAATAACATCAACCAATCAATCATTTAGAGTGGTGCAAGTTACATACAACACAGGTGTGCGTGAGTGTGTCAAAGTCTCTTTATCTTCTCTTGGCTCAGGACCCCTGTTAACAACCACCTCTTCCCTGACACCTGGCAGGCCACTACAGACCAAATGAACACCGTGAGAGCAGCAGTGTCTGATGAACAGGAAGGCCTCACACCACAAGAGATAATGAACGTAAGAGATAAATGAAGATAATGATGATGGTATGAGCATTCTAACGTTACCCTTCTTTGTCTGTAGTAATTGAACTTATCTCTTTACCCTCATTGACACCTGAAACTATCCTCTTGGTTCTCTGACAGTTTCAAGTAGCCCTATCTCGCTGGCTGGCCATGAGCCTCATTTTTATAGTGTGGTTGAGAATTGACCACAACTCCAGCGAAATAACTAAATGAAAGTATGTTTTGGGAAAGGGAATCCTAGCTATAGGCCTGCCCACCAGTAGAAATATATACTGTGAATGCATACTATTCTGCTACAATGGTTGTCTTGGGGGGACAACCTCCCCAGAACTCGTTTAGTTCAGTTTATTAATTCGACCGTTTTAAAAACAAGCACACATACAACGTGAAAAAGACATAGATGTACATGAGTAAAATCATTGAGGATAACTCACAAAGTCTGGGACTTATTTCCATTGTGGTCCTCCTATCAAATTACTACTGCCAGATAGTCAGTCATTTGTTGTCACCACAAGACATGTTTCACAGTTATGAGATGACACCCAACACCTTCTTAAAAAAGAAGCAGAAATAATGAATTGTGCACAACCATAAATAATATTGGAATTTAACAGAATGACTTTCTTAACATGTCAGTTTTAAAAAAGGTTAGTGCGCTCATGCAGGAGGATTTGCGGTGCGGGGTTCGATACATTTTTAATGAGGCTATCAGTGCGTAAGGTATACATTAACAACAATTTGATACTTGTTGTTTTTATGTAACATACTGTTTGGTATACTTGTGATACATGTGGTACAATGTAGCCGTTCGTCCTAAGAAAATAATTGTATCTTTCAACATAACAAGTAGAAGAATGTGGGGGATTTCGAGCCACGTTAGTTGTCACGGTGACCGTGTCCTGTAAACCGTTCATTTTCCGCTCTGCCGTCTTCACCTGATGCAGGCGACAAGCCTGAGTGAGGCATGATGCCTTTCTGCTATGGGGTAGGTAGCGAATGCACTCACTCAATAATTGTATAAGAAGTATATTGATAACTAGCTATTGTAGTTTTACCTAAACCAAACAGTAACAAAGACGTTAACTAGCTAACTAGCCTAGCTAATGTAACGTTACCGTGGACACTGACTGGTGTGTGTTGTGTTTTGTTCTTTCACATGTGACAATGTGTGTGAGCTGATCAAATCAAATGTCATTCGTCGCATACACATATTTAGAAGATGTTTTTGCGGGTGTAGAGAAATGCTTGTGTTCCTGATGTTGACCAAATCCAAGACCTGAATTAATAAAACGTCAGAATTATTTTTGCAATCTTGAATTGTTGGCTAAACCAATTAAACCTAGTTATCGCGATATTAATGCTTTCTACCGTTACCTGTTGTTTTTTTGTTTGGGATTTAATACACGTTTTTGTTGTAGAAGTTTATTTTGATTAGTTCATTAGTCAATGAAACCATACCACGATGGGTGATGATGTCACAGGAAAACGTCTGTCAGATTCTAATTAATTTAGCTAGCCTCTGACTTTCTGTAGAGTGTGTCTCATCTTTTTTAATGTACAACGCTGCTAAATGAGATCAGGCCAGCAAGTTTTAAGTGACGGGGTGGATTTCTGTGCAGTCAGATTGAATTACAGTCTGGTTGACTGTCTGCAGAATTCCAAGGAGAGGTATTTTGGAAATCTGCCCTCAAACCACTATGGAAATTGATATTGCAACTGTAATAAAGTATGTCCTGCTGGGTTTACCTGACTCATGTTTATTGTGCGTTTTTGAAGCAGACTTCACAATCATAACCTATGTGTGACTATTTCAGAAAGCTATATTCATGATACCAACAGTTCCATGGGCAACAATACGAAGATAGCTACAGGTACACAGATGTAGAAACCGTTCCAAAAAGACATGCATCTACGATGTATCCTCTCTACAACAGACAATATGAGGGTTAGTATGATCTTGACACTGAGATTATGGCATGAGATTCATGCATATTTATGAAAGCTTGCAGTCTCAGTGAGTGAGATTACCCTGAATTACATTCAAAATTAGATAAATTATCCTGCCATTCCACAGGATTTACAGGGGATGACAATGAGATGAGGGACAACGTTCATAGAAGAACATGTCACAGCTCATTCAGCTACTCATCTTTTGATGATGAAGAGGAGGAGGAGGAGGAGGATGAAGAACAGGTGAAGGCACCTGCGGAGGAGGAGTGTTCCCACAAGAGTGAAGGTAAGAGTACAGGAAGGCACATAGCACCAACCATAGCTTGGTTGTTAATTTTCACTGTCAAAGGTAGAGCTGTAAGAAATGTTTAAGTCTATTGTATCATTCAAGTTTCAAAGAACAGTGAAACCACTGAATTAACTACATGGTTTGGAAATTAGTTAAACTAACTAACTTTCACCAAACCATTGGAACATGTAGTTCAACTAGTTGTGAAGCTACAGGTATTGTAACTGCTTCCAAACTGCTCACCATATTGGCTAAAACCCAAACTTCTTTCCACACAGATGTGTCACGTGTTTCTCCACTACCCAGAACCACCCAGGTGGTATTTGAGATCCAGTCGGGAAGGGCTGTGCCTCGCCTCAGGGAGCCCCGACACCTGTACGGTGTGTCTGGACATGTGTCCCAAACACTGCCACGCTGGCCCCACGAGTGGGAGGTCATCCCGGGGGAAATACAGCATATTGGTGAGAATACTACAGACTAAAGAAAAATGGGAGGTCTCAAGAGATGTATAATCATTTAGAGGAAAGCTAGACTTTAGACCAGAGTCAATATCACATTACAAGAGCACTTCATGTACTGAAAATAGAATCAGGAAAATCTCTCAATCTTAGATCCAAAGAGCACCTTTTTATTTATATTTTTCACTAGCAAAGCATCACTCCCTATTTTGTCTTCTCTTTTCTCTCTATCTTTTGTCTGTTGTCAGAGTGGGCTCCTCCCTTCCCAGAGCCGCTGTGTGCTCAGATGAACACCAGCGAGAGGCTGAGACCAGAGTCTGAAGAGGAAGGCACCATTGTGTATGACACACAGAGAGGTAACTCAAATAAAATAAAATGTCCACTCTTGTCAATCACTGAGCTCTACCACAGACCTGCCTGGGTCCAAATAGAAGGTTGTTTGATTTGTTTGGAGCGCCAGATGGGGGGGTCTACTCCACTGATTCCATTGCTCCCGTCAAGTTAAATCAAGTGCACATGGAAAGAAACAAATGCTATTTGCACCCAGTTCTGCTCATCCCCAGGACACTTTATGTCTCTTTGTTTTAAATGTTCATGTCTGTGCAGATAAAGATAACTACTTCCTGGGTTCTCGTGTGGGGGGCCGTCGCTCCTCCCTGACCGCTGCTGCTGTGTCTCTCTCTGGCCCTGATGACATCACTCTGCTGTTCGAGGGACGATTCGAGAGTGGCAACCTGCTGAAAGCAACAAGGGTGTGAGTACAGAGTATCCATAAGAATTGTAAACCCTCTCACACTGTCATTCAAAGTTATGAGTGAATGAATGTTCACTCACCAACACTTATTTTCTGTGTTTTGTGATTCGATTTCAATCCTCGCATGTTGTCACACGTCCTAGTTCTGAGTGAATGAATGCCCACAATCATTTTCATTCTGTATAATCTTATTTAATTTCATTCCAGTGGGGAATTTGATTATGAGCTCTCCCTGCGGACGGACCTGTACACAGAGAAGCACACTCAGTGGTTCTACTTCCAGGTGAGGAACACGAGGGCGGGGGTTCGTTACCGCTTCACCATCACCAACCTGCTGAAGGTAGGTAGTTATTACAATTTTTACTGGGACTCTTTTACCTCACATCTATTCTCTTCTCTTTTTCTGTAGTATTTTACAACATGTTCATGTGACATACAGTAGCGTAACACTTAATAAATAATAATAATGAATAGATGTTGATTTGAAGGTGACCAGTCTGTATGAAGAGGGGCAGCTGCCTCTGCTCTACTCTGAGGAGGAGGCCCGGATCCAGGGGGTGGGCTGGCACCGCGTGGGCCAACAGGTCTCCTACCAACGTAACGGGCGGCAGCACGCCAACCAGCCCTGCTACTCCCTCTCCTGGACCTTCTGCTTCCCTTATGACCAGGTAAAGGGAAAGAACCGCAGTACTCAACTCTTATCTTCTTGTCTTGTGTAAATCATCGAAACGGTGCTTGGAGCCAACAATCAATTACATCATAATTGAAAAAAAGGGCCAGCACTGACTTTAATCCTTTGTCCACATTCTGATTGTTCCCACAGTTTCAGAAATATGTCTACACATGTTATTCAAATATGTCTCATATCCGTCCACTCTGTCCGCATTGTGAATAGATTTCCTGGTCCATCCCTGTATGCAAATTATTCATAATGCACGCCTGACTACCACCCGGAGATGGTCAGGAAGATCTGATCACAATCAGATCACAATGCATATTTTAATCGTCTACACGTGTCTAAAAATATGGGCACAATCAGAATGTGGACAAGATCAGGACAAAGGATGCATGTTGGAATCAGGTATAAATGGTGCTTTTGTTGTAATTTTTCTTTGGCTTATTTAAGCAACATGTTACAATATATCAATATCAATATATATTATACTTTACTTCAAATATACAATATAATGCATTGTATTTACAATACAGTGGAGTTGTTATTATTGTTGCCTTGATCAGGACACCTGTTACCTGGCCCACTGCTTCCCTTACACCTACTCCAACCTGTGGGCCCACCTGTCCGAGATCGAGCGGGACCCCCGCCGCTCGCGGTTCTGTAAGGTGCGGACCCTGTGCCGGTCGCTGGCGGGTAACCTGGTTCCGGTGCTGACGGTCACCAACCCATCCCACCGTGAGGACAGGAGTCACAAGCCTGCTGTGGTGCTGACCGCCCGAATACACCCCGGGGAGACCAACAGGTAGTGACCAATGGGTAGAGGCCAATGGGTAGTGACCAACGGGTAGAGACCAACGGGTAGTGACCAACGGGTAGAGACCAACGGGTAGAGACCAACGGGTAGTGACCAACGGGTAGTGACCAACGGGTAGTGACCCAACGGGTAGAGACCAACGGGTAGTGACCAACGGGTAGTGACCAACGGGTATTGACCAACGGGTAGAGACCAACGGGTAGTGACCAACGGGTAGTGACCAACGGGTAGTGACCCAACGGGTAGAGACCAACGGGTAGAGACCAACGGGTATTGACCAACGGGTAGAGACCAACGGGTAGTGACCAACGGGTAGTGACCAATGGGTAGTGACCCAACGGGTAGAGACCAACGGGTAGTGACCAACGGGTAGTGACCAACGGGTATTGACCAACGGGTAGAGACCAACGGGTAGTGACCAACGGGTAGTGACCAACGGGTAGTGACCCAACGGGTAGAGACCAACGGGTAGAGACCAACGGGTATTGACCAACGGGTAGAGACCAACGGGTAGTGACCAACGGGTAGTGACCCAACGGGTAGAGACCAACGTAAAGCATGGTAGGATAACTCTTGATAGAGTGCCATACTATACATCAAATATACAAACATGAAATACAACCGACCAACAGCTCCTGGGTGATGAGGGGTATCCTGAACTTCCTGCTGGGAGAATCTCCGGACGCGGCGCTGCTCCGAGATGCCTTCGTCTTCAAGCTGGTGCCCATGCTGAACCCGGACGGGGTTATAGTAGGTAACTATCGCTGCTCGCTGACCGGACGTGACCTCAACCGCAACTACAAGTCCATCCTCAGAGACTCCTTCCCTACCGTGTGGGCCACGCACACCATGGTCCAGAGGTACCAATCAACCAATCTATCAGTTAACCTATCAATCAGTTAACCAATCAACCAATCTATCCATAAATCAGTTAACCAATCAACCAATCTATCCATCAATCAGTTAACCAATCAATCAGTTAACCAATCAATCAGTTAACCAGTCAGACAATTTGATCAAACATTAATACCGCATATGTTCTCCAGACTGTGTGAGGAGCGTAAGGTGCTGCTGTACTGTGATCTCCATGGACACAGCCGTAAACACAACGTCTTCACCTACGGCTGTGAGAACCCCCGGCCTGCTGACAGACACCCTCACGAACGAGTCTTCCCTCTGATGCTCAGCAAGAATTGCCCTGACATGGTTCATTACTCTTCCTCACTCATTGTTTTAGTCAAGGCAAGGTTCCGTATCCACAAAGTATCTCAGAGGTGGAGTGCTGATCTAGGATCAGGTCCCCCAATGTCCATGGAATCTGATTCATTCTGATCTCAAAGGCTAATCTGATCCTAGAGCTTCACTCCTACTCTGAGACACTTTATGAATACAGGCCCCAGTTCAGATGAAATGGCTGAGATAAGATCACACAGTTTAAACAGAATTTAGCTTGATCTGAACGGCCTAGTTCTTTCTCATGTTGGTTTTCCAAGATTCAGCTAATCTTGTGTGTCCTCAGTTCTCGTTCGGGAGCTGTAAGTTCAAGGTACAGCGCAGTAAGGAGGGAACAGGCAGAGTGTCTCTGTGGAGGCTGGGAGTCCTCAACTCCTTCACCCTGGAGACATCGTTCTGTGGCTCCAACATCGGTAAGGATATCCACATCACTGCATCTCTACCATGTCTCTCTAGCAGAAGAGAGAGACAAGAGACAGTGGAGCTAGATTTTTCTACCAAACTTTAGTTACATGAATGGAAAGGAAACATTTGATAGACTTATTATAACTAAAGTACTTTACTTGATTCAGAGTGAACTCCACACGTCTCAGGGTTTACAAATCAGATTCAGTCAGACCAAAGATGTTCACTTTTGTTTTGATTCTAGGTAAGAGGAAGGGGACCCATTTCAGCACTCAGGACCTAGAGATGTTGGGGGCTCAGTTCTGTGACACACTACTGGATTACTGTGACCCGGACCGGACAAAGGTGGGACCAGAACCGGACACAACTGTCTGTAGTCCTGCCGACATCTGCTTGTTCACAGTGTAAGCACAGTAGCTATACTGAAGCACATCTCACTGGTGTGTTGTTTCTGCAGTACAGCGTGTGTTTGAGAGAGCTACAGGAGATTATGAGACAGGAGGCAGGTCTGCCAATAGACAATGAGCCTACAGATACCTCACTGACCGACCGTGAGGCCAGCACCAGTGGATCCAACAGCTCCCAGACAGACGGACCTCCTGCTCACCTCCAGGCCTTCAACAAGGTAGTAACAGTAGTAGTAACTGTTAGTAACAGTAGTATTACTGTCTCGCTAACAAAACGTTTTTGTATCTGGTGTCGTGTCTTTGGCATCATTAAATTGAAGACTGTTATTTTATCAAATAAATTCTCTGTAATTATTATTACGTGATTAAACTAATCATGTAAATGTAATTAACTAGGAAGTCGGGCACCAAGGAAAATCTTCAGATTACAAAGTTATAATTTTCCTAATATAACTCTTCAGATATTTCAATATCTGATCAATTAGTCTTCTAATTAATTAATTATTCTTTACCTCACTTTAGTCTCATTCCAAACGTCGTAAATCGTTGGGTTATCTGCACGAACCCAGCCTTTACTATGAATCATCCATACATCAATTGTCTTAATCATTTATTTACTAACTAACTAAATAATCACAGAAATGCATAAACAAACAACACAGTAGATATGGTTACAAGGAAATGATAGGGGAGGTTCCCTAGTGGGCTTAGCTGGTATGGCAGCTTGGTGGACAAAGGGAAGTGGGTGTGGACTGAAAAGGGCGGGAAAGACAAGAGTCACTACACAGTTGATAATTATATTCATTGAAATGCTAATCCTTTGCACATGAACGCTCATTTATTCGGGAATAATTGCAATCAATATATATTTGCGCTCAGTGTGCCATTGTGATCTCTGTTGGAATCGTCCATCTTTCTGTTAGAAAGTTCGTCCGCGTCTCTCTCTGCTTCCCTGAAGTCTTTCGTGGTTAGAATGGATACTTCAGAGCACCATTCAGAAATGTTCTTGTAGAATAGATGTTTTGGCGGTTGTCGGTCTTCACATCTAATGGTACATAATTTCTAGCTGCAGACTAGTAATTAGTATCGAAGAGTTTCTCTTTTTCTGTTGGTAGTCTCAGAGTTGAAACATTTCCACCCGTGTAGCCAATGCTCCACGTGGTTTGGTTAAGAATTCAACAACCTTAGCTCCCTCGATGGTCGAGGTACGCATGGTCTCTTTTCTTCAGGTGGGGGTTTTATTCGGCACAGTAAAAAGGCTGTCCCATGACGCCAGATTGATTCTCTTTCATTAACTTCTTAGGGAGCAGCGCACGAGGTGACCGTTTTGGAGAGCCTGGCGTGCCCAAAGTAAAATGCCTCCCATTCAGGCCCAGAAAATAGGATACGCGCATATTTAGTACCATTGGATAGGAAACACTCTGAATTTTCTAAAAGTGTTAACATTTTGTCTGAGTATAACAGAACGGATATGGCAGGTGAAAACCCGAGGAATTTCTGTCCTGGAAAAAGTGGTTATGACAGATTGCCTCATTTGGAACCCCTCCCTTATGAAAATGCCCATATAAGGGCATATGAATGCAGTACCTATCGCTTCCTCTGGATGTCAACAGTCTCGAGAAAGTGTTCTGATTCTTCTTAGCTGCTTTTAGAGCAGAGAAGAAGAGGAATAAGGAAGTGTCCACAGAGAATGTCAATAGGAGTAAATGCGCATTCACGGCTGGCATGCTCTGTGGTTTTTTCCTTTCTTATCGCCCAGTTTATATTCCGGTTGAAATATTATACTATTTATACATAAAAGTGTTCCTAAGGATACATTTACAATTATGTTTGATTGTTCTTGGAGAAGTTTATAGGTATAAGTTGAATGAGTTCTCTTCACGTTTCAATGGACGATTGGAGAGAAAATATAACGCGCCAACCAAACTGAGATTTATGGATATAATACATTACTTTTTCTAACAAAAGAACCATGGATTGTCTTCGTTGGACACTTGGGAAGCACTTGGGAAGTTCTTCAAAAGGTAATTGATTTGTTTTCGCTGTGAAATGTGTTTTGTGTGAACCGCATGGTTTATGAATTCATGGTAATGGGAAAAATATGTTAGGTGCTACCCTCAAACAATCAAATGTGGTGCTTTCGCCGTAAAGCCTTTTTGAAATCTGACAACGCTGTGATATTGCCAAGAAGCAGAGCTTTTGATGACTATGAAACACTTGTATATTGATGCATGTTTAATAATTAAACTTTTGGATTTTGAATTTGGCGCCTTGCATTTCACCTGGTAGTGTCGGGAGTGGGGCGCTAGCGCCCCAGCGCACCTTGCTGCTCCTTAAGAAGTTAAACTGTTTAAAATCACATTACATAATTTCACAAATAGTTTCATCTTTACTCATTCATTTTATACAATAATTAGATGAAAATCTCAAAACGGAGACTCTTGTATAAACAGAGTCTGGAGGTGGTGAGAGAGTCTCCTCCAGGTGGTGAGAGACAGAGAGAGTTGGTGCTTGCTATATCCAAAGAGGGCCACGTCATGACAGTGGGTAGGGGTTTGGAGGTGACTAATAACCCACCGGTATGCCTGTATTCTCTCTATAACCCAGATGACGTCCCGTAAGAAGCTGAAGTCCAAGAAGGAGAGGAACAGATCTCCCCTGGTCAGAGCCAGGGAGAGAGAGGAAAAGGGGGTGAGTATCATCAGTGGGATGTTTGTGTCATTCTCTCTCTCAATGTGGACTACACTGTCAGATTTGTCCCTTAGAAGTACGGATCGGTTTCCTTTGTTAGTTCATCTTAGTAAGCTTGATTTTTGCTATCCTTTTACGTTACAGGATAATGGTGTCAAAACGACGAAGAAAAGCAAATATGTGTTGAAGCCTGTAAGTCCCATGCTTTAAACATCATAGACAATGAAGATGAAGAGGAACTCCCAAGTACAGTGCATTCGGAAAGTATTCACACCCCTTCCCTTTTTCCACATTTTGTTACATTACAGCCTTATTCTAACATTTCCTCGTCAATCTACACACAATACCCCATAATGACATCACAATACCCCATAATGACATCACAATACCCCATAATGACATCACAATACCCCATAATGACATTACAATACCCCATAATGACAAAGTGAATACAGGTTTTTAGACATTTTTGCACATTTATTAAAAGTAAAGAACAGAAATACCTTATTTACATAAGTATTCAGACCCTTTGCTAAGAGACTCGAAATTGAGCTCAGGTGCATCCTGTTTCCATTGATCATCCTTGAGATGTTTCTACAACTGGATTGGAGTCCACCTGTGGTAAATTCAATTGATTGGACATGATTTGGAAAGGCACATCTGTCTATATAAGTTCCCTCAGTTGACAGTGCATGTCAGAGCAAAAACCAAGCCATGAGGTCAAAGAAATCGTCCGTAGAGCTCCGAGACAGGATTGTGTCGAGGCACAGATCTGGGGAAGGTACCAAAAAATGTCTGCAGTATCAGGCCTTAATGTTAGTGTGGCCAGACAGAAAGCCACTCCTCAGTAAAAGGCACATGACAACCCGCTTGGTTTGAAACAAGATTGAACTCTTTGGCCTGAATGCCAAGCGTCACGTCTGGAGGAAACCTTGCACAATCCCTACGGTGAAGCATAATGGTGGCAGCATCATGCTGTGGGGAGGTTTTTCAGAGGCAGGGACTGGGAGACTAGTCAGGATCGAGGGAAAGATAAACGGAGCAAAGTACAGAGAGATCCTTGATGAAAACCTGCTTCAGAGCGCTGAAGACCTCAGACCGGGGTGAAGGTTCACCTTCCAGCAGGACAACGACCCTAAGCACACAGCCAAGACAATGCAAGGGTGGCTTCGGGACAAGTCTCTGAATGTCCTTGAGTGGCCCAGCCATATTCCGGACTTGAACCCGATCCAGCATCTCTGGAGAGACCTGAAAATAGCTGTGCAGCATCGCTCCCCATCCAACCTGACAGTGATTGAGAGGATTTGTTGAGAAAAATGGGAGAAACTCCCCAAATACAGATGTGCCAAGCTTGTAGCGTCATACCCAAGAAGACTCGAGGCTGTAATCGCTGCCAAATGTGCTTCAACAAAGTACTGAGTAAAGGGTCTGAATACTTATGTAAATCTGATATTTCAGTTTTGTATATTACTTTTTGCAAAAAAAAATAAAACAATTTTGCTTTGTCATTATGGGGTATTATGTGTTGATTGATCAGGGGAAAAAACGATTTAATCAATTTTATAATAAGTGTGGAAAAAGTAAAGTGGTCTGAATACTTCTGAATGCACTGTACATATTGATAAATGTACACACCTGAACATGTGTATAGCATGGATGGAACATGTTTCCCCATCCAGCATAGTTAGGACAAAGGCCATAATCAGCTAACCACTTGGGGCCATTAGCACCTGTTAGTGTGACTGACATGGAGCTAGCAAATCCTCCTCTGCCAGCCTACCCTTACCATGACCCTTACCCTGACCCTTACCCTGACCCTAAGCCTGACCCTAACCCTGACCCTGCTCACCAATCTCATGAAAAGGAAAGCATGTCAGGTGAAACAGGAGCTGGCAGATAGATGTACGAGGGAGGGCTACACTCTTAGAAAAAAAGGTGCCTTCTAGAACCCTTAGAAGAACCCTTTTAGTTCCATGTAGAACCCTTTTTAGTTCCAGGTAGAACCCTTTTGGTTCCATGTAGAACCCTTTCCACAGAGGATTTTACATGGGGTTCTACCTGGAACCCCCCAAAATATCCTCTTACTGCCTTTTTTCTAAGAGTGTAGAGAGTGTGGTGTCACTCTCTTGCACAAAATGTTTACACAACCATTGTGTGGCGTCTCCACTAAGGTTCTGTTTAACGTTTTTGTGCAGTCAAGTTAATCAGAAATTATCTGTTGTATTAGCTACAACGGTTGTGTCAAATGTGTTGTACATCAGTTGTAGAACCTGAATGTGTACGGGGCCTCTGTTTGTGTTCCAGTTAAAGGCTCCTCCAGCAGTGCCCAGGAGGGAACCTCCAAAATGGAGGGAGAGACAACTGGTCCCCCCTGAGCCCAGTCCTCCAGATAAGAAGGCAGTCTATCGTTCCTTCTGATCGGAGAGAAAGACTGTTACACTGGTTATATTTTTCATCATTCTCTTACCCCCCTCAAGTGGTGTAGGAGAATACTGCGTTCCCACATTCACACTCACAACATGATATTCATTTGAATCACTGAATGTCTGTTTTCTCCTGTTGTGCATGTAACTAAGCATTCCTCTTAAGCATGTGTTTATTTCTGTGTCCCTCAGTTCTATCTTTATCATGGTGATACATGTTCAGAGCATGTATTACCGTCCTCCCTGCGTGTTTCCTCCAGGTATCTGTCCTATACCTTGTCTTTGACACCAAGAGGCCGGCCATGACATCGAAGGTAGAACTCTTATTGGCAAGTCAAAGCCGACAACGCTTTGTTTTACACTACAGTACGTCATTTGAATGATTGGCTTGTCTTGGTTTCGTTTTACAGTCGGAGTACCTGCAGCACCTGATGGCTGATTATGTGAGGAGCAGGATGCAGTTGACCCTCAATGGTAGAGTAGGTTTTCTCAAGGTCTTCTCTTCTGTTCTCCTCTCTTCTCTTCTGCTCCTCTTCTCTTCTTTTCTCCTCTCTTCTCCTTTCTTTTCCTCTCCTCTCCTCTCTTCTCCTCTCCTCTCTTTTCCTCTCTTCTCTTCTCTGCCTTCAATACATTAGATACATATTGTATGAACTTATCTCTGTAACACCACATACCTGCCTCTCATTACTAATCTGTATCCATCCATCCCATCTTGTCCATGTTGCACAGTAGGCTATGACTGGGGTCCTTGCCAGTGCCCCCAGGCCACCCACCTGCCCCCCTCTCAGCTGCCCCGGGTCAACAGAGATGGGGAGCGACTGCCCGGCCTGGCTAACCTGCCTGCAGGAGACAAGTCCATCAGAAGGCTCTCCCCAGTCCAGTGTAAGCAAAATGACTAGAAAGTGCATTGCAATTGAATTCAAAGCGTACCAGTCAAATTGCCGTAGTCTGAGACGCTGTTGTCATTTTTAGGAATTGGCGTTTCTGCTCTCTTTGACATACTGTATGTGAAAAGCATTCTATTTCTTCTAAATTCTTCTCTCTCTCTCAACAGGGAGAGGACCCACATCCTACACCACCCCATCCAGCCTGCAACTCCCATCCAACAGGTAAAGACACGTAGTTACCCATTGATATACATAAATATGGATACGTAGATGTACAAATGTTGACGTACCTACAGTAAACATACAATAGTAGACATTATAGATGTGTGCGTGTGCGTGTGTGTGTGTGTAGTCAGGGGAAGTGCAGCACAGCTCAGGGACACCAGTGTAAGTGCCAGCTGTGGTACGGTCTAGGGCTGAAGGAGGAGAGAGCTGTGAGGACAACAACAGGACTCAGGAAGACCAAGGATATCAGTGACCTCCACTAGAACATACATGGCCTTTAATTCTCCACAGACAGACCTCACACAGTAACCCTAGCTCTACCTGTCCAAGATCACTCATTAAACGTGCTGTAATTTGAGTGTTGTAATAATGTTTACAAGCTTTATCTGTTGTTGTCTTATTTAATTTCACCCAGTTTAGTACCTCAATAGATTACCTCAAATAGACAGTCAAATATCCACCAACAAAAGCCTGTTTGATATGTTATTCCTCTCACGTTAAGATACTCTGAGAGTACTCTAGTACAATACACTCTCCAAGAGTCAGTAATACAAAGAGATAAACCTACAGTTGTACAGACACCAGATTTTCCCCATATTCCTAAAAAAAACGGCTAACACAACAAAGGCTGTTATCCGTACACATTGTCACACAAGATAAAACATAGATGGCGGTTGTCCAAGGTGAGTGAAGAGTTAGGAGGTACAGGTACATTACAGGAGGCTGAGGATGAAACAAACTGTCCTTTACGCATTTCATTAACAGTATATTCACTACCATGTTGTGACATGCAGGGTTGGGGTCAATTCCATTTCAATTGAGGAAATAAGCATGAAAATCCGATTCCAATTCTCCCTTTGTTTTTCACTTCATTTTACTTCCTGAATATTTCCTAAATTAAAATTGAATTGATCCCAACCCTGGTGACATGCCAAACCCTTTTACCTTAGGAAGGATGTATTGAATCTCTGTTCATAGATTCCCTCCACTGCCTCCGGTTCCTGTAAGGGAGTTTGTCTCTGAGCCCGAGGAGCTACCCAGCATGTCAGCAGGGATGGAATGGCTGTTTCTGCGACCACCCTGCCCCATATTCACCCACCTGGGGACCGACTCAGACTCAGGAGCCTGTTTCCAAAGGTGAGTGGCGTTTCATTAGCCTGAAGTTACTTGTGTTCCAAAAGTAACTTCAGCATACAAAACAACTGACTCAAATGAAAAGTTTAAATTGATTAATCAAATTAATGTAATTACATTTCTATAAAATTCCTCTCTGAACACAATGGAATTTTTAATTTCAGTTTACAATATATAAATAGTCAGTATAGAATACTGTTAGCGCCTGACAATACAACAAGTTTAACATTAAAACAATAAAATGTTACCGCCTTTTTATCCTATATACAGCACATGTCATTCTGTTCCGGCAAGAATGAAACACAAAAAGAAGAAGTGGAAAGTAACCGGAGAAATGAAAAGAAACAGATCGGTACATCATCAACACAACAAGACCACATCAGGAACCTCACCGATGAATGTGAGCTAATGTACTGCACTGCAATGTAATACAATGTACTGTATCAATATTCATATTCAGACCGTATGAAGTTATTTTAAGTGTTAAAAACATCACACAATAATTATATGACGCCAAGTTTTCTTATTTGATCAATTGTTATTACTGGACTACGAAATAAAGCTCATGATTGGATTTTCACATACAGTGAAGTAGAAACATACTGTAGACGCAAAAATCCTCTCCGTTGTCCACAAAAAAACACTAAGTTCACAAGGGTAGAAAAAAAGGTTTTTAACAAGATCCCCCTCCTACTAAACAGCAGCAGGCTGTTGTCTATTCTCTTGTGACAGATGATACATAAATATAACATACATTATTTGAGTAGCTGGTCAGCACACACACAATATTTATTTTGAAAACATTCCACTGCTTGGTCTATTATTTATTTACTGTTATTTTACCAGGTAAGTTGACTGAGAGCACATTCTCATTTACAGTAACAACCTGGGGAATAGTTACAGGGGAGAGGAGGGGGATGAATGAGCCAATTGTAAGTTGGGGATGATTAGTTGACCATGATGGTATGAGGGACAGCTTGGGAATTTAGCCAGGACACCGGGGTTAACACCCCTACTCTTACGATAAGTGCCATGGGATCATTAGTGACCACAGAGAGTCAGGACACCCGTTTAACATCCCCTCCAAAAGACAGCACCCTACACAGGGCAATGTCCCCAATCACTGCCCTGGGGCATTGGGATATTATTTGGGGACCTGAGGAAAGAGTGCCTCCTACTGGCCCTCCAACACCACTTCCAGCAGCATCTGATCTACTGTCTAGGGACCAACCAGGACCAACACTGCTTAGCTTCAGAAGCAAGCCAGCAGTGGGATGCAGGGTGGTATGCTGCTATCCTGGGTACCAGTCTGTTTAAAGAACATTCCACTGCTTGGTTTATCCAGGGTACAAGTCAGTTTAGAGAACATTCCACTGCTTGGTCTATCCTGGGTACCAGTCTGTTTAAAGAACATTCCACTGCTTGGTTTATCCAGGGTACAAGTCAGTTTAGAGAACATTCCACTGCTTGGTTTATCCTGGGTACCAGTCAGTTTAGAGAACATTCCACTGCTTGGTCTATCCTGTGTACCAGTCTGTTTAAAGAACATTCCACTGCTTGGTTTATCCTGGGTACCAGTCAGTTTAGAGAACATTCCACTGCTTGGTTTATCCAGGGTACAAGTCAGTTTAGAGAACATTCCACTGCTTGGTCTATCCTGGGTACCAGTCTGTTTAAAGAACATTCCACTGCTTGGTTTATCCTGGGTACCAGTCAGTTTAGAGAACATTCCACTGCTTGGTTTATCTTGGGTACCAGTCAGTTTAGAGAACATTCCACTTCTTGGTTTATCCTGGGTACCAGTCAGTTTAGAGAACATTCCACTGCTTGGTTTATCCTGGGTACCAGTCAGTTTAGAGAACATTCCACTGCTTGGTTTATCCTGGGTACCAGTCAGTTTAGAGAACATTCCACTTCTTGGTTTATCCTGGGTACCAGTCAGTTTAGAGAACATTCCACTGCTTGTACTCAGTGTCATATGCCAACGAGTTTAGCGTGACAGGAGTGGTAAGGAGTGGAATGATAGCTAAACAGACTGGTACCCAGACTAGAGATTAGCCTTAGCCCCATGCCAAAGCAAAGCCAGCGCCCCCTGGTGGCCAGTGTGTGCGGTCTACATGGTCTCTGTGGTGACGCTGACGACCTGCGGCTGCACTCAGTCAGGCACCCCTGCGGTGGCGGTTCCTCCTAGACAGCAACACGTGCAGTACAGGGTTATCACAGGGTTAACACAGGGGTGGAGGTACTGAAGCACGCTGCAGATGACGTAGAAATCTCCCAGGACTGGCCGTGGCGATAGAGACTTACACACACAGCTCCAGGATGTGCCTAATGAAGAAGAGTCAGCAGAATAGTTATTCACTATTTATGGCCCTATGGGCCCTGGTAAAATGTAGTGCACTATATTGGGAATAACATGCCATTTAAGAAAAGGATGCAAAAATCACCACCTCTGATGGTCTGTTGAGAGCGCCAACACAAAAGTACCAAGGTCTTTTATAACCAAAATCCACCCCCTAGTCTACCTAACAAACCACAGATATTTGGAACAAGTCACAAGGTGAGAGGTGTTAAATGAGAAAGGAGCATCCCCCAGCCAGATAGCATTCTCTATAAATTATGGTCAGTTTGGCCTTTAAGACGAGGTTCAGATCTCGTTCCTGGTACTTGATAGCACAGAAACACCAACTCATCCAATGGCTTAAATCAATTGTCAACTCCAGATACTCACATCTCAAGTAAACCCCTTCTTGACCCCACTCCTGGACAAGCTCACTGAGGGGAGTGAGCCTCTAGGTCATACACTATCCCACAATAAGTGCAACATCAAAGATGACATACAATGGTTCCAGACACTACCACACACATCCACCAAAGTCAAAGGAGGGAGTGACTGGCGCACAGACATTGTGGAGACAAGTAATTGGTTCCCCATTAATCACTCTATCTCTTCACATGGTTTAAGAATAGGTAAAAACACATTCACACATAAAGACAACGTTCCCTCCTGTCCTCTTCCCTTTCTGATATTCTGCATAGCACCAGGGACATGTGAAAGACAAGCCTGACCTCTCCCCTCTCTGGGCCCCAGGGGACTGAGCCCCAGCTGAGGAAAGAAGTGCAACTGCCAACACCAGAGTCCGAAGGGATACAATCTAATAACAAGTATATCACATAAGCATATTATAAGATAAGACATTTTAATTATCTATGTTACTGAACTAATTCTGATTCTTCCGCCACAACAGACCTGGTTACTTCCAGTGACATTCTTTGAATTAAACATAGGGCCTCTTGTTACACATTGTGTGCATCTGAAATGGCACTGTATTCCCTATAAACCTGGGATGGCAGGTAGCCTAGTGGTTACTGCGTTGGGCCTGTAACCGAGAGGTTGCTAGATAAAATCCCAGAGCTGACAAGGTAAAAATCTGTTGTTCTGCCCCTGAACAAGGGAATTAACCCACTGTTCCTAGGCAATTATTGTAAATAAGAATTTGTTCATAACTGACTTGTTCATAACTGATCTCAACCCTCCAGTATAGTAACTGGCTCACATCCCCATTTACAACCCTCCAGGATAGTAACTGGCTCACATCCCCATTACAACCCTCCAGGATAGTAACTGGCTCACATCCCCATTACAACCCTCCAGGATAGTAACTGGCTCACATCCCCATCTCAACCCTCCAGGATAGTAACTGGCTCACATCCCCATTACAACCCTCCAGGATAGTAACTGGCTCACATCCCCATCTCAACCCTCCAGTATAGTAACTGGCTCACATCTCAACCCTCCAGTATAGTAACTGGCTCACATCTCCATCTCAACCCTCCAGTATAGTAACTGGCTCACATCCCCATCTCAACCCTCCAGTATAGTAACTGGCTCACATCCCCATCTCAACCCTCCAGTATAGTAACTGGCTCACATCTCAACCCTCCAGTATAGTAACTGGCTCACATCCCCATCTCAACCCTCCAGTATAGTAACTGGCCCACATCTCAACCCTCCAGTATAGTAACTGGCTCACATCAACATCTCAACCCTTCAGTATAGTAACTGGCTCACATCTCAACCCTCCAGTATAGTAACTGGCTCACATCAACATCTCAACCCTTCAGTATAGTAACTGGCTCACATCTCAACCCTCCAGTATAGTAACTGGCTCACATCCCCATCTCAACCCTCCAGTATAGTAACTGGCTCACATCCCCATCTCAATCCTCCAGTATAGTAACTGGCTCACATCTCAACCCTCCAGTATAGTAACTGGCTCACATCTCCATTTCAACCCTCCAGTATAGTAACTGGCTCACATCTCAACCCTCCAGTATAGTAACTGGCTCACATATCCATCCTCCAGTATAGTAATTGGCTCACATCCCCATCTCAACCCTCCAGTATAGTAACTGGCTCACATCTCAACCCTCCAGTATAGTAACTGGCTCACATCTCAACCCTCCAGTATAGTAACTGGCTCACATCTCAACCCTACAGTATAGTAACTGGCCCACATCCCCATCTCAACCCTCCAGTATAGTAACTGGCTCACATCCCCATCTCAACCCTCCAGTATATTAACAGGCTCACATCCCCATCTCAACCCTCCAGTATAGTAACTGGCCCACATCCCCATCTCAACCCTCCAGTATAGTAACTGGCTCACATCTCAACCCTCCAGTATAGTAACTGGCTCACATCCCCATTACAACCCTCCAGTATAGTAACTGGCTCACATCCCCATCTCAACCCTCCAGTATAGTAACTGGCTCACATCCCCATCTCAACCCTTCAGTATAGTAACTGGCTCACATCCCCATCTCAACCCTCCAGTATAGTAACTGGCTCACATCCCCATCTCAACCCTCCAGTGTAGTAACTGGCTCACATCCCCATCTTAACCCTCCAGTATAGTAACTGGCTCACATCTCAACCCTCCAGTATAGTAACTGGCTCACATCTCAACCCTCCAGTATAGTAACTGGCTCACATCCCCATCTCAACCCTCCAGTATATTAACAGGCTCACATCCCCATCTCAACCCTCCAGTATAGTAACTGGCTCACATCCCCATCTCAACCCTCCAGTATAGTAACTGGCTCACATCCCCATCTCAACCCTCCAGTATAGTAACTGGCTCACATCCCCACCTCAACCCTCCAGTGTAGTAACTGGCTCACATCCCCACCTCAACCCTCCAGTATAGTAACTGGCTCACATCCCCACCTCAACCCTCCAGTATAGTAACTGGCTCACATCCCCATCTCAACCCTCCAGTGTAGTAACTGGCTCACATCCCCATCTCAACAGTTTTTTTAATGTGTGTTTTTTTTCCTGGATTCAAACTGGCAACCCTCAGGTTGCTGGCCCACCAGAATTTTCCAGTCAGACCTGGGATTCGAACCAGCAATCTACCTGACTGCAGGGTGATGGGGATGAGCAGCAAGGTGAGGAAGTCTGCCAGAGCCATGCTCTCTGACCTTTAACAGCCAGAAGCATCCCACCCTGCATCCCACTGCTGGCTTTCCTCTGAAGCTAAGCAGGGTTGGACCTGTATGGGAGACCTGATGCTGCTGGAAGTGGTGTTGGAGGGCCAGTAGGAGGCACTCTTTCTTGTCTAAAAATATAAATATCCCATGGCAGTGATTGGGGCATTGCCCTGTGTAGGGTGCTGTCTTTTCAGATGAGATGTTAAACGGGTGTCCTGACTAAACTCCCAATGTGTCCATCATGGCCACCTAATCATCCCCAGCTTACAATTGGCTCATTCGTCCCCCCTCCCGTTTAACTGTTCCCCAGGTCGTTGCTGTAAATGAGAAGTTCTTCTCAGTCAACTTACCTGGTAAAATAAGGGATAAATAATGAACCTACCTGAGTGCATTGTGAAGGGGATGAGCAGCATGCTGAGGAAGTCTGCCAAGGCCATGCTGAGCAGCAGGATACCCAGCCGGTACTTCCTCTGGGTGTTGTACTTGGCAAAAAGAGAGAACACCATCAGGTTGGCATAGAAACCGATGCCCAGGATCACCCCGCAGGTACAGGAGAAGATCATGGAGGACGTGTTGGGGACAGCCTGTTGTGAGATACAGGGAAGGCTTAGTTCAAGTTTGGGGTAATTCCATTTCACCCTGCAAAAGCCAAGCCTCTTTTTTTGGTGAAGACGAAATACACTTTATATACTTGGAATACAATTAGCTTGATTTAGGTTTTATAACCACAAATAACTAAAACGGATTAAATCACTATTATTATAGTATTTAAAACTACATTGTCATGTTCTGTTTCTGAAATAATAGTTTGGATGACTCTGTTCTGCTCTTGTGGTGTACTCACCATACTCCTAGTTTATTGAGTGAAGTTCATGTGTACCAAGATAAATTGCAGTTCTCCGACATGGGTGAATTCGGCAGCCATTCCGTGAATTTAATTTAGAAGGTCCCCATAATGATGAAAACGGTTTAAGAAAGCGGTATTACATGTGAGAATAAAAATGTGATTTGATTTGATCCTTGACTCTCTGTATTAAACTTTGATTGCCGACTATGGAGCAAAAAAATCACTCACAGGTCAAATTGATTCTGGTCGACTGAGTTTAAAGATACAGACTCACACAGACGCACACTCCAGTGTTTTGAATTCCACAGAGGTTTATGACCGTATGAATGTATATTTTCAGAATTTTTTTGTTGTTGACATTGGCAGTTTCTATGGAAATTACTGTAGGCTATTATAGTGGCTGAATGGAAGTGATAAAGTGAGAGGTCTTATAACAAGAAGGGAAACACCTATCACAGACCTTTCATAGAACAAGGATCCTTCCTGTTCTGTTGTCTGTTCTGTTGTGTGTTCTCTCCCTCCTCCCTCCCTCCTTCCTCTCTCCCTCTTCTCTCCCTCCCTCCCTCCCTCCCTCCCTCTCTCTCTCTCTCTCTCTCTCCCTCCCTCCCTCTTCTCTTCCTCTCTCCCTCCCTCCCTCCCTCTCTCTCTCCCTCTTCTCTTCCTCTCAGTGAGTGAGTTCTGAATGCCTCTGTCCATTCTTACATTGATTTCTTCAGGGCTGTGGAGCTCCAGTCTTCTGACAGAGTCTTTATCAGGACATTCTACTATGTTTATGACTGTCTAGCTAATGGCCTGAGCTCAAGGCTCTTAGGACAGGATGTAGCTAGTCTACTAACTCTGCTGCCTGGTACTATCTCTCTCCTCTCCTCCATTACCTGCAGATCCATGTCTGTGTCCCAAATGGCCCCCTATTTCCTATATAGTGCACTACCTTTGACCAGGGCCCAACACTGTACAAGGAATAGGGTGCCGTTTGGGATGCAAGCCCATAATATACAGTCCATTCAGTCAGAGAGTGGCTGTTAAAATACACCACATGGTTCTCTAGTGTGACATGAACAGCCTTGTAAGGTACCTTGTTCTCACTGAACAGTCAACAAATACATAGATGAATTTCTCTTTGATAACTCCACGTTCAATGAGAGAGAATAGTAAGATAGATTATTTGATTGTAGTACATCACATAAAGAGAGAACACAATGTTTTCATTAAGCTTTTAATCTTTGGTTTGATTATTATTTTTGTTTTAATGATTGTGCTCTCAGTGCAAATGCTAAACATGACATGAATCTTAACAAGTCTGTAATCATACCAACAGTTTCAACTCTGGCTTATTTTTATTTTTAAAAATGACTTTAAAACTAGAGAGAATTTGATGGATGATCCAATAACTTACTGGTCAATGAGATGATTGGGTAATATTAGAAACCAAGAAGAAAGAAAAATAAAGCGTTTATCAACAAACCAACATTTTCTTTCTTAATTAAAATCAACCACAAATGAGAACACTTATAATAATGTAACTATATCTAAACATATGGATATCATCATTATATCTAAAGTGCATTTTTATGTTATTATAAAATATCAAAAGTCAGCAGCATGGTAATACATTCACAAAATAAATACACCGTTCAAATGAAATAAATTATGGTAAAAAACATTTGTTATGGATATAATAATACTAACTGCAGATAAGAAATTATATATTCACAATATCGACTATCTAAAAAGCTACCGAGCCGTAAAAAAAAAGAATGATCCTCCCTCATTTTGTGAATTTAAATATGTACAGACAATAAATATTTTATGCGTAACATTTACTGTGTTCTACTTTACACATGGACATCTGATTGAAGTTGATTTAAAGGGCATTAGGAAGATACAGTAAATTGCTCCTGAACGGCACCTGTCTTACATTGTTATCTAACTAGGGATGAGTTAAAGATTCATTTAACATTGCTGATGATCTTCATATTATTTACCTAATAAATATGGATACAGAAGTAATGTGTTATTATAAAAGTAGCAACATATTACTGTATATCAAGGCACAAGGCACAAAGCAGCAGATTAAAACAATACAAGCAAAGACCAATGGCCATGGTATGGAGAGACCAGTTGTTTCAACCGAGTCTTTGAGACATTAGGCTGAGTCTCAGTCAGTGATGCTGGAATCTTTGTCAGTCAGAGTCCTTAGTGCAGCTCTACCCAAAGGCTACATCATGAAGTATGTTTGTCACCCAGTGTCTTGTGTCCTCTGTAACTCCTCTCTTTGTGTCGTAAGACTTGTGACTACAGAGCGAGCCCTCCGCCTCCTCTTCTCGCTCTCCTTCCGTCTCCCTCTCTCCCCCTTCACCTTCTTTTTCTTCTTGGTGACCACTTTCAGAGGTTGGTGTTTGTAGGCCACAGATTTGTTGGTCTCCTGGGGGAGGTTGCTCCCCTTCCCTCCCAGCCGGAAGCTCAGGGGGAGGTTCTTGGTCCCTCCAGAGGGTTTGGGGGGGGATAGGGCGCTTCCGCTGAAGGTGCTGTGACACTCATTGGCATTGGTCCTGCTCTGGGGAGCCGGGGCTCGCTCGCTGTCGGACGTGTGGACTTGGTCTAGTAGTTCCTGGATCCAGTGGCGTCTCTTGAACTCATGCAGGGAACGGCCCTTATCGTGCATCAGCTGGGCGTGGCTCACTGACCTCCTCCTGAATGGAGAGGGGAGAAGGAGATTGTTTCAACTGGACTCACTCTCTTTTTAAGAGTAGATGGCAATGGAAAATAATCACAGGTTGGGGACAGTTCCATTTCAATTAAGTCAATTGAGGGGCGGCAGGTAGCCTAGTGGTTAGAGCGTTGGACTAGTAACCGAAAGGTTGCAAGATTGACAAGGTAAAAATCTGTCGTTCTGCCCCTGAACAAGGCCGTCAACCCACTGTTCCTAGGCCGTCATTGAAAATTAGAATTTGTTCTTAACTGACTTGCCTATAGTTAAATAAAGGTAAAATTAAATGGAATTGGTCTCTTTGCAATACCCCTTCAGGAGCTCCATAGTGAGCTGACAATAACTTACTAATTGAGTCTCAGTAGAAGACTGACTCTTTGCAGAGATAGCTGTCTTGTGTACAGTGGTACCTACCTACAGTACAGTATAGTGACTCTAAACTACCTACTTGCGAGGTGTTGAATGACAGCCAAGGTCATGTTCCAGTAGAACTCAATAGGTGGCAGCATAAACAAGAAATGTACAGTGGAAGCTGGGAGCTGTTCTATGTGAACACTATAATGTAAGAAAGGACCATGCTATGAGGCTTATATTTAACTTCTTTGGGATCGGTGTCCTGTCCATGGGATGGTTGAGCTAATGTAGGCTAATGCGATTAGCATGAGGTTGTAAGTAACAAGAACATTTCCCAGGACATAGACATGTCTGATATTTGCAGAAAAATGTAATTGTTGTTCATCTAACTGCACTGTCCAGCTTACAGTAGCTATTACAGTGAAAGAATACCATGCTATTGTTTGAGGAGAGTGCACAATTTTGAACATGAAAAGTTATTTATTAACAAATTAGGCACATTTGGGCAGTCTTGATACAAATTTTTGAACAGAAATGCAATGGTTCATTGGATCAGTCTAAAACGTTGCACATACACTGCTGCCATCTTGTGGCCAAAATCAAAATTGCACCTGGGCTGGAATAATACATGATGGTCTTTCTCTTGCATTTCAAAGATGATGGTACAAAAAAATAACAAAATAAAGTTTTTTTTTTTTTCATGGTATTATCTTTTACCAGATCTATTGTGTTGTATTCTCATACATTCCTTCCACATTTCCACAAACTTCAAAGTGTTTCCTTTCAAATGGTACCAAGAATATGCATATCCTTGCTTCGGGGCCTGAGCTACAGGCAGTTAGTTAGATTTGGGTATGTCATTTTAGGCGAAAATTGAAAAAAAGGGGTGGATCCTGTTAACCACAAAACATGTCACCCTCACCACCAAAGTCAATCCAAACTTTAACGCAGGGAGTTAGGATTCATGTAGGCGTGAATTCATTAAAACTTTTGTTTTTACATGAGACAACTCAAATACAGTACATGCAGGTCTAATATATAGACAATTGACCAATCATTTAATATATTCCATAAACATATTTTATTCCATAAAATATATTCCATAAAATATATAATATAATGTATTGAATAAAGATATATTTGCTTGTTCCATTTATTTTCAAGTTGTACCACTTAAATCTAGTATGTCATTTGATGTTCTTCTGTAACATACAGTGGATCTATTCTTGTCCGCATATCTAGACCTCTTTTCTCAAATCAACAAACAATGGATGGAGAAAAGCAGTCCTGTGTTTGATCAAACTTAGATGCGAATCCAGTGATTTGTTTAAAAGTTGTCATTGATTGATCTACTTTTTCTTGTACCATTTAATATTCAAAAAGGAGGTAATATGATAATGAATAAACAGTGAAACGGAAAGAATCTACAGTTTGTAAACTAAAAACAGAGACTTACATTCTGTTAGTGAGAGCATCGATGGGTCTCCCGTAGAGAGGGACAGAGGAGTACAGCAGGAACACAGCTAGACTCCACTGCTGGAGCATGCCTCTGGAACACAGCATTCTGGAATTGGAAGTCTGGAACTCTAGAACACGCAACAGACAATGTTCCATCCTTCATTGTATCACTATTCACCAGGAACTAAAGTATGTACAGTATCAACTATGTACATGGCATGGTTTATTAAGGTGTTGTAAAATACGTAATACCAATTATTTATTTGAAATGCCCCACTGCAAACATGAATTGAAAACAACAATAGAACATTTGAATGGAACACTTAATGCCCGTTTCATTTGTTGAGTATGATATGTGTTGAGAAATGATATTTTATGCAGTCCTGTAAGTGGTACAGAAACCCCCCTCAGAAGTTGCAGCTTACCTTACTGCTACTTATCAGGTGGTTTTTACTTGGCAGCATGAATACAGTTGCTGACCAACTCAACAACTTTCTGAGCCACCTTTGATTTCCGTGCCCAAAATCAATTCTGTCTACTAAACAAGACCACCTGGTAATACTGAAATACCTAGACTAATACTGAAATACCTAGACTAATACTGAAATACCTAGACTAATACTGAAATACCTAGAATAATACTGAAATACCTAGGCTAATACTAAAAAACCTAGACTAATACTGAAATACCTTGACTAATACTAAAATACCTAGACTAATACTGAAATACCTAGACTAATACTGAAATACCTAGACTAATACTGAAATACCTAGAATCATACTGAAATACCTAGAATAGTACTGAAATACCTAGACTAATACTGAAATACCTAGACTAAAACTGAAATACCTAGGCTAATACTGAAAAACCTAGACTACTACTGAAATACCTAGACTAATACTAAAATACCTAGACTAATACTGAAATACCTAGGCTAATACTGAAATACCTAGTAAAGAATTTTTCGAAGCAGAGAGATTCTTTTCTGGTACTTCCAAAAAAAAATCAAATAAACCAAATGAAAAATACTCACATGGAGTAGATTTCCAAAACAAGTTATCCACAAAAAGGTTTTCTCCAGTCTGCAAATTCCCCAAAAGAGATATATTTGCAAACTTTCCAAGATTCCAAAAATAGATTTCTTTCCAAACGTTCTAAGATCCCAAATAGAGATATCTTCGCAAAAAAGAAGAAACTCAGATTTATTCTGCCCAATTCTATATGATTCAGAGTAAGACCTTCAGCGCAAGGGAAACCCCCTTGAGACTGGTCTAGCCAGCTACCTCCCAATATCTCCTGTATATTTAGGTAATTATTTATCTCAAATCCCAATGAAAAACGTGCGATAAAATGAGGAACAAATTTGAGACACATCAGAGTGCAGCACATCAGCTTCTGTTACGCCGATAGCTCCTGTAACAGTCTGGTGAAGTGCTCTCCTGTAGCATCATGTCTGTATGGCTGGAGCAGGAGCAGGGGAGGTGAGAGAGTGTGAAGCACGTTGCTGCCTTGCCTGACCACTCCAAGCGACCATATGTTTATGTGTGTTAGCATGTGTGAGTAAGTGAGAGTATAGCCCCTCCCTAGTTAGTGGGTGAAGCTGCAAACGCTGCCCCCACCCCAATGCGCCCCTCCCTGCCCATATCAGTCCAGTCCTGATGACACACACACAGACACACACACAGACCAGCACTAACAAGAAGGTGGCGCCCAAGCAACACTGTAACAAAGAATAGGAGATAGTACAGAAGATAATGTAATTGTGTTAAATGACAGCCTTATGACTACAAAGCCCTGTCATCTCTGTCCCTCGACATCTAAACAGGTACAGTTACTAAACAGTATGAAATATTATGGATTCTGATGACACCTTTTGCATTAGTTTATAGTGACATAATCATCTCAAGGACAAGTGTCCGGCCCACCAACAGAAGCCCCCATGCAGTAGCTTCCCTTGGCCTCCTAGGTGAACAGGTCTCAGGGCCTCACCACCGTCCCCTGGGAACGTGACCGAAACCTCAGAGAAACCCAACCACACACAACCCACACTACAGGCCTTACAGTAACCTTGACCACCTCAGTCAACCAGGCTGCCACGTAATGGTCACAGTGGCCAGAGAAGAATCTAGTCTTTATTCAATAGAGTCAAGTTAGACCACAGGGTTGGGGTCAATTCCATTTCAATTCACTGAATTGCAGTTTGCTTTCTGAAACGACTGAGTTGAAATGTAATTGACCCCAACCCTGGTCAATAACACAGCCAGTAGATGGCCATGAGAGATTCTCAGAGAGTTTGAAGATTTGGAGACATGTAAAAATGTAGGACGGTATACAGTTTTCTCTTGTCAGAAATGTTTTGAACTACAACTTGAATATGTGTTTATGGAGCCGATAGGGGATAACAAGTCTCTTACAAAGACAGCATTAATCAGAAGCTTAATAAGGCTCAGTGACCGCTGCATCGAAATATTGCAACAGTGCAACATTACTGCATAAACATGAGTATATGATTATATTATCTAAATGTATAGATATAAATATACAGACCTTAGTTAAAAATAGATGGTATATTTTACCAGATAAAAGTTGAATGAGATTTCTACTTCACAATAACAGCACAGTTGACCGGGGCGGCTCGAGCAGGGCAAAGATTTGACGAACTGACTTGTTGGAAAGGTGGCATCCTATGACGGTGCCACATTGAAAGTCACTGAGCTTTTCAGTAAGGCCATTCTACTGCCAATGTTTGTCTATGGAGATTGCAGCAACGGGTGTTGCTGAAGTAGCCAAATCCACTCATTTGAAGGGGTGTCCACATACTTTTGTATATACAGTGCATTCGTAAGGTATTCAGACCTCTTCACTGTTTTTCACATTTTGTTACGTTACAGACAGGTTTTTAGAAATGTTTGCAAATGTATTAAAAATAAAAACCTGACATATCACATTTACCTTCATAACCTTTACTCAGTACTTTGTTTAAGCACCTTTGGCAGCGATTACAGCCTTGAGTCTTCTTTAGTATGACGCTACAAGCTTGGCACACCTGTATTTGGGGAGTTTCTCCCAATCTTCTCTGCAGATCCTCTCAAGCTCTGCTAGGTTGGATGGGGAGTGTCGCTGCATAGCTATTTTCATATCTCGCTAGAGTTAAAGACCGGGCTCTGGCTGTGCCACTCAAAGACATTCAGAGACTAGTCCTGAAGCCACTCCTGCATTGTCTTGGCTGTGTGCTTAGGGTCATTGTCCTGTTGGAAGGTGAAGCTTTGCCCTAGACTGAGGTCTTCAGTGCTCTGGAGCAGGTTTTCATCAAGGATCTCTCTGTACTTTGCTACATTCATCTTTCCCTCGATCCTGACAAGTCTTCCAGTCCCTGACTCTGAATCACATCTCCACAGCATGATGCTGTATCATTACACAAGGCAAGACGCAGATGCAGGCACAGGAGGCAGATGGTTGGAGTTTAAGATGTTTAATAATCCAAAAAGTAGTAGGCAAGAGAATGGTCGTGGACAGGCAAAAGGTAAAAACCAGTTCAGAGTCCAGGAGGTACTGTAGGGCAGGCAGGCACGAGGTCAGGGCAGACAAGATGATCAGGCAGGCGGGTACAGAGTCCAGAAACAGGCAAGGGTCAAAACCAGGAAGACTAGAAAAAGGAGAATAGCAAAGGCAGGAGAACGGGAAAAAACACTGGTTGACTTGGAAACATACAAGACGAACTGGCACAGAGAGACAGGAAACACAGGGATAAATACACTGGGGAAAACAAGCAACACCTGGAGGAGGTGGAGACAATAACGAGGACAGGTGAAACAGATCAGGGTGTGACATGCTGCCTCTACCATGCTTCACCGTAGGGATGGTATTGGCCAGGTGATAAGTAGTGCCTGGTTTCCTCCAGACGTGACGCTTGGCATTCAGGCCAAATAGTTCAATCTTGGTTTCATCAGACCAGAGAATCTTGTTTCTGATGGTCTGAGAGTCATTTAGGTGCCTTTTGGCAAACTCCAAGCGGGCTGTCATGTGCCTTTTACTGAGGAGTGACTTCCATCTGGCCACTCTACCATAACGGCCTGATTTGTGGAGTGCTGCAGAGATGGTTGTCCTTCTGGAAGGTTCTCCCATCTTCACAGAGAAACTCTGGAACTCTGTCAGAGTGACCATTGGGTTCTTGGTCACCTTCCTGACCAAGGCCCTTCTCACCAATTGCTCAGTTTGGCCAGCTCTAGGAAGAGTCTTGGTGGTTCCAAACTTCTTCTATTTAAGAATGATGGAGGCCACTGTGTTCTTGGGGACCTTCAATGCTGCAGAAATGTTTTGGTACCCTTCCCCAGATCTGTGCCTCGACACAATCCTGTCTCGGAGCTCTACGGACAATTTTGCTCTGACATACACTGTCAACTGTCGGACCAAATCATGTCCAGTCAATTGAATTTACCACAGGTGGACTCCAGTCCAATTATAGAAACTTTTCAAGGATGATCAATGGGAACAGGATGCACCTGAGCTCAATTTCGAGTCTCATAGAAAAGGGTCTGAATACTTATATAAATAAGGTATTTCTGTTTAGTTTTTTTATACATTTGCACACATTTCGAAAAACCTGTTTTCGCTTTGTTATTATGGGGTATTGTGTGTAGATTGATGAGGAAAACATTTAATTTAATCAACTGTAACGTAACAAAATGTGGAAAAAGTTAAAAGGTCTGAATACTTTCCGAATGCTCTGTATAGTGTATATTACTAGTCGGCCATATAAAACACAGCATCAAATATGTCAACGTGCAACCTGATAGTACGCAAAACCTGGATTTAATAACATGCATCTCTCTTCCTGAATAAAACTCAGAAACCAGATTTTTCTAAGTGCTGTAGCTTAGCAGACCTCAGTAAAAGGAACACAGGAGGGTAGGTACCTGGTGGGTGGTAAAGTGCTTAATACAGTTTACAAGCAACCAATTCAGCAAGGGGTCCTACTGTAAAGTACCTTAAGTTGGGGATTAGGTTCCCCCTCTCATCGTCCCCAAAATCTGCTTGCTATAGTTTCCAACTGGAAACAACCCTAACTAATAACACGTTCACATTCGGTAGGAAAAAAATACCTAATTTGATTCCATTCTGTAAATTCCGACTTTTACCTGCAAAAAGAAAAAAATCCCCCCATTTCCTGGCAGGCTCAGACTAGCATTCAGAATCCGAGCCAGGAAAGCTGCTTTTGATTCATGCTAAATTGCTCTCTCAACACAGAACAACATTAGCTAGTTGTCCGTTTTTCATCCTACCTACAGTTGTTGAACGTCACACACTTAGGCCTACAGACTGTACTCTTCCAGAACAGCTCATACCCCATGTTGAAGCCAAAGTAACAGCCTCATTTTATTCATCACTAATCCAGACTCCCTCATGTTTTATTTTAGGACCTGTTCTAATCTGGAATATATTTCTTAAACTTGTATACTTCCCCTTGCACAGTCCTATATTTGGAACACCCATCGTGTCATCCTTCAGTAAATCCAGGCTTTGTTCATTACAACCGTTCTGTATTCCACATTTTGTTGTTGAGCTCACATGGGCAGCTTTCTTTCTTCTTCTATTTCTTCTTCTTCTTCTTCTAATCATATACCTGTACAGTTGGCTTGCATGTAAAACATGACTGTCAGTCTGTCTATGAAAAAGCAAAAGATTACCATTCACCGTATTTAAACCATGTTTAATCTAACCACTGTGTACATAGCCTATACTGTGAAAAACAACATAAAGGGGTTATGATGTGTTTGATTAAGGTTTCTTTATGGTGTAGCCAGTGCTTGGATAGCTTGGCCATTTCTAAGCATATTAACTCTTGGTTTGTTAGTTTAGAAAACCTTAAGGTGATAAATGGGTTTTAGCAGAGTTTTACTTTCCCTCTCTGTGGTCTCTCAGAAGTAAATTACAGGCAACTGCACTTAGTTCATTTGAGGTATGCTGCTGTACTGTACAACGTCTCACTATAGGCAGTAAGAATATCGTTTTGCTGCTGTTGTTCTACAAATCATTCACACCCATCAATCTTAGCCTTCAACCAGCAAAATATGTTTTTATATATATATATATATATAAAAAAAGAATTGCCTGTACTGTATTACCCCTGGCCTCTCCTAACAGCCTGTTCTCTATCCTAACCCTTTCAACGATGTTGTCACCATTTCTCCACATGTTTATGCAGATATATTGGCATTGTGGTACTTAATCTATGTTATAAACTGGGTAGTTTGAGCCTTGAATGCTGATTGGCTGACAGCCGTGGTATATCAGACAATATATCACGAGTATTACAAAATATTTACTATGGTACTTAATCTATAATTTATGTTCTAAAGTATGGATTAAATGGATAGCAAAATGTGAATACAAATCCTACTTTGACATGTTTCAATTTTCCCTGGCAGCGTTTTAGGGGAAACGGCAAAGTCATTGAACACCCAGATTAATATTTTTTAAATCGAGAATATGATTGTTTAGTAACTTTTAATATTCTCAGCAAAGAAAGGAAATACTCATCATTGTTAACTAGTACAGTGTATATACAAAAAACATTTAACTTTATTAAACTAGGCAACTCAGTTAAGAACAAGCTCATATTTACAATCACAGCCAGATGTGATACAGCCTGGATTCAAACCAGGGATTGTGATGCCTCTTGCACTGATATTCCTTAGACCGCTGTGACACTCAGGAGTAGATTATGCAGTCTGCTAAACCTTTCTCATTATGTATTTGATAGACCACTTTTTCAAATGTTTGTCTTTGTTTAAACTAGAAATGAGAAAACCTGGGTATATTTCTGTTCTTTCTCTTCCTCTTCTAAGAAAACTATCTTAAAAACAATCTATTAAGCAATGGCATTTTACTCACTGTAATAGGAAAAACTATTCTGTCCTTACGTTTTTTCTGCTTAGCTTAGTGACAAGAGTTTATCAGAATTTTAGGGAAGACCATTCGAAGATATTCCAAGATACTGTAGCGCTTTGAAAATACTGCAGTCTTTCTCGATCACACTCACACACACACACACACACACACACACACACACACACACACACACACACACACACACACACACACACACACACACACACACACACACACACACACACACACACACACACACACACACACACACACACTCTCTTAATGAATTGCTTTTGGTACGATGGATATAACTTCCACAGAATGTCATTGATTTCAGTGTTTTACCTAAGACTCCAACAAGTTACAATACACAATGGGTTGGCTTGGCAGACCAGGATTTAAAAAACAGGTCACTCTTCAAGTCTCACTCTGAAACTCTGAAAACCGTACATCCTGAACATTACCTAATGCCTGTTCAGGGTTACCATAATATGGGCTGCGTACCAAATGGCACCTTATTCCCTATATAGTGCACTACTTTTGACCAGGGCCCTCTGTAAAGTAGTGCACTATATATGGAATAGGTTGCCATTTGAGACACACACATGCACTCCTCTGTAACTCATTCTTACTGATCTGCGGTAGCTGAGAATGAGTTTTGAGGTTTCTCCATTTCTGTCTTTGCCATTTGATGTATAAATGATCAGTTGTATGTAAGTCAATCCTCGAAGGCCAATCCCTCATGTCTAACTTGTAGATGAATTTATTTTAAATTGTCATAAATGTCAGGCTATTTGAGACAGTGATCCGAGGAGGTTCTAGTGGGACAAAAGCATGTTGTTCAGATTCAGAACCAGGCCAGAACCCAGGAAACCCAGGCAGGTACATTATATCATTATTTTCTATGCAGGAAATATCTGACATGGGACATTTTTCCTGTAAAACGTTTGGTTATGAATGAGTAGGCTATAGTTAAGATAAAAGTATTCCTGCCTAGAATACTCCTTCTCCTTTCTCCTCTGATTACTACAAGTAGTCTAAAACGTTTTGTTATTAACTCTATTTAGCTGGTATTAAGTATTATCAATGTTATAAGATTAGAATATTTAAATTTGCATCTGTACGGTCAAAAAACACCCATCCACCCATGCATTTATGCAAGGTCAATCACTTTGTTGAAAAGAAAATCACCAACAACATGGCTTGGATTGGAAAATTATGTCGGCCATTCAATGAGTCCAAGCTTGTCATCAGACAAGCTCATTTAAAAAAGTAGCCTGTTTTGACTAATGCTTAATGTAGCCTCCACCCAGTCAGTGGCGGTTCACACTGTACTGTGCAGTGAACTGGGACATGGCAGAGAGAGGAAGGAAGCCGTACAGTCAGTCAGTCAGTTAGTCAGACCGTAGCTCATCTCAGCAGGCTATCAGGCTGTTGCCACTGAAGGATGCACAGCACAGGAGCTGAAACCCTTCCTGAGCTAAACCCTCCCTGCTGCTTCATGGGGAACAGTAAAATGACTGGTGTTTCTTCTGGTCGTTCTCTTTATTTTTCTTTCCTTCTCTCTCAATCCAATCTCTCTCTCTCAGCTGAACTGAAATCCATGGGCATTGTTTATTTTATTTTATAGCAATTTGCTCACTCACTGTATAGATGCAAGTAACCCTAACCCAATTACCAATCCACCATCCATCCATTCTTCCAATCCACCATCCATCCATTCTTCCAACTGGGGATGGTAGCTGACTCTATAGCCCCTCCTATCTGTCATATCTTTAATTTGAGCATAGAGGAAAGTCTTTGTCCTCAGGCCTGGAGGGAAGCCAAAGTCATTCCGGTACCAAAGAGTGGTAAAGCGGCCTTTACCTATCATGCCATTTCTCGGTATACAAATTAACAACAGACTTTCAGCATGCTTATAGAGAAGGGCACTCAACATGTACTGCACTGACACAAATTACTGATGATTGGTTGAAAGAAATTGATAAGAAGAAGATTGCGGGAACTGTGCTGTTAGATTTCAGTGCAGCCTTTGATATTATTGACCATAAACCTATGAGTTATGACTTTTCTACCTCTGCCATATCATGGATTCAGAGCTATCTATCTAAGAGAACTGAGAGGGTGTTCTTTAAAGGAAGCTTCTCTAATGTCAAACATGTCAAGTGTGGTGTACCGCAGGGCAGCTCTCTAGGTCTTCTACTATTTTCTATTTTTACCAATGACCTGCCACTGGCATTAAACACAGCATGTGTGTCCATGTATGCAGATGATTAAACCATATACTCATCAGCAACCACAGCTAATGAAGTTAACAATGTGTTGCAGTCTGTTTTGGAATGGGTGGCAAGTAATAAACTGGTCCTGAACATCTCTAAAACTAAGAGCATTGTATTACAATTTTTTTACCTTTATTTAACTAGGCAAGTCAGTAAAGAACACATTTTTATTTTCAATGGTGGCCTAGGAACAGTGGGTTAACTGCCTTGTTCAGTGGTAGAACGACAGATTTTTACCTTGTCAGCTCAGGGATTCAATCTTGCAACCTTTTGGTTACTAGTCCAACGCCGTAACCACTAGGCTACCTGCCGCCCCAGTTAGCCTGATTTGGTACAAATCATTCCCGAAGTTCTAGACCTCAGCTGAATCTGGAAATGAATTGTGCGAATGTTGAACAAGTTGAGAAGACTAAATTGAAAGAACGGCGCCGGAGGGAGATGGCCGCTGTTTTATGGGCTCCTTATGGACTATTGAGTGTTCTTTTGCATTATTTGGAACTTATTTTGTACATAATGTTGATGCTACTGTCTCTTATGACCAAAAAGAGCTTCTGGATATCATAACAGCGATTACTCACTTCGAACTGGACAAATACTTTTTCTTTAATCAGTCTGACTCAAGTTATATAATGTTGCTCCCAGAGAAAGCCCAAATCCCTGTCATTCGCATTAAGAAAATAAGGAAATACAGGGGGTGGAGATCAGGGTGTCTTGTGAGAAGTTGTTGGCGATTGGGTAACAGACCTCTACCATCCGTTCGATTGGCCAACATGCAATCACTGGAGAATAAACTGGATGAGCTCCGTTCAAGACTATCCCACCAACAGGACAATAAAAACTGTAATATCTTATGTTTCACTGCGTCGTGTCTGAACGACGACACAGATAATATACAGATGGCTGGGTTTTCTGTGCATCGGCAGGACAGAACAGCCACGTATGGTAAGAAGAGAAGTGGGTTTGTGTGTCTATTTGTCAGTAACAGCTGGTACACAATGTCTAATATTAAGGTAGTCTGGAGGTATTGCTTGTCTGAGGTAGAGTACCTCATGATAAGCTGTAGACCACACTATCTACCAAGAGAGTTTTCATCTATATTTTTCGTAGCTGTCTATTTACCACCCCCAATCCGACGCTGGCACTAAGACCGCACTCAGCCAGCTTTATAAGGCCATAAAGAAACAAGAAAATGCTCATCCAGAAGCGACCCTCTTACTGGCCAGGGACTTTAATGCAGGTAAACTTCAATCCGTTTTACATAATTTCTACCAACATGTCACATGTGCAACCAGAGTGAAAAAAACTCTAGACAACTTTAGCTCCACACACAAAGACACATACAAAGCTCTCCCTCGCCATCCATTTTGAAAATCTGATAATAATGATAATAATGCTATCCTCCTGATTCCTGCTTACAAGCAAAAACAGCAGGAAGTACCAGTTACTTGTTCAAAATGGAAGTGGTCAGATGACGCGGATGCTACGCTATAGGAATGTTTTGCTAGCACAGACTGGAATATGTTCCGGGGTTCATCCAATGGCAGTGAGGATTATACCACCTCAGGCTTCATTAATAGGCGCATCAACAACGTCGTCCCAACAGTAACCGTACGTACATATCCCAACCTGAAGCCATGGATTACAGGCAACATCTGCACCGAGCTAAAGAGCTGCCGCTTTCAAGGAGCGGGACACTAATCCGGACACAGAAGAAATCCCGCTATGCCCTCAGTCGAACAATCAAACAGACAAAGCTTCAATACAGGACAAAGATTGAATCCTACTACACCGGCTCTGGCGCTCGTCGGATGTGGTTGGGCTTGCAAACTATTGGTTGGGCTTGCAGACTACAAAAGGGAAAAAAGGGAGACCCGGCCGTGAGCTGCCCAGTGAAGCGAGCCTACCAGACAGGCTAATTGCTGTTTATGCTCGCTTTGAGGCAAGCAACACTGAAGCATGAGTGTATGATCACACTCTCCGTAGCCGATGTGAGCAAGACCTTTAAACAGGTCAACTTTCTAGAGGCCGTGAAGCCAGACAGATTACCAGGACGTGTACTCAGAGCATGCACGGACCAACTGTCAAGTGTCTTCACTGACATTTTCAACCTCTCCCTGACCGAGTCTGTAATACTTACATGTTTCAAGCTGACCACCAAAGTCCCCGTGGCCAAGAAAGCAAACATAACCTGCCTAAATGACTACCGCCCTTTAGCACTCACATCGGTAGCCATGAAGTGCTTTGAAAGGCTGGTCATGGTTCACATCAACACCATCATCCTGGAAACCTTAGACCCACTCCAATTTGCATACCGCCCCAGGTGGTAAGGGTAGGCAACACCGACAGCCTATAGGAAAGAGGTCAGAGACCTGGGTGGGGTGTCAGGACAACAATCTCTCCCTCAACGTGAGCAAGACGTGGACTACAGGAGAAGGAGGGCTGAACACGCCCCCATTCACATCGACGGGGCTGTAGTGGAGCGGGTTGAGAGTTTCAAGTTCCTTGGTGTCCACATCACCAACAAACTATCATGGTCCAAACACACCAAGACAGTCGTGAAGAGGGCACGACAACAACTATTCCCCCTTAGGAGACTAAAAAGATTTGGCATGGGTCCCCAGATCCTCTAAAAGTTATACAGCTGCACCATCGAGAGCATCCTGACCGGTTTTATCACTGCCTGGTATGGCAACTGCTCAGCATCCGAAACGTAGTTGTTCAGCAGTCACCCAAGTCATAGACTGTTCTTTCTGATACCGCACGACAAGTGGTACCAGAGCACCATGTCTACGTCAAAAAGGCTCCTTAACAGCTTCTACCCCCAAGCCATAAGACTGCTGAACAATTCATCAAATGGCCACCCGGACTATTTACATTGAACAGAAAACCTGGTTTAAAAAATACGAATAAAGCAACACCTCACGGCATAACGCCTCTCCCGCCATGTGACCTACTTGTTGTGTGTATGTACTGTAATATGCAGGGCAGTCGGAAAGTATTTCAGATCCCTTGACTTTTTCACATTTTGTTATGTTTAAGCCTTTTTCCCCCTCATCAATCTACACACAATACCCCATAATGACAAAGCAAAAACAAGTTTTTAGAAATGTTTGCAAATATATATATATATATATATATATATATATATATATATATAAATATGACATTTACATAAGTATTCAGACCCTTTACTCAGTACTTTGTTGAAGCACCTTTGGCAACAATTACAGACTTGCATGTTCTTGGGTATGACGCTACAAGCTTGGCACATTCTCAGCAGATCCTCTCAAGCTCTGTCAGGTTGGAAGGGGAGCTTTGCTGCACAGCTATTTTCAGGTCTCTCCAGAGATGTTCGATCGGTTTCACATCCTGGCTCTGGCTGGGCCACTCAAGGACATTCAGAGACTTGTCCCGAAGCCACTCCTGCATTGTCTTGGCTGTGTGATTAGGTTTGTTGTCCTGTTGGAAGGTGAAGCTTTGCCCTAGACTGAGGTCTTGAGTTCTCTGAACCAGGTTTTCATTAAGGATCTCTCTGTACTTTGCTCCGTTCATCTTTTCCTCGATCCTGACAAGTTGGATGGTGCCAGTTTTCCTCCAGACGTGACGCTTGACATTCAGGCCAAAGAGTTCAATCTTGGTTTCATCAGACCAGAGATGAGTCCTTTAGGTGCTTTTTGGCAAACTCCAAGCAGGCTGTCATGTGCCTTTTACCGAGGAGTTCCTTCCGTCTGGCCACTCTACCATAAAGGCCTGATTGGTGGAGTGCTGCAGAGATGGTTGTCCTTCTGGAAGGTTCCCCCATCTCCACATAGGAACTCTAGAGCTCTGTCAGAGTGACCATCGGGTTCTTGGTCATCTCCCTGACCAAGGCCCTTCTCATCCGATTGCTCAGTTTGGCCGGGCGACCAGCTCTAGGAAGAATCTTGGTGATTTCAAACCTCTTCCATTTAAGAATGATGGAGGCCACTGTGTTCTTGGGGACCTTCAATGCTGCAGAATTGTGTTGATACCCTTCCCCAGATCTGTGCCTCGACACAATCCTGTCTCAGAGCTCTACGGACAATTCCTTCGACCTCGTGGCTTGGTTTTTGCTCTGACATGCACTATCAACTGTGGGACCTTAAATAGACAGGTGTGTGCCTTTCCAAATCATGTTCAATCATTGAATTTACCCCAGGTGGACTCCAATCAAGTTGTAGAAACATCTCAAGGATGATCAATGGTAACAAGATGCACCTGAGCTCAATTTCGAGTCTCGTAGCAAAGGGTCGGAATACTTATGTAAATAAGGTATTTACATTTTTAATTTTTTATAAATTTGCAACAATTTCTAAAGACCTGTTTTCACTTTGCCGTTATGGGATATCGTGTGTATATTGATGAGGAAAATTGTTTATTTAATACATTTTAGAATAAGGCTGTAACGTAACAAGATGTGGAAAAAGTCCAGGGGTCTGAATACTTTCCGAATGCGCTGTATGTGTAACGGATAGATGCACACACTACATGTTAATGTTTTTAAATGTACTGTATGTAAATTGTAGTCTTTTGTCTGTAATGTGTTTTTAATTATGTGTCAGACCCAAGTAAGACTAACTGTCGCCATTGGCATCAGCTAATGGGGATCCTAATAAATCAAATCAAATCCAATCCACCATCCATCCATTCTTCCAGTACACCATTCCAACCAGGCTTTCATTAATTATACTGTAGAATGTTGTACAGTATTACACTGGAATAATGTACTATAATTCATCCTACGTTGTTCTGGGCCATCCATCACCAATTCCACCAATTATTCTACCCGCAGGCTCCACAGGCCGCAAACCTAAACACTCTTACCTCCGAGTCAAGCCACAAAAGGAGTTCACCCCTCCTTGACCAGTTTTCAAAAAAATGGCAACGCGCTCCAAGAAACACAGCCAACTTTACCACTGAAATAGATTTCAATACATTTTAATTTCCGCAGCTTCTTTCCCCCCATTTACCTGAATGGTAATGAACAAAAGCCTCAAAAAGAAAAATAAGAATTATCTTCGGTTTTTCTTTCTTCAATGAAATACCATCAACCACGCAAGGAAAATAAAGGGGTCTAGTTGATTTTAGTGTGGTTTTATCCATTTTCTTAAGTGAGGTTATTCACTGACACCACCTTCAAGGCTGCTTCAATCAACTGTTTTCAAGCACCATTGATTACAGTTGTCAAAAGTGGAAAAATAAATGATGAGTAAGATTATATTCTTGCGGTTTGCAGTTTGCAGAATTATGTTTGAATTCCCCTTTTACCAGTCTGCAAAATGTAAAGCTCAAAGCAGTCAACTGTACCAGGGAGCTGGTGAAATGTGTTTCACACAAAGAGATGGAGGCCACCTATTGGGACCTACTATTGGTTGTGACCTACTATTTCAAGTATTTATGTGTGTGTGTGTGCATGTATGTGTGTGTGTGAGAGAGAAGGAGAGAGAGAGAGTGTGTGTGTGTTGTGTGTGTGTGAGCGAGAGAGAGAGAGAGAGAGAGAGAGAGAGAGAGAGAGAGAGAGAGAGAGAGAGAGAGAGAGAGAGAGAGAGAGAGAGAGAGAGGTTGTATATGTGTATAAATGGTCTGTGTGTGGCCGGTGGGCTGGGCTCAGCAGCCATCTCTAGGCTGATCTTGGCCCCTGGCTGTTGCTTGGCGTTCAGCTTGTCTGTAAAGAAACAGCTGGAGGCAAAGCCAACACTAGTCCCACTCTGAGAGCACCCTGCCAGCAGTGACAGATTCCAGAACTTTCCATGGTCCTGTGTCGCCATGCCAACAAGGCTTTGGCAAGCCACTGGCCTGTCCTGATCTGCACACCTGGCCCACCTAGAGTCCAGAATCACCTCTCCTGTCACTGCCTGATGAACAGGTCATTTACAACCCAAGTGTTTGTGTGTTTTTAAGAGTTATGGGCCCAGGGAAAGAAAACAGTGTGGTTGCAGGACCTCCTGTGTGTTAGGCGCTAATCAAACAGGGTGGGAGAACCTGATAGAATAGCTGTATGAAACTTTAGGGCCAGAGTCAAAAAAGTGAACCTGCAATTCACAAATTCAGAAAATTTAATTCACATAATATGCTATCTGCTGCACTGCAAAACCAGCACCCTTTAATAAAAAATGTAAGCCTGTTTTATCTCATCCAGTAGTCATTGTTTAGAGTAATCATACTAATATGGGCTTCATGTGACACTGTAACAAACAAAAATATTCTGCAGTGAAGGTTTCCCACATTGTGTGTTAGGCTGAATGCCAGCCTTTACCGTCCCTGCCAACGTAAACCCTTTGGAGTAGGTTATTGCATGACATTATGTGTATTTAATGTGTAATGCTTTTTTGTATATATTTTTTATTTATATTTGTTATTTTTTGTAACCTTTATTTAACTAGGCAAGTCAGTTAAGAACAAATTCGTTGTTACAATGATGGACTACCAACAAACAAAAAAAACACACATCACGACAAGAGAGATGTCACGATCTTCAGAAGGGACAGACCAAGAAGCAGCGATGCTTCCAGTATACATTTATTTATGACGAACGTAACTGGGGAAAAAATGAACGTAACGAAGATCGTGATGTTGGCCATAACTAAACAAACTACAAGCTATACACAAACAATAACCCACAAACCCCAAGTGAAAACTACAAACATATATATGGTTCCCAATTAGAGACAACGACACTCAGCTGCCTCTAATTGGGAACCATTACCCCAACATAGAAATATATAACCTAGAACAGAAAAACCCTACACCAAAAACAAAACTAAACACTCCAGCCTGTCTTCTCAGGCCTGGACGTGACAGCCCCCAAAGGCGCGGACTCCGACCGCGCCAAAGGTCCATTGGGGGTCTTGAAATGGGCCTTCCTGTCCCAGGTGGCGGCTCCGGTGCCGGCCGTGCTGGCTCGATGTCCCGCACCGGAGGCCCTGGGCTATTGGCTGTACTGGGGACCTTCTCTGGAGGTCCCGGACAGGGGACACGCACAGGCCCTCTGGTGCGGGGAGCAGGTACGGGCCGTGATGGGCTCATTACGCGCACTGGCACTCTGGTGCGGGGAGCAGGAACCGGCCGTACTGGGCTCACTAGCGCACTGGCACTCTGGTGCGGGGAGCAGGAACCGGCCGTACTGGGCTCACTAAGCGCACTGGCACTCTGGTGCGGGGAGCAGGGACAGGACGTGCTGAGTCCACGACGGGCACAGGGATCCTGGAGTGTGGAACAGGGACAGGACGTGCTGGGTCCACGACGGGCACAGGGATCCTGAAGCGTGGAGCAGGGACAGGACGTGCTGAGTCCACGACGGGCACAGGGATCCTGGAGCGTGGAGCAGGGGCAGGACGTGCTGGATCCACGACAGGCACAGGGATCCTGGAGCGTGGAGCAGGGACAGGACGTGCTGGGTCCACGACGGGCACAGGGATCCTGGAGCGTGGAACAGGGACAGGACGTGCTGGACTCTCTAAGCGCACAGGGGGTCTGGTGCGCGGAGCAGGAATAGGACGTGCTGGACTCTCTAAGCGCACAGGGGGCCTGATGCGTGGAGCCGGCACCATGTGCCCCCCCCAAAAAAAACATTTTGGGGCTGCTGTGGCCACGAACCCCCCAGGAGCTCCCGCCAAGGAAAGGCCTCCCAATCCGCCTTGATCTCCGCCATGGTCAAGAACCTCTTCTTCTTGCCACGCTGCTTGGTCTCTTGGTGGTGGGTTATTCTGTCACGATCTTCAGAAGGGACAGACCAAGACGCAGCGATGCTTCCAGTATACATTTATTTATGACGAACGTAACTGGGAAAATAACAAAATGAACGTAACGAGGATCGTGATGTTGGGCATAACTAAACAAACTACAAGCTATGCACAAACAATAACCCACAAACCCCAAGGGAAAACTACAAACGTATATATGGTTCCCAATTAGAGACAACGACACTCAGCTGCCTCTAATTGGGAACCATTACCCCAATATAGAAATATATAACCTAGAACAGAAAAACCCTACACCAAAAACAAAACTAAACACTCCAGCCTGTCTTCTCAGGCCTGGACGTGACAAGAGACACCACAACACTACATGAAGAGAGACCTAAGACAACAACATAGCATGGCAGCATCACATGACAACACTGCATGGTAGCAACACAACAACATGGAAGCAACACAACATGGCAGCAGCACAAATCAAATCAAATGTATTTATAAAGCCCTTCTTACATCAGCTGATGTCACAAAATGCTGTACAAAAACCCAGCCTAAAACCGCAAACAGCAAGCAATGCAGGTGTAGAAGCACGGTGACTAGGAAAAACTCCCTAGAAAGGCCAGAACCTAGGAAGAAACCTAGAGAGGAACCAGGCTGTGAGGGGTGGCCAGTCCTCTTCTGGGTGTGCCGGGTGGAGATTATAACAGTACATGGCCAAGATGTTCAAATGTTTATAGATGACCAGCAGGGTCAAATAATAATAATCACATTGATTGTAGAGGGTGCGACAGGTCAGAACCTCAGGAGTAAATGTCAGTTGGCTTTTCATAGCCGATCATTCAGAGTATCTCTACCGCTCCTGCTGTCTCTAAAGAGTTGAAAACAGCAGGTCTGGGACAGGTAGTACGTCCGGTGAACAGGTCAGGGTTCCATAGCCGCAGGCAGAACAGTTGAAACTGGAGCAGCAGCACGACCAGGTGGACTGGGGACAGCAAGGAGACATCAGGCCAGGTAGTCCTGAGGCATGGTCCTAGGGCTCAGGTCCTCCGAGAGAGAGAAAGGAAGAAAGAAGGAGAGAAAGAAAGAAAGAAAGAGAGAAAGAAAGAAAGAAAGAAAGAAAGAAAGAGAGAAAAAGGGAGAAAAAGAGAGAGAGAATTAGAGAGAGCATAATTAAATTCACACAAGACACCGGATAAGACAGGAGAAATACTCCAGTTATAACAGACTGACCCTAGCCCCCCGTCACATAAACTATTGCAGTATAAATACTGGAGGCTGAGACAGGAGGGGTCGGGAGACACTGTAGCCCCGTCCGACGATACCCCCGGACAGGGCCAAACAGGCAGGATATAACCCCACCCACTTTGCCAAAGCACAGCCCCCACACCACTAGAGGGATATCGTCAATCACCAAATTACCATCGTGAGACAAGACCGAGCATAGCCCACGAAGATCTCCCTCACGGCACAACCCAAGGTGGGGCGCCAACCCGGACAGGAAGATCACAACATGGTAGCAGCACAAAACATGATACAAACTTTATTGGGCACAGACAACAGCACAAAGGGCAAGAAGGTAGAGACAACAATACATCACGCAAAGCAGCCATAACTGTCAGTAAGAGTGTCCATCATTGAGTCTTTGAATGAAGAGATGGAGACATCTAGCCGCTGATAGAATGACAAAATCTTATTACATTGAACCAGTCAGTCACTGTTAATGAAAGGACTTTGTCCACTGATCTTGATATGAGCTCAGATGGTATCTATTCTAGAACAAATCAAATCAAACGTTATTTGTCATATGCGCGCCGAATACAACAAGTGTGGACTTTACCGTGAAATGCTTACTTACAATCCCTTAACCAACAGTGCAGTTAAAGAAGAGTTAAGAAAATATGTACCAAGTAGAATAAAATAAAAAGTAATAATAAAAAGTAACACAATAAGAATAACAATAATGAGGCTATATACGGGGAGCACCGGTACCGAGTCAGTGTGCGGGGGTACAGGTTAGTTGAGGTGATTTGTGCATGTAGGTAATAAACGGCGAGTAGCAGCAGTGTACAAAAGGGAGGAGGGGGGTCAATGTAAATTGTACAGTGGAAATTGTATTAATTGTTCTGCAGTCTTATGGCTTGGGGATAGAAGCTGTTGAGGAGCCTTTTTAGTCCTAGACTTGGCACTCCTGTACCGCCGTGCGGTAGCAGTGAAAACAGTCTAACTTGGGTGACTGGAGTCTCTGACAATTTTATGGGCTTTCCTCTGACACCGCCTGTTATATAGGTCCTGGATGGCAGGAAGCTTGGCCCCAGTGATGTACTAGGCCGTTCGCACCACCCTCTGTATCGCCTTACGGTCAGATGCCGAGCAGTTGCCATGCCAGGCGGTGATGCAACCGGTCAGGATGCTCTTGATGGTGCAGCTGTAGAACCTTTTGAGGATCTGGGGACCCATGCCAAATATTTTCAGTCTCCTGAGGGGGTTTTGTCGTGCCCTCTTCATGACTGTCTTGGTATGTTTGGACCATGATAGTTTGTTGGTGATGTGGACAAGGAACTTGGAACTTGAAACTCTCGACCCGCTCCACTACAGCCCTGTCGATGTTAATGGTGGCCTGTTCGGCCCGCCTTTTCCTGTAGTCCACGATCAGCTCCTTAGTCTTGCTCACATTGAGGGAGAGGTTGTTGTCCTGGCACCACACTGCCAGTTCTCTGACCTCCTCCCTATAGGTCTCATCGTTATCGGTGATCAGGCCGACCACTGTTGTGTCGTCAGCAAACTTAATGATGGTGTTGGAGTCGTGTTTGACCACGCAGTCGTGGGTGAACAGGGAATACAGGAGGGGACTAAGTACACACCCCCCTGAGGGGCCCCAGTGTTGAGGATCAGCGTGGAAAATGTGTTGTTGCCTACTCTTACCACCTGGGGGCGGCCTGTCAGGAAGTCCAGGATCCAGTTGCAGAGGGAGGTGTTTAGTCCCAGAGTCGTTAGCTTAGTGATGAGCTTCGTGGGCACTATGGTGTTGAACGCTGAGCTGTAGTCAATGAACAGCATTCTCACATACTGTAGGTGTTCCTTTTGTCCAGGTGAGAAAGGGCAGTGTGGAGTGCGATTGAGATTGCATCATCTGTGGATCTGTTGGGGCGGTATGCAAATTGGAGTGGGTCTAGGGTGTCCGGAAGGATGCTGTTGATGTGAGCCATGACCAGCCAAAGCACTTCATGGCTACCGACGTGAGTGCCACGAGGCGGTAATCATTTAGGCAGGTTACCTTCACTTCCTTGGGCACAGGGACTATGGTGGTCTGCTTGAAACATGTAGGTATTACAGACTCGTCAGGGAGAGGTTGAAAATGTCTTTGAAGACACTTTACAGTTGGTCCGCGCATGCTTTGAGTACATGTCCTGGTAATCCGTCTGGACCAGCGGCTTTGTGAATGTTGACCTGTTTAAAAGTTTTGTTCACATCGGCTACCGAGAGCGTTATCACACGGTCATCCAGAACAGCTGGTGCTCTCGTGCATGGTTCAGTGTTGCTTGCCTCGAAGCGAGCATAAAAGCCATTTAGCTCGTCTGGTAGGTATTGGGCAGCTCGCGGCATTTCTTATAAGCGTCCAGATTAGACTCCCGCTCCATGAAAGCCTTGGTTTCATGCAGCTCTAGCCTTTAGCTCGATGTGGATGTTGCCTGTAATCCATGGCTTCTGGTTGGGATATGTACGTACAGTCACTGTGGGGACGACGTCGTCGATGCACTTATTGATGAAGCCGATGACTGAGGTGGTGTACTCCTCAATGCCATTGGATGAATCCCAGAACATATTCCAGTCTGTCCTTGCAAAACAGTCCTGTAGTGTAGCATCCGTGTCATCTGACCACTGCATCTGGTCTGTAAAACTACACTGTGGGTTAAATCTTGTCGTGATGTGTTTTTTTCCTATATGTTTATTTTATTTTTAATCCCAGCCCTTGTCCCCACAGGAGGCATTTTGCCTTTTGGTAGGCCGTCACTGTAAATAAGAATTTGTTGTTAACTGACTTGCCTAGTTAAATAAAGGTAAAATCGTTTTTTTTTTTATATATATATATTTTTATGACCTTTTTCATGGTCCTCTGAGACGGATTTGAACCAGTGGTCTAAGGATAAACTCCTTGGCTGACTGCCTGAGTCCTGCCTTAGGAACGTTTTGTCTTCTATCAAGACCGACATTACTGTTCATATCACTTACTTCCTTTCTTACTGTAACCTTCACCACTAGATCGTTTTTAGTGACTAGGGTTGCAGAAATCCGGTAAATGTCCCCCCAATTTCCATGGTTTTCCAGAAGCTGGATGATTTCCGAAATCAGGAGGGAATAAGCAGAAAATCAGAGAATCCTCCAACCAGGATTTCTGAAGCACCTGGGCACAGGTTCACAAAACCTTCTTAAGAATACATTTTTTCTTAACTGCCATTTTTTCCTGAACTATAGACTTAAGAAGAAAGTTAAGCAAAGTTGCTATCCCTCAAAAAGGTTCTCATAAATTTGCTTGCGCTATTGCTTATGTTTTTCCTCAAGCAAAAAGTTAAGAAGAAATTTGATTCTTGAAAATAAAGTTATTGGAAATGTTCTTAATTCCAAGATAGCTAAGAAGCTTCTTAAGTTTTTGTATAAGAAGTGTTTTGTGAATCTGGGCCCAGGCCCTAATCCTGGACAGTATCCACTGGTCGTATACACATGGTGATAACTCAAGGTATTTCCCCTGATAACCCATGGTATTTTGCCCAACAGTATTTCACAGCTTTATGATCCTGTAAGGTCCTTGGTCAGTGAATGGTTCAATCATCTGTTCAACAACCATTAACTGGCCAGTCCCAATGCCCATCCACCTCTCTTCCCTGTCCTGTCCTGGCCAACCGACTCTCTGCCCTGGCTGGAGAAAAGTAACCACTCCCAAATTCATAGACAGAGCTATGGATTCAAGGACTGACCGTCCATGATATCACCATTATAGTTAAAACCATGTTTTGAGGCTATACAGTGTTTGTTTACATTTACATTGTTTACAAACATTGAAGTAGAACAATCTTATATTTTGAGTTCTGATGGGGTATGATTAAGCTAATCTAAGCTCATGGGGCATATTCTTCAAGAATCAATTGGGTATACAGTATGTCATTAATTTAAAAGTAAAAGAATACACGTACCAATTGCAGATTGGCACTTTAACACTGCTTAGAGGTCAATGTCCTTATTAGACACTGTGTGAGCCTGCCAGGTCTGAGCTATTGTAGACTCTGAGGGATGCGTGGGCATGTCCACCTCAGTCCAGTAAGTGATCAGGTGTTTTACTGTCTGGTAGGAAGGAAGTTGTCATTAATGCTGAGAGAGAAGGCAGAGTCTCAGCAACCTCAGGCATGCCTGACCACACACACTCTTACTCACACACACACACACACACACACACACACACACACACACACACACACACACATTTGCATAAACACACACACCCACGCACAAACTCACACACATACATACACTCTCTCTCTCGCTCTCTCACACTCACACACCCTCACACTCACACACCCTCACACTCACACACACACTCACAGTCAGATCCAAACAGAAGTAGTAGGCAAGGCACTCGCTGTGGTTCATTACGATGAGAGAGGGTATAATCCAAGGTGTGCTCTTACAGGAAAGGGGTGATTGGGAACAGATATTTATAGCTGTGAAGGTGTCTGAAAATAAATGAGGACCGGACACCCAACCTCCTTACCTACAGTATATTCCTCTCTCGTTCTCGTTCTCTCTCTCTCTCCCCCGTCCCTTCTTCCCTTCTTCCCACCTCTCCTACCCCAACCCTAGCATATTACATTCAAAGCAGCTGCACCAGTGTACTATAACTCTCCATCTCTGAGTTCCATAACTCTCCATCTGAGCTCCGTAACTCTCCATCTCTGAGCTCCGTAACTCTCCATCTCTGAGCTCCGTAACTCTCCATCTCTGAACTCCGTAACTCTCCACGTCTGAATAAAACATGCTCTGTGCTGACTTAGGAAAACCCTACTCTCCTCATAAGCAGACTATTTTACAAAACGTTACTGGAAATTTACCAAATGTTTTAAAATGTTTTACTCCATTATTTTTTTTCTTCTGTATGAAACATGAATCAGTGAAAAACAAATCGGTGAATAGGGCCACCTAACCAGCAATAACTCTTACACAGACAGAAGTCAGATAACGTTGTGATAACACGGCATCCTTGACAGCAGCAACTGGAATGACAGATCACACCCACTCAGCCACTTAAATGTACAGGAGGTTCCCCCTTAGTAACATGCACTTTAATAGCCAGCGACACTTCTCTCTTCTCTTCCCCCCCGAGTCAGATTAGATGATTGTCATAATCGGCTGTAATACATTTGTGCCACGAGCTCAGCTGCCCCTGGGACATTGTATTATAAACATACTCTACATGGCTCAATATTTCCAAATCCACCCCCACAAGTCTTGTGGGGAGCCATGAACTCTGAATCAGTACAGCTTTATTTACAACCCTTTAAAAACAAACTTTTAAAAACCTAATCCCCTCTTGCTCATGAATTGCCGTAGAGTTAATGAAAGCCTGGCCTTATGTAGAGGCTTGAATGGATGAGACAGAGGCCTGAGAGTGTGGGCAGTACAGAACAGACAGTTAGCTCTAGCCACTCCAGCCTTCCTTCCCCCAGCCCGGCTTCTTTACGAGGGGACGCAGATTTGAGAAATATGCTGGTTTGTTTTGAACGAAATTCAGCTTCATGGATTTAGACTGTTGGAAAACCACAGTCGGACAGAAAACAAGTTTGTCTGGCGAGGGCGTGTGTTTGGACAACACTGTGTGTTGATTTATCTGCTGCCCAGAATGTGGAATCAAATGTCTAACGGATTCACTGTTCATTAGTGAATTAACACATTCTTACATTTACATCACTGATGCTGGACATATGCTTTCAATTTAAACTAGTACTAATACGTTATTTTTGTTTTTGGGGCAGTGAGGTGTGGAATTTTTCTCTGACTGTGTGTGACATCTTGACAAGGATTATATTCTATATCCAGTATCCACTCCACCAAAGGCCAACACAAACCGACTTAACTCCAACCCTTGGCCCTCTGTTAGAATGAGAAAACTGTTGACAGGTTATGAGAAATCGATCTAACTTTTAAAAACAATATTACCAGTCTTGCAATGTAACTGTATTTGAAACATGCTGAAAGACCCAATTAGCTTAATGGAAAAACAACGAGCACTATAGAACAGAAGAGAAGCACTAGAAGGCATTACAGGGGCAATCTGTGATTGCTACGTTCACTTTGAGATTGGTTCAATTTCTCCAACCCCATCCCTCAGCTGTTTACGAAAACAAGTGACGGGGTGCCCGCTTTGTTGTTGTTTCAACTGCAGATTTCACATCAGTGTTACTGGATATATTTCACATCAGTGTTACTGGATATATTTCACATCAATGTTACTGGATATATTTCACATCAATGTTACTGGATATATTTCACATCAGTGTTACTGGATATATTTCACATCAATGTTACTGGATATATTTCACATCAATGTTACTGGATATATTTCACATCAGTGTTACTGGATATATTTCACATCAATGTTACTGGATATATTTCACATCAATGTTACTGGATATATTTCACATCAGTGTTACTGGATATATTTCACATCAATGTTACTGGATATATTTCACATCAGTGTTACTGGATATATTTCACATCAGTGTTACTGGATATATTTCACATCAATGTTACTGGATATATTTCACATCAGTGTTACTGGATATATTTCACATCAATGTTACTGGATATATTTCACATCAGTGTTACTGGATATATTTCCCATCAATGTTACTGGATATATTTCACATCAGTGTTACTGGATATATTTCACATCAATGTTACTGGATATATTTCACATCAGTGTTACTGGATATATTTCACATCAATGTTACTGGATATATTTCACATCAATGTTACTGGATATATTTCACATCAGTGTTACTGGATACATTTCACATCAGTGTTACTGGATATATTTCACATCAGTGTTACTGGATATATTTCACATCAATGTTACTGGATTGAGTGGAGCTTAAGGCAAATAGCACAAAGAGGATACAATGGAAAGTACTTGTTAACAAATATGTGAGATTCTAATCTAGGGGGAGGGGGGTGATTGGTACACAAACTGAAATTAGCTGGATGATTTTACTGTTTGAATCATGTAATTTTCCCTAATGGACATGTGTTTTTAAAAAGCATACAGTACAGTATGCCCAAGCCAACCATGTTTCTATAGAAAGACTAACTGGAGCCACAGCACTTTGTCCCCATCCAGGACAATCACACAGACATGAAACTGTCATGTCAAATAACGGACCACAGTTTGACTGAAAAACCACTTGCACACAGAGCACTCACAAAATTATAATTGATAAAAAGATAACCCTTCAATTTGAACGTGTCTTCTCTCTTTAAGTTGTATTTACAGTGGGGCAAAAAAGTATTTAGTCAGCCACCAATTGTGCAAGTTCTCCAACTTAAAAAGATGAGAGAGGCCTGTAATTTTCATCATAGGTACACTTCAACTATGACAGACGAAATGAGAAAAAGAAATCCAGAAAATCACATTGTAGGATTTTTAATTTATTTATTTGCAAATGATGGTGGAAAATAAGTATTTGGTCAATAACAAAGGTTTATCTCAATACTTTGTTATATACCCTTTGTTGGCAATGACAGAGGTCAAACGTTTTCTGTAAGTCTTCACAAGGTTTTCACACACTGTTGCTGGTATTTTGGCCCATTCCTCCATGCAGATCTCCTCTAGAGCAGTGATGTTTTGGGGCTGTCGCTGGGCAACACGGACTTTCAACTCCCTCCAAAGATTTTCTATGAGGTTGAGATCTGGAGACTGGCTAGGCCACTCCAGGACCTTGAAATGCTTCTTCTGAAGCCACTCCTTCGTTGCCGGGCGGATCATTGTCATGCTGAAAGACCCAGCCACGTTTCATCTTCAATGCCCTTGCTGATGGAAGGAGGTTTTCACTCAAAATCTCACGATACATGGCCCCATTCATTCTTTCCTTTACACGGATCAGTCGTCCTGGTCCCTTTGCAGAAAAACAGCCCCAAAGCATGATGTTTCCACCCCATGCTTCACAGTAGGTATGGTGTTCTTTGGATGCAACTCAGCATTCTTTGTCCTCCAAACACGACGAGTTGAGTTTTTACCAAAAAGTTCTATTTTGGTTTCATCTGACCATATGACATTCTCCCAATCCTCATCAGGATCATCCAAATGCTCTCTAGCAAACTTCAGACGGGCCTGAACATGTACTGGCTTAAGCAGGGGGACACGTCTGGCACTGCAGGATTTGAGTCCCTGGCGGCGTAGTGTGTTACTGATGGTAGGCTTTGTTACTTTGGTCCCAGCTCTCTGCAGGTCATTCACTAGGTCCCCGTGTGGTTCTGGGATTTTTGCTCACCGTTCTTGTGATCATTTTGACCCCACGGGCTGAGATCTTGCGTGGAGCCCCAGATCGAGGAAGATTATCAGTGGTCTTGTATGTCTTCCATTTCCTAATAATTGCTCCCACAGTTGATTTCTTCAAACCAAGCTGCTTACCTATTGCAGATTCAGTCTTCCCAACCTGGTGCAGGTCTACAATTTTGTTTCTGGTGTCCTTTGACAGCTCTTTGGTCTTGGCCATAGTGGAGTTTGGAGTGTGACTGTTTGAGGTTGTGGACAGGTGTCTTTTATACTGATAACAAGTTCAAACAGGTGCCATTAATACAAGTAACGAGTGGAGGACAGAGGAGCCTCTTAAAGAAGAAGTTACAGGTCTGTGAGAGCCAGAAATCTTGCTTGTTTGTATGTGACCAAATACTTATTTTCCACCATCATTTGCAAATAAATTCATTAAAAATCCTACAATGTGATTTTCGGGATTTTCTTTCCTCATTTTGTCTGTCATAGTTGAAGTGTACCTATGATGAAAATTACAGGCCTCTCTCATCTTTTTAAGTGAGAGAACTTGCACAATTGGTGGCTGACTAAATACTTTTTTGCCCCACTGTACCTCTGTCTAACAGTGTTGTTGACTTGATTGAACATGGTATTCATGAAAAATGTATGAAACACTGAAAAGGAGACAGTGGTTGTGTGGTTTTCTCTCTGTCTTTGTTAAATGTGAAGAAAGTCTTCAGTAACAAAAGGATATATGGCTTCATGGCCTCGGGTAAAAGAACATGAAGTCATTGTTCACCACAATGGGTATTTTTCATAGATTTAATCATCTGACTCATATATTTCTGCTCTGAAGTAGGGGTGTGTCATGCACCACTCTACTATTCTGCATAGAGCTGCAGTGTACTTGACTTTTGATCAGAGACTTAATTGTAGCCTGCATGATTAACCAGGTGAGGGACATCTCTGGATAATCAAGTTCAAGTTTCAAGTCATGCACTGACAGTTCCTTTCTAATTTCCGCTTGGGAATTAATAAAGTCTAATTGAATAGAGATTTCACTCATCAATCACTGACAACAGAGAGACACGAACACGTGCAGGACTTGTATCCCCAAAGATTGGAGTTGTGCTTTTAAAGATGGGGAATAATACACCGGGAATAATACACAGGGAATAATGCACAGGGAATAATACACAGGGAATAATACACAGGGAATAATACACAGGGAATAATGCACAGGGAATAATGCACAGGGAATAATACACCGGGAATAATACACCGGGAATAATACACAGGGAATAATACACAGGGAATAATACACCGGGAATAATACACAGGGAATAATGCACAGGAAATAATACACAGGGAATAATACACAGGGAATAATACACAGGGAATAATGCACAGGGAATAATACACAGGGAATAATACACAGGGAATAATACACAGGGAATAATACACAGCGAATAATGCACAGGGAATAATATAATACACATGGAATAATACACAGGGAATAATGCACAGGGAATAATACACAGGGAATAATACACAGGGAATAATACACATGGAATAATGCACAGGGAATAATACACAGGGAATAATACACAAGGAATAATACACATGGAATAATGCATAGGGTATAATACACAGGGAATAATACACAGTGAATAATGCACAGGGAATAATATAATACACATGGAATAATACACAGGGAATAATGCACAGGGAATAATATAATACACAGCGAATAATACACAGTTTTACACTATCTATCATTTGTAAATAATTATTCTCTTATCCTAATGAAGAAATTATCTTAACAGTCTGGAGAGAGGGAGGTGGGGGGTTGATTTTCCTCCGAATCTCTCCCCTACAAATGTTGTTGTCTTGACAAGGCACACTGTTGTTTGTAATGGACAGGTTCGGTCATGAACTGTCGTCAAGCATTGTGCTCATCTTGTCTTCCACTTCTCTTTCCTAATAACCACCCTGAAGCCTAATACAATTATTGGAATTGTGTTGCACCTCTTGAGTATTGCATATTACTCATCTATCCAAAGAGCCAAGATTTCAATTTTTTCTTCCCTCAACAGACTCTTCATTGTATTGAGTATTGGGGGACTGCCCTGTAGTTGACACAAAATGCATTTGTCAACAGTGTATCAAAACAAAATGTTGCCATAGTTACCTCAAATGAGTAACAGCAATATGCATCATATTTATACTGCCTTTAACATGTCCAAGACCTCCATAAAGTAGTGTACAATTATTATATTGTTTTTACTTGTTGATTTATAAAAATGAGTTTATTAGCCTTTACCCTCAAAATGTCCTTCTCATGTCAGTCTTATTGAGCGTTGTTATTCCAAACGGGGACTTAACAGTGAGCTGCACTTTAGTACATGGAAAATGGAGGCCTAAGTTATCAATCACACAAGTCCAGCAAAGTTCCTCAATCAAGCAGGGGGTTATTAACTCCTTGGATAAGTGCTTTTTAACTAGGCTATAATTAAGCTCAAGCTAATTCCTTTCTTTTGGGCATGACTGGACCCCCCTATTAATGTAACTTCAGTGCAGGTACAGTACAGTTTCTTGAAGAAGTAGAAGAAGAAGAAGAAGAAGAAGAAGAAGAGAAAGATAACAGCAGACAGTTGGAAAATAGGGTTCCTCAAGGTTTTTTGGGAAGGGTGATGGTTGTAATAAAGTGAGAGGTGAAAACTGAAGCGGTTTGAGGAGAGAGCTCTGTCAGAACCCTGGTTCCCCAGTCTGGGACAGAGGTCTGCCAGTCAGAACCCTGGTTCCCCAGTCTGGGACAGAGGTCTGCCAGTCAGAACCCTGGTTCCCCAGTCTGGGACAGAGCTCTGCCAGTCAGAAGCCTGGTGCCCCGGTCTGGGACAGAGCTCTGCCAGTCAGAACCCTGGTTCCCCAGTCTGGGACAGAGGTCTGCCAGTCAGAACCCTGGTTCCCCAGTCTGGGACAGAGCTCTGCCAGTCAGAAGCCTGGTGCCCCGGTCTGGGACAGAGCTCTGCCAGTCAGAACCCTGGGCTCCCGATCTGGGACAGAGGTCTGCCAGTCAGAACCCTGGTTCCCCGGTCTGGGACAGAGCTCTACCAGTCATAACCCTGGTTTCCCGGTCTGGGAGAGAGCTCTGCGAGTCAGAACCCTGGTTTCTGGTCTGGGACCGTAGTCTACCAGTCAGAATCCTGGTTCCCCGGGCTGGGACAGAGCTCTACCAGTCAGAAGCCTGGTGCCCCGGTCTGGGAGGCTCGCGGGTGGCCTTCCCCGTTGGCCCTGCGTGGTAAAGCTGTTCAGAGTCTCCCTCTCCCTGCCTTCCTTTCAGGCTTCAGCATCCGTCTCTGTCTGCCAAACACTGCTCACCTTGCATGTCCCAGGGCAGGCTGGGAATGCGTCCCAAATTACACTATTCCTGTTGTAGTGCACTACTTTTGACTAGGGCCCGTAGGGTGCTTTTTGGGGCGCAAACCTGGAAGGCTGGAAGGACAAGGCCGGCGGCTGCTCAGCTCAGCAGCTCAGCTCAACAGGGCCTGTATGTGCGTTGAAAGGCGTCCATTTAAAATAACCTATGGATAATTAAATACAGAGCTCTAAGTTCACTGTACAGTAATTGGTCAGGAAGCCGTTCGCAGGCAAAGCTCATTTACAGTAAATGGATCAGCCTGGAGCTGCTGAAGTACACTTGGCTCCCTCCGTGCATTATAACGATTGGAAATTTCAAGTGAAGTCCCGAAGTTTTTTTTTATGTGCAAATATTTATTGCGATGTCTCTTAGACGCTGTTATTTTTTTCTGTTGACAAAGTAAACACTGTTTGAGTGTGTGAGTACAGGTTTAGTAAAGTATTACTTTTTAAGAATAGAAATAATACAGAAATGTTTTTGATCATATGATCTGTGATGTTGTGTTAGAGTCTCAGAGGGCAATGAGGTGCAAGTCCAATTATAATTTTTTTAATCTAAAAGTAACACAATAAATGTACATAACAATAACAAGGCTTTATACAGGGGTACCGTTACCGAGTCAATGTGCAGGGGTACAGGTTAGTCAAGGTAATTTGTAAAGGGACTATGCATGGATAATAAACAGCGAGAAGCAGCAGTGTAAAAACAAATGTAAATAGTTAGGGTGGCCATTTGATTTATTGTTCAGCAGTCTTATGGCTTGGGGGTAGAAGCTGTTAAGGAGCCTTTTGGTCCTAGACTTGGCGTTCCGGTACCGCTTGCCGTGCAGTAGCAGAGAAAACAGTCTATGACTTGGGTGACTAGAGTCTTAGACAATTTTCTTTGTGCTACGGGGCGGTAATCATTCAGGCAGGTTACCTTCGCTTTCTTGGCCACAGGGACTATGGTGGTCTGTTTGAAACATGTAGGTATTACAGACTCGGTTAGGGAAAGGTTGAAAATGTCAGTGAAGACATGTCACGTCCAGGCCTGAGAAGACAGGCTGGTGTGTTTAGTTTTGGTTTTGGTGTAGGGTTTTTATGTTCTAGGTGTTATATTTCTATGTTGGGGTAATGGTTCCCAATTAGAGGCAGCTGTGTGTTGTTGTCTCTAATTGGGAACCATATATATGTTTGGGGTTTTCATATAGGTTTGGTGGGTTATTGTTTTGAGCATAGCTTCTTTGTGTGTATTAGTCTATGTTAATGTTGCGATCTTCGTTCTGTTTATTGTTTTGCCCAGTTACGTGAGTTACGTTCGTTTAATAAAAAGCATGTATACTGGATGCCTCGCTGCGCCTTGGTCTGTCCCTTCAGAAGATCGTGACAGAATAACCCACCATAAAAGGACCAAGCAGCGAGAGACCTGGGAACATTGGACATGGGAGGAGATTTTGGATGGAAAGGGGTCCTGGTCATGGGATGAGATTTTGGCTGGAAAGGGACCTTGGGAGAAGACGGCGGAGCATCGTCACCCCAGGGAGGAAAAAGTAGCGGGGACTGAGCGGAGCAGGTGTGAGGAATATTACGGAGCATGGAATCCAGAGAGAGAGAAGTTTGTTGGGAGCCCCAAAAAACTTTTTTGGGGGGGCACACGGGGAGTTTGGCCGGTTCAGGATGGACTCCTGAGCCAACTCCTCGTGCTCTCTGGAGGGAGCGTCGGAGGGAGCGTCGCAGAGATTCCAGCGCCACTCATCTGTCAGGGGAGGTTGAGTGTGCAGCCTGAAAGAGTGGTTCCGGCTCAGCGCTCCTGGTCTCCGGTGCACCTCCTTGGACCAGGATATCCTGCACCGGTTCTGCGTACTGTGTCTCCGGTGCGTGTCCACAGCCCTGTGCGAGAGATTCCATCTCCACTCATCTGTCAGGCTACGGTGAGTGTGCTACCTGGTAAAGTGGTGCCGGCTCTGCGCGCTAGGTCGCCAGTACACCTTCTGGGACCGAGATATCCTGCACCAGTTCTGCGTGTGGGGTCTCCGGTTCGCATCCACAGCCCAGTACGTCCTGTTCCGGCTCCGCACACCAGGCCCCCTGTGCGCAGAGAGTCCAGCACGCCCTGTTCCAGCTCCGCGCACCAGGCCCCTGTGCGCCAGAGAGTCCAGCACGCCCAGTCCCTGCTCCACGCTCCAGGATCCCTGTGCCCGCCGTGGACCCAGCACGTCCCTGCTCCACGCTCCAGGATCCCTGTGCCCGTCGTGGACCCAGCACGTCCTGTCCCTGTTCCACGCTCCAGGATTCCTGTGCCCGTCGTGGATCGAGTACGGCCAGTTACTGCTCCCCGCACCAGAGTGCCAGTGCGCGTAATGAGCCCAGTACGGCCGGTTACTGCTCCCCGCACCAGAGTGCCAGTGCGCTTAATGAGCCCAGTACGGCCGGTTCCTGCTCCCCGCACCAGAGTGCCAGTGCGCGTAGTGAGCCCAGTACGGCCGGTTCCTGCTCCCCGCACCAGAGTGCCAGTGCGCTTAGTGAGCCCAGTAAGGCCGGTTCCTGCTCCCCGCACCAGAGTGCCAGTGCGTTTAGTGAGCCCAGCACGGTTCGTTCCTGCTCCCCGCACCAGAGGGCCAGAGAAGGTCCCCTGTCCGGGACCTCCAGAGAAGGTCCCTGTCCGGGACCTCCAGAGAAGGTCCCTGTCCGGGACCTCCAGAGAAGGTCCCCTGTCCGGGACCTCCAGAGAGGGTCCCCTGTCCGGGACCTCCAGAGAGGGTCCCCTGTCCGGGATCTCCAGAGAGGGTCCCCTGTACGGGATCTCCAGAGAGGGTCCCCTGTCCGGGATCTCCAGAGAGGGTCCCCTGTCCGGGATCTCCAGAGAGGGTCCCCTGTCCGGAGCCACCAGTGAGGGTCCCCAGTCCGGAGCATCCAGAGAGGGTCCCCAGTCCGGGGCCGCCAGAGAGGGTCCCCAGTTCTGAAAATGGCCCAGGGCTTCCGGTGCGTGACCTCGGACCAGCACGGCCGGCACCGGAGCCGCCACCTGGGACTAAAAAACCCTGTTTTTTTGCCCAGTTACGTGAGTTACGTTCGTTTAATAAAAAGCATGTATACTGGATGCCTCGCTGCGCCTTGGTCTGTCCCTTCAGAAGATCGTGACAAGACAATTGCCAGTTGGTCCGTGCATGCTTTGAGTAGTATGCGTCCTGGTAATCCGTCTGGCCCCACGGCCTTGTGAAAGTTGACCTGTTTAAAGGTCTTGCTCACATCGGCTACGGAGAGCGTGATCACACAGTCGTCCAGAACAGCTGGTGTTCTCATACATGCTTCAGTGTTGCTTGCCTTGAAGCGAGCGTAAAAGGCATTTAGCTTGTCTGGTAGGCTTGCGTCACTGGCCAGTTCGTGGCTGGGTTTCCCTTTGTAGTAGTTTTCAACCCCTGCCACATCCGACGAGCATCAGAGCCGGTGATGTAGGATTCAATCTTAGCCCTGTATTGAAGCTTTGCCTGTTTGATGGTTCGTCTGAGGGCATAGTGGGATTTCTTATAAGCGTCCGGATTAGTGCCCCGCTCCTTGAAAGAGGCAGCTCTAACCTTTAGCTCGATGCGGATGTTGCTTGTAATCCATGGCTTCTGGTTGGGATATGTATGTACAGTCACTGTGGGGATGATGTCGTCTATGCACTTATTGATGAAGCCGATGACTGAGGTGGTATACTCCTCAATTCCATTGAATGAATCCCGGAACACATTCCAGTCTGTGCTAAAAAACAGTACTGTAGAGTAGCGTCAGCTTTAGTTTTTGCTTGTAAGCAGGAATCATGAGGATAGAATTATGGTCAGATTTGCCAAATGGAGGGTGAGGGAGAGCTTTGTATGCATCTCTGTGTGTGGAGTAAAGGTGGTCTTATTTCCTCTTGTTGCACATGTAACATGCTGGTAGAACGGATTTAAGTTTGTCTGCATTAAAGTCCCCGGCCACTAGGAGCGCTGCTTCTGGATGAGTTTTTTCTTGTTTGCTTATGGCCTTATTCAGCTCGTTGAGTGCGGTCTTAGTGCCAGCATCGGTTTGGGGTGGTAAATAGACAGCCACGAATAATATAGATGAGAACTCTCTTGGTAGATAGTGTGGTCTACAGCTTATCATGAGGTATTCTACCTCAGGCGAGCAATACCTCGAGACTTCTTTAATATTAGACATTGCGCACCAGCAGTAATTGAGAAATAGACACACACCCCCATCCCTCGTCTTAACAGATGTAGCTGCTTTGTCCTGCCAATGCACAGAGAAGCCAGCCATCTCCAATACACCAATACACCCAATAAACCAATACATGCAGTCAGTCAGGAAAGCAAAGACTAGCTTTTTCAAACAGAAATGTGCATCCTGTAGCTCTAACTCCAAAAAGTTTTGGGACACTGTAAAGTCCATGGAGAATAAGAGCACCTCCTCCCAGCTGCCCACTGCACTGAGGCTAGGTAACACTGTCACCACCGATAAATCCATGATAATCGAGAATTTCAATAAGCATTTCTCTACGGCTGGCCATGCTTTCCTCCTGGCTACCCCAACCCCGGTCAACAGCTCCGCACCCCCCGCAGCTACTTGCCCAAGCCTCCCCATTTCTTCTTCACCCAAATCCAGATAGCAAATGTTCTGAAAGAGCTGCAAAACCTGGACCCTTAAAAATCAGCTGGGCTAGACAATCTGGACCCTCTCTTTCAAAGATTATCCGCGGCCATTGTTGCAACCCCTATTACCAGTCTGTTCAATCTCTCTTTTGTATCGTTCGAGATCCCAAAAGATTGGAAAGCTGCCGCGGTCATCCCCCTCTTAAAAGGGGGTGACACTCTAGACCCAAACTGTTATAGACCTATATCCATCCTGCCCTGCCTTTCTAAAGTCTTTGAAAGCCAAGTTAATAAACAGATCACTGACCATTTCGATTCCCACCGTACCTTCTCTGCTGTGCAATCCAGTTTCTGAGCTGGTCACGGGTGCACCTCAGCCACGCTCAAGGTACTAAATTATATCATAACCGCCATCGATAAAAGACAGTACTGTGCAGCCGTCTTCATCGACCTGGCCAAGGCTTTCGACTCTGTCAATCACCGTATTCTTATCGGCAGACTCAACATCCTTGGTTTCTCAAATGACTGCCTTGCCTGGTTCACCAACTACTTCACAGATAGAGTTCAGTGTGTCAAATCGGAGGGCCTGTTGTCCGGACTTCTGGCAGTCTCTATGGGGGTACCACAGGGTTCAATTCTCGAGCCGACTCTTTCTCTGTATATATCAACAATGCCGCTCTTGCTGCGGGTGATTCCCTGATCCACCTCTATGCAGACTACACCATTCTGTATACATCTGTGCCTTCTTTGGACACTGAGTTTTATCTTTGGCTCTTTACTTCAGAGAAAAAAAGCAAAACATAACAACAGTCTTAGGCAACACTTCAAATTAATGTGTCCCAGGGTAACTCAAACAACTCCTCTTGGGAGGCAATACAAAAAGGTAATCCAAAACAGAAGAGAAATCCTTAACCAGAACCTGGATGCAAACTGAGGACCACGGTCTGAAACCACATCTTGGGGAAAGCCATGCAACCTAAAAATATGCTGCAATACAATCCCAGCAGTCTGTGGAGCTGAAGGAAGTCTTGGCAATGGATTTTGGCTTTTGAAAATCTATCCACAACTACCAAAATCACTTTGTTACCTTGGGAGAGTGGTAGACCCGTTACAAAGTCCATAGAAATATGTGACCAAGGCCGAGCAGGGACCGGGAGGGGTAGCAGGTTACCTTGTGGATGAGACCTGGAATCCTTATGCTGGGCACAAATGGGGCAGGCAGCAACAAAGGATTTGACATCACCAGCAATCTTTGGCCACCAGAAGCGTCTGGAAAGGAAGTCAAGAGTCCTACTGACTCCTGGGTGGCATGTGATTGATGAGGAATGCCCCCATTGTAAAACATCAGTGCGCACTCTCTTGGGTACAAAAAGATGGCCAGGTGGCCCATTACCCGGGTCAGCCTCCTGCTGCTGTGCTTTTCTCACAATGGTCTCTATTCCCCATCTAACTGGAGCCAGAATCTTGGAGGGGGGGATGATCGTCACCGGGGTTGAGACCATGTTGGGTGGATCAAACTGCCTGGAGAGAGCATCAGGTTTCTGATTCTTAGAGCCTGGTCGATAGGAGAGAACAAAGTCAAAGCGATTAAAAAATAGAGCCCATCGGGCCTGGCGAGAGTTCAGTCTCTTGGCTTCTTGGATATAAGTTAGATTCTTGTGGTCAGTCCATACAACAAAGGGATGTTTGACGCCCTCCAACCAGTGCCTCCACTCTTCCAATGCTAGCTTGACTGCTAATAGCTCCCTGTTACCAATATCATAATTTCTTTCACTAGAAGATAGCTTGTGTGAAAAGAAGGCACAAGGATGCAGTCTGTCGTCTCTTATGTCGTCTCTTAAGTACAGTGCCGACCCCTACCTCAGAGGCATCCAGCTCGACTATGAAGGGCAGCTCAGGGTCGGGGATAGTGAGAATGGGCGCTGAAGTAAATCTGTCTTTTAGTTTGCAGAAAGCCTTCTCAGCCTCGTCTGTCCACTGGAAGCCCTTAATATTCTTCCTAGTAAGAGTCGTAAGTGGAGCAGGAATGGCACTGAAATTGCGTATGAACTTTCGATAAAAATTGGAAAAGCCGAGAAAACGTTGTACCTGCTTACTGGAAGTGGGTTGAGGCCAATCTTTAACCACTTAGGTCTTGGCAGTGTCCATCTGGATATGACCTTTAGATACAATGAAGCCCAAAAAGGAGACCTCTTGAACATGGAACTCACTCTTCTCAAGTTTGATGAACAGATGGTTTCTCAGGAGTTGCTGGAGGACTAGGCGAACATGCTGCACATGTTCCTGGAGGTCCTTGGAAAAGATAAGAATGTCATCCAAATATACAAATACAAATCTGTTCAGCATGTCTCTTAACACATCATTAATCAAAGCTTGAAATACAGCAGGGGCATTTCCCAGACCGAAAGGCATGACTCTATACTCATAGTGGCCCGTTGGTGTATTAAAAGCGGTCTTCCATTCATCACCAGCGCGGATGCGGACCAGATGATAAGCATTTCGAAGGTCCAGTTTAGTGAATACAGTAGACCCCTGAAGCAACTCGAAGGCAGTAGACATTAATGGAAGAGGATAACGGTTCTTTATGGTGATCTTATTGACACCCCTGTAATCAATACAGGGTCGGAGACCCCCATCCTTAGCAACAAAGAAGAATCCAGCTCCTGCTGGTGAAGTCGAGGGACGTATAAAGCCAGATTTCAGGGCCTCGTGAATATAGTCCTCCATGGCCTTCCTCTCTGGTGGTGAAATGGAAAACAGTCTCCCCCTTGGAGGGCACATTCCAGGCAACAAGTCGATGGCACAATCATAAGGTCAGTGAGGGGGCAAGGATGAGGCCGCCCTCTTGCTGAACACTTCTAGCAAGTCTGCATAGTCAGGGGGAACACGGAATAACTCAGGAGGAGTCCCGGATGATTGCAGGGTAGTCTGACTTAACTTGGAAGAGAAAAGAAGTTCAAGAGATGAAGTAGCGAGACACAAGTTATTACAATGAGGCCCCCATTTGACAATGTTACCAGAGAACCAGTTAATCTGGGGGTTATGATGGGCTAGCCAAGGAAAACCAAGGATTAAAGGAAATTCTGGTGACTTGATTACATAAAACTGTATAGTCTCTTGGTGACCCTCAATCCGAAGAAGTACAGGAATAGTGCTCAGACTCCCCCGACCAGAACCCAGGGGTCTTCCATCCAATGCTGTAATGGTCAGGGGTTCATCAAGGTTGGTAAGTGGCACCTGAAGATATCTGGCAATTTCCAAATCCATAAAGTTCCCAGCAGCCCCGGAATCCACAAAGGCCTTTAGGGGATGTGACTGATTGTTCCATAAAAGATGAGTAGACAAGAAAACCCCAGAAGATGCTGAGTTGGGAGAAGTAGTCTCTCTCATCACAGTCCTCCCTTTACTGGACAAGAGTTGGCTTTTCCCGAAAGGATCGGGCAGAGAGCTCGAAAGTGGCCAGGTTCACCACAGTACAGGCAGCATCTTTCCTTGATTCTGCGGTTCCGCTCAGACTGGGAGAGCCGTGATCGGCCCAGCTGCATGGGAAGGTTACAGATGAGGCAGGGTGATCATGAGGCAGGGGTAGTACCAAGGGATGTTGATTGGGAACATACCTAGAAGACATTGTGCGCTCCCGACGCCTCTCACGAAGACGATTATCTAATCGAATTGCCATAGCAATCAGGGACTAGGTCCGTTGCAGGATCACGGGCTGCCAATTCGTCCTTGAGTTCATCAGAAAGTGCTCTATTGAAAGCCACAGTCAATGCTTCCGGATTCCAGCCACTCTCCATAGCTAGGGTTCGAAACTCCACGGCTAATTCTGCGACACTTTGAGTACCCTGACTTAGCTGAAGGAGGCGGCTAGCTGCCTCACGTCCCCTTACTGGATGTTCAAACACCCTCCTCATCTCATCAATAAAGCTACTGTAATCAGAACAGACTGCTGGTTGTGGAGACTGCTACCACAGTGCAGTGGCCCAGGCTAGGGCCTTCCCAGATAAAAGGGTAATAACATAAGCTACCTTGCTACGTGAAGTTGGAAACTTATTAGGTTGTAATTCAAAGTTCAGTGAGCACTGTGTGAGGAAGCCTTTGCATCTGCCAGGACCTCCATCGTACCTTTCAGGGTGCGGTAGATGAACCTCGAAGTTGCTGGCAGGTGCTGGTGGAGCTTGGGGTTGAGAATCAGTATCCTGCTGTGGGTTCAAAGAACTTCAAGGTGCTGCAAGATCTCTGTGATGGCTTGACCCAGTTTTGATACAGCAGCTTCCTGTTGTGCAAGAACTTGTTCATGTCATTCCATGGTGGTTGCCTGGCTTGAAACAGCAGCTAAGATGCGTTCTGCATTGGACAACGGTTGAGCTTCCTCTGCTGGGCCTGTATCCATGGTTCAGTCCTACTGTTATGAGCCAGCTGGGGATCGAACTCGGGTCCCCGATGTATGTGTGTGTCCCTGATGCGGACCACTCCACTACTGGAGGAGGTTGAACCCAAGTGCAGAGGAATAGAAAACAATGAGATCTCAAAAGTCTGAATTTTATCTTTGGCTCTTTACTTCAGAGAAAGAAAAAAAACATAACAACAGTCTTAGGCAACACTTCAAATGAATGTGTCCCAGGGTAACTCTACCACATCCGTGATACGAACCCAGGGAGTGTTGCTGGAAAACCCTAGGTTCTAACCACTGTCCTATAGGCAATGTGGACCCAATTGGCAGGTAATCACAAGAGGCAGGTTAGGAGGGAAAAAACAGAGTCTTTACTAGATATTCCTCCTGAGCAAACAACGAGGTTCCAGTATAAATGCTGGGTTGAGTAAAGTACAAATCCACACTGGATAGTTGCAGGCAAAAGAGTCCAATGACAAAAAGTACCAAAGAGGCTGGTCAAAAAGTGCCATAGAATAAACAAACTAAGAAGACACCAAAGCATAGGCTAGGCAAGATAACTTCAAGACTGAGCACAGATACAGGCAAAGGAAGGTCCTTAAATACCCACCTGTACACCCTGACTAACTAGGCACAGGTGGTAACCTTGAACCAATAATGAGCAGTGGATTAGGAGGATGATGTAGAAGGTCTTGTGCTCTCAGTCTCCCTCTGCTGGACAGACCGTAGTGTGACAAACTCAAACAACTCCTCTTGGGAGGCAATGCAAAAAGGTAATCCAAAACAGAAGAGCAATCCTTAAACATGAGTCCAGACCTATATCCATCCTGCCCTGCCTTTCTAAAGTCTTTGAAAGCCAAGTTAATAAACAGATCACTGACCATTTCGAATCCCACCGTACCTTCTCCGCTGTGCAATCCAGTTTCCGAGCTGGTCACGGGTGCACCTCAGCCACGCTCAAGGTACTAAATTATATCATAACCGCCATCGATAAAAGACAGTACTGTGCAGCCGTCTTCATCTGGCCAAGGCTTTCGACTCTGTCAATCACGTATTCTTATCGGCAGACTCAACATCCTTGGTTTCTCAAATGACTGCCTTGCCTAGTTCACCAATTACTTCACAGACAGAGTTCAGTGTGTCAAATCGGAGGGCCTGTTGTCCGGACTTCTGGCAGTCTCTATGGGGGTACCACAGGGTTCAATTCTCGAGCCGACTCTTTCTCTGTATATATCAACAATGGCGCTCTTGCTGCAGGTGATTCTCTGATCCACCTCTATGCAGATGACACCATTCTGAATACATCTGGTCCTTCTTTGGACACTGTGTTAACTAACCTCCAAGCGAGCTTCAATGCCATACAACACTCCTTCCGTGGCCTCCAACTGCTCTTAAACGCTAGTAAAACCAAATGCATGCTTTTCAACCGTTCGCTGCCCACACCCGCCCGCCCGACTTGTTATGAGGCAGCTGGGGATCGAACTTGGGTCCCCGATGTATGTGTGTGTCCCTGATGCGGACCACTCCACTACTGGAGGAGGTTGAACCCAAGTGCAGAGGAATAGAAAACAATGAGATCTCAAAAGTCTGAATTTTATCTTTGGCTCTTTACTTCAGAGAAAAAAAGCAAAACATAACAACAGTCTTAGGCAACACTTCAAATGAATGTGTCCCAGGGTAACTCAAACAACTCCTCTTGGGAGGCAATACAAAAAGGTAATCCAAAACAGAAGAGAAATCCTTAAACATGAGTCCAGGAACATATTTCCAAGAGTCCACAAAAAGGAAACAAAAAAAACATAGAATCCAAGTTCCAAAATTTGAAGGCAGAAAAATCTCAGACCCAAAGAATCCTTGAGAATGACAACACCTAGACCAACATCAAGACTGAACAAGAACAAAAAGGCAGTGGGGCCTTAAATAGGGTTTGTCATTAGAAGTAATTGAAGGCATTACTTACAACAATTAACACAGGAGAATCAATCTGGGTTGACATAACGCCATCTAGTGGTAAAGTCATGGGGCTTCAGACAAAACATTACACCGACTAATATCACTACTCTGGACGGTTCTGACTTAGAATATGTGGACAACTACAAATACCTAGGTGTCTGGCTAGACTGTAAACTCTCCTTCCAGACTCATATTAAACATTTCCAATCCAAAATTAAATCTAGAATCGGCTTCCTATTTCGCAAACAAAGCCTCCTTCACTCACGCCGCCAAACATACCCTCGTAAAACTGACTATCCTACCAATCCTTGACTTCGGCGATGTCATTTACAAAATAGCTTCCAATACTATACCCGGCAAACTGGATGCAGTCTATCACAGTGCCATCCGTTTTGTCACCAAAGCCCCTTATACCACCCACCACTGCGACCTGTTTGCTCTAGTCGGCTGGCCCTCGCTACATATTCGTCGCCAGACCCACTGGCTCCAGGTCATCTATAAGTCTATGCTAGGTAAAGCTCCGCCTTTTCTCAGCTCACTGGTCACAATAACAACACCCACCCGTAGCACGCGCTCCAGCAGGTATATCTCACTGGTCATCCCCAAAGCTAACACCTCTTTTGGCCGCCTTTCCTTCCAGTTCTCTGCTGCCAATGACTGGAACGAATTGCAAAAATCTCTGAAGCTGCAGACTTATATTTCCCTTACTAACTTTAAACATCAGCTATCTGAGCATCTAACCGATCGCTGCAGCTGTACATAGTCCATCTGTAAATAGCCCACCCAATCTACCTACCTCATCCCCATATTGTTTTTATTTACTTTTCTGCTCTTTTGCACACCAGTATTTTTACTTGCACATCATCATCTGCTCATCTATCACTCCAGTATTAATCTGCTAAATTGTAATTACTTCGCTACTATGGCCTATTTATTGCCTTACCTCCTCACGCCACTTGCACACACTGTATATAGACTTTCTTTTTTTTCTATTGTGTTATTGACTGTACACTTGTTTATTCCATGTGTAACTTTGTGTTGTTGTTTGTGTCGCACTGCTTTGCTTTATCTTGGCCAGGTTGCAGTTGTAAATGAGAACTTGTTCTCAACTAGCTTACCTGGTTAAATAAAGGTGAAATAAAAATTAAAAATAAATATTATCCGTGTCGTCGTTCAGCCACGTCTCAGTGAAACATAAGATATTACAGTTTTCAATGTCCCGTCGGTAGGATAGTCTTAATTGTAGATTGTCCAGTTTGTTTTCCAATGATTGCACGTTTGCCATTAATACGGAGGGTATTGGTAGTTTACCTACTTGTTGGCGAACTCTAACAAGGCACCCCGCCCTCCTTCCCCTTCTTCTCAGTCTTTTCTTCACGCATGCAAACACTGCGGTTAGCCCTGCCAACCTTGTTGATCAACTGGCTTAGCATGGGGTTACATGCTGTATGCAGAGCATTCATTGAGGTATTGAATCTGCTCTTCACATAAACAAACATACAGGCTCAATCCGTCATTACTGTGTCAGACTAGACGTGTGTGTGTGTGCGTGTGTCTGTGCGTGTGTGTGTGCGCATGTGTGTGTGCGTGTGTGTGTGTGTGTGTGCGTGTGTGCGTGCGTGTGTGCGTGCGTGCGTTCGTGTGTGTGTGTGTGATTGCAGGGGTAAACCTTTTTTATTAGACTGCCCTTTGAGTTTCAAAGGGCAGTCTAAGTAAAACATCAGGAAAGGTCTATGAAATGACTTGATCCCATTGGCTACACATCACATTCTTCTTATTTTGATTCCTTCTAGCTCCCAGTGGTCTAAAGAGTGCATGTACTCAGAAACGTCTCTATCCGAGGCTGAAACATATTTATAATGTAGTTTATTTAACAGTAGTAATGGTTTAATAACATACTGTACAGTAGTAGTAGTAATGGTTTAATAACATGCTGTAACTGTACAGCAGTAGTAGTAATGGTTTAATAGCATACTGTACAGTAGTAGTACAGTAGTAATGGTTTAATAACATACTGTAACTGTACAGTAGTAGTAGTAATGGTTTAATAAGCTCTCAACCTGCTCCACTACAGCCCCGTCGATGAGAATGGGAGCGTGCTCGGTCCTCCTTTTCCTGTAGTCCACAGTAATCTCCTTAGTCTTGGTTACGTTGAGGGATAGGTTGCTATTCTTGCACCACCCGGCCAGGTCTCTGACCTCCTCCCTATAGGCTGTCTCGTTGTTGTCGGTGATCAGGCCTACCACTGTTGTGTTGTCTGCAAACTTAATGATGGTGTTGGAGTTGTGCCTGGCCATGCAGTCGTGGGTGAACAGGGAGTACAGGAGGGGACTGAGCACGCAACCCTGGGGGGCTCCAGTGTTGAGGATCAGCGTGGCAGATGTGTTGCTAACTACCCTCCCTACCCTCACCACCTGGGGATGGCCCGTCAGGAAGTCCAGGATCCAGTTGCAGAGGAAGGTGTTTAGTCCCAGGATCCTTAGCTTAGTGATGAGCTTTGAGGGTACTATGGTGTTGAACGCTGAGCTGTAGTCAATGAATAGCATTCTCACATAAGTGTTCCTTTTGTCCAGGTGGGAAAGGGCAGTGTGGAGTGCAATAGAGATTGCATCATCTATGGATCTGTTTGGGCGGTATGCAAATTGGAGTGGGTCTAGGGTTTCTGGGATAATGGTGTTGATGTGAGCCATTACCAGCCTTTCAAAGCACTAGCAATGGTTTAATAACATGCTGTACAGTAGTAGTAGAGTAGTAATGGTTTAATAACATGCTGTAACTGTACAGCAGTAGTAATAATGGTTTAACAACATGCTGTAACTGTACAGCACTAGTAGTAATGGTTTAATAATATGCTGTACAGTAGTATTACAGTGGTAATGGTTTAATAACATGCTGTAACTGTACTGTAGTAGTAGTAATGGTTTAATAACATGCTGTACAGTAGTGTTACAGTAGTAATGGTTTAACAACATGCTGTAACTGTACAGCAGTAGTAGTAGTAATGGTTTAATAACATGCTGCACTGTAGTATTACAGTAGTAATGGTTTAATAACATGCTGTAACTGTACAGCAGTAGTAGTAATGGTTTAATAACATACTGTGTCTGTACAGTAGTAGTAGTAATGGTATAATAACATGCTGTAACTGTACAGCAGTAGTAGTAGTAATGGTTTAACATCATGCTGTAACTGTACAGCAGTAGTAGTAATGGTTTAATAACATGCTGTACAGTAGTTTTACAGTGGTAATGGTTTAATAACATGCTGTAACTGTACTGTAGTAGTAGTAATGGTTTAACAACACACTGTAACTGTACAGCAGTAGTAGTAATGGTTTAATAACATGCTGTACAGTAGTATTACAGTAGTAATGGTTTAATAACATGCTGTAACTGTAAAGCAGTAGTAGTAATGGTTTAATAACATGCTGTACAGTAGTATTACAGTAGTAATGGTTTAATAACATACTGTAACTGTACAGTAGTAGTAGTAATGGTTTAATAACATGCTGTAACTGTACAGCAGTAGTAGTAATGGTTTAACAACATGCTGTAACTGTACAGCACTAGTAGTTATGGTTTAATAACATGCTGTACAGTAGTATTACATTAGTAATGGTTTAATAACATGCTGTAACTGTACAGCAGTAGTAGTAATTGTTTAATAACATACTGTATCTGTACAGCAGTAGTAGTAATGGTTTAATAACATGCTGTACAGTAGTAGTACAGTAGTAATGGTTTAACAACATGCTGTAACTGTACAGCAGTAGTAGTAGTAATGGTTTAATAACATGCTGCACTGTAGTATTACAGTAGTAATGGTTTAATAACATGCTGTAACTGTACAGCAGTAGTAGTAATGGTTTAATAACATACTGTGTCTGTACAGTAGTAGTAGTAATGGTATAATAACATGCTGTAACTGTACAGCAGTAGTAGTAGTAATGGTTTAACATCATGCTGTAACTGTACAGCAGTAGTAGTAATGGTTTAATAACATGCTGTACAGTAGTTTTACAGTGGTAATGGTTTAATAACATGCTGTAACTGTACTGTAGTAGTAGTAATGGTTTAACAACACACTGTAACTGTACAGCAGTAGTAGTAATGGTTTAATAACATGCTGTACAGTAGTATTACAGTAGTAATGGTTTAATAACATGCTGTAACTGTAAAGCAGTAGTAGTAATGGTTTAATAACATGCTGTACAGTAGTATTACAGTAGTAATGGTTTAATAACATACTGTAACTGTACAGTAGTAGTAGTAATGGTTTAATAACATGCTGTAACTGTACAGCAGTAGTAGTAATGGTTTAACAACATGCTGTAACTGTACAGCACTAGTAGTTATGGTTTAATAACATGCTGTACAGTAGTATTACATTAGTAATGGTTTAATAACATGCTGTAACTGTACAGCAGTAGTAGTAATGGTTTAATAACATACTGTATCTGTACAGCAGTAGTAGTAATGGTTTAATAACATGCTGTACAGTAGTAGTACAGTAGTAATGGTTTAACAACATGCTGTAACTGTACAGCACTAGTAGTAATGGTTTAATAACATGCTGTACAGTAGTGTTACAGTAGTAATGGTTTAACAACATGCTGTAACTGTACAGCAGTAGTAGTAGTAATGGTTTAATAACATGCTGCACTGTAGTATTACAGTAGTAATGGTTTAATAACATGCTGTAACTGTACAGCAGTAGTAGTAATGGTTTAATAACATACTGTATCTGTACAGTAGTAGTAGTAATGGTTTAACATCATGCTGTAACTGTACAGCAGTAGTAGTAATGGTTTAATAACATGCTGTAACTGTACAGCAGTAGTAGTAGTAATGGTTTAACATCATGCTGTAACTGTACAGCAGTAGTAGTAATGGTTTAATAACATGCTGTACAGTAGTATTACAGTGGTAATGGTTTAATAACGTGCTGTAACTGTACTGTAGTAGTAGTAATGGTATAACAACACACTGTAACTGTACAGCAGTAGTAGTAATGGTTTAATAACATGCTGTACAGTAGTATTACAGTAGTAATGGTTTAATAACATGCTGTAACTGTAAAGCAGTAGTAGTAATGGTTTAATAACATGCTGTACAGTAGTATTACAGTAGTAATGGTTTAATAACATGCTGTAACTGTACAGTAGTAGTAGTAATGGTTTAATAACATACTGTAACTGTACAGCAGTAGTAGTAATGGTTTAATAACATACTGTAACTGTACAGTAGTAGTAGTAATGGTTTAATAACATGCTGTAACTGTACAGCAGTAGTAGTAATGGTTTAATAACATGCTGTACAGTAGTAGTACAGTAGTAATGGTTTAATAACATGCTGTAACTGTACAGCAGTAGTAGTAATGGTTTAATAACATACTGTATCTGTACAGCAGTAGTAGTAATGGTTTAATAACATGCTGTACAGTAGTAGTACAGTAGTAATGGTTTAACAACATACTGTAACTGTACAGCAGTAGTAGTAATGGTTTAATAACATGCTGTACAGTAGTATTACAGTAGTAATGGTTTAACAACATGCTGTAACTGTACAGCAGTAGTAGTAATGGTTTAATAACATACTGTATCTGTACAGCAGTAGTAGTAATGGTTTAATAACATTCTGTAAAAGTCAAAGTCACCATTATGATTCCAAAGGCAACCAGCACCATGGCAACACCACAAGTCACAGAACATAAAACACCATGGTAGGTTTATATGCTGCGTGCCACCACCAGAACCAAGAGAGCCTCCACGCACGCACACACACACACACACACACACACACACACACACACACACACACACACACACACACACACACACACACACACACACACACACACACACACACACAACCACCTCCTCAACTAACCCCTCGCCCTCCTCCCTTCGTCCCTCAGACTTTACTGCAGAGCTATCTTTACCTGGGCACGGGGCTGGAGAGAGGGTCTAACTGTGTCTGACTGTGAGCTGTGCTGTGTGTTGCTTGGCAGTACGGCTGAAGTTTATGGTAATGTTTTGGGTGATAGGTCGATTGGGGGCAGTGGGTTGGCGGGTGGCAGGCCAGGCCAGAGCAGCCATTGGTGGTGGCTGTGTGGTGACTGTGTGAGGTTTCAGGCCGTGTCCAGCTGGCCAGGGTTCGTTCTCTGAGGTCAGAGGAATGAGAGGAGGCAGGTAGCAGGCAGTTCGACCTGGAGCTGCTCGTGGTCAGGGTGGGCGGGCGGGCGGGCGGGGGTGAGACGAAGCCACCCTCTCTTGTAGACCAGAGCACAGGGCCAGAGAGGGTAGCCACAGTCAGACACACAAACACACACACACATAAACACACACATAGTCAGACACACACACAGAGTCAGACACCCCCAATGCTCTCTCTCTCCCCACAAACAACATCTGCCAAGACTGAGCAATGCCACAGTGACCACTTCATGAGGCCAAGACAGAAGGCTCGGACTCTGGGCTTCATTTTCTGTTTTCTGAATCCCCAGAATCTCTTTAAAGTACTAAGGTGTTATCACACAGGCACACGCGCGCGTACACACACAGTTTAAACAGGAGGAGGGGTAGCGACTAAAGGAGCTTAACATTTTATAGATTTATCTACATAGTTTTCCAAGTTTATGTTCCTTGCATTCTCCAGCAAAACTCCTTCCCCTGACCTTTAATACGAAGGCCTTTGTGAATTCACACTAAAGATTTTTGGGGGGGAATATTTACTGTAAATTCCTATTTTGAATACCCATATATATAACATATCTGTTGCCACCCCAAGTTATAAAGTTTCTCTCCAGTCATCATCAGACCCACACATCTGGTCCCAAGGTGACAGCAATTGTTCCCCCTGGTTTACCTGCCTGCATCAATTCAAGCCACATTGTAGATGCTTTTGCTACAAAGAGGATGGTGGAGAGATCAGAGCGTCTGCTAAATGACTCAAATGTTAAACATGTCTAATGCATACAAGGGGATTTGTTTTGAAGCTACACGGTGAAAAGATACATAAAAAAGACTGTTGACTAAATTTATGTTCCTTGCATGTTCCAGGCTCCGCCCCCTATTTTCAATTTCAGTACAAAAGCTTCTGTGAATTCAAAACTATGAAAAAATGTATATAAATAATAAAACAAATAAATAATATTTATTTTAAAAAATTTATTTTTGAAGAAATGAGACATAGAGAAAGGTAACAACAGTTGTCCTCCTAGTTTCTCGTCGAGCACCACACTGAGTCTGACAAGCCGCTGAAAAATAGGACCAGCTCGAGTTTCACCCTTCAGAAAGAATGTGCTGTGAGGGGCTGTGACTGCTACCAACTACCAACCCTGTGGTCTAGCCCTGGCATGTTTGGTCTGGCTCTTCTGAAAATTATGTTGAGTGCCATTGAAGACCTAGCTAGGCAGGGTATGTACTGTACTGTACACCAAAGAGCTACTCTGAGGGTGTATTCCAAATGGCACCCTATACCTTTTATAGTGCACTACTTTTAACCAGGGCCCATAGGGATCTTGTCAAAAGTAGGGCACGATATAGGGAACAGGGTGCCGTTTGGGACGCACTCTGATTCTGACTGAGGGTGTTTCTACTCTGGAACTCTGGAGAACAGACTTCGTCCACCAAGACTTAATAGTAGCACTGGTAATCAGTCTTAACCCGGGCCTCAACATCAAAGCATTTTCTCAGGGGCGGTTGGGGCGGTTGGTTGGTGACTTTGGCGGGATGCGTTTTGATCATTGGCACTGTGACATTATAAACACCTGGTATTAGATTGGCATTATATGAAGGCAGCACACTAACTGCTGAAAGAAAGAAATAACTTCAGGACAGGAGTAACACTTAGTTTAAAGTGTCAATGAAAAACAATAAAAGCTTTTAGGAGATATAGGACCAGCAGTGTTTGTTGTACAGTGAACACTTTGTTTGTTTTGAAACAAAAGTATACTATCCCAGCAGTGCCCTTTAAAAAAAGAAAATAAAGAAGATTATACACAGACTGAGACAAAAACAAATGAAAAATGGGCTGTGTGATGTAATTTTAATACAATGATGTTATTGTATTATAAACATATTATAAAACACCTCCCATAAAACACAATAACACCTAATTTGGTCAATTCTTTTTTATAGTATGCCAACTGTTCAGCGCTCACCTTCGGGCAGAACATCTCAAATCCTCAAGCTCACCTTTTATCAAAACCAGAAGTATTGGAAGCCGCCGGCCTAAGCAAGGCTGCGATCTGGTTCAGTTACATAGAGACATAAAGTTCCAACAGAGGAAGAAAAGCACTCAAAGACAATTTGGTCAAAGCACCTGATCTCGACTGGAATGTATTAGGTGTCACCCCCCATAGATGCTTGGTACCCTACCAAATTGTATTCCTTACACCGCGTCTGTCTTGCTATTGCACCTGTTCTGAATTTGCAGGAAGACAGAAAACACATACTATACACTAATGGAAGGAAGAGTATCACTCCGACTCAAATGACACCCTATCCTAATGGAAGCCCTCTGGGCCCTGGTCAAAAGTAGGGCACTATATAGGGAATAGGGTGCCGTTTGGGACGCACACTATGTCAATTAGAAAAAGGAGGTAAATCAGATCAAACCACCCAACATGCAGCATTCTCACTGTGAATTCATTCAAATTGATTTCCTCAGCAAGGCCAATATTTTTTGTCCTGCCTGCCACTAAACGTAGGGCGATTTATCATCCAAACATCCTAAGCTAGGGTGAGGGGTTTTGTGTATAGGTACTCTTGGACCTCAGGACCAGTGGGTTTGATGCCCGGCCAGAGATAATATGGCCGTCTTGCCAAGAGCCCAAGCTGTGAACGCTTGTCTGAGAGTTACCGTAAATCCTTCTGCCTGCTCCACTAAGAAGCTCAGAAAGCCACAGCCCTGCTATTCGCCACCCCTGTGGTCCTTTACAGGTAGCCTAGACTGACTTACAGACTGAACTATGATCTTCCTCCTCCGTTGGTAGAAGGGAGCATTGCAAGGACAGACAAAGCTCTCAATGGATAAAGGATACTTTACTTATTTTTTTATTATTATCCATAGGTGAAACCATGAGCAACAACTTTGCCTCATGATAATGAAAAAAATTAAATAATTAAAAAGCTTCTCTCTTAAAAAATATACAGTTCCTTCGGAAAGTATTCAGACCCCTTGACTTTTTCCACATTTTGTTACGTTACAACCTTGTTAAAAACATTTTTTTAAATCCTCATCAATCTACACACAATACCCCATAATGACAAAGCAAAAGCAGGTTTGTCGAATTTTTTTGCACATTTATTAAAAATGAAAAACAGAAATACCCTTTGCTATGAGACTCGAAATTGAGCTCATGTGCATCCTGTTTCCATTGATCATCCTTGAAATGATTCTACAACTTGATTGGAGTCCACCTGTGATAAATTCAATTGATTGGACATAATTTGGAAAGGCACACACCTGTCTATATAAAGTCCCACAGTTGACCAAGCCATGAAGTTGTCCGTAGAGCTCCGAGACAGGATTGTGTCGAGACACAAATCTGGGGATGGTCACTCTGACAGAGCTCTAGAGTTCCTCTGTGGAGATGGGAGAAACTTCCAGAAGGACAACCATCTCTGCAGCACTCCACCGATCAGCCTGTTATAGTAGAGTGGCCAGACGGAAGCCACTCCTCAGTAAAAGGCACATGACAACCAACTTGGAGTTTGCCAAAAGGCACCTAAAGGACTCTCAGATCATGAGAAACAAGATTAGCTGGTCTGATGAAACCTTTGGCTTTGGCTTGAATGCCAAGCGTCACGTCTGGAGGAAACCTGTCACCGACCCTACGGTGACACATGGTGGTGGCAGCATCATGCTGGGGGATGTTTTTCAGAGGCAGGGACTGGGAGACTAATCAGGATCGAGGCAAGATGATCGAAGTAAAGTACAGAGAGATCCTTGATTAAAACCTGCTCCAGAGCGCTGAAGACCTCGGACTGGGGCAAAGGTTCACCTTCCAACAGGAAGCACACAGCCAAGACAATGCAGGAGTGGCTTCGGGACAAGTCTTTGAATGTCCTTGAGTGGCAGACGTGAACCCGATCGAATATCTCTGGAGAGGCCTTAAAATAGCTGTGCAGCAACGCTCCCCATCCAACCTGACAGAGCTTGAGAGGATCTGCTGAGAATAATGGGAGAAACTCCCCAAATACAGGTGTGCCAAGCTTGTAGCGTCATACCCAAGAAGACTCGAGGCTGTAATCGCTGCCAAAGGTGCTTCAACAAAGTACTGAGTGAAGGGTCTGAATACTTATGTAAATGTAATATTTCAGTTGTTGTTGTTTTTTTAGTTTTTTTTCTAAAAACCTGTTTTTGCTTTGTCATTATAGGATATTGTGTGTATATTGATAAAGGAAAAAAAATATTTAATCAATTTTAGAACAAGGCTGTAATGTAACAAAATGTGGAAAAAGACAAGCGCTCTGAATCCTTTTCAAATGCACAGTATATACCTATATATATCTTGAAGCTGTCTTGAATTGGAGGGAAGCCTAGCCATGTTACAAATTATTGTATAAAGAGCATGCCACTTTCAGAAAGCCTGTCTCAGTTTTAGTACAGATGTAGGATCTTAATTTGACCAGTTTCTCACAGCAGTAAAATAATCATGCATCAAAAGGAAATGTGAATTATTGTGTGGATTATAATTAATGGATTTGTGTCGGGATTAATTAATTTCTAGTTTTAAAAATGTTAAAGTGGAAATTACAAAGTTTAGAAACGTTTTTAAACCTTGAATACACTACAAGTTTTCATTTTCTGTTATGCAGGACATTTCCTGCAACAACAGGGTGATCAAATTAAGATCCTACATCTGTAGCTGCTTGGTTCAGTCAATGGATCGTTATTTGCTTCTTCTCCCTTGCAATTGTTTCTGGAATTACCCTTTGTTTTCTTTGGCATTTTCGTACAATGGTCTTTATAGCATTCCTGGGTGCAAACGTTTTGTCAAGTACACCTGTTGGAAAAACCTTTTAAAAGGTGTTTGGGTATCCTGAGACCCAGATCACTTATGGCACACTGGCTCTGCATGGGAACTAAGGACGCGAAACAAGGAATTACCCAACTTTCTTTCCTTTGGATATCAAAGCCTGCCGTTTGGGAGGTAGGGTAGGAGGGCAGGTAAGGTCCAACACTGCCCCCACAAGGAGTTATCATCCCAGCAGGGTCCCAGGATCGAACCCTCCATCCCGATCTGTCGCTGCCTGGTCCTCAACCCCAAGCCATAGGGACAGAGAGGGAAGGTAGACTTGGGAGGTGGCAGATTGGGAAAGCTAGGGGGAGGTGGCAGATTGGGAAAGCTAGGGGAGGTGGCAGATTGGGAAAGCTAGGGGAGGTGGCAGATTGGGAAAGCTAGGGGTAATGGCAGATTGGGAAAGCTAGGGGAGGTGGCAGATTGGGAAAGCTAGGGGAGGTGGCAGATTGGGAAAGCTAGGGGAGGTGGCAGATTGGGAAAGCTAGGGGAGGTGGCAGATTGGGAAAGCTAGGGGAGGTGGCAGATTGGGAAAGCTAGGGGAGGTGGAAGTCTTAATCCGGACGAGAGAGACAGCACACCCTAGCTGCGTGTAACTAACTGCCATAACTGCACAGTGAAACATTTCGCTCGCTGTCACGCCGTCCTGCGACCGCAGGATTGCAGTGTTTACTTAACAGCCGGTGCATAAGAGAAAGGTTGCATTACAAATGGCACCCTATTCCCTATGTAGTGCACTACTTTTGACCAGGGCCCATAGACCCTATTCCCTGTGTAGTGCACTACTTTTGACCAGGGTCCATAGACCATATTCCCTATGTAGTACACTACTTTTGACCAGATCCCTATGGGCCCTGGTAAAAAAAAGTGCACTATATAGGGGATAGAGTGCCATTTTGTACGGACCTAAAAAGGGAAGACCACCGGCAGTTGCCACCCGTCGGGCACTGGGCAGGACCTGGGGCTCATCTTTGTTGAACGTGGCTCTGGTACCTGCCTGCCTCTCACCTCCCACTGGGCAGCCCGGACTGGAGACTATATTTAGCAACAAACTGAAAAAGAAAAACCCTCTCATTCTTAAAAAAGCTTTCTGTTTATGTTTCCATTGAGGCGGGCTGGGGGTTTAAAAGAGGTGAGAGGAGAGGAGGAGAGGTGAGACACTGGGCTGCACTCTGATGCTCTGACTAAGTGGTGATTTGATTTGCACAGGGTGGTGGTGGTGGTGGTGATGATGGTGCAGATCAGTTACAGTATTCACAGCATTCACCTGTAGATGTTGTGTCTGTACTGCAGACAGTCACTTTCTGGTTAGAGCTAGATCCTCTCCAAGCTCATCTCCTTACCTAAGCTGAGTACAAAAGCACAGGACCGCCTTGGACAACTTATTTCAAGACAATGGAGGGATTCTTCGTCCTGGACACATTTACATGACATTTCTTCTTCTTCGGTACATCCTGTCCAACAACATGGCATTTTAAGTGGCTGATTTTACATCTTGTAAGGTGTTTAAAAAAACTAATATAATGGAATCATTGGAGAGGAAAGTCAGAAAGACTGGCAGGCTGGCAGGTACAGAGAGACAGGGGTTTGCAGCTCATTGAGTCACTGAGAGTCTTCAACCAAAACCACAGAAAATACCTGCTTTTAAAAGAAAGGGTTGAGGACAGCGACCAGTGTTGTCTTTCCTGCGAAACTCAAGTAAAAAAAAAAAAGTATTATTCTGCTCCAACCTCCCCAACATGTTTGTACGTCTGTCTTTCAGAGGGATCGGGAGAAAGGAGACATTCGTCAGACATTCTTGGACATTGGACAATAAAGTAATCTTATTTTTATAAGTTCCCAATCCATCTTTATAAGGATCGGATGGATGCAGCAGTTTCTAAGGAGGACATTTCTTTAAGATATAAATTCTATGTTCTTGTTCACCCCTATACTGGGGTGAACTAATGTATGTGTGCTCCAATCGAGAGACAATCCCTCTTTTCATGCCTCGCTTTCTTTCCATGTTTGATTCAGTGGTTCAGTGGGTGGTAAGACTCACAGTAAGAGCCTCACTGTGATTGGGGATGAGGGAGTTTGGCCTGGGAGCATGTTCCAATCCAAGGTGAGTAGGTGGCCTACCTACCGACGTAGCTCATGGGAGATGACTGGTGTGTTCTGTTCACTCACTGCCATTAGTCTAAGTGCAGTAGTGTCAGTTAACTCGCCACTGGCACCAGGAGCACCAGGACTACTTAATGCCAGATGGAGGGAGCTGTCCTTGAAGTCTTCACAAGCAAGACATAGAGAAACAAACCCTTTATTCAGTAGAGGAGAGAGTAGAAAAAAACTGATATCTTAGCAAGGTTACCACAAAGTGTAGGTTAAATCCCACATAGGAAAATGGAGGGATAAAGGAGATGGGGGGGGTGAACTTCCAATTCCATTCCAGAAGTGTATAAAAAAACAGAATTTGGATGTTGCTGACTGTAATTTTTTATTGCGTTCAAAATACAGGCTGAGATCTAAAACAAAGCGGTGGTTGTCACGCTAAAGGGTCCTGCTGCTGAAGAGGTGTCGAATTATTGTACCTCAGCTGGATACGTGGGTGTTGGAAACCAGGGGGTGAGGATGGAGCCAAACCCAGTAGACTTTGGCACATCTGTCCCCTCACCGCTGGCACGGATCAACCTTGCTCGCTGTGAGGCTTCAGACCATCGATAGGCCTCTGGTGGATTGGCAACCGACTACTACCGAGAAACCATGAAAACCATGCAAGGACTTCACTGACTGACTCCCAAATATTAATCTATGATGAAGAGGGTCATTGGATTGGAAAACAAGTAAACATGACAACAACACTTGTCACTTCCTGTTGTAGGCTTATCTCCACCCAATCCCATTGGAACTGACACTTACGCTGACATAACACTTATTCTATGGTACAAATAGGTCAGCACTAAACTAGAGAGGGGCCCGAGCGTGTTTCACCAGAGCGTCTGTTTTACCAGAGCCTCTGTTTTACCGGAGCGTCTGTTTTACCGGAGCGTCTGTTTTACCGGAGCGTCTGTTTCACCAGAGCGTGTGTTTTACCTCAGGGTGTGTTTTACCAGAGCGTGTGTTTCACCGGAGCGTCTGTTTCACCAGAGCGTGTTTCACCGGAGCGTCTGTTTTACCAGAGCGTCTGTTTCACCAGAGCGTGTGTTTTACCACAGGGTGTGTTTTACCAGAGCGTCTGTTTTACCAGAGCGTCTGTTTCACCGGAGCGTGTGTTTTACCACAGGGTGTGTTTTACCGGAGCGTCTGTTTCACCAGAGTGTGTGTTTTACCTCAGGGTGTGTTTTACCAGAGCGTGTGTTTTACCAGAGCATCTGTTTTACCAGAGCGTCTGTTTTACCGTAGCGTCTGTGTTACCAGAGCGTCTGTTTCACCAGAGCGTCTGTTTTACCAGAGCGTCTGTTTTACCAGAGCGTGTGTTTTACCACAGGATGTGTTTTACCAGAGTGTCTGTTTTACCGTAGCGTCTGTTTTACCGTAGCGTCTGTTTTTACCAGAGCATCTGTTTCACCAGAGCCTCTGTTTTACCAGAGCGTCTGTTTTACCATAGCGTGTGTTTTACCACAGGATGTTTTACCAGAGCGTCTGTTTTACCAGAGGATGTGTTTTACCAGAGCGTCTGTTTCACCAGAGCGTCTGTTTTACCAGAGCGTCTGTTTTACCAGAGTGTGTGTTTTACCACAGGATGTGCTTTACCAGAGCATCTGTTTCACCAGAGCGTGTGTTTTATCACAGGATGTGTTTTACCGTAGCGTCTGTTTTACCAGAGCGTCTGTTTTACCAGAGCGTCTGTTTCACCAGAGCGTCTGTTTCACCAGAGCGTCTGTTTCACCAGAGCGTCTGTTTTACCAGAGCGTCTGTTTTACCAGAGCGTGTGTTTTACCACAGGATGTGTTTTACCAGAGTGTCTGTTTTACCGTAGCGTCTGTTTTACCAGAGCGTGTGGTTTACCAGAGCGTGTGGTTTACCAGAACGTCTGTTTTACCAGAGCGTCTGTTTCACCAGAGCGTCTGTTTTACCGTAGCGTCTGTTTAACACGAGCGTCTGTTTAACACGAGCGTCTGTTTTACCAGAGCGTCTGTTTCACCAGAGCGTGTGTTTCATCACAGGATGTGTTTTACAGTAGCGTCTGTTTTACCAGAGCGTCTGTTTTACCAGAGCGTATGGTTTACCAGAGCGTGTGGTTTACCAGAGCGTGTGGTTTACCAGAACGTGTGTTTGCCTGCTTTGGCACATTGCATGAGCTTTAGACAGCTCGGAACTGAATGAAAGCTAATGACTGGACCAAACCTGTTCTGATAAATTCCTTTGAGTAAGCAAGCTCTTGTTTAAGTAAGTACATACAGTACATTTATTCAACGTTTTGTTTATTTTTGGAGGGTTCATCCATACCAACGATAAGCAAGGCAGTGACGAAACTGGCAAGACCATTGACGGCCTTGAGTGTAAGCCCCCCCCCCATAACCATTCAGTTACTCTCCTCTTTATTTAACTTCTTTACTCAATTACAATTTCTTGTTTTGCTGAAACAGCAGTAATATTATAATTTGTTCCATCTTTGCTGTAGTCAAAAGTATGTGTTTCTTTCTGTAGCCTATTTCAACTTCCCAATACCAGATCACCAGTGTTGGGGAGAAGAGAACAACATGGTAATTTAACTAAATATTGCAATTGTTTGGTGGCGTCTGTTTCACCAGAGTGTGTGTTTTACCTCAGGGTGTGTTTTACCAGAGCGTGTGTTTTACCAGAGCATCTGTTTTACCAGAGCGTCTGTTTTACCGTAGCGTCTGTGTTACCAGAGCGTCTGTTTCACCAGAGCGTCTGTTTTACCAGAGCGTCTGTTTTACCAGAGCGTGTGTTTTACCACAGGATGTGTTTTACCAGAGTGTCTGTTTTACCGTAGCGTCTGTTTTACCGTAGCGTCTGTTTTTACCAGAGCATCTGTTTCACCAGAGCCTCTGTTTTACCAGAGCGTCTGTTTTACCATAGCGTGTGTTTTACCACAGGATGTTTTACCAGAGCGTCTGTTTTACCAGAGGATGTGTTTTACCAGAGCGTCTGTTTCACCAGAGCGTCTGTTTTACCAGAGCGTCTGTTTTACCAGAGTGTGTGTTTTACCACAGGATGTGCTTTACCAGAGCATCTGTTTCACCAGAGCGTGTGTTTTATCACAGGATGTGTTTTACCGTAGCGTCTGTTTTACCAGAGCGTCTGTTTTACCAGAGCGTCTGTTTCACCAGAGCGTCTGTTTCACCAGAGCGTCTGTTTCACCAGAGCGTCTGTTTTACCAGAGCGTCTGTTTTACCAGAGCGTGTGTTTTACCACAGGATGTGTTTTACCAGAGTGTCTGTTTTACCGTAGCGTCTGTTTTACCAGAGCGTGTGGTTTACCAGAGCGTGTGGTTTACCAGAACGTCTGTTTTACCAGAGCGTCTGTTTCACCAGAGCGTCTGTTTCACCAGAGCGTCTGTTTTACCGTAGCGTCTGTTTAACACGAGCGTCTGTTTAACACGAGCGTCTGTTTTACCAGAGCGTCTGTTTCACCAGAGCGTGTGTTTCATCACAGGATGTGTTTTACAGTAGCGTCTGTTTTACCAGAGCGTCTGTTTTACCAGAGCGTATGGTTTACCAGAGCGTGTGGTTTACCAGAGCGTGTGGTTTACCAGAACGTGTGTTTGCCTGCTTTGGCACATTGCATGAGCTTTAGACAGCTCGGAACTGAATGAAAGCTAATGACTGGACCAAACCTGTTCTGATAAATTCCTTTGAGTAAGCAAGCTCTTGTTTAAGTAAGTACATACAGTACATTTATTCAACGTTTTTGTTTATTTTTGGAGGGTTCATCCATACCAACGATAAGCAAGGCAGTGACGAAACTGGCAAGACCATTGACGGCCTTGAGTGTAAGCCCCCATAACCATTCAGTTACTCTCCTCTTTATTTAACTTCTTTACTCAATTACAATTTCTTGTTTTGCTGAAACAGCAGTAATATTATAATTTGTTCCATCTTTGCTGTAGTCAAAAGTATGTGTTTCTTTCTGTAGCCTATTTCAACTTCCCAATACCAGATCACCAGTGTTGGGGAGAAGAGAACAACATGGTAATTTAACTAAATATTGCAATTGTTTGGTGGTAGTTGCACTAAATTCAAATCTCAGTAGTGTTTTTAGTAGTTAATAACTTAATAGCCATGTAGCGGTGTGGCTAACTTAAGTAAACTATATTTTTCTCAATGGTAGCTTTAGTGTAGGTTAACTTCTTCCAGTAATTGGTAGCTTGGTAAACTATATTTTCAGAGTGTCTTCCCCAAAACTGCAGACCACCAATACCAGACATTTTTTCTTCTCATGCTCTAGAGATGAATTGAAAGCATTCATGTTTCATACACGGAACCTTGGAAAAATACTTTCAACACTGACTTCCGTTTCAGTGTGAGACCTTTATTATTTCTTTAATATAGAACTGTAGAATAAAGGAACATTCTTTTAAGGTGGCGATGTCCGATTTCCTCTATAACATTCAATGCTCCGTTTCAAAGTGCTTACTATTGCTTCTCTATGCAAACAACTCACTTCACGCTGTCCACTCTGATTTTGGGTGGGCAGTGGGCACCATAGTTTCAACTGACTGACCAAATAAATCTGATCATTTTAAAACACATATTGAGAGTCTATGCTTAGCTTGTGATTCATGATCTGCTTTAAAATAAAATAAAAATACATTATTGACATCTTATTCCTGACGATCAAGATCATAATTTTTTCATATAATATCATCTCTTCAACTACATGTAGGTCCCCAGCCATGCACGCCTGACAAGACTTTTATTATCAGCTATGGTAGATCCACTCTCCATCCACTTTCCATCCACACTCCAATTCATTTCTTAATTGAAAAATGTAGGCTGGAGCTATGCCAAAAAGGGGAGAGTGGGGTAAGTTTAGGTGTTTTTTTAATTCAGCATCACTCCCTCAAGGGAAATATAGTATTCTTTCTAACAAAGATGTCTACATATATTTCAGGATGTTGTGTATCCCTGGAAATAATCAGAATCAGAATGTAAATATTACAGTTTTGAAAACATAGCTTGTCCAAATAAAGTGGTCTCTTGGCACAACTTGAGGTAAGTTGAGCCGCTGGACAGGGTAAGTTAAGCCACCTACAAACGTATGTACTGAATGAAATATTACCACTACCTTTAAAAAAACATGTCTATCTGTATTTCCCAAACACAACTCAACACAATCACAATACCTTTTTTGTCTTTTAATCATTTTAAGCATCTTTTAGCATTGACTTAACACCTAACAAAAACTTAACACAGGTCAGGCCCTGTTGTTACCTCATATGCCATCGATAATGCCTTGCATTACGCCTGGGAAGAAAACACTTCAATTTGCTCAACTTGCCATTGGCTCAACTATTGGTTCAACTTACCCCGTGGCCATTGTCTCTGCTTACCCCAAGGCAAACATTTTGACTATATTAGCCCACACAGCTATAAGGATGCACTTCCATGCTAGGTTTAGGACCTCATGTTAAAGCTTATAGAGACCCTAACTGATGTAGAGAACAATCTTAAAAGTATCTACTTTGGTTTAGATACAAGCATCATGAAACCTCTAACACAATAAATTAATTTGACTTGGTAAAAATCTGTTTTTCGGACCTAACTTGCTGACCACTTTTGCCATGTGGTTTCCCACAGGGCACAGATGTCAGTTCAACGTCTAGTTTTGATTAACATTTGGTGGAGTTGTCAACTAGTGTGAATTCAATGTGAAATCAAGAAAAAATGTCACCATATCATTGGATTTAGGTTAAAAGTTGGGTAAAAAAAAATTAAAAAAACTTTTGTTGATTACTTTATGCAAATCCAATCAGTTTTCCACGTTGATTGAACGTCATCACATTTTTTGGGTTGAAATGATGTGGAAACAACGTTGATTCAACCAGTTTTTGCCCGGTGTGTTCTTCCTTCACATGACCTCTTCCTAAATATTTGGTCAAATTATAAATGTTGTTTATGGTTTCCTAGAAACAAGGGTGGCTCAACTTACCCCACTCTCCCCTACACTGAAATGATAAACACATTGAGATGTTGACATCTCCCTCGATCTGGCCCGGTGTGACTGAGTGCTGCTTGTGTTTCTACTGAATGCTGGTTAATTTATTAGGTAGGGTTAACAGTGAGGCTCCAGACTCCAGGACGACGGGTGGCCTGTTCCGATGGAGGGCAGACTTGGGTTCAAATTCTATTTGAAATATTTCAAATACTTTGGGTGTTTGCCTTTGCCTGCCAGTAGTGCCAGATGGTGCCGGGGTTTGCCATTTTGGGGCTATTCTATTGGACCATTAAGCCAGGTGCACTCAATCAAGCCCAGCTCAATCAAGCCCAGCTCAATCAAGGCCCGCTAAAGGATTTGAAATGGATTGTTTTTTAACCCCAGTCTGCTGCTCCGGTAGAGGGCCACTGGGCCAGGCTGGTGAGCTCAGAGTCCGGGCATGGATGGAGAGGAGAGGATGGTGAGGGAAGGAAACGGACAGAACCAGAGGGCAGGCCGATGCCATGGCTGCCATCGGCACATCACAGCACAGGAGTCTTTTGAGAAAATAATTTTTCTCTTTGGCTTTTCCACGCATCCGCCGGGGCCAGGCAGTTGGTTCGGTAACGGTGTTCATTCAACCATGCGAGGCGACCGGTGGGCAGTGCAAAGAAACTGAGCAGAAGCTGGTCTGACTGCTTGCCCTGACTGACTGAGGGTTCCTGGGCCAAGTTAAGCACGGAAATATTTATTTCCTGTTAATTCAAGAGCCTTCCAGGTTACCCTCTCTCTGTTCATCCTGAGGTACCGGCCAGCCACTCGGTTCAACCGTGTCAGGCAGCCACAGGACTGTAGGCTATGTATGGTCAACTGGGTTCGTGGCTTGGTTAAACCATGTAGCGGCAGGTAGCCAGGCAGTTAGAGAGGCGAGCCAGCAACTGGAACTGGAGGGTTTGCCAGTTTAAATCCCTGGTCTGACAGGACCAAATCTGTCAGGAAGTGAGCTGGCAGGGTTGCTGGTATCAATTCCTAGATGCCATTGCCTGCCGTTGTGTCCTTGAGCAAGGCACCTACAACCCACCCTCACAACAGATCCCCGGTGTCCCAGTGTGGCAGCCCCCCACACTGCCAAATAAAACATGTATTTGTATGTGTGTCTTTCAAAGGGGTTGGGTTAAAAGCGGAAGTAACATTTTGGTTGGAGCTTGTGTGCAATTTACCAATAAAGTGATCTCATTCTTAATGTAGGTCGGCCATATTAATTTATGTTTGTTCAGTGAAGGTTTGAGACATGGTTAAACCATGTTTAGGTGAAGGTTTTGTCTGAATTACCGTTGAGAATTTCAGTGATATGTTGCTTACACATCTGTTGTTCATTTTCAATAACATTTAGCATGCTCAGAATCTCTATTGAAATAACTTTATAGTCCAGGACTAGGAGTAATCTCTGTCCGGGAAACAGGCCCATAGAATTTAATCGAAGACTCTTTAGCTATGGCTATTATATCAGCTGTCGCCTACATAAGGAGACATTCACTTAGCAGGGTGGTTTTTTGTTGGCCAGAGTAAAAGTTCCCTTAATTGTGCTGCAGGTATTGAGTTGCTGAGGGACGCTGGGAGGCTGAACGGCATAAGGTTGTCTCGGAGAGCCAGGTCTGTGCTGGGGGACACGGGATGGATTTATGTTTGGGCAGGGCTGCTGGGCTGGTGATTGTGTTTGGCGTACAGCACTATAGCTCTCCTGGCACCGGCTCTGCTTAGCTATGCACATAGGGCCCATGATCTCTTAAATTACAGCAAGGAGGATAAAAGATTTACAGGGTTGAAAGCTCTAACTCCTGTACTAACGTCTACTGGGATGTGAGCTGGGAGTCAGAGGTAACTTTAGAGCAGTGATACTATCAAGAGTAGTGATACTATCAAGAGTAGTGATACTATCAAGAGCAGTGATACTATCAAGAACAGTGATACTATCAAGAGCAGTGATACTATCAAGAACAGTGATACAATCAAGAGCTGTGATACTATCAATAGCAGTGATACTATCAAGAGCTGTGATACTATCAAGATCAGTGATACTATCAAGAGCAGTGATACTATCAAGAGCTGTGATACTATCAAGAGCAGTGATACTATCAAGAGCAGTGATACTATCAAGAGCAGTGATACTATCAAGGGCAGTGATACTATCAAGAACAGTGATACTATCAATAACAGTGATACTATCAAGAGCTGTGATACTATCAAGAGTAGTGATACTATCAAGAGATGTGATACTATCAAGAGCAGTGATACTATCAAGAGCAGTGATACTATCAAGAGCTGTGATACTATCAAGAGTAGAGATACTATCAAGAGCTGTGATACTATCAAGGGCAGTGATACTATCAAGAGCTGTGATACTATCAAGATCAGTGATACTATCAAGATCAGTGATACTATCAAGAGCAGTGATACTATCAAGAGCAGTGATACTATCAAGAGCAGTGAGCGGGTTTCTTCTTTTTTCTCATTTTATTCAACGGTTACCGTGCACCTGCAAAAAATATAGCTCAGATGTGCGAGTGCCTTTTTAATTTCGAATCCTCTAAATGACCTAACACGTCATGCCATACCCTGCCGGTGGCCTTGAGAGGGATTAAAAAATATTATATTATTATAAATTTGTTCACCTAACATTTGTCTGAACTGAAGCAACCCAGTGGAGTGCACACAGACATGAGCTGTGTTTTCTGTATTCAACAGCCAAACAAAACTGGTATAAAAATGTTTTAATGCAAGTATATGGAGCACTTAGTTGGTATGGCACCAATGAGTGGAGAGCCATATGAGCATCAACAGATAGGCCAAGAGAGAATCTCAGTTTCCCCTGCAAAGAGAAATGTCTACAACTAAGTGTGTGTCCTTTATGTACAGTTTGAATTGTCAACAGATGTAAATATACTGTGTGAGCAGCAGACTGAACTGAACCACTACTGGATGGCTGGATGTCTGTTCTTAGGCCAGGACACACAAATCTCCTCTTCAGCTCCTGTGAAACGAAACGCAGTCAGAGTGCCGGCGCCCGCATCCTACCCTCCCTCCCTCCCACCCTCCCTCCATCCTAGCTCCGTACTGCCCTCTGGAACAGGAAATGACAGGGTCTGATCTTAATTAGCTTGGCAGTTATGAATAACATCCTCAGTGGATTAAGAGGATTGTTGTTGTTGTAGGTTTGTGTAGGGAGCAGGGAAAATGTCTCAACAACCAACCATTCTGATTCAGTTATTGTATAGTGGTGGTACACACACATGCACACACACACCTTGAGTGTGTATCCAGTGCCACGGAACTGTTGGAACCCACCCAGGCATGATCAGGATCACACCGGGGCCATATTCAATCAAACATCAAACCCAGTAAATGGGAGATTTGGGATACCAGAAAACAGGTTAGTAGATGACCTGTTGGTTACACACATAACGAACATAGTGTAAAGAATGTGAACACCACTGGTAAACTCTATTCCTTGTGCACTGTACCCAGGGCCACCCTTAGCCTTTTGGGGGAACTAAGCAATTTTTGGTTGGGGGGGCCCCACCTCGAGGGCAAAACATTACTGTGCCCCCCCCCCTCTTGGCAGTGGATAATTATTTTCAGTTTTTAATTTATTTCCTGCAACTCTGCACATTTTGCCATTGGGTGTAGAGAAAATGTTGCCGTTTTATAACTAATTTCATGCAATTCTACACATTTTGCCATGAGGTGTAGAACTGCTGATGCACTACCAAATTCTGAAATTGCACCTTGTGTTTTCTACTTTTGTAACTCTCAACAATAAATTGAGACTCAGAGAGATTCGGCCACTGGGCCCTACGCGTAGTCTGCATATAGGCAGAGGCGGCACTGAATGTACCTGGCTGTCTCCATGCAAAATATAAAAGTGCTTTCATCAAGTTCAACCATTTACATTTTACATCTTCTATCAATTTCACCAGTATTTATTTTGTTGTGTCAGTGGAATTGGATCAGACACATTCACTGGGTGGTAAAAGGTTGAGTTTTCCTATGCTCCTAACTCAGCGGCGGTTGGCTCGATTGGGATTCAGAAATGCTTAAAATCCAAGATAAACTGGACCAAGGACAGAGTCTTATGTTCAACATTTTTCCAAATGATCAAAAAATTCATTAGATCTTTGAGTTGGATTTCAGTCAAGACCTCATCCGCGTCCCCACCCATCATGCTGTTACATTCTTGAATATGGAGACTTTCTGGGTATATGAATCCTATCTGGGCTCATCTGAGACTATACAACTCTAATTATAAGGTTTAGAATAACGTTATGCCTCTCTATGACACACTTAGTCACAATAATACTAGGATGATAATAACATGTTGTAAGGGGGTCTTAAAAGTCAAGTCTTATAATGCATTATACCTACAGGCTTTAAGTGAACAGTTACCAAACTCTACACAATAACTATATCGGTCACGAAGAGCCTAAAAATCTCCTATATCTGGAGCCAAACAAATTCCTTGACAAAGCTAAAAGATGACAATGAAATACTCTGCATGCTCAGATGAAGGTCTTCATGACTGAAAGCTTGAACTTTCTACTCATTGAATGTGCATGGATCTAATTGTGCAGAGACTCTTCTACAGTTTAATCAGGTGGGGAAATTTGAGAGAGGTTCAGAAAGTTCAGTAAGTATCCAAAAGTTAACACCATTGCAAAATCTTTATCTAGCCTCAAGAGGTTACAAACATTCATCCCAAAATATATATTATTAGCTATTCACAATCACTGTATGGAACTGTAGCCTAAGAGAGCAATGTCCTTATACAGTATTTCATTTTTACATGAACTCATTTTGAAAACGTGAACGTTGATAATTGCAGTCTCCACTTTGATCATTTTTCAGAGGGCACGACTGTTATGCTTAAGGAGGTACTTCCTATGATTCTTGGCCCGCCGCGTATTTTCTGTGTAAATGACATACAAAGAAAACTTAAGAGGTGTTTCTCAAGGGCTCAACATTTTTTATGCTTACACCCCATTGGCAAGTCGGCTATGGAAAACCTGAACTATAAACTTCAAGCACTGTATTCTGTGTGGTTTGAGGCTGAAGGCTGAGGTGGGCCGGGGATCCATTGCTTGGTTTCTACGGTAGCAGCAGCATCCCAGAAAGGCCAGGGCTGTATCCCAAATGGCTCTCTATTCCCGGTATAGTGCACCACTTTTGACCATGGCCCAATGGTCTCCAGTTCACTATAGGGAATATGGTGCCATTTGGGACGCAGCCCAGGTCTAGTTGAGTTACAGGTGGTAGGGGGCAACACTCTGCCACCTCAAACCACTGTCACCATGGCATCATAGGGCCCTCCCCACCACAGAGTTTAAAGGCTTGGCAACTGGGATGCCCTGAAGACCGGAGCCAGACAGTGGTCAGAAAGATTTTTCTATGACTGTGCTTTCTCTCTCTCTCTCGCTCGCTCTCTCTCTCAGCTGGTCAAATTTCTTCATGGACATTTATTTCCTTGTGAGATAAGGAGTGACCTCTTATCTTACCTTAATTTATACTTCAGAATGATCTGACCTGCGTGTACATTATGTTAAGAGTATTCCTATGTACACCTGTGTCAAACAATGTTTATAACGTTTAATGTAACACTGTTATAACAGTTTTCCTTTGTCACTTAAAGTCTGTGAAATGTGAAGTGCTTAGGGGGCTGCTCTCACAGAACACTGGTTTTCAGACTCAACCATATAGTGGATAACACTGCCATCTTCAGATGGGGCTGCAGAGTTTCATCATTATCATCAGTGTTATAAAATTGGAAATTACCTCTCATTTCATTATAAAGGACTTTTAACTATACCAAAATGAATCTGGGCAGAAATTCAGACGACATATTATTTTGACTGCTGCCCTGGCCTACTGATGTTGAAGCTCCTCTTTCTTTGTGGCAGGTGCATCTGTTATTTTCAAGACCGACCAATCACCATCTAGTTTATAGTTCATTGCGGTCTACCGTCCAATAGCTCTCCTCTTTGTTGCCTTGGCATTAACTGGTTTACGACTGCGGACAGACAGACGCAAATAGGCCGGGCTATAAGTATTAGGGCCTACAGTTCTTTAAATAGTTTTAAATCCGTATTTACTTGTTCAGTTTAAATATACAATTAAATTGCGTCTGTATTTTTGCTAAATAATCGCAGCCTGAGACAAGCGATCGGAGGTGAATATATCTGAAGATAAAAAAATAAGTAACTAAACCGGATAGCTAGTTCATGCTAGCTAAGTTAAATCGTTGGGCGCCAGTATTTTCATTTGCCGACATTGCTAGCTCTGCACGTTTTTCCTTGTTGTTGTTGTTGTTAGCGACCGAGTTTGCTAACTGCTACATTTCAGCATTACTTGCTAGCTACCGTTTTTAGCTAGAAGAAAGCAACCAGGCATGGCGGAATTCCTCGAAGATCCGTCTGTTCTCACGAAGGATAAGCTCAAAAGTGAGCTCACGGCCTACAATGTCCCTCTTCCCAGCTCCGAACAGAAGAAAGATGTCTACGTTCAGTTGTACCTGAAAAACTTGACCGTTCAGAACAAGAAATGTCCACCATCTGTAGACACGTTCTCCAGTGATGAAGAATTGCCTGCCCCTGTAGTCTCCAACAAGAGCCGATCTGGAAGAGTAAGTCATGAAATAGTATGTTATACATGGTTATTACAGTGCTATGAGTGTGAATTGATATTCTAATCTTAGTCGTAATGCATTAAATCACTAGATACCGGTGTTGTAAAATGAAGGTTGCCTTTCCATGTGATGTTATTCCCGGGAAATAGCCACTTCCTATTTTTTCCCCTCCTACTCACACCTTGAGTTGGTTCTCTAATGGATGTGTGTTTGCTAGATAACGTTAGTTAGGTCAGAGATATTTGGTCTCTATTGAGTATAATCTAATTAACCAGTCTATGTACTGTCACCCATAATCAATCCATAGAAAGCTACCAGGAAGACTGACAAGCCTCGCTCAGAAGAAGTGGAAGTCACAGACCTCACCGATGCAAGTTTAAAAGATGAGCTGTTGAAGCATGGAATCAACACTGGACCCATAGTTGGTGAGTCCTGCTTATCTCTCTCACTTGTCTAAGGTGTCCTCCTCTCCTTCATCTGCTCTGATTGGAGAAGAGAAGTGAAACTTCGAAATGGCAGAAGCCTACTGAGGAATCTGCTTTCACCTCATCAGTTCTTTCAAACCTGTGCAGATGAAGGAAAGGAGACGAGGAGAGGAAGCCACTTGAGACTATTGAGGTGTGTGCACCAACAGACTCAGACAAACGGAGATATATTTTTAACCACAGTTCACTTCATCCCTAACTGTTTTCCCTGCCTTTCCCTCAGGCTCCACCAGGAAGCTTTATGAGAAAAAGCTTCAGAAGCTACTGGATACACCTGCAGCTGAGACTATGACCAGCCCACCTGAAACTGCCACAGTTAACGCTGCAGCCAAGGCAGATGGCAACCAGAACGGCAACACATACTCTGACCAGTACAGTGACAAGGAGGAAGGCGAGAGCAGTCATCTTACCACTGCACAAGAACACGCACCATTAATTAGGCAGCACACATGTACAAATAAAGTTAATTCTGGGTTGGGATCAATTCCATTTCAATTCAAGAAGTAGGCCTAAACTGAAAGGCAATGAGGAAAATGTTAATTTCATTCTACTTCCTGAATTGAAATGGAATGGATCTTTTTTGCTTTATGATGTTTGACTGTCAATTTAGATGTGTTTATTCTCACTGACTCGTGTTGGCTTTGCCTGTGCCAGATGAGACAGCTACTGCTCCGGAACCAGAGCCTGTTCCTGTTGTGGAGAAGCCTGTGAGGAGCAGAGGGAAGACTCCTGTCACTGTTAGGAACAGCAGCAGACGGAGCAGCAAGGTAAGCCTTCAAGTTCAACTTTATTTTCCATATAGAATAAATAAATAATAATTAAAATATCTTAAAACATACAATGGAAATCAGAGCTCTCACATTAAAACAGCTTTTGTCTTCAACAGCAAGAAAGTTCAGCACAAATATGTACAAATAACATTATCTTGCTCCCATAAACTCCAGCCTCTAAATCATCTGTTGCTATTGTCAATGTTCACAGCTACAGGTGGTGGAGGTGAGCCTAGCAACTGGCGACCAGACCCCTAAGAAGACGAGGGAGAATGTTGAAGAGATTCTCGCTAATGAGATCCTTTCACCCACAGGCATCAGGTAAGTCTGTTGACATTTCACTTCATCAGCAAAGTAGCCTTGAAGAATTGTTGTTTTGTCCAGAAAGATTAAATATAATTTTGGAAAAGTAGTTATCTTTCCAGTAGGCCTGGCACAATTACTGTATAACCATGTAATCGACAGTTATGAATGAAGACTGTCATGAAAATAAAATAACTGTCATAACCGCAAACAACAACAAAAATGAACTAACAAACAGCTGACTGAAGACGGGACGGCCAGGCATTCGTGTGGTTGAGTCCGTTTCGAGGGTACATGGACTCTTTAACAACGTGATGAAACTTTGTTTCTCCTTTCTGAATCAAGCAAGGTGCTGGCTGTAGCAAACAAGCACACAATCTGCAAGCAAATTGCAGCAGCACACACAGAAATAGAATCTATGGTAGCTCATGCAGTCAGGAGTGGAGAGGAAAACATTTGTGTCATAATTTACCTTTCTTGCTATTCGAATGGTTATTGCGGAGACTGCGGTCATTTGGCTGGCCAATTACCGTCATCCAAAATTTCATGACCTTCACAGCCCTAATTTTCAGTGATATTTAAAGCAGTAGATTTAAATTACTTTAGTCATTCACCTCGTCCTCTAATCCCTCTCTCCCCAGTGCCAGCTGCAGGCGACCTATTCGCGGCGCGGCGGGCCGACCAGTGAAACCCAGCAACTACTGGCTGAACGAGTCTCTCCTGGAGCGCTCCATCTACACAGAGTCTTATTCTGAATGCAGATCCTTGGGCTCCAACGTGCCGGCTAGGCCCGGATTCCTCTCTGTCCTACTAAAGCTCATGGTACTCGTCACTGTAGCCGGGTCCATCTACTTCGCCATTCAGCACCTCGATGCAGATCAGGTTCAGTCCTTCAAGGGAATGCTAACCGACGCCAAGGGTCTCCTAAACAGCGCTATGGGTCACCTGTGTAGCACGGTCGATAAGGTGGTGGATGCCGTGTTCGATAATGTGATTGTGCCGCTGGGTATCGGGGGAGGCAGCAGCCAAAGTGCAGGAGCAGAGAGTGGTGGCAGGTAAGCAGTGCACCCTCTCCACCCTGCTCTATTTTTTCGTTGTATTTTTTTACCGTTATTTTACCAGGTTGTCCAATTGAGGTCAGAACCCCGGTTATTCAACAGACCACCTGGCCACTGCTCTGCCATCCACACCTCACTAGCTCACCACACTTTTGATCTGGGCTGGTAGACTATCACCCTGGCCCCTCCTTGTTCACTTTTCCTCACCCCACGTGAGGAGAGCAGGAGGGGTATTCAACCCAACCAGGAGAGCAGGAGGGGTATTCAACCCAACCAGGAGAGCAGGAGGGGTATTCAACCCAACCAACACCAGCTTCCTGGAAATCCAACACTGTCTTGCCAAGACAGTCTGAAGAGACTTGTTTTATTAAGTTGTTTTTAATCGTAGTGTGAAGTGTATGTTGTGTATTCTTTGTGTGTGTATTTTTAGAAAGGAAAGACAAGTCGTACGCATGGTTGTAGTTTTTGAAGGACATGTTTGTAGTTTTTGGAGTGTCTGTGGTGCCAGGTGTTTTTCTGATGGTGAAGTGCATGCACAGTGATAGCACTTAGTGCCAGTGTAGGGGTCAATTCCATTTTAATTCCAGTCAATTCAGAAAGTAAACAATTCCAAATGTTCCTCATTAAAAAGTATGGAAAAGAATTGGAATTCCAGTGTATTTCCTGAATCGACTGGAATTTACATGGAATTTACCTCAACCCTGCTTAGTGCCCTCCCACTAATTCAAGCACAAAGAAATGCTACAAATTACAGAAACATTTACCAGTATTTCTGTATGGATTTTTGAATATACACTAGGTGTAATAATAATTTTAAAGCTAGGTAGAATAATGGTGCTCAGCTCTATTCTAATCTGCTCTAAATTAATCTGATCAGTGCTGGGAGGAGTGACACTGTCTAATAGTGTAACTTCAGGTCTTGTCACTGTATGATGAAAAACCCATATTTTCAAGCTATAAAAGGTTATAAACTGATTTTCTTTGGTTAAATTGATAGTTTTTGGTATATGCTGCAGTAACTAAGTAAGTCGTCTGACCTTTGAATGGCTCATGATGGCACCTGACTTGAGGGGCAGTGACCCAAATCCCAGTATAGCTTTGTGAGTTTGTGTGAGTTTACGGACGTGTTTCATTTAGTAGTGATTTGTTGTGCTAAAGATTCAAGATCTTCCAGTCCAATCTACCGGGTCATGTTCAGTAGGGCACTGTAGCAAAATGGGTATAATCCTCTCTGTTTTAATGTGTGTTTTCCCTGTTTGTTGCTTAAGGAACATGACCCAAGACTGGCTGTCTTTTTTTTTTGTGCAGCCACACTGCCCTTCTAAGCAGTTCTGCACACTACTGATCTGGGAAGAATAATGTTTTTTGCAATAGGTAGTTGAGCAAATATACGAGTTAACAATGTATTCCATTTTGTTACTTGAACTATAAATTTACTCTGCCTCATGTACTCTTCATTGTCATAGGAGAGGTAACACTAAAGGGGGCAGTAAAACAATTGACTGAAGAGAGACTAATGGTAATATTGATAGCAACTTAACTTATGTTGATCATTTGTAGAATTTTGTTGTCAAGATGTTGAAATGTTTGTCCAGTGTTGAAAATAAGTATTTTTTATTTCTGTATTTTTCTAATGTGAATTGTTAATGTTGGTCTTTTGTCTAGGTGAAAGTGAACTAGAAAAGGAAAAAAAATGTAAATGCTATCCTAAAACTGAACCTCTTTGTTGACTTGTGGTTACACAATGAATATATTAAAGATTCAATGTTTTTGACTTTGATCAGGCAGCTAGCTTCCCATGGATGGACAGATATGATAGGGATTGTGGGGGTAAGGATTTTGAATCTGTTTTTTATTTAAAATACTATCATGAAATAAATGTGGTAATTAAAATTGTCTCCCCGTGGTTTTCTTTATTAAGATGGAGTTTGTACACTGTTCGATGGACAGCTACTGTATTGATATCTGTGACGATTATGAGAAGCCTTGTCTTGCCTGAGACCTGAAGATTTGTGCTGGCTCACTGAGGTAATGCCAGGGATTTAGTTCAGTGGGTTATAACAGTCTTGTGGTGCGCACTGTGCAGACGCCCACAGTCGAACCCAGTTGGTCACATGCATAAAAACACATCAGAAGGATGCTCTTGTTTGAGAATATTTCAACAAAAAAACAAACATTCATGCATAGTAAGATGAGCGTCCAACTCAAAAGGTGAAAGAAGAGTGAGTGGCATCCTACAACTTAAATAAAATTTTATTGGTCACATACACATGGTTAGCAGATGTTATTGCAAGTGTAGCGAAATGCTTGTGCTTCTAGTTCCGACAGTGCAGCAATATCTAACAAGTAATACATAATAATTCCACAACAAATACCTAATTTACACAAATCTAAGGAATGGAATAAGAATATATAAATATATGGATGAGCAATATCAGAGCGGCATAGGCTAAGATGCAATAGATGGTATAGAATACAGTATATACACATATGAGATGAGTAATGCAAGATATGTAAACATTATTAAAGTGGCATTAAAAGTGGCCGATGATTCAAGTCTGTCTGTTGGCAGCAACCTTTCTGTGCTAGTGATGGCTGTTTATCAGTGATTACCTTGAGATAGAAGCTGTTTTTCAGTCTCTGTCCCAGCTTTGATGCACCTGTACTGACCTCGCCTTCTGGATAGTAGCGGGGTGAACAGGCAGTAGCTCGGGTGGTTGTTGTCCTTGATTATCTTTTTGGCCTTCCTGTGACATTGGGTGCTGTAGGTTGCCTGGAGAGCAGGTAGTTTTCTCCCAGTGATGCGTTGGGCTGACCGCACCAACCTCTGGAGAGCCCTGCGGTTGTGGACGGTGCAGTTGCTGCACCAGGCGTGATACAGCCCGACAGGATGCTCTCAATTGTGCATCTGTAAAAGTTTGTGAGGGTTTTAGGTGACAAGCCAAATTTCTTCAGCCTCCTGAGGTTGAAGAGGTGCTGTTGCGCCTTCTTCACTACACCTTCTGAATGTGCGCCTGTCACAAAGGAAAAGGACAAATCAATGAATGAACAACACACACAAAAATGACACAAATTGCCACCTGGGCCAGTCAGAGACCTTCAGATTGTATGCAGAAAAGCCTGGTATATGTAGGACGCCACAGAGCTCAAAAGGGCATCCCAAAGACACCAAAAGTGCACTTTGTGCGGAACTGACGTATCCTCTAACCTCAAGTGACGTGGTGTCTTGCCCGGTTAGGACGGACTCTTGCCAGACACCACGGTCTCTACGATTCGCCGGTGCTGAAGGACGGCGGCGCCATTTTACGACTGAACGCGTGGAAGTAAAGAACATACAAATATAACTTTTTGTGAATTTATACTTTACGTAGTAACACATTTGTTGATGCGGGATACATTTCTCAATACAAGAATAATTGGTTGCTACAGCAAGGAGAATCCAAAATATATATATATTGGCCGGCTAGCTAACCTAGCTAACACTCAGGCTAGCCAGCAGGCTTTTGTGTACTAACGACGTTAGCTAGATAGCGCTCTTGCTTTAAAGTAACAAGTGCATATTGAAACAACTTACATGTTTTTTTTTTTGTTGGTAAAGCTAGCTAACCACGTCTTTTATGTGTTTCCTACAGCCACCCGGTAAGGAACAATGTACCCCAACGCGTTGACCCAGTTGGCCCGAGCGAACCCGTTCAGCGCGCCCCTTTTCACAGCACGACAAGTCGAGGAGGCGGCACGAAGTCCTGCTGCCGAACAGGGACCAAGCAAACGCACGCTGGCTGCCGCTGCAGTGGCCGGTAAGGACAGCGGTGGATGTTACTTCATATTAGCCAACTAACGGTAGCTAGCTTGCTAGCACATTCCTCAACGAATTAGCTCGCTAAAATAGGGTTGATGGCTAATATTGCAAACTTCGGATATCACTGTGTTTTTTACTAGTCCATAGCGTTATGGGTTTAAGAAGGAAACCGTCTCTTATCACTCTACTTATCAGTGATTACACCAATGACTATTTTTGAATTACACCAATGAAGGTTAAATCGTCTGGGCCCAGTCTTTCTACAGTTATCCGGATTTCGGCTATAGGATTAAATGCACATACATAGAATGAATCGAACAGACTAATCATTGACATGAACATGAACTCGCGTTATATTTCTATTCGTGTAATACTATCCAATAGCCGAAGTCCAGATAACTTTTGAAAAACTGATCGCTGAATATCAGACATTTTTAGTTAGCCTTTGGCTTCTGTACAGTCCCGTTTGCACTTCCTTTTAGGCAAGGCCTTGCAGTCATGCATGGAGGACACTGTGAAGGGCAAAAGTTTTGTAATAAGTAGGCCAGAAGCTAAGACAAATTATTAGTAGAAGTCTACAGAAAAATTGAGCTAGTTTGAGAATTTAAAATAGGAATGCAGGTAAAACTATTGCCAAGGCCCAATCCCCTTCTATGAGGACTAAAAGCTACAATGCAAATCATATTGTTAGACCTACATGATCTCACGTTATCTATAGCCCTGGCACAGGTAGATAGCTAATTACAAAGTAAACACTGTAACAGCCTATTAGTTATTTTGTTGCAAATAAGTGGAACATGGGGGCCTAATGTCATGGTTGAGTTGACAGAATAGTGTCATGAAGGCGTGTGTGTATAGGGGCTTGCACATGTTGTTACCTGATCTCCTTGCCACGTGAGTTTGGAAGTCTACCGATCACTAAAGGTCTCATTATGGCCTTGTCCTAGGCTGTGCTACTTGCTTTGACAGTTTCTTCCATTGAGTCTTGAGTCTTATCAGTTAGTGATTCAATGGGAACCGTAGGGCTTCGTTTATACTTGAGCCCCTGACAAATAGATGAGACGGATAGGCTACCGTTTACAACCTTCCGTTTACGTACGATGTAAGATACGGTGCCCTCTTTTCCCCCTCTTACATCTGTGAAAGAACCCCAATTCGCTGTCTTTTCCTCAGAGGGAGACAGTTGTGAGTTTGGCTCATCGCGTTATTTCATCATGTGTGGCATCGGTGGAATCCTGAGCTGTGGTACCACGCACACAGCAGTGGTGCCCCTTGACCTGGTCAAGTGCAGGTTGCAGGTCTGTGGCACCCGACCACGGGTTGCATGGCATGTATATTGTGTTGTGGATTCCACTAAGACATTGACATCCCAGATAACAGTATTATTATTTAATTTTTTAAAATAAGACTACATCACAAATAGCTTTTATTTTCAGGAACGGTGTGTTTCCACTAATATGCAGTGGGGAAAGCAGCCAGTTATCATTTTATTTGCATGCTTGAACTAGAGATGTATTTTTGAGGCCCTAGCAGCTAAAATAACTAAGTCGAAGTCAGTGGTGTGAACTGTGAAGCTTTAACAGAACGTGAAGCTGGCATTCTTTAACTTTATGGTATGACCCCTAAATGGTACTGGCAGGCGCTTGCCCTTTCTCTGTGCCGCTATCAGCAATTTGATACTGTACCCACATTCATTCAACATCAGTGACCTTTAGCCTAGCAACGACTGCAGTCAAATTCCTAGCCAGGACAGGACATCCTCCTTGTTAAAAACTGGACTGCCCTGGAGTTGGGCCTACAATACTTGCAAAACAAGTTTTCTAAATGACGACTGGTGTCCTTGGCCAGTATTCACGAAGAGTAAGAGTGCTGATCTGGGATACGTTTTGACCTTAAGATCATTATGAATAGGATTACATTGACAGAAGGGGACCTGATCCTAGATCAGCACTCAAACTCTTGACACTCAATGAATAACGTCCCTGGTATGGGACTAGAGGAATCACCCAAACACACCTTGCTTTTATTATTGAAGATTTGTTTTGTGGTATTACTCGCTTTACAATAAAACATGAATGACTATGTCAGTGTCAGGGAGAGCATATGTTCCACTGTGATAGAGGGCATAATCAAGAGAAAAGCCTAGAGAGCGTATTATGACAATCCATTGCTAACGTTGTGGTGTGAGACACTCTGCATGGCTTAGAAGTGATGTTGACTAACAGCATGGTGTGTGTTGTCTGTCTCTATTCTGTATTGTGTTCGGTCTGCTCTAGATTCTGAAGTTAGCTGTGAGTTTGGCTCTAAGAAATACTATGCCTTGTGCGGCTTCGGCGGCATCCTCAGCTGCGGGATCACACACACGGCGGTCGTTCCCCTTGACCTGGTCAAGTGCCGTCTGCAGGTCTGTATATCCGCTAGTCGTGGGGGGGACTGCATCCCAAATGGCACCCTATTCCCTATATAGTGCACTACTTTTGACAAGGGGCCCATAGGGTTTGTGTCAAAGTAGTGCACCGTGTAGATAATAGGTTACCATTTGGGACGCAGTTCTAGTCTCTGTGACCAATGTGCTCTGCTGCGCTGGAAGAATGGATACGTTGCAGCGTTGAAGGTCAATTCCATGTCAATCCAGGGAGTAAATTCAAATTTTTTTCCTTCCTGATTTGAAATGGCATTGACCCCAACTCTAATAAATGTATAATACATTGAGTGTGTTATGGCCCTGTAGTATTGAGTGCATTTCTGTAGTATTGAGTGCATTTCTGTAGTATTGAGTGCATTTCTGTAGTATTGAGTGCATTTCTGTAGTATTGAGTGCATTTCACTCACAGGAACCCTGCATCACTATTTCCCCACAAAGAAAACCATCAGTTCAGTTTATAATGTACGTTCTGTCTGCAGGTGGACCCAGACAAGTACAAGAGCATCTTCAAGGGTTTCTCCATCACCATTAAAGAGGACGGCATGAGAGGGCTGGCTAAAGGCTGGGCTCCCACCTTCATCGGTTATTCCATGCAGGGTCTCTGCAAGTTTGGCTTCTATGAGGTGTTCAAGACCACCTACAGCGACATGATCGGAGAGGTCAGTACTGTAGTAGTGCTCATCAGTGAGACGAAGTCTGCGTCCCAAATGGCACTCTTTGAACAAAAGTAGTGCCCTATACAGGGAGTAGGGTGACTTAGCCAATACGTTGATTCCTGTCTCCTTGACTCCTCAACTGTATTGGACCTTCTTTGCAAGGAATCAAGTAAAGATGAATTGCGAAAGACCCAAAGAGTAAGGTCGTCGTCCCATTTTCATGATAATCCATCGGCTCTTTCTCAATTAATCTTTCCTCGATTCTTTGCATCCTCTCGCCTGCTTCTCAAAACGCATCGAATAAGGTCTTGAGGGAAGGAATCTTGGCGCTTCTTTTCCAATACAGTTGAGGAGGCAAGCAGGTGTGATGTGAGGAGGCGTGGACAGACTTAATTGAGATTGTGATTTGCTCTTCACCTCCTACCCTGCCTGTCTGGTAAATGCAGGAAAACACCTACCTGTGGAGGACCTCTCTCTACCTGGCTGCGTCTGCCAGTGCAGAGTTCTTCGCAGACATCGCCCTGGCCCCCATGGAGGCGTGTAAAGTGCGTATTCAGACCCAACCCGGCTACGCTAACAACCTCAGACAGTGTGCCCCTAAGATGTTCGCCGAGGAGGGACTCTGGGCGTGAGTATCCCTACTGAATCAGCCGGTCACATTTTGCTACCTCCGTCTTAGCCCTAACCCTTTTGATGTTTGTTATTCTGAAGGGTTTGGAAGTGAAGTGGTTAGTGAAGTGCTGGTCCTCTCAGATCTGCAACCATCGAAGGGCTAGGGCCGAGGGTCGGGGAACACATTGGGACCAGCTGAATTAATATGGCCTTGTTTTGTAATGACTAGAATAAACTTGGCCCAGAATAAACTCCTTAATGATGAGGATGTTTCAAAGTCAAACACGCTCCTTAGATCCACCTCTGGGGGGCGCTCCTGGTCTGTTGAGTCTGCTATCTCTCTCTCTGAGTGTTGACTGCAGCTCCAGCCCAGACGCTCCCAGCAGCTTTCTGGCTGTACAGTTGGAGGTGCTTGAGTCATTGGCGTGTGAGAACAGTCTACCTGCTCCTCAGCCCACTCCCTGCACTGGCACCCTCGCTGGAAAATGACCAGTGCAGACAGGCTGGGGAGCGGACAACTTTTATATGTCCTTACATAACTTTATCTTTACACCTGTCATATACCATTTGGTTCCGGTTTCCTATACCCAGTTTAAGCCTAATCCTGGTCTTAAATGCATGCTCAAAGAATAATCTATTAAAACAGCTGTTTAGTCCAGAATTAGATTAAAGGTCCAACGCAGCTGTTTTTATCTCAATCTCAAAAAAAAAAAACCTTAGTGTGATTGCTTTCATTTAAAATGGTCTCAAATGAAATGGCTTTTTAGCAAAGAGCAATTTCTCAAGGAATAATTTAGCTAGGACTGTCTGGGAGTGGTCTGAGTGGGGAGGGGAAAACTAGCTGTTATTGGCAGAGTTTGAAACTCTCTTATTGGTTTATTAACTAATTTACCGACTGGTGATGTCACCAGGTAGGTCAAAACCCCATCCCACCAAAACAGGCTGAAATTTCAGGTGGTCTTTTCAAACAGCTCTTACACTAAAAAGTCATTATTTTCACACTATTCCAACCTCAGTGTGGAAATGTATATAAAACAGAGGACAGTCATGTTTTTGACTACACTGGGCCTTTTAATCCTGGTGAGGTAAAAGTCAATAACATGAACAAGTCACTCACGCTCTGCCCCTTTGCTGCTGCTCTATAGTTTCTACAAGGGTGTAGTCCCTCTGTGGATGAGGCAGATCCCCTACACCATGATGAAGTTTGCCTGCTTTGAGAGGACCGTGGAGTTGCTGTACAAAAATGTGGTGCCTAAACCCCGTGCCGAGTGCTCCAAGGGTGAACAGCTGGTCGTCACCTTCGTGGCCGGGTACATTGGTGAGTCCACAGTTCTAAAGAGAAGCGTATTGAAATTGGTAGATGTTTAGTTTGGTTAGACTTCCAACCACAAGTGGATATACTGGGTATTAAATCATTTAATGATGAGTTTTTACAACTGATTTCTGTTGAGATGTAGCCTGTAACTTTATTCCTAAGCCATAACTCATCCAAAATGTATTTTTTTTTCTTGATCGATTCAAGAATTTCTACTTATCTGATATTTTCTATGTTGTCCTGATCATATCTCTGATGGTTGTTCTGTCCCCTGCAGCTGGCGTGTTCTGTGCCATCGTCTCCCACCCTGCTGACTCCGTGGTGTCTGTGCTGAACAAGGAGAGTGGCAGCACCGCCCTCGGAGTGCTCAAGAAGCTCGGACCCAAGGGTGAGGAGTAGCACTGCATTCCTCTGTCAGAACCCTCCCTACCCCCATATCCTTTTCACTCTACTGAGACACACTCTACTGTACTGGGTTGATGCTGATATTTCCCTTTCGCCTTGTTCTGTCCAGCAACTTCTTTTAACTGTGGCGGATGTGTAAACAGGCCAGCTCAGTACAACTTGGTTTGGCTCGGTAGTGTGACTCGGCCAGAAGGATCTTTCAGATGGAAATGTATTGTGTAGTAAAGAGGTTTCCAACACGCTCCTTAGATCCACCTCTGGGGGGCGCTCCTGGTCTGTTGAGTCTGCTATCTCTCTCTCTGAGTGTTGACTGCAGCTCCAGCCCAGACGCTCCCAGCAGCTTTCTGGCTGTACAGTTGGAGGTGCTTGAGTCATTGGCGTGTGAGAACAGTCTACCTGCTCCTCAGCCCACTCCCTGCACTGGCACCCTCGCTGGAAAATGACCAGTGCAGACAGGCTGGGGAGCGGACATGATTCAATATCTCCTACATCATCTGAGTCCCACCACCATCAGACATTTTGATTTGTTGATCTTTTTGATGTATATGCTGTAACAACATAAAATATTACATTTTGACTTGAGTGTAAACCGTTGTGTCCTGTTGCGTTCTTCTTTTCTATCTCCTCAGGTGTGTGGAAGGGTCTGGTGGCCCGTATCATCATGATCGGTACCTTGACCGCCCTGCAGTGGTTCATCTACGACTCTGTCAAGGTCTACTTCCGCCTGCCCCGTCCCCCTCCCCCAGAGATGCCGGAGTCCCTCAAGAAGAAGCTGGGGATCACAGAGTAAAGAAACAAAATGGCGGCCTTAACAACAATCTATTCAAAATGGCGGCCTTATCAACAGCAATATAAGATGGCGGCCTTCAAACACATCCTTAAGTTAACATCCACACTGCACACCGCTATCTGCCTGGTATAGTCATAGCTGTCCTGTTCTGCCGGTAGACCACATACCCAGGTCTGAGCTACATCAGCATGTTACATTCAGAGTGAAATATGCTATGTAGAACAGACATGCCGCTACGACGTGTAGAATAAAGAATCATGTTGACTCTATTCGTAGTGGTTCTATCTGCGATGTTCCAAAATGTTTTTCGTACTGAACATGGCCCTGGTCAGCATGAGTTGGGGTCCATTTCAATTAGATTCCAGAAGTAAACTGAAATTCCACTTCTAAATAAAAATTTCTCAATTGGAATTTCAGTTTTTGGATTTGTTTGATTTGAAATGAAACTGAACCCAACCTTACTGGTCAATAGGGAGGAGGGTTCCCTCCTGTGAGGGAATAGAGAGAAGACAATAACACATGCCTTCAGGTTAACACCCGACCGCAGTTGGTTAATGTTCTAATAAATGAAAATGTGGAAACATTTTGTCCTTGATTTTTGAAAGGTGTGTGTGTGTGTGTGACTGATGTTGGATTGTAGTTCAGGGGATGTTTTATGCCCCTTGAAACAGATCATTGCTTGTTCTGTTATGGGTTGTAGTTAAGAGGATTTTTGCACTAATGTTATGGAACATTTATGATTTGTCCTATTCTTGCATTATTACCTAGAATACACATACATTCTGCAGATGAAGAAGCCGGATGTGGAGGTCCTGGGCTGGGGGGGTTACAAGTGGTCTGCGGTTGTGAGGCTGGTTGGATGTACTGCCAAATTCTCTAAAATGACATTGGAGGCGGCTTATGGTAGAGAAACCAAAGTGACTAATACGCCTCGCTCACACTGATTAGTGTCATAGTGCAAAATATAATGCAGCATCATCTGGATGTGTGCAAGAAAATTTGAACATCACCTTCTGCTACCAGTTCTGTCAAGCTGTCTACGCGTACAGTTGGATAAATCCAATGTACTCACTGCAACTGCCTCTGTACCGCAATGCTGCAAGGCAAATGCAGCGTTCCATTGGAATTGAATTGTACTTCTGGTGTACCAAAATGCAAAGGACCTGTCGGTGTGATCGAGGCGTAAACCACGGGATTTAAATAAAAAAATAATGTAATTTAACCTTGAACAAGGCAAGTCAGTTAAGAACAAATTCTTATTTACAATGACGGCCTACCAAAAGGCCTCCCACGGGGACGGGGGCTGGGATTAAAAATAAATGTAAATATAGGACAAAACTACATAGAGAGGCCTAAGACAACCTAGCATGGCAACACGGTAGCAGCACAAAACAGTATAAACATTGGGCACAGACAACAGCACAAAGAGCAAGAAGGTAGAGACAACTGTCAGTAAGCGTGTCCCTGATTTAGATTTGAGTGTTTGTTGCAGCTCGTTCCAGTCGCTAGTTGCAGCGAACTGTAAAAACGAGCGACCCAGGGATGTGTGTGTGACCGATGGCTAGACAGCGGCGTTTTTTTAACAGAATGTGACTGCCAGAACGGGTGTTGTATGTGGAGGATACACAGTCTAGAGCGCCATCTGAGGTGCAGGACAGGTGCACCAGATGGAGCCTGTGTCGTTACAGACATTTGGCATCCGATTAGTAAACCCGGTCGGAGTAAAGCAGGAGAGGGGGAGTAGATCCTAGAGCTCTGTGCTGCTGTCACTGTGTCACATTCTGTAGTGCACACTCGTTTAGGGCCTGCGTCACATGCTCCGACTCTGTAGTGCTGCAGCTCATCTACAGTATTCCTCCTGACCTGACTGGATAGAAGATACGGTCGTTGTGTGAGGTGCTGTGGTTGCAGCGAGAACGCACCTTAGCTCTCTTCTGGTCTAGTCAGACATGTTGATTACATGCTGGTATTTATATCTTGCAGCTCGGAGCATCCTCCAACAAAGCAAGTATTTGTTATTGTTTGTGCCTAAGCTAGTTAAGGGTTTCCTGCTAGGATCGACAAGCTCTGCACAGTGATATGGTTTGGCTGTTGATTGAATGGTTGTTTTTGTGTGTGTTTAAAAATCGGGTGTAGGTGGTAGTAGGCGACAGTCATGCAGGACTAAAGACTGTAGAATCAAATGTCTAAAACCTTCATCTCTAATCTCTGGGCAGTGCTGCCAGCCTGCCATTTTAAAGCGACGCAGGTTTTTTTTGTTGAGTGCATTAATTATTTAATGAAACCAGAATGAATCCTAGCTGGGTCAGGAAAAGTGTTTGTCCTGCTTGTGTCTGAGGGTTCACTATTGTGTCTCTTTGGACATGTAAAATACTTTGTGCCTGATCAGGTACATTTTTTCTCTCCCCTCTCCCTCTACCCATTCCCTCCTCTCTCTCCCTCTACCCTTTCCCTCCTCCTCTCTCTCTCCCCCCTCTCTCCCTCCCTCCCTCCTCCCTCCTCTCTCTCTCCCCTCTCCCTCCTCTCTCCCCCCTCTCTCCCTCCTCCTTTCCCATCTCCTTCCCTCCAGCATTGAACATGGCCTCTATCCTTCAGAAGCTCATGACCCCCCTGGTCAGTGGGAACCCTGAGCCACCCAGGAACAAGGTGACGGTGGTGGGGGTCGGCCAGGTGGGCATGGCCTGTGCTGTCAGCATCCTGCTCAGGGTGAGACCCGACCTGCTGTGTGTTGTTGACTGACTCATGTCAGACACATTGCTACAGTATTATGTCTAGACTAACCCCACCCTGTGTTACAGTATAACCTGTCTAGTCTAACCCCACCCTGTGTTACAGTATAACCTGTCTAGTCTAACCCCACCCTGTGTTACAGTATAACCTGTCTGGTCTAACCCCACCCTGTGTTACAGTATAACCTGTCTAGTCTAACCCCACCCTGTGTTACAGTATAACCTGTCTAGTCTAACCCCACCCTGTGTTACAGTATAACCTGTCTAGACTAACCCCACCCTGTGCTACAGTATAACCTGTTACTGCTCATTTCTCAGTAGTCTGTATTACTCTCTGCTCCTCTCTCAGTAGTCTGTATTGCTCTCTGCTCATCTCTCAGTAGTCTGTATTGCTCTCTGCTCATCTCTCAGTAGTCTGTATTACTCTCTGCTCATCTCTCAGTAGTCTGTATTACTCTCTGCTCATCTCTCAGTAGTCTGTATTACTCTGCTTATCTCTCAGTAGCCTGTATTGCTCTCTGCTCATCTCTCAGTAGTCTGTATTACTCTCTGCTCATCTCTCAGTAGTCTGTATTACTCTCTGCTCATCTCTCAGTAGTCTGTATTACTCTGCTCTCTGCTCATCTCGCAGTAGTCTGTATTACTCTCTGCTCATTTCTCAGTAGTCTGTATTACTCTCTGTCATCTCTCAGTAGTCTGTATTACTCTCTGCTCATCTCTCAGTAGTCTGTATTACTCTCTGCTCATCTCTCAGTAGTCTGTATTACTCTCTGTCATCTCTCAGTAGTCTGTATTACTCTTTGCTCTCTGCTCAGTAGTCTGTATTGCTCTTTGCTCCTCTCTCAGTAGTCTGTATTGCTCTCTGCTCATCTCTCTGTAGTCTATTGCTCTCTGCTCATCTCTCAGTAGTCTGTATTGCTCTCTGCTCATCTCTCAGTAGTCTGTATTCCTCTCTGCTCATCTCTCAGTAGTCTGTATTACTCTCTGCTCATCTCTCAGTAGTCTGTATTACACAAACATTCATTCTTTATTAGTGTCATAACAAGGTTGGTGCTATGCTTTTGTGCTGTGTTATTGCTCATGTAGGAACACATCGTTCATTGTGTGTTCAACTAATTTATAAAACATCGGTTTTTAGAAGCAAACATGCATATTATATGTAATCAATAATATGACCATTTACTTCTATGAATGACCTGTTTTGGGGCTATCTTTCTGCAGGAGCTAGCTGATGAGCTGGCCTTGGTGGACGTGATGGAAGACAAGCTGAAGGGAGAGATTATGGATCTGCAGCACGGCAGCCTCTTCCTTAAAACACCCAAGATAGTCGCAGGCAAAGGTGAGTCGGTAGCAACGGGACACTAGGAAACCAGAGAGCCAAGTTGGCCGCCCTCTACGTGTCAAATGTCTTTGTGATATTCAGTACCCTTACTGACTGAGGGGACCAGTGTTTTGACTTTTTAGTATAATTCTCAATTGTATTGGTCACATTGTCTTTTGATACGTGTTAAAATGTTATAATAAACTAAAACTGAACTTGTTAATTTGTCTCCCTTGGCCAGACTACTCTGTGACGGCTAACTCTCGCATCGTCGTGGTAACGGCGGGCGTACGTCAACAGGAAGGAGAGAGCAGGTTGAATCTGGTTCAGAGGAATGTCAACATCTTTAAACACATCGTCCCTCAGATCATCAAACACTCCCCCAACTGCATCATCATTGTGGTCTCCAACCCAGGTACTCACTACACACACATACTAGTGTTAGTGACTCCAATTATGTGTTAAAGCAGTGTAGTCTAAGCCCAGAAGTCTCTCCCTGGCCATAGTTGATGTGCTGACCTATGTGACCTGGAAGTTGAGTGGCCTGCCCAAGCACCGCGTCATCGGCAGCGGCACCAACCTGGATTCCGCCCGATTCCGTTACCTGATGGCTGACAAACTGGGGATCCACACTACCAGCTTCAACGGATGGATCCTGGGAGAACACGGAGACACCAGCGGCAAGTGTCCAGTGTGTGTGTGTTTGCGTGTATGTGAACGTGTGTGGTGCATAATTAGGACAAATATAACACACACTCAGGAAGTCAGGACAAGTGTGTTTTTATACCATTCAAATATGCTTTTGAATTCTTCTACTATAAATAGTAGCAACCCCCTCCTTTAGGGTTACTGTGATAAAGGTGAGACCTGCTAATCTGTCTGGGCCTTAAGGAGTTAAGTGTTAATTAGGTTAACTCTGTGTGTGTGTGTGTGTGTGTGTGTGTGTGTGTGTGTGTGTGTGTGTGTGTGTGTGTGTGTGTGTGTTTTAGTCCCTGTGTGGAGCGGTGCTAACGTAGCAGGCGTTAACCTGCAGACGCTGAACCCTGACATCGGTACTGATGCTGACCAGGAGAACTGGAAGGAGACGCATAAGCAGGTGGTTGACAGGTAATGTCGGCCTACGCAGTCCTATTCAAGCAACCTGTTATCTCTATTGCCATTGGTGTAAATTGTTGTCATTTTAAGTTTTTAATTTCTGTCGTTCTGCTCTCTCACTATTATGGAGTTCTGTGTATGTTGTACTCAAGGTCACAACGGCAGTCTGGTTGCCTGCTCACTTCCACAATCATTTTTACTGTCAGCCCTGGGATTCGAACCTGCAACCCAACGGTTACTCCCCTGCTTCTCGAACTGCAAGGATACTGAGATTTAAAAATGTGACTGTGTGAGTTTCAGTGCCTATGAAGTGATCAAGCTGAAGGGCTATACTAACTGGGCCATTGGCCTGAGTGTGGCTGACCTGATAGAGAGTCTGATCAGGAACATGAACAGAATCCACCCTGTCTCTACCATGGTCAAGGTAAGAAGGACACACACAGTACTGTATATGTAAGTGTTTGTGAGAGAGTGTAGAATGTGTGTCCGTGTGTAGACACTTATCTAATGTACAAGCACACACCTACAACCACAGATTACAGCAGGCAGAGTTCCTCTGTCCAGTGTCTGTGTTATTTTGCCCATCTTAATCTTTTCTTTTGATTGGCCAGTCTAAGATATGGCTTTATCTTTGCCACTCTGCCTAGAAGGCCAGCATCTCGGAGTCACCTCTTCACTGTTGATGTTGAGACTGGTGTTTTGCGGGTATTATTTAATGAAGCTGGACTTGTTTCTCAAACTAGACACTCTAATATACTTGTCCTCATGCTCAGTTGTGCACCGGGGCCTCCCACTCTTTCTATTCTGGTTAGAGCCAGTTTGCGCTGTTCTGTGAAGGGAGTAGTACACAGTGTTGTACGAGATCTTTAGTTTCTTGGCAATTTCTCGCATGGAAAAGCCTTATTTCTCAGAACAAGAATAGACTGACGAGTTTCAGAAGAAAGACATTTTGAGCCTGTAATCAAACCCACAAATGCTGATGCTCCAGATACTCAACTAGTCTAAAGAAGGCCAGTTTTATTGCTTCTTTAATCAGAACAACAGTTTTCAGCTGTGCTAACATAATTGCAAAAGGGTTTTCTAATGATCAATTAGCCTTTTAAAATTATAAACTTGGATTAACTAACATAATGTGCCATTGGAACACAGGATCGATGGTTGCTGATAATGGGCCTCTGTTCGCCTATGTATTTCTGATCAATTTGATGTTATTTTAATGGACAAAAAAAATTGCTTTTCTTTCAAAAACAAGGACATTTCTAACTGACCCCAAACTTTTGAACGGTAGTGTGTGTGTGTGTGTGTGTGTAGTACATACAATAGATATAAATACATGCACACAAATAACTACACACACCTACACTGCTCTAAAGTGTCCATGCTGTTGATCTTCAGGGCATGTACGGAGTCAAGGACGAGGTGTATCTGAGTCTGCCCTGCGTCCTGAACGCTGGGGGCGTGGCCAGCGTGATCAACATGACCCTGACGGATGATGAGATTGGCCAATTAAAACAGAGCGCTGACACACTGTGGGGCATACAGAAGGACCTGACGGATGTGTAACAGAACAACAACAGGGGGGCGCCACACTTCACTCACCACTAGGCTGGCTCCCAATAGTATCTCCTTTGTCCTTAAGTGTGGACTCCTTCACAATTTCGAATCTACAAAATGTATCTAATCTTATAATCTAGATTCATACAATCCAAAAGCATTGAATCGCTGGAGGCATGGGCCAGTGCGAGTTTACACCAGTAATTTCCTTTCAAATCCAGTGGAGGTTCTAGACCTTTTCAACTGGGGGGGCCATGCTGGGGCCAGTTGTACTGTTAGAGGGGCCAGTTACATTAGACGTTATTGTTGTCATATCGTTTTCTTCACTTCATTGCAGGCATTAGTAGGCAAAAGACCATGTCCCTCTAGTAAATGTGTGGGTTTAATTAGTGTTCCACGTTGCCACTGTCTAATAACGGATGTAAAAAAAGAACGATAGCAAAAATTAGTTATGCAAAAATTATTTCATACTCCACATTTAGGGGGGCCACAAGGGGGTCCTCCCCAGAACCGCCAGTGTTCAAATCAATGAATGGAAGGGAACTATTGCACACTTTTGGAGGAAGGATAAATAATTGGGACAGAGCCCCACTCTCCTGATCACCTATAACTCAACGTATGCCACTTAGCAAACAGTCGCTTTTATCCAAAACGACTTTCAGTACAGGGATGTTTTGAATGTGTATTTGTTCACTGCAGTAATACCCTTCATTAATTTTAAATGCATGAACTCACTACTGTAAGTCGTTCTGGATAAGAGCGTCTGCTAAATGACATAAATGTAATTAAACCCACAACATTTCCATTGCTATCACTGCACTACGCTCTTAACAACTGGGCTACACAATAAAAAAAAAAAAACTCAACTTCCAAAATACACGGTCAGTGTCACTGCTCCCATTTTACACTCTAGTACTGTTCTTAGCCTCCCTGTCATCTGGGGGTTGGGTCACCATATAAATAGGATCTAGTCGTTCTATTTCTATGTTGGTCTCATGGGCACTTGGTGTGAGGGTTACTTTGTACATGACTGCTTTACTGGAAAGGGGGCAGATTGCAGTGTCTTTGGGTTGGTGAACAGCACTATAAAAAAAACTTTTATTCAGGTGTGGGATCAGCAAAAGCTTCAGTCATTTGTCCTTGTCAGAATGAAGGGAAATACAATCTGTCAATCATGTTTTTTGATGTGTAAATGAATAAAGCAAGATTATTTATTGGTCCTGTCTCATTTCTTTATTTTTCAGGGACCGAATCATTTTTAATCAATGGTAATTTATTTGTTTCAGATTTAGAAACGTATGTCTTAAATAAAATAAAAAGATCCTGGGATGTATCACAACCGGCCGTGATCGGGAGTCCCATATGGCGGTGCACAATTGGCCCAGTGTTGTCCGGGTTTGGCCGGGGGGTGTTTAATTGGCTCATCGCGCTCTAGTGACTCCTTGTGACGGGCTGGGCGCCTGCAGGCTGACTTCGGTCGTCAGTTGAACGGTGTTTCCTCCGACTCATTGGTGCGGCTGGCTTCCTGGTTAAGCGGGCAGGTGTTAAGAAGCGCGGTTTGGCAGGTCATGTTTCGGGGGGTTCTTGACTTGACCTTCGCCTCCCGAGCCCTACTTATTTGAACTGTATTTTTTTTTTTTTAAATAATGATTTAAAGGGCCAATCAGCAGTTGAAACAATAACAAAGCATTATCCCCACCACTGTTTCACTAAAAAGCTGAGAGATGGGGCTAGAGAAATGTAATTACTCTCAACTTCATAGACCGCTATGGATGCAAGAACTGACCATCCATGATATCAAATTACAGTTTGAATCATGTTTTGAGGCTATACAGTTTACAAACATTGGAGTAAAAAGAAAAAAGTGTATATTTTGGGTTCTGATTGTATATGACAGTTGAACTAAACTCTTAAAGGCATTTATATGTTATACTCTTCAAGAATCAATGGGAGTACAAGATTGTGAATTTAAAGGGATTGGCCCTTTAAGGCGTGCATTAACACTGACTTCTTATAAGGGATGTTTTCAGTTCTGCTCAGATTGAGCCCTAGACCTAGGGTGGAGTGTCACTGTACTGTTTTCTAGCAGACAGATTATGCCTCTAGGTGCAACCTAGAAAAGGTGCAATAAAAAATGTATCAGTATGAGGCAGTGTGGTGCCAGGACAACAACCTCTCAATGTGAGCAAGACTAAGGAGCTGATCGTGGACTACAGGAAAAGGTGGGCTGACCAGGCCCCCATTAACATCAACAGGGCTGTAGTGGAGCGGGTCGAGAGTTTCAAGTTCCTTGGTGTCCACATCACCAACAAACTATCATGGTCCAAACACACCAAGACAGTTGTGAAGAGGGCACAACAAAACCTTTTCCCCCTCAGGAGACTGAAAAGATTTGGCATGGGTCCCCAGATCCTCAAATAGTTCTACAGCTGCACCATCGAGAGCATCCTGACCGGTTTCATCACCGCCTGGTATGGCAACTGCTTGGCATCCTACCGTAAGGCGCTACAGAGGGTAGTGCGACCGGCCCAGTACATCACTGGAGCCAAGCTTCCTGACATCCAGGACCTATATACTAGGCGGTGTCAGAGGAAGGCCCAGAAAATTGTCAAAGACTCCAGTCACTCAAGTCATAGACTGTTCTCTCTGCTACCGCACGGCAAGTTGTACCAGAGCGCCAAGTGTAGGACCAAAAGGCTCCTTAACAGCTTCTACCCCCAAGCCATAAGACTGCTGAACAATTAATTAAATGGCCACCCGGACTATTTACATTGACCCCCACTTTGTTTTTACACTGCTGCTACTCGCTGTTTATTATCTATGCATAGTCACTTTAGAAATGACCTCGACTAACCTGTAGCCCCTGCACACTGACTCAGTACGGGTACCCCCTGTATATAGCCTTGTTATTGTTATGTACATTTATTGTTACTTTTCAATTGATTTGATTTTTTTTAAACTTTAGTTTATTTAGTAAATATTTTATCAACTCTTTCTTGAACTGCATTGTTGGTTAAGGGCTTGTAAGCATTTCACTGTAACCCTAACCTGTTGCATGTGACAAATACAATTTTATTTTATTTGATGGATGGTGTTCAGAGTGGTGTGATGGCAGTGCACTTTATAGGTAATAGGGAGCCATTTTGGCCACAGCCCATGTTAAGTATGGTGCTGGTGGTCAGTTGAGTTAGCCTACTTTCTTTCTTTTTTTTTTATCACAGAGTTTATGAATGAAAGTTCAGGACAGAACACAGCAAAATAGTTGTTCAGGAAAACAGCTCAAGTGACATTGGAGAGCTTTACAAATATATATATATATATATTTGATTTACTGCATTAATAATATAATTCTAATAGTTTTATTCAATTAAATACCAAATTGGTATTACATTAACAGTACATTATATTTCACAACATGAAAAATGTATCGTTCAACACTGTAGTTGATATTCCACATTGGTTGGTCTTGAAAATATAAATCATTTTCCCTGTCTGCAAAGAAAAAAGCTATTGCATGTCATTATGTGAAACTGGGTCAAGCTAAAGAGAGCTGATACAACCTGAGACCTTTTCAGCCAAATCAGCGTTCTCACTGCGGGTCACTGTCAAGACACCACACATATCAAACACTAGAATGTATAGACACATACAATATGCAAACACATATTCAGCTGATTTGATATTGTGAGTAAAATGAGCTATGGAGAGAGATATAAAGGAGAGAGAATCACGTTCATGTAAAGTGTGAAGGAGAGAGAATCATGCTCATGTAAAGTGTAAAGGAAAGAGAATCATGCTCATGTAAAGTGTAAAGGAGAGAGAATCATGCTTGTGTAAAGTATAAAGGAGAGAGAATCATGCTTGTGTAAAGTGTAAAGGAAAGAGAATCATGCTTGTGTAAAGTGTAAAGGAAAGAGAATCATGCTCATGTAAAGTGTAAAGGAGGGAGAATCATGTTCATGTAAAGGAGAGAATCATGCTCATGTAAAGTGTAAAGGAGGGAGAATCATGTTCATGTAAAGGAGAGAATCATGCTCATGTAAAGTGTAAAGGAGAGATTATCATGCTCATGTAAAGTGTAAAGGAGAGAGAATCATGCTCATGTAAAGTGTAAAGGAGAGAGATTCATGCTCATGTAAAGTGTCCCCATTATTTTCTTTCCTCTATGAAATGATGTAGCGCTGTTACAAATTGTCACACATACATGGACCATGTGTTTTTTTTAAATATTTTGAGAAACTTTTCTTGCAGCTGGTGGCCCACTCCTTACACAGGCCTACAGTTGTCAAAATCCCTTGAATGTACTGTATATTACTTTGGTACCTTTGCTTTATCTTGGCCAGGTTGCAGTTGTAAATGAGAACTTGTTCTCAACTAGCCTCCCTGGTTAAATAAAGGTGAAAAATATAAAAAATAATAATGTAGTCAGTGGTGGGAAAAGTACTCAATTGTCATTCTTGAGTAAAAGTAAATGCTATAAATCAAACTCCTTATATTAAGCAAACCAGACGGCATGATTTTATCTGTTTATTTTGATTTATCGACAGCCAAGGGCATACTCTAACGCTAAGACATAATTTGCAAAGACAGCATTTGTGTTTAATGAGTCCGCCAGATCAGAGGCAGTAGGGATGAATATGGGTTATATTGATAGGTGTTTGAATTGGACCATATTGCTGTCCTGCCAGGCCATTAGAAATGTAACGAGAACTTTTGGGTGTCAGGAAAATTGTATAGGAGTAAAAAGTACACATTGTCTTTAGGAATGTAGTGGAGTAAAAGTTGTAAAAAATATGAATGGTAATGGTAAGTACAGATATCCAAAAAAAAGACTAAAGTAGTACTTCAAAGTATTTTTACTTAGTTACTTTACACCACTGAATGTAATAACATATATACATACTAATTACACATTCACATAATGTAACAAATGCATAAATAATTGTATTGCCGAACGACAATTTGGGCAACCATAGACGTTACACAATCACTTTACTCAAGAAAAGAGAAGGATTTTTGTCACACGTGCCTTTTTAAGTAGAGCATGACCTGAGAAGACCAGTTTCTCTGCTAAAATCAAGGACAATGTGGAGGTGTGTTACTGTAACTTATTTTCAATCTCACACAAAAATTCTTCCCTGCGTTATGGACAGTATCCATGCAGTTATGGGGAGCATCAACATTTGATCTTTGACCTCTGAACTTTCATTAGGGCATACATAGAAAACAGAGTATGTACAGTTGAAGTCGGGAGTTTACATACACCTTAGCCAAATACATTTAAACTCAGTTTTTCACAATTCCTGACATTTAATCCAAGTAAAAAGTCCCTGTCTTAGGTCAGTTAGGATCACCACTTTATTTTAGAATGTGAAATGTCAGAATAATAGTAGAGAGAATGATTTATTTCAGATTTTACTTCTTTCATCACATTCCCAGTGGGTCAGAAGTTTACATACACCCAATTAGTATTTGGTAGCATTGCCTTTAAATAGTTTAACTTGGGTCAAACGTTTCGGATAGCCTTCCTTAAGCTTCCCACAATAAGTTGGGTGAATTTTGGCCAATTCCTCCTGACAGAGCTGGTGTAACTGAGTCATGTTTGTAGGATCCTTGCTCACACACGCTTTTTCAGTTCTGCCCACACATTTTTTGCTTGAGGTCATTGTCATATTTGGAAGACCCATTTGCGACCAAGCTTTAACTTCCTGACTGATGTCTTGAGACATTGCTTCAATATATCCACATAATTTTCCTTCCTCATGATGCCATCTATTTTGTGAAGTGCACCAGTCCCTCCTGCAGCAAAGCACCCCCACAACATGATGCTGCCACCCCCGTGCTTCACGGATGGTGTTCTTTGGCTTTCAATCCTCACCTTTTTTCTTCCAAACATAACGATGGTCATTATGGCCAAACAGTTATATTTTTGTTTCATCAGACCAGAGAAAAGTACGAACTTTGTCCCCATGTGCAGTTGCAAACAGTTGTCATGCTGTTTTATGGCGGTTTTGGAACAGTGGCTTCTTCCATCCTGAGCGGTCTTTCATGTTATGTCGATATAGAACTCATTTTACTGTGGATAGAGATACTTTTGTACTTTTGTACCTGTTTCCTCCAGCATCTTCACATGGTCCTTTTACTTATGTAAGAATGGTGTTCATCGACTACAGCTCAGCATTTAACACCATAGTTCCCTCCAAGCTCGTCATTAAGCTCGAGACCCTGGGTCTCGACCCAGCCCTGTGCAACTGGGTCCTGGACTTCCTGACGGGCCGGCCCCAGGTGGTGAGGGTAGGAAACAACATCTCCACCCCGCTGATCCTCAACACTGGGGCCCCACCTCTCACTCAATGTCAACAAAACAAAGAAGATGATCGTGGACTTCAGGAAACAGGAGAGGGAGCACCCCCCTATCCACATCGAGGGGACAGTAGTGGAGAAGGTGGAAAGTTCCTCGGCGTACACATCACGGACAAACTGAATTGGTCCACCCACACAGACAGCGTGGTGAAGAAAGCACAACAGCGCCTCTTCAACCTCAGTAGGCTGAAGAAATTCGGCTTGTCACCAAAATCACTCACAAACTTCTACAGATGCACAATCGAGAGCATCCTGTCGGGCTGTATCACCGCCTGGTACGGCAACTGCTCCGCCCACAACCGTAAGGCTCTCCAGAGGGTAGTGAGGACTGCACAACGCATCACCGGGGGGGTAAACTACCTGCCCTTCAGGACACCTACACCACCCAATGTCACAGGAAGGCCAAAAAGATCATCAAGGACAACAACCACCCGAGCCACTGCCTGTTCACCCCGCTATCATCCAGAAGGCGAGGTCAGTACAGGTGCATCAAAGCTGGGACCGAGAGACTGAAAAACAGCTTCTACCTCAAGGCCATCAGACTGTTAAACAGCCATCACTAACATTGAGTGGCTGCTGCCAACATACTGACTTAAATCTCTAGCCACTTTAAGCATAGGAATGGGATGTAAAAAATGTATCACTAACCACTTCAAACAATTTTGTATATAATGTTTACGTATCCGACATACTTATATCAAATGTATACACTGTACTCTAAACCATCTACTGAATCTTGCCTATGCCATTCGGCCATCGACCCAAATCTCTAGCCACTTTAATAATTATAATTGGATGAAATAATGTATCACTAGCCACTTTAAACAATGCCATTTATATAATGTTTACATATCCTACATTACTCATCTCATATATATGTGTATATACTGTACTCCATACCATCTACTGCATCTTGCCTATGCCGGTCAGCCATCGCTCATCCATATATTTATATGTACATACTCGTATTCATTCCTTTACTCTTGTGTGTATAAGGTAGTTGTTGTGAATTTGTTAGATTACTTGTTAGATACTACTGCATGGTCGGAACTAGAAGCACAAGCATTTCGCTACACTCACATTAATATCTGCTAACCATGTGTATGTGACAAATAAAATTTGATTTGCTGTTCTGGGATTGATTTGAACTTTTCGCACCAAAGTACATTAATCTCTAGGAGACAGAACCCATCTCCTTCCTGAGCAGTATGATGGCTGCGTGGTCCCATGGTGTTTATCATTGCGTACAATTGTTTGGTCAGATGAACATGGTACCTTCAGGCATTTGGAAATTGCTCCCAAGGATGAACCAGACTTGTGGAGGCAGTGGCGGTTCTAGACCTTTTCAACTGGGGGGCCAAGCTGGGGCCAGTTGTACTGTTAGAGGGGCCAGTTACATTAGACGTTATTGTTGTCATATCGTTTTCTTCACTTCATTGCAGGCATTAGCAGGCAAAAGACCATGTCCCTCTAGTAAATGTGTGGGTTTAATTAGTGTTCCACGTTGCCACTGTCTAATAACGGATGTAAAAAAAGAACGATAGCAACAATTTGTTATGCAAAAATTATTTCATACTCCACATTTAGGGGGGCCACAAGGGGGTCCAAAATTGTTGTCACAGGGGCACTGCCCGAACAGCTAGTGTGTGGAGGTCATTTTCTGAGGTCTTGGCTGATTTCTTTTGATTTTCCCATGATGTCAATTAAAGAGGCACTGAGTTTGAAGGTAGGCCTTGAAATACATCCACAGGTACACCTCCAATTGACTCAAATGATGTCAATTAGCCTATCAGAAGCTTCTAAAGCCATGACATCATTTTCTGGAATTTTCCAAGCTGTTTAAAGGCACAGTCAACTTAGTGTATAAACTTCTGACCAACTGGAATTGTGATACAGTGAATGATAGTGAAATAATCTGTCTGTAAACAATAGTTGGAAAAATTCATTGTGTCATGCATAAAGTAGATGTCCTAACAGACTTGCCAAAACTATAGTTTGTAAACAAGACATTTGTGGAGTGGTTGAGAAACAAGTTAATGACTCCAACCTAAGTGTATGTAAACTTCCGACTTCAACTGTATAACCAATGTTCACTGGATTATCCCGCTTATTGTTGCTAATGAGTCATTCATAAAATGTAAAGGGGGATACCTAGTCAGTTGCACAACTGAATGCATTCAACTGAAATGTGTCTTCCGCATTTAACCCAACCCCTCTGAATCAGAGAGGTGCGGGGGGCTGCCATAATCGACAATCCAATTTAAAGCAGAATTTCCGGTTATTTTAATCTACATTACTGTCATCTGAATTTCATGTGTCATTAAAACAAATTTGTCTGACAAACAGAATTTTAAAAACACACTTTATTTCAAGCATGTATTTTACAAAAGATACTGTACATTGAGTAAAATATCTCTCTGACAACAAGCCTCTTAATACATGAAATAGAAAGTGACTCGTAAAGCCAAGCTGCTGTGTGACCAGCAGTATCTGGGCTGTAGACACACATTTGTAGTATTGGATGCATTCGTTTTAGCTCGCGCAGTGTCCCCGGTGGGCGGTTTCCTGTAGGACCAATGGAATAGTCAAAAATGTGACAAATCAGTTCACACGGTGCCCTGGACGAGCTAAAACAAATGTACCCGTTGTGCGCCCAGGGCTATTTATCTACAACAGCTCGGGATACCATTCATGGGCAGGTGTGGCAGGTGTATTCAGTGATGCTGAACATTCTAAACATTGCAGACAGAAATAGAATAAGCAGAGCTGACGTAATTCTCTGACAATCATATCTGTTCTACACTATAGATTTATATCTGAGCGTTCTGTAACGCTACAGCCTCCAGAACAGGCCCCAGGTGTACAACAAGCTGTGTTCTAAACATCATCATCAGCTTCATCATCAAAGTAACCCAAAAACTATTTTCTGTGACACTACAGGCACAACATTCCAATGTAGAACATATCGATCAATCTAGAAAGGCATCTGTAACAGATTCCAGACTCCTCCATAGAGATGTCCATTCCAGTGGTTGGTCCAGTCACATGTCAATCATCATCATCAGTCGATCAGGAACGGACAGTAACACAAAAAGGGCCCAATTCACCCATTGGGCTTTGAAATAAAGAAGTCCTTTAGTAACAATGTCCATCAATGGCAACCAGGTTACGAAGCCGTTTCCTTATTGTCAAAATAAACTTTACGATGCCAGTCGTATTCAAACACCTGCCCAATATAACATAATTTTTCTTTGAACAGAAAGAAGTTTTTGATTCACAGCTTTACCTTTAACTTGTGTTGACCAATAGTAGTTGACCAGTAGGGAACAAAGTCCCCATTATAAATAGAGTTAAGCGATGTAATACCCTCCAATCCAAAGGTTGTCACTGTTATACCATATTGTTGCTGTCGCTGACTTTGTCCACCAACTGAAATAGAGAGAATTTGATTATCAGTAAACCACAATCTTTACAATTCAGGGGCTGGTTTCCCGGACACAGATTAAGCCTAGTCCTAGACTAAAAATCAAGCTCAACGGAGAATCTCCATTTTAGCACTTTTTAGTCTAGGACAAGGCTTAATGTGCATCTGGAAAACTGCCCCCCCCCGAGGACAGGCACAGTGATGAAAAGGAGCTGAAAACAGCTGACTGGCAATTCTATGAACTTTGCCACATTACACACAGCAAATAAATATGATACTTACTCCACTAATCCCTGGGAGGTTGAGTATGGACCCGAGGACAGGCACTCTCCTGATGAAGCCTACTGCCACTGGGAAAAAGCCCCTGGAAAGGAGAATAGAGTGGCATAGAGAGGTGAGTAACTGAGGAGGACTGTCATTTAGGGTGAAATTAAAAAGTATTTTTCTTGATTCATCACATCCTTGATACATCACACACGCCCCCCCTCCCCAAAATATCAGAGGGAAGCAAACGGGAGAGCACTGCAGGAGAATATACAAGGTTGTTTCTCCTCCAAAACTCTCATCGCTTCCCTCTGATATTTTGATTAGACGAGGAGAGAGGAACTGTTATTGTTGACCAACTGTCATTTCAGACCAACTCACCTGAATAAGAGGAAAAATCCATAGATCTCCAACACCACTCCAATGATGGGCCAGCCAATCAGAACCACGACCACGCCCCCCCAGGAAGAAACTGGTGGCTTTAAATTTGTGTCTCTGGAAGAAGAATTTGAAGGTACGCTCCAAGCCGATGACAAAGGCTAGGCCTGCTACAAACAATATCTGACACACAAACACAGGGAAAATAAATAAACAGAGGATTGGCAGTACTAGCCTGGCTGCATCCAAACTGATTTACACTGAACAAAAACAAATGCAACATGCAACAATTTCAAAGATTTTACTGAGGTATAGTTCATATCAGGAAATCAGTCAACGGAAATAAAATCATTAGGCCCTAATCTATGGATTTCACATGACTGGGAATACAGATCTGTGTTGGTCACAGATACCTTAAAAAATAGGTAGGGGGGCGTGGATCAGAAAACCAGTCAGTATCTGGTGTGACCACCATTTATTTGCCTCAGGCAGCACAACACCTCCTTCGCATAGAGTTGATCAGGCTGTTGATTGTGGCCTGTGGAATGTTGTCCCACTCCTCTTCAATGGCTGTGCCAAGTTGCTGGATATTGGCGGGAACTGGAACACGCTGTCGTACACGTCGATCCAGAGCATCTAAAACATGCTCAATGGGTAACATGTCCGGTGAGTATGCAGGCCATGGAAGAACCTTTTCAGCTTCCAGTAATTGTGGACAGATCCTTGCATTATCATGCTGAAACATGAGGTGATTTCAGCAGATGAATGGCATGACAATGGGCCTTAAGATCTCGTCAAGGTATCTCTGTGCATTCAAATTGATAAAATGCAATTGGGTTTTGTTGTCAGTAGCTTATACCTGCCCATACCATAACCCCACCATGGGGCACTATGTTCACAACGTTGACATTAGCAAACCGCTCGCCCACACAACGCCATACACGTGGTCTGCGGTTGTGAGGCCAGTTGGGTGTATGGCCAAATTCTCTAAAACAACGTTGGAGGTGGGTTATAGTAGAGAAATTAACATTACATTCTCTGGCAACCGCTCTGGTGGACATTCCTGAAGTCAGCATGCCAATTGCACACACTCAAAACTTGAGACTTCTGTGGCATTGTGGTGTGTGACAAAACGGCACATTTTAGAGTGGCCTTTTATTGTCCCCAGCACAAGGTGCACCTGTGTGATGATCATGCTGTTTAATCAGTGTCTTGATAGGTCACAGATGTCAGGTGGACAGATTATCTTGGCAAAAGATCAAAATGTCCACTAACAGGATATAAACAAATTTGTGCCCAAAATCTGAGAGAAATAAGCTTTTTGTGCATATGGAACATTTCCGGGATCTTTCTTTCCGCTAATGAAACCTGGGACCAACACTTTACATTTTGCGTTTATATTTTTGTTCAGTGTAGCTACAGTTCACAGTTGTTTCACTTCAACAACAGTGAGGTGAAAGGTAGTGAAATCATTTTGGATGCAAAGCTACTGCAGTACAGTATGTCATATCACTTACAGTTGAAGTGGAAAGTTTACATACACCTCAGCCAAATACATTTAAACTCAGTTTTTCACAATTCATCAGAGTAAAAATTCCCTGTCTTAGATCAGTTAGGATCACCACTTTATTTTAAGAATGTGAAATGTCAGAATAATATTAGAGAGAATGATTTATTTCAGCTTTTATTTCTTTCATCACATTCCCAGTGGGTCAGAAGTTTACATGCACTCAATTAGTATTTGGTAGCTTTGCCTTTAAATTGTTTAACTTGGGTTAAATGTTTCAGGGAGCCTTCCACAAGCTTCCCACAATAGGTTGGGTGAATTTTGGCCCATTCCTCCTGACAGAGCTGGTGTGACTGAGTCAGGTTTGTAGGCTTCCTTGCTTGCACACACACGTTTTCAGTTCTGCCCACAAATGTTCTATAAGATTGAGGTCAGGGCTTTGTGATGGCCACTCCAATACCTTGACTTTGTTGTCCTTAAGCCATTTTGCCACAACTTTGGAGGCATGCTTGGGGTCATTGTCCATTTGGAAGACCCATTTGCGACCAAGCTTTAAGTGCACCAGTCCCTCCTGCAGCAAAGCACCCCCACAACATGATGCTGCCACCCCCATGCTTCACGGTTGGGATGGTGTTCTTCGGCTTGCAAGCCTCCCCCTTTTTCCTCCAAACATAACGATAGTCATTATGGCCAAACAGTTATATTTTTGTTTCATAAGACCAGAGGACATTTCTCCAAAAAGTACCATCTTTGTCCCCATGTGGAGTTGCAAACCGTAGTCTGGCTTTTTTATGGCGGTTTTGGAGCAGTGGCTTCTTCCTTGCGGAGAGGCCTTTCAGGTTATGTCGATAGAGGAATCGTTTTACTGTGGATATAGATACTTTTGTACCCGTTTCCTCCAGCATCTTCACAAGGTCCTTTGCTGTTGTTCTGGGATTGATTTGCACTGTTCGCACCAAAGTACGTTCATCTCTAGGAGACAGAACGCGTATCCTTCCTGAGTGGTATTACGGCTGCGTGGTCCCATGGTGTTTATACTTGTGTACTATTGTTTGTACAGATAAACGTGGTACCTTCAGGCGTTTGGAAATTGATCCCAAGGATGAAATAGACAGAGGTCTACAATTTTTTTCTGAGGTCTTGGTTGATTTCTTTTGATTTCCCCATGATGTCAAGCAAAGAGGCACTGAGTTTGAAGGTAGGCCTTGAAATACATCCACAGGTACACCTCCAACTGACTCAAATTTTGTCAATTAGCCTATCAGAAGCTTCTAAAGCCATGACATCATTTTCTGGAATTTTCCAAGCTGTTTAAAGGCACAGTCAACTTAGTGTATGTAAACTTCTGACCCACTAGAACTGTGATACAGTGAATGATAAGTGAAATAATCTGTCTGTAAACAATTGTTGGAAAAATTACTTGTGTCATGCACAAAGTAGATCTAACAGACCTGCCAAAACTATAGTTTGTTAATAAGACATTTGTGGAGTGGTTGAAAAACAAGTTTTAGTGACTCCAACCTAAGTGTTTGTAATCTTCCGACTTCAACTGTAATTTAGCTATGCAAACTGCTGGAGGTCACATACCAATAATACCAGCTAGACATGTCCTGACACTGTGGTTTGATCAGAAACCCTGACAATACTGTCACTAAGATGGCACGAATTACAACAGAGAATCATCAAAGGCCTCCACAACACTAGTTGAAAGTGTTTCTTCCAGGGAGTATAGCAGCAGAAATAAGGCATTCTTGTAACTTTATGGTAAAGAAAGTTGGTGCACATACACACAGAGGGGCATCAATGGCATACTTCATAACATTATGATTATGTAGGCTTGGGCTGTAACTCACATTTCCAATGGCAAGAAGAGCTTTGTCAAAAAACAGGACCATACCGAAGAAGAGGAAGAACACGCCGAAGCCTGTCAACCCCATCCCGATCTCTGCGGAGCCAAAATAGATGTAAATACATAGTTACGCTTTCCATTGGCATTGACTGACACCTTCATTCATCCATCCATTAATTAATTAATTCATTCATACGGCACTCAGTCTGCAGATCAGGGCACTCATTAGTTTATAGCTAGCTAGCTACGAACTACAATACATATTCTTCTAACTAGCGATACCTAGCTGCAATGATATGACTAGCATTGAAGCTAGTAAAAATAGGGCGATGGGCCCAACTGGTCCCATTCATTCAATGATGGCTAGCTAGAAGAAGTAGTTCACAAAGCGAAGAAGCAAGCTTAAAACATTGAACTTATTAATTAAATGGTCTTACTTTGTGAATCCGTTAGAGAGATCATTTTGGCTGCAGTGTAGAAAATTGGTCAATAACTAGTGCTCATGCAAACCATCGTTAGATAGCTAACTAGCAGTCTCTGCTGTGTGAAGCTTGTTGACGGCAGAGGAGTGAAGCCGGCGCCACGTCTCCTGGAACCACGCGCACGCTCAAATCACAGGTTCCCAGGAGTCACTAATGCGCAGTGCTGCGTAGATGCAATTTAGTTGTTCGTCGTTGTAGAAAATGAGGATCTATTTGTAAATATTTAAGCTACTACCACTTGACGTTCTTTCTATCAAGGCTCTCTTTGCGAATTTATATTTAGTTGAACAAGACTATCTTCATGGGAAATGTGGTTTTCCCATGTGAAAACTACAACACCCATGCGTACCAACTTCTTTATCTACCTCGAGCAGAACCCTCTGTTTACCACAATGTCCTCGTTAGAAATACTCTTGAACAAGTAACGTATATAATTTTCGGCAAACGTTTTTACCGATAACTGCAAACATGAACACCATTTTTGCAGTACTTCTTGTTTTTGTTGGGTGCTGCTGTAATGTTGTGTTTCTGGAGCTACTTGTAAGGTCAGTTATTATCTGAACTAATCAACTATTGACTGCGCTAGACCAGGCTACTAGCTTCCGTGATTAAATTAGGTTCAACCTTTTGAGTATTTCTGCATTCTTTGACTGTATAGCTTATATGATGTTGCGCTTACATTACAATAATCTATTATGTCGGCTACCATATTTCCTACAAATGTATTCATGCACACCTTTATGCATTCTGCCTACTCCCAGAACGTTTCCAGGATGTGGCAACATTGTGACCTTTGCTCAATTTGCCTTCATTGCATTGGAGGGGTTCATCTTCGAGACGAACTTTGGAAGAAAGAAACCAGCTATTCCAATGAGGTAGCCTAATGTCTGTATGGCTAGTTATCATTTTGTTGTCTGTCTGCTTGTGGGTCTGTCTGTCTGTCTGTCTGTCTGTCAAGAATGAGATGAGAAGCACAGTTTTAATTGAACCTTTGTGTTTATTTCTTCTTTATAGCAACTATGTGATCATGGTGACCATGTTCTTCACTGTCAGTGTGATCAACAACTATGCCCTCAACTTCAATATCGCTATGCCTCTGCACATGATCTTCAGATCTGTAAGTATATCAATTTCCTTATAGCTTAACTTTAACTCAGTGTCTGATGCCTCATACCTCCTATTACCATCTAAAATCTCTTATTGGTTGACTAAGTGTGTGCTTTGTGTGTTATATCTCCACAGGGATCATTAATAGCTAATATGATCCTGGGTATAATAATCCTGAAGAAAAGGTATACATCCCTGCTTAATATCTCTTGACTTGGCAGTCTTTATATATATCCCCCCTCTCACATCACAAACCCTTTTATACTCGTTTAACATGTTAGAATGTAGATGTTGCTAAAAATGACCCCCGTTAACCAGTATTTTATTTTGATAGATGAATGCTTTGCACTTCCGTTGTATTAAGTGTTGCATCATGGGAATGTGTTGCTGCTTTTGTCACTATTTTGCATGCTCAGACTGCTGTTATAATTGTGATCTTATAAGCTTAACTATATTTTATAGATCTTATAGCTTATCTAGTTATCCGAACTCTGATAGGAATGTTCTAAAACCATGTACCGCATCTTTCCCCTGCAGGTATTCAATGAGTAAATATCTCTCCATAGCGATGGTGTCTCTGGGTATCTTCATATGCACCATTATGTCCGCCAGACAAGTGGTGAGGTCCTCATTAACATGTTGATGTTCAACCACACACTATTCTTCCATATAATGTGCATTGTGGGATGCAGCTTCACAGTTGTCTTGTAGCAGAGTTGTTAGTAACATTGTTACACAGTTGCAACACTTGGTTACACACCTACAGTACATGTTCATAGTGTACAGTGAGATCTTTAACTCAACACAGAACAACAGAGTATGTTATGCTGTGCTATTTAGTGACATCTGTTTTTCCTTGTGCAGAACACAGGTGTCGAGGGCTCAGAGGAGCAAGATGTTTATGCCTTCCTGCACTGGCTGCTAGGTAAGTTTGCCATGGGTGTGTACAGGATAGATTTGACTGAGTCATCACTCCCACTCAGCCAGAAGTCTTTGTTGACTTGCATTTTTGATATTGAGATCGTTAGCTGAGCTCAGACAAGTTGGGACTACCTTTTAACTGAGAACTGGCCACTTATTGTTTCTGTTGTTGACAATTTTTTATTTAACCTTTATTTAACTAGGCAAGTCAGTTAAGAACACGTTCTTATTTACAATGACGGACTACCCCGGACCAATTGTGCGCCACCCTATGGGACTCCCAATCACGGTCGGATGTGATTCAGCCTGGATTCGAACCAGGGACTGTAGTGATGCCTCTTGCACTGCGATGCAGTGTCTTAGACCACGGCGCCACTCGGGCGGAAAAATGCTTGAGATAAGCATTCACAACTCTAACAATCACATAAATAAACCACAAATTCATGTCAATGGGAATGCACAAATTTGCACAAATTATATTTACGCCTGCAGATCTCAACTCAGATTTCCGCCCCTGGTGCATTACCTATCCAATTCCCTATTTAATGTTTACATGCTATCTGATCCCGAAGACTTCCAGGCATTGTGCTAACGCTTGGTAGCATTGGTTTGTGAAACTACCTCTATCTTCCTTCATACTGGGCACAGATATATAAAATGGTATCCACAAGTTCATCTGACTCTGGGGAGTCAAGCTAAACAAAACAGTGTTTGAAAAGAAACGGAACCCACTCAGGCCAAGCCTGATTCTCTCTCTGCGTATGTGTGGTATCAGTAACTCAACCATGATCCACCTGATTTTCTGACCTAACGTTGTTGTTGTTCTAGGGATCGCCATGTTGACCTTTGCTCTGCTCATGTCTGCGAGAATGGGCATTTTCCAGGAGACCCTGTACAAGCAGTATGGCAAACACTCCAAGGAGGCTCTCTTCTACAATGTGAGTGTCAACTAGGGCTGAGACGAAACCATCAACATGATACTCTTTAGTAATGTGGCAAGCAAACAGAACACAAAGTGGAAAATATCCCTAATGTCATTATCCAGAGTCACATTTATTTATTTTATCAAGCTATAGCACACAATATTTTACATACAGCAGGTTTTTAAAGGACCAAGTGTTTTTGTCTGCTTTGTGTTTTCATTTTTTGCCTTGGTAAAATTATCGCAGTAGTGTTATCATCACAGCCCTAGTGTCAACCCCAAACTCCTGTATGCAATGCATTTCATACCTGACAGATGCCGTACACTTCCTCAGGCAAAGTAACTAACATAAGTGATTGTCGTGTATCCCCTGGCAATGGAGATTAAAAAGCTTTGCTTCCCTCATCAAACATAATGCTCCACCATACAATAGTACAAAGCCTAATCCTTAACATTTGCTGCAAACAGAGTTGCTGAATTTTCAGTATTTTGTGTGCATTTCTTGATTTGTACTGCACCTCTATCTATGTATGTCTCTTCTCAGCACGTTTAGTTTCCTTGACGCAGATTAAGTTTAGTCCTGGACCAAAAAAACACTTTCAATGGAGATTCTCAATTGAGGATGTTTTTTAGTTTAGGACTAGGCTTCATCTACAGTTGAAGTCGGAAGTGTACATACACCTTAGCCAAATACATTTAATCGGAGTGAAAATTCCCTGTCTTAGATCAGTTAGGATCACCACTTTATTTTAAGAATGTGAAATGTCAGAATAATAGTAGAGAGAATGATTTATTTCAGCTTTTATTTCTTTCATCACATTCCCAGTGGGTCAAAAGTTTACATACACTTAATTAGTATTTGGTAGCATTGCCTTTAAATTGTTTAACTTGGGTTAAATGTTTCAGGGAGCCTTCCACAAGCTTCCCACAATAGGTTGGGTGAATTTTGGCCCATTCCTCCTGACAGAGCTGGTGTAACTGAGTCAGGTTTGTGGGCCTCCTTGCTCGCACACGCTTTTTCAGTTCTGCTCACAAATTTTCTATGGGATTGAGGTCAGGGCTTTGTGATGGCCTCTCCAATACCTTTGTTGTCCTTAAGCCATTTTGCCACTACTTTGGAAGTATGCTTGGGGTCATTGTCCATTTGGAAGACCGATTTGCGACCAAGCTTTAACTTCCTGACTGATGTCTTGAGATGTTGCTTCAATATATTTTCACATAATTTTCCTTTTCTCATGATGCCATCTATTTTGTGAAGTGCACCAGTCCCTCCTGCAGCAAAGCACCCCCACAACATGATGCTGCCACCCCCGTGCTTCACGGTTGGGATGGTGTTCTTCAGCTTGCAAGCCTCCCCCTTTTTCCTCCAAACATAACGATGGTCATTATGGCCAAACAGTTATATTTTTGTTTCATCAGACCAGAGGACATTTCTCCAAAATGTACAATCTTGGTCCCCATGTGCAGTTGCAAACAGTAGTCTGGGTTTTTTATGGTGGTTTGGGAGCAGTGGTTTCTTCCTTGTTGAGCGGCCTTTCAGGTTATGTCGATATAGGGCTCATTTTACTGTGGATATAGATACTTTTGTACCTGTTTCCTCCAGCATCTTCACAGGGTCCTTTGCTGTTGTTCTGGGATTGATTTGCACTTTTCGCACCAAAGTACGTTCATCTCTAGGAGACAGAACGCATCTCCTTCCTGAGCGGTATGACGGCTGCGTGGTCCCATGGTGTTTATACTTGCGTACTATTGTTTGTACAGATGAACATGGTACCTTCAGCCGTTTGGAAATGTCTCCCGAGGATGTACCAGACTTGTGGATGTCTAAAAACTATTTTGAGGTCTTGGCTGATTTCTTTAGATTTTCACATGATGTCAAGCAAAGAGGCACTGAGTTTGAAGGTAGGCCTTGAAATACATCCACAGGTACACCTCCAATTGACTCAAATGATGTCAATAAGCCTATCAGAAGCTTCTAAAGTCATGACATCATTTTCTGGAATTTTCCAAGCTGTTTAAAGGCACAGTAAACTTGTGACCCACTGGAATTGTGATACAGTGAATTAAGTGAAATAATCTGTCTGTAAACAATTGTTGGAAAAATTACTTGTGTCATGCACAAAGTAGATGTCCTAGATGTCCAAAACTATAGTTTGTTAACAAGACATTTGTGGAGTGTTTGAAAAACGAGTTTTAATGACTCCAACCTAAGTGTATCTGAACTTCCGACTTCAACTGTATGTCTGGGAAATTTACTGACATAATCTCTGACATTGTAAAATGTTTTGTTGTTGCCTTCTCAGCACATTTACTGACATAATCTCTGACATTGTAATATGTTTTGTTGTTGCCTTCTCAGCACTGCTTGCCTCTTCCTGGGTTCCTGCTTCTGTCCTCCGATATCTACAACCACTGTGTCCTCTTCAGTCAAAGCAGTGAGTTAAAACACAGTCAAATATTTGAATGAAACATGTCAAAGTAACCTCATTTGAGTAGAGTTGCAAAGTTCACAAGTTTTAAAAACATTTTTTTTAGCCCAGTTGGAAGATTCTCTTCCTGCTTATTCCTTCATGATTCCAGAAAACCTCAGGGATTTCTGAACAACCTGGAAAATTTGAAAATTAACAGAATTATACAACTCGAATCCTCATTCAGTGTAGTGAAAGGAAACCTCAATAATCTAAGGTTAAGTTTGTTGTTGTCGTCTTTGCTGACTGATGTCATTTACCCTTTGTTGAATCTACACTGAACAAAAATATGAATGCAACATGTAAAGTGAAATAAAAGATTCCAGAAATTTTCCATACACACAAAAAGCTTATTTCTCAAATTCTGTGCACAAAATTGTTTTACATCCCTCTTAGCGAGCATTTCTCCTTTGCCAAGATAATCCATCCACCTGACAGGTGTGGCATATCAATAAGCTGATTAAACAGCATGGTCATTACACAGGTGCACCTTGTGCTGGGGACAATAAAATGAATGTCCAACACAGCCTGGAGGTGTGTTGGGTCATTGTCCTGTTGAAAAGCAAATGATAGCGCAAACCAGATGGGATGGTGTATCGCTGCAGAATGCTGTGGTAGCCATGCTGGTTAAGTGTGCCTTGAATTCTAAATAAATCACCGCCAGTGTCACCAGAAAAGCTCCCCCACACCATCACACCTCCTCCGTGCTTCACGGTGAGAACCACACATGTGGAGATCATCCGTTCACCTACTCTGCGTCTCACAAAAACACGACGGTTGGAACCAAAAATCTTAGAATCTTACACACCTGTTATTTGAAATGCATTCCAGGTGACTACCTCATGAAGTTGGTTGAGAGAATGCCAAGAGCGTGCAAAGCTGTCAAGGCAAAGGGTGGCTACTTTGAAGAATCTCAAATATAAAATATATTTTGATTTGTTTAACACTTTAGGTTACTACATGATTCCATATGTGTTATTTCATATTTTTGATGTCGTCACATAAAGAAAAACCCTTGAATGAGTAGGTGTGTCCAAACCTTTTGACTGGTTGTGTGTGTGTGTGTGTGTGTGATATATATATATGAATGATAGTAAAGAAGTGACTTTACATGTTATGTCTTTTGGAGTCTTTATCGTAATCTTATGTTGAGTTCTTGTCCTGTTGTCTTCTTGTTGTGCTGTAGCCTAAATGTAATTTTGTCTTCCAGCTCCTGTAGAGGTTCCTGTGATTGGCCAGGCTGTTCCAGTGATGTGGCTATACCTGCTGATTAATGTAATCACACAGTATCCTTGATCAAATAAAATTTGATTTGTCACATGCGCAGAATACCATGAAAAGTAACAATAACAATGCTATGTACAGGGGGTACAGGTTAGTCGAGGTAATTTGTACATTTGGGTAGAGGTGAAGTGACTATGCATAGATGATGCATAGCGAGTACCAGCAGTGTAAAATCAAAGGGGGTCAATGTAAATAGTCTGGGTGGTCATTTTGATTAATTGTTCAGTAGTCTTATGGCTTTTGGGTAGAAGCTGATAAGGAGCCTTTTGGACCAATACTTAGCTGTCTGGTACCCCCAAAAAAGCATACATTTTTATTGAACACATAACATCATCACCCTCTTGCAGTCCTTCACCTTCTCCTCAGATACGTGTGTATCCGCGGCGTGTTCATCCTGACCACAGAGTGTGCCTCTCTCACCGTGACCCTGGTGGTCACACTGAGGAAGTTCATCAGCCTCATCATCTCCATCCTCTACTTCAAGAACCCCTTCACCGCCTGGCACTGGGTGGGCACTGCCGTCGTCTTCCTGGGCACCCTGATTTACACGGAGGTCTGGACTAGCGTCCGCATGGCACTGAGAGGAAAAGAAGAGCTGAAAGAGAAGAAGGCGGAGTGATACGCAGCACAGAAGGCGGAGTGATACGCAGCGCAGAAGGCGGAGTGATACGCAGAACTGACGTATCACTCAATGACTATTTTTAACTTAATCTTTCCTCAATTCCTTGCATCCTCTCTCCTTGCCTCCTTCTCAAAACACATTGGAGAAGAAGGTCTGGGGAGGGACCTGAGACATTCTCTTCCAATATGACTGTAAAGTAGTAGAAGAGAAGAGGATGCGAGGAAATCTCAAAAAGAGAAATTAAGATAGAGCCAAGGTCACGAGAGTGCCTCTGGCAGCACTGTGTGTGTGTGTGTGTGTGCAGTACTGTATTTGTTGTAGGTGTGCTCCCCCCTTCTCTCTCTGCTGCAGTCGCAGTGGGACCACGTCAGTTTTTAATAGAATCATAATTATGTATTTTTAGTAAGGTTGTTCCTATTTCCTTAGAAAAGATGGCTTTCCAATAGGCTTCCCACCTAACCAAGGACAGCACCTAACAGTGGAGGCTGCTGAGGGGAGGACGGCTCATAATAATGGCTGGAATGGCGAGAATGAACAGGCATCAAACGCATGGAAACTAGACCAGTACACTATTCTGTTCCAGCCATTACCACAAGCCTGTTCTCCCCAATTAAGGTGACACCAACCCCCCTGTGCTAGACAAACACTACAGTACCTATTGACCGAGTAAGGCAAGCTAAAAATATATAATTTAAACATACATATATATATATATATAATAAAAAAATATATTTGTCCTCTGAAGACAAAGGGGTTAATAAAAAATTAAATAAGGCAAGCTCTTGTGACACTGATACTGTTCTGTTAATTTTGTTTGGTGAAAACTATTTATTTAACTAAATATGAGGTTGGGGATATTCTGATCTGTGTGTTAATAGTGAGTTGACAAACCACTTCAGAAACAAATATTGATGGGACACAAGTGGAAAGCGTTATGTTAATGTATTGTGATACTTGTTCATGTTTTATTTTAGGAATATTTCATTAGGAAGCTGTTTGTCCTATCAAAGTAGTACTTGGCAGGACCAGTAACTTTGTCATGAAAAACACCAATGTGAAAAACCATGCAAATGCATTTTTGGAATTTTCCTACATTCTAGAATCATTACACTATCCATTCTCTATCTACTGAAATTGCATTGTATTGTATAGTTTCTATATGTTACATTTCTCTGTACGTATATTTCCATATCATGAGTCCCTGACAATGGGACATTCTGTACTTCTTACGTCATAGGTTCCGTGAAAATGAAGACCAATGGAAAGGGGTCTTGTTCAAGACCCCTTTTCTCAGCCAATAGAAATTACCAATAAACATTAGTCAGAAGTGGGAAGGGCAGTCACTTGCGGTTGTGTTTGTATCGGAGCTGTGAGATTAAACTGGGCGGTGTGGTCTCGGTCCAAAGACCCACGTTGTGGTGCTAGATTTACACCAAACCTACCTGCACATTTCTCAATAACATTTTAGGCACTCTGTCTGTACGGGAAGCATGGGGGGCAACAGCAGCAGCCACGTCTCGCATGAAGACGACCACGTTACTTTTGTGAAGGGCATAAGGGTGAGTGAGCAACGAGATACAAAGTTTATGTAACCCAAAAACACGCGCCCTTAGTCATTAGCTATAGAAAACGGAACCACTGAAATCATACGGTTATGTTGCGTTTGTCGAATGTCGATATTATGCCAGCATACTGAAACGCACCAAATTCGTGAAAAACATCGATGCATAGGCTTCTTCCAACAGCCTCATCAGCACGTTCACTTTTCAAGTAAATCAAACTATGTATTTTCATGTTTACACATTGCACAACCATTTCATTTGAAAACAATATGCTGCTACGCCCCCCCAAATTGCCAAGTCTTTTTCTAATTTAGGGAAAAGTCCGTCCCCGCCCTCTCTCCTCCGTGACCCCCCCACCCCCTCTTTATATAAAAACGTTTGCAGTCAGAGTGTAGTGTATGCTGTAAATACTGCAGTAATTTGCAATGTAGCTGCAGTTACAATTTGATTTTGGACTATTTGTCACATGCAACAGGCGAAGACATTACCGTGAAATGCTTACTTAGGAGCCCTTAACCAACAATGCAGAGCGCAAAAGAAAAAACGAGAGAAAATAGGAACACAATAAAATAACAATAACGAGGTTATATACCGAGTCAATGTGCAGTGGTACGGGTTAATCAAGATAATTGAGGTAATATGTAGGTAGGGGTAAAGTGACTAAGGGTAGAGAATAGCAGCAGCTAATGTGAAGGAATGTGTGTGTCTGTAAGAGTGTAGTGTGTGTGTAGTTAGAGTTCAGTGAGTTGACATCAATTCTGTGCAAATAGTCCGGGTTGCTATTTGATTAATTGTTCAGCAGTCTGGCTTAGGGGTAGAAGCTGTTAAGGAGCCTTTAGGTCCTAGACTTGGCGCTCCGGTACCGCTTGCCGTGCGGTAGCAGAGAAAACAGTCTATGACTTGGGTGGCTGGAGTTTACCATTTTTAGGGCCTTCCTCTGACACCGCCTGGAAGCTCGGCCCCAGTGATGTACTGGGCCGTACGCACTACCCTCTGTATCGCCTTGTGGTCAGATGCCAAGCGGTGATGCAACCAGTCAGGATGCTCTCGATGGTGCAGCTGTATAACATTTTGAGGATTTGATGTCCGCCATGCCTAATATTTTCAGCCTCCTGAAAAAAAAATGTAATATTAAACATTCATGAAAATACAAGTGTTGTGCACCATTCTTTAGCTTAGAATCTTGGTAATCGAACCGCGTTGTCCGATTTACAATAGGCTTTACGGCGAAAGCATAGCATTTGATTATCTGAGGACAGCGCCCCGCATACTTCCTGCATATAAATATATTTAAAACCAGCACAGGCGTCACAAAATCAAATAAAGTGATAAAATAAATCACTTACCTTTTGAAGATCTTCCTCTGGTTGCAATCCCACGGGTCCCAGGAACACAAAGAATGGTCGTTTTGTTCGATAAAGTCCCTCTTTATATCCCAAAAACTCAGTTTGGTTGGCGCTTTTTGTTCAGTAATCCACTCGTTCAACATACAGACATAGGAAACAAGCCTGAAACCATGTCTAAAGACTGTTGACATCTAGTGGAAGCCATAGGAACTGCAATCTGGGAGATAATTCCCTCTATAGTGAATAGCAATGGAAAAACTGTGACATCAAAAAAAGTTTTCTGGATAGATTTTCCACAGGCTTTCGCCTGCCATATCAGTTCTGTTATGCTCACAGATATTATTTTAACAGTTTTAGAAACTTCAGAGTGTTTTCTATCCAATTTATATGCATATCCTAGCTTCTGGGCCTCAGTAACAGGCAGTTTACTTTGGGCACGTTAGGCTCTCTGTACTCCCTAGCCCTAACAGGTTAAAGAAGAGCTCAGTGACTTTCAACGTGCACGGTCATAGGATGCACCTTTCCAACAAGTCATTTTGTCAGATTTCTGCCCTGCTAGAGCTTCCCCGGTCAACTGTATGTGCTGTTATTGTGAAGTGGAAATGTCTAGGAGCAACAATTGCTCAGCCGTGAAGTTGTAGGCCACACAAGCCACATAACGGGACCGCCGAGTGCTGAAGCGTGTTTAAAGATTTCCTGTCCTCCGTTGCAATAGTCACTACTGAGCTCCAAACTGCCTCTGGAAGCAACATCAGCACAATAACTATCCGTCGGGAGCGTCCTGAAATGGGTTTCCATGGCCGAGCAGCCGTACGCAAGCCTAAGATCACCAATGCTAAGATTTGGCTTGAGTGGTGTAAAGCGTGCCGCCATTGGACTCTGGAGCAGTGAAAACGTGTTCTCTGGAGTGATGTATCATGCTTCACCATCTGGCAGTTCGGCAGGACAAATCTGGGTTTGGTGGATGCCAGGAGAACCTGCCCCAATGTATAGTGCCAACTGTAAAGTTTGGTGGAGGATGGATAATGGTCTGGGGCTGTTTATCATGGTTTGGGCTACGTCCCTTAGTTCCATTGAAGGGAAATATTAACATTACAGCATACACTGACATTCTAGACGATTTTGTGCTTCCAACTTTGGCAATAGTTTGGGGAAGGCCCTTCCCTGTTTCAGCATAACAATGCCCCTGTGCACAAAGCGAGGTCCATGCATAAATGGCTTGTTGAGATCGATGTGGAAGAACTTGACCGACCTGCACAGAGTCCTGACCTCAACCCCATCGAACACCTTTGGGATGAATTGGAAAGCAGAGTCTGAGACAGGCCAACATCAGTGCCCGACTTCACTAATGCTCTTGTGGCTGAATGGAAGCAAGTCCCCGCAGCAATGTTCCAACATATAGTGGAAAGCCTTCCCAGAAGAGTGGAGGATGAAATGGCATCAAAGGGGACCAACTCCATATTAATGCCCATGATTTTGAATGAGATGTCCATATACTTTTGTTCATGTAGTGTAGGTGTTTATTTTATCCAGGTGGGAATGGGCAGTGTGGAGTGCAATAGAGATTGCGTAATCTGCGGATCTGTTTGGGCGGTATGCGAATTGAAATGGGTCCAAGGTTTCTGGGAGGATGGTGTTGATGTGAGCCATGACGAGCCTTTCAAGCATTTCATGGCTACAGATGTGAGTGCTATGGTGGTGGTAGTCATTTAGGCAGGATACTTTGCTGTTTTTGGGCACAGGTACTATGGTGGTCTGCTTGAAACATGTAGGTACAGACTGGGTAAGGGAGAGGTTGTAAGCAGGAATCAGGAGGATAGAGTTATGGTCAGATTTACCAAATGGAGGGTGAAGGAAAGCTTTGTACGCTTCTCTGTGTGTGAAGTAAAGGTGATCTAGATCCTTTACCCTTTGGCTGCACATATGACATACTGGTAGAAATGAGGTAAACTGGATTTTGGTTTTCTTGCTTTAAAGTCCTTGGCCACTAGAAGCGCCATCTCTGGATGAGCATTTTCTTGTTTGCTTATGGCCTTATACAGCTGGTTGAGTGTGGTCTTAGTCCCAGGATCGGTATGTGGTGGTAAATAGACAGCTACGAAGAATGTAGATGAGAACTCTCAGTAAATAGTGTGGTCTACACCTTATCAGCTTATTCTACCTCAGGCTAGCAAAACCTAGAGACTTCCTTCCAGCTGTTGTTGACAAAGAGATACACACCACCCTCCCTGATCTTACCAGAGGCTGCTGTCGAGGCACAGGAAACCCAGTTAACTGTATATTATCCATTTCAGTGTTCAGCCACGACTTTTTGAAACATAGGATATTAGTTCTTGTCCCATTGATAGGATAGTCACGAACGGAGCTCATCCAATTTATTCTCCAGTGATTTTTTAGATTTTTGTTATGTTTTTTTAATTTAACCTTTTATTTAACTAGGCAAACTATCTTTGGTGTCAATTCATTAGTAGGCAAACGATAGCCTCCTTTTGGCGAGGAAGCACAAGTGTATCCTACTTGAGTCCTTCGCAGAAGAGTTTTGAAATCTGCAACACACCCTTTGAATCAGCTATTGTTTTCTCAAAGGAGAAAAGCCTGCAAACATTTAATAACAACGCGTCCATTTATCTGCTAAATGTCTTGCACAACTAGCTACATGTTGGTTTTGTCACTTATCCTGTAAAGATAACTTTCCTGAGGATGCGCATTTGGAGAAGGAGTTTCATACAAGCACATTTTCGTCCACTTTCCCTCTCCTTTCCGCCTCTCCTCTATTACCTTTTGACCTTTCTCTCAAAAGGAGGCTAGGGAGAATGGAGGAGCGAGCACCCAAGAGTTGAGCAAATCTAATTGAGAAAGTTCCCAGTCTTTACAGGAGCTGGGGGTGCTACGTCAATATAAGCTATCAGTGTTAGTTGATTTACATGGCACACAAATGGAATTGTATTATCTTTAGTACAGTCCAGTGCTGTGGAATTGTATTATCTTTAGTACAGTCCAGTGCTGTGGAATTGTATTATCTTTAGTACAGTCTAGTGCTGTGGAATTGTATTATCTTTAGTACAGTCTAGTGCTGTGGAATTGTATTATCTTTAGTACAGTCTAGTGCTGTGGAATTGTATTATCTTTAGTACAGTCCAGTGCTGTGGAATTGTATTATCTTTAGTACAGTCTAGTGCTGTGGAATTGTATTATCTTTAGTACAGTCTAGTGCTGTGGAATTGTATTATCTTTAGTACAGTCTAGTGCTGTGGAATTGTATTATCTTTAGTACAGTCTAGTGCTGTGGAATTGTATTATCTTTAGTACAGTCCAGTGCTGTGTTTTTTATAGAAAAATATGCCCGATGATTGTTGACCTTTTGCCTTCTTTCCTTGACAGCTGACCGACAAAGTCATCAATCGAATGAGAGAAGAGCGCCAGGCTCGCTCACAGCAGAATGGACCTGCTTCCACGCTGTCCACAGAACCTGTGGTCCCTCTGTCCACACCGGCCCCCACAGTCGATCATTTGGTCCCCCCTCCCCTGTTTATGCCCACAGCCCCTCCACCTGCGGTCCTACCCACACCTAGGTCTCCCCCTGTTCAGCCAGTAAAGCTTACTCCTCCACCTCCTGTCACATTTGTCTCTGCTCCCCCTCCCACACCTCCCTCTCCACCTGCGGCCCTACCCACATCTCCCTCTCCACCTAAGGAACCGATAGTCCGAGCTCCAGCTGTTGATACCAAAGTGCTTCCTCAAGGGGCAGAACCCATACTTCCTCTGGTGCCTTTAGAACCTATAGTGCCATCTTTTGCCCCATCTCCACCAATAGAAGAACCAGTACCTGTACTTCTATGTACCCCTACCACTGAGGAACCTGTAGTTCAGCCGACACTGGCTGAACCTATTATCCCACTTGTCCCTATAGAACCCGTAGTACCACCTAAGCCTGTGAAACCTGCGGTTCAGGCTCCAGCTGTGGAACCAATTGTGCTGCCTCCAGTGGTTGAATCTGTTGTCCTACATCACCCTGTAGAACAGCTAGACCCACTTACCCCTGACCCTTCACCTGTTGAAGCTATTGTCCTGCCACCTGTTGTGGTTGAGGAAGTAGCAACACCTACCCTCGTAGAACCGGTAGTCCTGCCACCTGTTGTGGAATCTGTCACCATTACGACACCACTTGTTTTTGAAGAGGTTGTCCTACCCACACGTCCACCTGTAGAGCCCCTACCTGTCTCTACTCCTCCGCCTGTTGCAGAACCTCCACCTACCCCAGTCTTAGCACCTATTCCAGAGCCTATTGTGGAGGAACTTCCTCCAGCACCATGTCCTTCCATGGAGCTGGCCACCCTGTCTACTGCATCGGCTGCTAGCAAACCAGATGATCTCCCTCCCCCTGTAGAAGAGCCCATAGCTCCCCCTCCTCCTCTCTCTGCCCCAGTAGAACCCATGGTCAGCGTTCCACTTCTCCCTCTCGTTGAAAACGTGGCTGTTCCGGTCCTGGCTCCCGATGTGACCCCACTGCAACCTCCATTAGGTGAGTCTGCTTTCTCTCATTCAAGTTGTATTGATTTGTGTTATTGGGTTGTAATCATGTAGTCATGATGTATTCCTTATTGGCTGCAATAATTCAAGCGTATATGGTTGTTGACCATGTGTACCCGATTGCAACAGTGATGTAAATGAAGACCGAGACTGATGCATAAGTGTGTGCTTTGTTTGACTCCTATACTACAGATTTCAATATAGACCTTTCAGTTGATTTGTCGAGCATTGTTGATTTTTTTTTACACAAACCTCTCGCATGAAATGTGTCCCTCCTTTCTGGTTTAGTGATAGATGAAGAAGTGCTGAGGAGGCAGATCCAAGCTGAGCTAACGAAGGGCCTGGAAGAGGAGATGAACCTGAAGCGGCAGGAGTTTGAAAAACAGTGAGGAGACCAACATAGATAATAAAGGGCTGTTTTCCCAGACACAGGTTAAGCCTAGTACTGGACTGAAACACAAGCTCAGTGGAATATCTCATTTGAAAATGCCTTTTAGTAAAATACTTAATTTTGGTCTGGTAAAATGATCCAGAATGTTTTCAAAGTGGTCCTAGGAATAGCCTTTTTAGGGACATGGTCAGGTCTGAACTTCTGTCTCTCTCTGTCTATCTATAGGTTGTATGAGGTGAAGGTCCAGGCCAGAGCCCAGGCCCAGGCTGTAGCCCAGGTCCAGATCCAGGAGGAGGTTAAGAAAATCCTGGATCTGGAGAAGGCAGCGCAGGGAGAGAACCTGATGGCGGCCATCGCGAAGGAACACATGACCACAGAGGATGAGAGACTCATGGCCCAGCTCTACGTAAGATACAGCACTGGATACAGTGGTGGATGTGCACGCTTGAGTCTTAAGAAATGCCTGAAATACTGGTCTGTCAACTTAACCAGAACTACCTAGCCATTTGCCACTAATTGTGTTCACTAAAAGGTATTTGCTCTTCTGTAGTTTGAAATATTTGTATGAGGTTTGTCTTTGTGTACTTTATGTCTGATCATGACCAATGTTATAGAGTACTTAGATAAATATATCCATCTTTTCATTCTGTCTAAAATGCTTGAGAAGGCCTTGCAAGTAAGTGTTTTAGCTGTTTCCATAAAAGGTCTGGCTGATGTTGGTAATGTTTTGTGCATGACTGCTTGTGGCTTGTGTTTGGCAAGCTGGATTGCTCCTATTCTGTTGGCATGAGATCTTGGTGTGTCCTCTTAGGGTGAGCCAAGTGATTTGCCCAGGAAAACAGGCAAAGGTACCACTCCTTCCCCCCCTGCCACCACTAATGGGCTTGGCTGCAGCTGGCCCATACAGCTCACCCAGATTTGTGGACAGAGCACTGGTCAGTTGACTGCTAGGCTGGCAAGTGGAGTTCAGAACAGAGCTGCTTCCTCATTCCTGACTGCCAGGCTGGCAAATTGAGTTCAGAGCAGAGCTGCTTCCTCAATCCTGACTGGCAGACTGGCAAATTGAGTTCAGAGATGAGCTGCTTCCTCAATCCTGACTGGCAGACTGGCAAGTTGAGTTCAGAGCAGATCCCAAAGGGCTGGTTTGTTGTTTGCTTCTGCTATGAAATAGAATGGCATGACGCTGCATCTTGGAGGTCTGCGTTTCCCCTTTGACCTGTTAAGATCCTATTTCTCACCAATCCATCTTCATCTTCCTTCCTGTTCTGCTATCTTGTTTCAGTGGATAGAGCTGAAGGTAAGACAAGGGAGTGATCCTACTTCATGCATGCCTTGAAGATTATCTATTCACTTCCTTAAAAACAAAAAAAAAGTTGGTTCTATTTGATTTTCATTGTCATCTCACTCAGGCTGTCATTTAGTAAGAAATGACTTTATGCTCCGTTTATATAAAGATATTCTCTCTGTCCTTCTCAGGCCCACAAACTGGAGGAGAAAGAGAAGCAGGTGAAGAAACAAGACACTCTCTTCAGGGAACAGGTCGCCAAACTGGAAGAGAAGGTACACGACACACACACTCTGACATACAAACGTCACACACACACGGCCACAGCCTCTGTCATATCATGTTATTACTGTACACATTGTAGAAAGGTATGTGGTCATATGCACATCCTTAAAGGTGCTGGACTAAGGAAGAATACTAGAAAAGAACAAAGGCCCTCACACTGAATATGCTCCCAGTTACCACCTTTATTGACAATGTTTAGATCCAAAAATGATCATCTTCAGGTCAAAATTATTTTTAAAATTTTATTTCACCTTTATTTAACCAGGTAGGCCAGTTGAGAACAAGTTCTCATTTACAACTGCGACCTGGCCAAGATAAAGCAAAGCAGTGCGACACAAACAACAACAACAGAGTTACACATGGAATAAAGAAACGTACAGTCAATAATACAGTAGAAAAGTCTATATACAGTGTGTGCAAATGAGGTAGGATAACGGAGGTAAGGCAATCAATAGGCCATAGTGGCGAAATAATTACAGTTTAGCAATTAAACACTGGAGTGACAGATGTGCAGAAGATGAATGTGCAAGTAGAGATACTGGGGTGCAAAGGCACAAAATATCTATATTAACAATATGGGGATGAGGTAGTTGGATGGGCTATTCACAGATGGGCTATGTGCAGTGATCTGTGCACGCTGCGTTGCATCTAAATGCTGACAACACCACCTTACTTTCCCTTCGATGCGTGACAGCTCAGTTGGCAGTCATAAACAGTGTTCTACAGCTTATCAACAGTCCATCAGCTGTTGTGTTGTTCCCCTCGTTAACAGAGTGCTCAGTTCTTCAAAGTCACCACAGAGAACTTCAAGAAGGGCAGAGAGGACGCTCACAACACCTTCCAGTGAGTATCATTGTTATTGGGGCTGGGATTTGCCAGGGACCTCCCAATATGATTGTATCACTATACTTAGGTGCCGGTTCGATACTTTGATTTTATTGCGATTTGATGTTCCAAACATTGCTAGGGCTGGCACAATAACCGTGTAACCGACGGGTTATGAATGAAGAAAATAAAATGACTGCTATAACCGAACGAACAGCTGACTGAAGACGGGATGGCTAGGTATTTGTGTGGTTGAGTCCGTTTCTACGGTAACATGGACTCTTAACAATGTGATGAAACTGTGTTGCCCCTTACTGAAAGAAGCATGGTGTTGTAGCAAACGATGAATAGAATGGGCTTGGAACCTCTAACCCTGGCAATTTGATAGGTAAACTCATGGGTACAATGACTGCCTGGTATTGTGATGCAATAATTTCCATGTAAATGGAGAATGTTCATTCAGATTATGTTAACTCATGTGGCTCATGCAGTGGAATGTGATTTTTTTTATGTCAGTTGAGTTGAATCAACAAATCACAGCACATATTGATGGGTACACTTCCTGCTTTTACGTCCATCTTTGTTCCTATGGATACACTCGTAATGGCTGCCAGTCCACCATTATGCCATCATTGACTTGAATTCGGACACCCGTTCTATTCATTCTATTTCTATGGCATCACATGCAGTCAAGAGTGGAGGAAAGGAGAAAATGTTTATTATATATATATATAGATAGATAGATAGATAGATAGATAGATAGATAGGCTGGTCAATTACCGTCATCCAAAATTCCATGACCGTCACAGCCCTACATATTTACATATTGCTCACCATATGTCTGCTACAGAGACACGAGACAGCATGACAAAATGATATGTCTGCTACAGAGACACGAGACAGCATGACAAAATTTGTTTTGTTCAGTCGTGGAAATAAGTGCTGAAAACATGTTTGATTACTATTTAAAAAGAAGATGGAGAACAAGCTATAGGATGGAAAATACTAGCGTTTTGTCAGAGAGACAGCCGACTGGCTCTAGCTAACGCTACCAAACAAAACATTCAATAAAAATCAATACTTGGAGTCAAGTATCGATTTTATAATATCGTCCAAAAATCATATGGCGATATGTAACTATCTGTTTTTGTCCCCCCATTGCTAGTCATTACACTGGGCTGTAGGCTAAAGGTTTTTATGACCTTTACTATTTAACCAGGTAGGTTATTGAGAACACCATTCTGTTTGACTAAAACAAACTGTCTTGACTGGGCAGAATATGTTAAAGTGGGATGTGTCTATCATCTCTCCCCCTCTCTATTCCCAGGCGTGTTGACATCAAGCCAGTGTGTGGTGACCTGCAGAGTCAGATCCTGAAGTGCTACAGGGAGAACACTGGACAGACCCTCACCTGCTCTGGCATCGCCAACTTGTACATGCAGTGTGTGGACAACCACAAGGTCTCACACACATCTTTATTTCTCTCTCTGACACACACACACACACACACACACAGACTGACTGTGAAACATACATAAATGTGAGCTGACATTTTAGTCAAGCCCCATTCTTCTTCTTTGTTTTTCAGACTAAGAGCATTGGAGGTTAGAAGAGCCTCATTTTTCACCAATGGCTTTACTGTTCAACCAGAGGAACAGGAGCCGGATGCCATCAGCCATCGAGACACACCAAAACCAGTGGAACTGTTCTGAGACCATGGCCACCACAGCTGGAGACACTCCTGCTCCACCATCTCTTCCTCCCATCCATGGTATCTGTATTATCTCCCCGAGAGGGTCAGAGGTAGAATGAGGAGACCATGTCCTGACCCAGTACAGGCTAGAGGCTGGTACTGATGTCAAAGGATGTGAGAGAGCGCACAGTATGGTAATTGGGTACACAAATGGGCAGTGCTACTAGCACTACACTGACAGAAAATGTATATTGTTACCACTACACTTTTTTTTTAACCTTTATTTTACTAGACAAGTCAGTTAAGAATTCTTATTTTCAATGACGGCCTAGGTGGGTTAACTGCCTGTTCAGGGGCAGAACGACAGATTTGTACCTTGTCAGCTCGAGGAATTGAACTTGCAACCTTTCGGTTACTAGTCCAACGCTCTAACCACTAGGCTACCCTGCCACCCCACTATGACAGGAAATGGAACCGGAAATGCAACACATGCACTACACTATGACAGAAAATGGACATTGTTACCATGACTACATTATGACAGCCAATGCGAGACATCTCATCCTTGACTGGACATAAAATGCTTCATATATCTCCACTAATGGAAATATTGGGATTACGGTTTTGCCGTTGACAGCAGCATGAAACAATGGAAGTTGTGAAAGATATTGTGCATTGTTTGTTTGTTGAGATTATATGCACCTATGCCTTAATGTCCTATCAAAACACAAATGTTGCCTATGCAAAAGAATAATGTAATTTTGATCTTTATTGTTATCATATACAAACAGATATGGGGGTGGAAACTGACAGTGCGTTCCAAATGACATCCTATTCCCTATGAAGTGCACTACGACCAAGTGTGAGATCTGGCCCATAGGGCTCTGGCCAAAACTAGTGCAAAAGTAGTGCATAGTGTGTAATTTGGGCCAGACCTCACACTTGGTCTCCAAGACAAATTTGGCTCTTTTTTTCATGGCGGGTGTGAACGGGAGTTGTTCTGATATCAATAAATTGTTGTGAAACCCCCATCAGCCTTCAGATTGGAATGTAAATTGGTTCAGCTATAAGAAGGTTTATTGGAAATAAAATGTTTGCTTTGTTTGAATAGCACTGCCCTCCTGTGGACATGGTTAGAATTACACACGTTTTATTTTATTTTATTCAACCTTTTATTTAACTAGGCAAGTCAGTTAAGAACAAATTCTTATTTACAATGATGGCCTACCCTGACGACGCTGGGCCAATTGTGCGCCACCCGATGGTACTCCCATTTGCGGCCGGATGTGATACAGCCTGAACCAGGGACTGTAGTGACGCCTCTTGCACTGAGATGCAGTGCCTTAGACCGCTGCGCCATTCGGGAGAGGATAACAAGTAAACAATTAACCCAACATGTCACACTCTTTAAAGGGTTATTATTTTAACTTAATCACATCCAGTGTAGCCTACTTGTGTGGAAATGTATCGTCTTCCGATACCTGTCACTGCGTATAGTCTATTGCGCCCGTGTTTTGGCCATTAGATTGCGCACCTTTTTCCGAATACTGCAGCATGCGGTGATTGGGCGACCCGGGTACATACTCAGCTGTAGGTCTACCTATCTGTTGCATGTCGGATATCTAGTCTACCACTTCGGAGTTCCCTTAAGTTTCCAAAGAGAGAAGACGCATATTATCGCATGGTTACGAGGACAGAATAGATACGGAAAAGCAAAGTGCGCAACGGACCACAAAAACGTCGTTCAAAGCGAGCGCACAGAACGTCCCACCTCCATCCATTCCACTCCGAACTGCATAGGTGTGGTGGACACCATCCGCGACTCGCGCTTCATCTGCAGGGCGGGGAGACGGACACCTGCACCGAATCTTCGTCATTTGCTTGTACATGCAAGTTTGCCATTTTATTTTATCTTAATTTCAATGATGTAAGTCCAATTATTTACTGTATCCCAGTTAGTTTATTTGATGCCGAAGTCTGTTGTTTTATTATGCATATTCTAAGTAGGCCAATATATTTTATTGTGGCTACAATATCGGTGGCCAACGATGTTTTGTTTATTTAATAAAACAGTCTATAGAAATGTTTTTGTAGACTAGTGTGACTAGAGGAATTGATGCTGCGCCATGTTGCCAAATGGAGGAGGTTTTCATCACCCGCCACATGTGTCTGACACTTGGGGCATTGCCCAACGTCCGCATTCCCCATCATGTTGCGCAGATACAAATCCAGGGCTGAAGTATTCGGCATCCCCAGGAGGTGAATGTCTTTTATCTATCAATACAAGAAAGTGAAGCCGTAATTAAAGCGTACATAACTTGTGAATCCCTCTGCTATTTGATGCACGCAACTTCAGTGGATGACACGATGCATTATAATCCTCAAACACTGTTTTCTACTCGAGATTTGCAGGAGACTGCCATGATTCTAGGAGATCCCAAAGTATGGGCTTCTATAGGCTGGATGATAATTGTTCCTTCAGGTGAACCTGAAGTGTGCTAAATGTATAGCAGCTTGCTAAGATAATATCTGGCCATCAGTGGCCTTTAAGGGCTGATATATAGATGCAGACAATGTCCACCCTGTTTTTACCATTTAAAAATCAATGTGCCATGGTACTTGTCTGCACCATGCTCTGTCACCAGGAGAGTGCCCTCTTTCTTAGACCCTTTTCACACTAGTGAGCCGAACTGTACTGCATTGGCCTGGTTACAACTAAAAGACTTAAGTCAGTTTGACTCGTTCCTCAGTCAACTCTTGCTCACCATCTGCTGCTTTAAAAAGCTGTGAATTCACCGGTTCTATTTTGCATCCATTGACTGATGCTTTGCCATGCCTCCTACAGAGGGAGAGTCTTGGCAGTTCTCCTGTGCCAGACATCAGGGCTTGTCTCGGTCTCGCCATTATGCTTTTGGGAGAGTGTCTGGCAGTGCATATTTCTGCCAGAAAATCTGGGTGAGTGTTTTAGGCTTGTGTGTTTGAGAGGGACTGGTAGTCAATGCCCCATTATAGTACAAGCAGCATGAAGCAGATACAAAAAAGAAAACTAACTATTGCAGAAGATATTATAACTGAGTGTTGTGTTTGGAGCCATCACACTGGTGCCATTTGTGTTTACTAGTTTGTGTGTGTGTGAGATGACAGGAATTAGCCGGAGAAGGTGGGTTGTCCAAGTGAGTTGTACCGTAGCCTAGGAGGGGTAGTGAGAGCAGGAGGAAGTGGCTACCACAACACATTTTCCGTCCTTTCTCTTTAGCATCTCTTGGCAACGAGTTTCGTTGCTGAGGTGTGAAGTCGTCACTCTGCAGAACCAGTCAGTGCATCTCTGACAAGAAGATCATGTGGTAGTTCATTGTTAGTGATCCAATGGCAGAATATTTCAAGGGGGAACAGTATTGACCACACTAATAGTTCTGTCTGTCTTAATAAAGCAAGTGTGCGTGTGCGTTTGTCTTCTGCCTCAAACACTCTCCCACAGACGCTTATGGGCTCCCCCAACTAATCGCAGACGGGGAAAACAAAACACTAAACCAAACTGTGATCTGCATCACCAAAACCAGACTTGATGTCTGTCTGCTCCCTACTCCATTACCCAGAGAGGAAGCTGTGGTCAGAATAACATGGTGGTTTTCTGTGGCTTGTTATGTTGGTACATCATGGTTCTGACTGGTGCGAGTTTGACATAACCATGTTAGTACACAACCATACACTGTGTGTGTGTGTGTGTGTGTGTGTTTGCGCATGAGCGAGTAGTACAGTACCTTTTCTTTGTGTAATTGCTTATTAAGGCCAGAGCATACTGGCTGTCAATCAACTTGTATTAGATATTGTAAATCCCCCATGTTGACCTGATTGCTCACTCAGATGTACGATCTCCGGAAGGTACAGGAATTCACACATTTGAGATGCATGTTGTAAGATGTATGCAATAGCTAGATGTTGTACTGACTCGTACAATTACATCAGTGTCCATAGCAACATCATCTGGGGAATATTATGTCTTCAGATTTAAGATTTTGGTAAAAACATTGACAAATGTGTTCATACAGCCTTGTTTCAGTATCCCAATCCCCTGTGTAAATGTACAGCTGCTCCAGCTGTATGGCTGTGTTGTATAAGAGATACAATTGGCTATTATATTTGGTATTGTTGGTATTTTTATTAGGATCCCCATTAGCTGTTGCAAAAGCAGCAGCTACTCTTCCTGGGGTCCACATGAAACATGACATAATGCAGAACATCAATAGACAAGAACAGCTCAAGGACAGATTGGCCTCATTTCATAGACGCAGGTGGCAGAACATGCCATAGTGATTATGGAATATCTACATATGCGCACAGAGGCCCATTATCAGCAACCATCACTCCTGTGTTTCAATGGCATGTTGTGTTAGCTAATCCAAGTTTATCATTTTAAAAGGGTTATTGATCATTAGAAAACCCTTTAGCAATTATGTCAGCACAGCTGAAAAACTGTTCTGAATAAAGACGCAATAAAACTGACCTTCGTTAGACTAGTTGAGTATTTGGAGCATCATCATTTGTGGGTTTGATTTACAGGCTCAAAATGGCCAGAAACAAAGACCTTTCTTCCGAAACTCGTCAGTCTATTCTTGTTCTAGGAAATGAAGGCTATTCCATGTGAGAAATTGCCAAGAAACTGAAGATCTCGTACAGCGCTGTGTCCTACTCCCTTCACAGAACAGCGCAAACTGTCTCCAACCAGAATAGATAGAGGAGTGGGAGACCCCGGTGCACAACTGAGCAAGAGGACAAGTACATTCGTGTCTTGTTTGAGAAACAGACGCCTCACAAGTCCTCAACTGGCAGCTTCATTAAATAGTACCCTCAAAACACCAGTCTCAACGTCAACAGTGAAGAGGTGACTCGGATGCTGGCCTTCTAGACAGAGTTCCTCTTTTCAGTGTCTGTTCTTGTCCCATCTTAATCTTTTCTTTTTATTCGCCAGTCTGAGATATGGCTTTTTCTTTGCAACTCTGCCTAGAAGGCAGGACAATGACTTTAAGCACACAGCCAAGGACAATGCAGGATTTTTTTAATTTTTTATTTCACCTTTATTTAACCAGGTAGGCTAGTTGAGAACAAGTTCTCAATTACAACTGCGATCTGGCCAAGATACAGCAAAGAAATGCGACACAAACAACACATGGAGTTACACATGGAATAAACAAGCGTATAGTCAATAACACAATAGAAAAAAGGAAAGTCTATATACAGTGTGTGCAAATGGCGTGAGGAGGTAAGGCAATAAATAGGCCATAGTAGCAAGTAATTACAATTTAGCAAATTAACACTGGAATGATAGATGTGCAGATGATGATGTGCAAGTAGAGGTACTGGTGTGCAAAAGAGCAGAAAAGTAAATAAAAACAATATGGGGATGAGGTAGGTAGATTGGATGGGCTATTTACAGATGGGCTATGTACAGCTGCAGTGATAGGTTAGCTGCTCGGATAGCTGATGTTTAAAGTTAGTGAGGGGAATTTAAGTCTCCAGCTTCAGTGATTTTTGCAGTTCGTTCCAGTCATTGGCAGCAGAGAACTGGAAGGAAAGGTGGCCAAAGGAGGTGTTGGCTTTGGGGATGATCAGTGAGATATACCTGCTGGAGCGCGTGCTACGGGTGGGTGTTCTTATTGTGACCAGTGAGCTGAGATAAGGCGGAGCTTTACCTAGCGGGCCCGCTCCCGACACTACCCGGTGAAATGTAAGGCGCCAAATTCAAAATCCAAAAGTTGAATTATTAAACATTCATCAATATACAAGTGTTGCATAGTCATCAAAAGCTCTCATTCTTGGCAATATCACAGCATTGTCAGATTTCAAAAAGGATAAAGCACAACATTGGATTGTTTGAGGATAGCACCTCCAATATTTATGCATTAGCATGAATTCATATCCAGCGCGGGTCACACAAAATCCATGTAAGAGCTAAAATAAATCACTTACCTTTCGAAGAACTTCTGCTGAGGGCTTCCCAAGTGTCCAACGAAGACATCCAATGGTTCTTTTGTTAGAAAAAGTCATTTATGATATCCATAAATCTCAGTTTGGTTGGTGCGTTATGATCAGAAAATCCACCGTCGGAGTCGCCCATTGAACCGTGAAGAGAACACATTCAAATTATACCTATAAACTTTCTCCAAACAAATCAAACATTTTTAATGTATCCTTAGGTATCCTTTTATGTATATTTACTGTAATATTTCAACTGGACGATAACGTGAACGATGGAAAAGGAAAAAATAAAGTGGGGCGTGCTCACAATCTCGCGCCCGTGAAACGTTGTTGACAAATGTGGTCCCTTCACTGTTTCCTCTTCCTATCTGTTCTGCTTAGTGCTAAAGCCTCCAAACACTGTATAAAGACTGACATCTAGTGGAAGCCATAGGTACTGCAGTCTCAGTCCTATATAACTGCCAGAGGTCCGGACAACAGGCCCTCCAATTTGACACACTGAACCAAGGATGTTGAGTCTGCCGATAAGAATACGGTGATTGGCCGGGTCGAAAGCCTTGGCCAGGTCGATGAAGACGGCTGCACAGTACAATCTTTTATCGATGGCGGTTATGATATCGTTTAGTACCTTGAGCGTGGCTGAGGTGCACCCGTGACCAGCTCTGAAACCAGATTGCATAGCGGAGAAGGTACGGTGGGATTCGAAATGGTCAGTGATCTGTTTACTAACTTGGCTTTTGAAGACTTTAGAAAGGCAGGGCAGGATGGATATAGGTCTATAACAGTTTGGGTCTAGAGTGTCACCCCCTTTTAAGAGGGGGATGACCGCGGCAGCTTTCCAATCTTTAGGGATCTCGGACGATACGAAGAGAGGTTGAACAGACTGTTAATAGGGGTTGCAACAATGGCAGCAGATCATTTTTTAAAGAGAGGGTCCAGATTGTCTAGCCCAGCTGATTTGTATGGGTCCAGGTTTTGCAGCTCTTTCAGAACATCTGCTATCTGGATTTGGGTGAAGGAGAAGCTGGGGAGGCTTGGGCAAGTAGCTGCGAGGGGTGCGGAGCTGTTGGCCGGGGTTGGGGTAGCCAGGAGGAAAGCATGGCCAGCCGTAGAGAAATGCTTATTGAAATTCTTGATTATCGTGGATTTATTGGTGGTGACAGTGTTACCTAGCCTCAGTGCAGTGGGCAGCTGGGAGGAAGTGCTCTTGTTCTCCATGGACTTTACAGTGTCCCAAAACTTTTTGGAGTTAGAGCTACAGGATGCAAATTTCTGTTTGAAAAAGCTAGCCTTTGCTTTCCTGACTTCCCTGAACAGTTGCCTATCGCAGGGACTATTTGATGCAGTCCGCCACAGGATGTTTTTGTGCTGGTTGAGGGCAGTCAGGTCTGGAGTGAAGCAAGGGCTATATCTGTTCTTAATTCTACGTTTTTTGAAAGGGGCATCCTTATTTAAGATGGTGAGGAAATAACATTTTAAGAACGACCAGGCATCCTCGGCTGACGGGATGAGGTCCATATCCTTCCAGGATACCCGGGCCAGGTCGATTAGAAAGGCCTGCTTGCAGAAGTGTTTAAGGGAGCGTTTGACAGTGATGAGGGGTGGTCATTTGACCGCGGACCCATAGGCAATGAGGCAGTGATCGCTGAGATCCTGATTGAAAACAGCAGAGGTGTATTTGGAGGGCAAGTTGGTCAGGATAATATCTATGTGGGTGCCCATGTTTACGGATTTAGGATTGTACTTGGTGGGTTCCTTGATCATTTGTGTGAGATTGAGGGCATCTAGTTTAGATTGTAGGACTGCTGGGATGTTAAGCATATCCCAGTTTAGGTCACCAACAGAACAAACTCTGAAGATAGATGAGGGGTAATTCACATAGGGTGTCCAGGACACAGCTGGGAGCTGAGGGGGGTCTATAACAGGTGGCAACAGTGAGAGACTTATTTCTGGAGAGATTTTTTTTTTTTATTAGGAGTTCGAACTGTTTGGGCATAGACCTGGAAAGTATGACAGAACTTCGCAAGGTATCTCTGCAGTAGATTGCAACTCCTCCCCCTTTGGCAGTTCTATCTTGACGGGGATGGAAATCTCAGAATTTTTGGTGGCCTTCCTAAGCCAGGATTCAGACACGGCCAGGACATCAGGGTTGGCAGAGTGTGCTAAAGCAGTGAATAAAACACTTAGGGAGGAGGCTTCTGATGTTAACATGCATGAAGCCAAGGCTTTTTCGGTTACAGAAGTCAACAAATGAGAGTGCCTGGGGACACGCAGGGCCTGGGTTAACCTCCACATCACCCGAGGAACAGCGGAGAAGTAGGATGAGGGTACGGCTAAAGGCTATCAAAACTGGTCATCTAGTGCGTTGGGGACAGAGAATAAAAGGAGCAGATTTCTGGGCGTGGTAGAATAGATTCAGGGCATGATGTACAGACGGGTATGGTAGGGTGCGGGTACAGTGGAGGTAAACCCAGGCATTTTGTGACGATAAGAGTTTTGCATCTCTGGACATACTAGTTATGCTGGGTGAGGTCACTGCATGTGTGGGAAGGGGGACAAAGGAGGTATCTGAGGCATGTTGAGTGGGACTTGGTGCTCTACAGTAAACTAAAACAACTGTCCTAAACAACAATATACAAGGCATATTGACATTTGAGAGAGACATAAAGCGAGGCATAAAGCAATCACAGGTGTTGATTGGGAGAGCTAGCTAAGACGACAACGTGTAAGACAACAACAACAGGTAAAATGGCGATGAATGGGCAGAGAGGGTCAGTTAACTATACACAGGGCCTGAGTTCGAGGCTGGGGCCGACAGATAAACCAAAAAATTTACAAAATGTAGTACCGTGATTAATAAACAGTCCAGCAGGCATCAGCTATGTAGCCAAGTGATCATAGGGTCCAATGAACAGCAATCGATGAAACAGGGAAGCCGCTGGGTAGTCGTTACTACCTAGCAAGCGGGAGACACTGCGTTTGAAGTTAGCAGGCCGAGGCTTGTAGAAGCGCCTGCTCCGACGTCTGGCAAAGGCCGGTTGGGGGTACAGCGGATGGAGTTACGTCGGCAAACCAGTCGTGGTGGAACGGCGGAGCTTCATGTCGACAAAAGGGTCCAGGCCAGTTGGCGAAAGAGGTATTGTGGTTGTAGTATTTTCGTTTTGCTAGCCGGGAGATGCGCCAGGCTCGCGGCTAACTGGTGCTAGCTTCGGGACAGGGGTGTTAGCCACTATAGCTACTCGGTAGCAGCTAGCTAGCAGCGATGATCCAATGCAAAGGTCCAGAGCTTACGGCAAGGATCCGGTGGAGTAGTGGAATTCTAGCCGTGTTGGGAAAGAGTCCGGGAGGCATCAGCTGTGTAGCCGAGTGATCACTGAGCGGGCCGGGAGGTGGGCCTGGCTCATAGCTAGCTTCCGGGCTGGGCCACTCGGTGGCAGCTAGCTAGCTGTGATGATCAGGAGTAATGGTCCAGGGCTTACGGCAGGAATCCGGCATTGTAGTGGAGAATACAGTCCGATACTGGCAGGCTGGCAAGTGTTATCCAGGTTAAAAGCGGCAGGAGTCTGTGCCGAAAGTAAAGGCCGCTAGCAGTGGCTGACAAAGACTAAATAGCTAGTACCTAATTAGCTGGTTAGCTTCTGATGGCTAGCGGAAGGTATATTTAATAAAAAAAAGAGATTGAAAATAAATTGAGATATATATATATATATATATATATATACAAAAAAGACTACAAATGTACAGGGGAGAACAGCAAACCACGTCTGCACTGCTACGCCATCTTGGAAACTGTTTGTAATACGGTGGGTGTAGCTGGTGTAGGAGTCAGGTGCAGGAGAGCAGAGATGAGTGTACTAAGTAACTTTACTTAGGCAAAAGTACAAAATACACGTACAAAATACCAGCTAAACAAAGCACGGGTGAAAACATAACAAACCCGGCGTAATTCAACATGCCCAAAACAAACAATTCCCCACACAAACATGGGGGGAACTAAGGGTTAAATAGACAACCGTAATGAGGGAAAATGAAAACCATGTGTGTGGAAAAACAAGACAAAACAAATGGAAAATGAAAAGTAGATTGGCAATGGCTAGAAGACCAGCGACGTCGACCGCCGAACGCTGCCCGAACAAGGAGAGGAACCGACTTCGGTGGAAGTCTTCCTGAAGCCACAGTGTCACAAGTCTCTGAATGTCCTTGAGTGGCCCACCCAGAGCCCGGAATTGAATCCAATCGAACATTTCTGGAGAGACCTGAAAATAGCTGTGCAGTGACGCTCCCCATCCAACCTGACCGAGCTTGAGAGGATCTGCAGAGAAACTCCCCAAATACAGGTGTGCCAAGCTTGTAGAGTCATACCCAAGAAGACTCGAGGCTGTAATCGCTGCCAAAGGTGCTTCCACAAAGTACTGAGTTAAAGTATGAATACTTATGTACATGTGATATTTCTGCTTTTACATTTGCAGAATAAAATAAAAACGGTTATTGCTTTGTCATTATGGGGTATTGTGTGTAGATTGAAGAGGTAAAAAAACGATTTCATCCATTTTAGAACAACACGGAAGCCAAACCGGCTGCGCGTGGGCGCCATCGTGCGCTATCGTGCATACATTTATTTTGTTCCCCCACACCAAACGCAATCACGACACGCAGGTTAAAATATCAAAACATCAAAACCATCTCTGAACCAATTACATTAATTTGGGGACAGGTCGAAAAGCATGAAACATTTATGTCATTTAGCTGGCTAGCTTGCACTTGCAAGCTAATTTGTCCTATTTAGCTAGCTTGCTGTTGCTAGCTAATTTGTCCTGGGATATAAACATTGAGTTGTTATTTTACCTGAAATGCACAAGGTCCTCTACTCCGGCAATTAATCCACACATAAAACGGTCAACCAAATCGTTTCAAGTCATCTCTCTTCCTTCCAGGCTTTTTCTTCTCTTGACTTTATATTGCGATTGGCATAAATTAGGTGCATTACCGCCACTGACATCGTTCGTCTTTCAGTCACCCACATGGGTATAATCAATGAGGAGATTGGACGTGGGTACCTGCTTCTATAAACCAATGAGGAGATGGAAGAGGCTTGACTTGCAGCGCGATCTGCGGCACAAATAGAACTGACTTCTATTTTAGCCCTTGGGCAACGCAGACGCTCGTTGGCGCGCAATAATTGAATAACAGATTTCTACATTTATTTTGCAACGCGAGCGATGTAGTCAGCCTGTAAGGCTGTAATGTAACAAAATGTGGAAAAAGTCAAGGGGTCTGAATACTTTCCAAATGTACTGTATATCTTGTTTTTTTAGCATATTGTATTAAACTGAAACACCATTCTATGACTTATGACCTTTATTATTTTGTCACAATTTATTAAACGAATGGGTCTGTAATCAGCAGGGGACTCTCTAGATTTTCCTGTTTTTAATATCACTGAAATAACTGTTTGATACATAGAATGTATGGCCCAGTACATCACCGGGCCAAGCTTCCTGCCATCCAGGACCTCTATACCAGGCGGTGTCAGAGGAAAGTCCTAAAATGTGTCAGACTCCAGCTACCCTAGTCATAGACAGTTCTCCCTGCTACCGCACGCCAAGTGGTACCAGAGCGCCAAGTCTAGGTCCAAGACGCTTCTAAACAGCTTTTACCCCAAAGCCATAAGACTGCTGAACGTCTAATCTAATGGCTACAGAGACTATTTGCCCCCTCCCCTCTACACTGCTGCGTCTCTCTGGTTAATATCTATGCATAGTCACTTCAATAACTCTACCTACATGTACATATTACCTCAATTATAGCATGATAGTGGAGAATGATCTAATATCACTATGTCATGGATTTTTTTAACCGAGTAAATTGTTGAGAATTTTTTTTTTTAAGAAAAAAATGTTGTCAATACTTTAAATAGCTTTTCTTACTTTAAGAAAAAAATTGTCTTTTGTAGTTGGAATAGTAAACTTCAGGTATCCTGTAAATTCTTTTTTTCAGATTTTTTAGTCTCTTTGGCGTTTCCTTGAATTTGCCTTTTTTGTCGCTACGTCTCAATCCTATCGAATGTATGATTTAGGTTGCCTGAAAATATTTGTTTCTGTCTGGATTTGATCTAATATAGTTAGAATTCTATCTAAAAACACACCAGATTTGCCCCTGGTAGGATATAAACTCAGCAAAAAAAAAGAAACCTTTTCCCTTTTCCAGGACCCTGTCTTTCAAAGATAATTAGTAAAAATCCAAATAACTTCACAGATCTTCATTGTAAAGGGTTTAAACACGGTTTCCCATGCTTTTTCAATGAACCATAAACTTACAATTGGCTCATTCATCCCCCTCCTCTCCCCTGTAACTATTCCCCAGGTCGTTGCTGTAAATGAGAACGTGTTCTCAGTCAACTTACCTGGAAAATTAACGGATAAATAAAATAAATAAAAAAAGAAGAAACAATTAATGAACATGCACCTGTGGAACAGTTGTTAAGACACTAACAGCTTACAGACGGTAGGCAATTAAGGTCACAGTTATGAAAAACCTAGGACACTAAAGAGGCCTTTCTACTGACTCTGAAAAACACCAAAAGAAAGATGCCCAGGGTCCCTGCTCATCTGTGTGAACGTGCCTTAGGCATGCTGCAAAGAGGTATGAGGACTGCAGATGTGGCCAGGGCAATAAATTGCAATGTCTGTATTGTGAGACGCCTAAGACAGCGCTACAGGGAAACAGGACAGACAGCTGATCATCCTCGCAGTGGCAGACCACGTGTAACAACACCGGCACAGGATCGGTCCACCCGAACATCACACCTGCAGGACAGGTACAGGATGGCAACAACAACTGCCCGAGTTACACCAGGAACGCACAATCCCTCCATCAGTGCTCAGACTGTCCGCAATAGGCTGAGAGACGCTGGACTGAGGGCTTGTAGGCCTGTTGTAAGGCAGGTCCTCACCAGACATCACTGGCAACAACGTCGCCTATGTGCACAAACCCACCGTCGCGAGGTTTTGTCTCACCAGGGATAATGGTCGGATTCGCGTTTATCATCGTAGGAATGAGCGTTACACAGAGGCCTGTACTCTGGAGCGGGATCGACTTGGAGGTGGAGGGTCTGTCATGGTCTGGGGCGGTGTGTCACAGCATCATCAGACTGAGCTTGTTGTCATTGCAGGCAATCTCAACGCGTTACAGGGAAGACATCCTCCTCCCTCATGTGGTACCCTTCCTGCAGGCTCATCCTGACATGACCCTCCAGCGTGACAATGCCACCAGCCATACTGCTCGTTCTGTGCGTGATTTCCTGCAAGACAGGAATGTCAGTGTTCTGCCATGGCCAGCGAAGAGCCCGGATCTCAATCCCATTGAGCACGTCTGGGACCTGTTGGATCGGAGGGTGAGGGCTAAGGCCATTCCCCCCCCAGAAATGTCCGGGAACTTGCAGTTGCCTCTGTGGAAGAGTGGGGTAACATCTCACAGCAAGAACCGGCAAATCTGATGCAGTCCATGAGGAGATGCATTGCAGTCCTTAATGCAGCTGGTGGCCACCAGATACTGACTGTTACTTTTGATTTTGACCCCCCCTTCCCCTTTGTTCAAGGACACATTATTCAATTTCCTTTAGTCACATGTCTGTGGAACTTGTTCAGTTTATGTCTCAGTTGATGAATCTTGTTATGTTCATACAAATATTTACAGGGGTGGCAGGTAGCCTAGTGGTTAGAGGGTTGGACTTGTAACCGAAAGGTTGCAAGATCAAATCCCCGAGCTGACAATGTAAACAAAAATCTGTCGTTCTGCCCCTGACCAAGGCAGTTAACCCACTGTTCCTAGGCCGTCATTGAAAATAAGAATTTGTTCTTAACTGACTTGCCTAGTTAAATAAAAGTAAAATATATATATTTTTTAAGTTTGCTGAAAATAAACGCAGCTGACCGTGAGAGGACGTTTCTTTTTTTGCTGAGTTTACAATGAAATCAATGTGTATTTTTCACCATGTAAGGTACAATTCAAAAGTAGAAAATGTCCTTCTTGGTCCGTGTGCTGCGATATAAGGGAAAAGGGTGTATTCTTATTTATCAGGATGCCTACACCTCTGATGTTACCACAGTAGGTGGAAGCATAGGCCTCTCCAACCCAGTTCCTCTTTAACTATAACATTTCTCCTTTTTCTAAATGGAACTCTTGCAGAAAACCACATCTGCTGACAATTTCTTTGTGTTCAAGAACCATATACTTCCCCCCCCATCATGGAGCCCGTGCAGATTCCATGTAATAAGTTGGATTTTCTTGGTCTTGTATGAAATCAAGTTAACCTTTTCTGTTCTGTCTGTCATTGAAGAACCAGATAAAAATGTTTTAGCAGTGGACATTCTATGGAGTCATTAAAACTCGTTTTTCAACCACTACACAAATTTCTTGTTAACAAACTATAGCTTTGGCAAGTCATTTAGGACATCTACTTTGTGCATGACACACAATTTTTACAACAATTGTTTACAGACAAATTATTTCACTTATAATTCACTGTATCAAGTCCAGTGGGTCAGAAGTTTACATACACTAAGTTGACTGTGCCTTTAAACAGCTTGGAAAATTCCAGAAAATGATGTCATGGCTTTAGAAGATTCTGATAGGCTAATTGACATCATTTGAGTCTATTGGAGGTGTACCTGTGGATGTATTTCAAGGCCTACCTTCAAACTCTGTGCCTCTTTGCTTGACATCATGGAAAAATCAAAAGAAATCAGCCAAGTCCTCAGAAAAAAAATTGTAGACCTCCACAAGTCTGGTTCATCCTTGGGAGCAATTTCCAAACGCCTGAAGGTACCACGTTGTCATGATTATCTCTTGGGACAGACCAATGCGCAGCGAAGTATCCAGAATACATATTTATTAGCGAACGTGACTAGAATGAACAAAACAGTGAACGATGAACATGACGTGAAAACAAACGCTAAAACCTAAACTAGACACTGTGACATGAACCTAAACACGATGGCATGAACCTAAACACGATGATCATAACGATAAACAATAACCCACAAAACTTAAGTGCAAACCCCAAACATATGTATGGTTCCCAATTAGAGGTAACGAGACTCAGCTGCCTCTAATTGGGAACCATTACCCCAACATAGAAATACACACCATAGAACAAAAGAAACCCTACACCAAGACAAAACGAAACACTCCAGCCTGAACACTCAGGCCTGGACGTTACAGTAACCCCCCCCCCAAAGGCGCGGAATCCGACCGCGCCCAAAAGTCCGTGGGGGGGTCTTCGGGTGGGTCCCTTTGTCCCAGGTGGGGGCTCCGATGCCGGCCGTGCTGGCTCGAGTTCACGCACCGGAGGCCCTGGACCATTAGCCGGAACAGTTGGTACTTGACTCATGACATAGGAAGCAGACACTGGCCGTACAGGACTCATGATGCTCCCTGGAACTCTGGTGCGTGGAGCAAGAACTGGCCGTACTGGACTCATGATGCTCACTGGAACTCTGGTGCGTGGAGCAGGAACTGGCCGTACTGGACTCATGATGCTCACTGGAACTCTGGTGCGTGGAGCAGGAACTGGCCGTACTGGACTCATGATGCTCGCTGGAACTCTGGTGCGTGGAGCAGGGACGGGTCGTGCCGGGCTCTGAAGGCGCACAGGGGGCCTGATGCGTGGAGCAGGGACAGGACGTGCCGGGCTCTGAAGGCGCACAGGGGGCCTGATGCGTGGAGCAGGGACAGGACGTGCCGGGCTCTGAAGGCGCACAGGGGGCCTGATACGTGGAGCAGGGACAGGACGTGTTGAATCCACAACACGTACATGGATCTTGGAGCGTGGAACAGGTACAGGACGTGTTGAATCCACAACACGCACTGGGATCTTGGAGCGTGGATTGGAGCGTGGAACAGGTACAGGACGTGTTGAATCCACAACACGGACAGGGATCTTGGAGCGTGGAACAGGTACAGGACGTGTTGAATCCACAACACGTACATGGATCTTGGAGCGTGGAACAGGGACAATTCTTCCAGGTAGCTCACAAACCCTGGCCTCACGGGTGAGTGGAGCTGGAATCTCTCGAACTGGGCTGTGGATTCGCACCGGAGATTCTGCCCGCAGGACCGTAGGATATCTTGGTCCCAATAGGCACACTGGAGACCTGGCGTGCAGAGCTGGCACCACTCTTCCAGGTAGCACACTGACCTTGGCCTGACAGATGAGTCGCGCTGGGATCTCTCGCACTGGGCTGTGGACACGTACCGGAGACACTGCACGCAGAACCGGTGCGGGATATCGTGGTCCTAGGAGGCGCACTGGAGACTTGGCGCGCAGAGCTGGTACCACTCTTCCTGGCTGCACACTCAATCCAGCCCGACTGATGAGTGGAGCTGGAATTTTGCGCACCGGCCTCTGAATCCGCACAGGAGAAACCGTGTGCAAAACTGCATAGCACGGTGTCCTTTCAGTGCGACGCTCCCTCCAATGCTCCCTCCAAGGAGCACGAGGAGTTGGCTCAGGAGTCCACCCTGAACCGGCCAACCTCCTCGTGTACCCCCCCCAAAGGTTTTTGGGGGAAGCGGTTCGGCCCTTCTAGCCAGGCGAAGCCCAACATATTTCTCCCTCTCCGGGCTCCATGCCCCATATAGCTCCTCGTAACTCCCCCGCTCAGCTTTCGCTGATTTCATCCTCCTCCTGGGACGACGATGTTCCGCCGTCTCCCTCCATGTCCTGGACTCCTGGTCTTCTCGCTGCTTGGTCCTTTCTAGGTGGGTTATTCTGTCACGATTATCTCTTGGGACAGACCAATGCGCAGCGAAGTATCCAGAATACATATTTATTAGCGAACGTGACTAGAATGAACAAAACAGTGAACGATGAACATGACGTGAAACCAAACGCTAAAACCTAAACTAGACACTGTGGCATGAACCTAGACACTGTGGCATGAACCTAAACACGATGGCATGAACCTAAACACGATAATCATAACGATAAACAATAACCCACAAAACTTAAGTGCAAACCCCAAACATATATATGGTTCCCAATTAGAGGTAACGAGACTCAGCTGCCTCTAATTGGGAACCATTACCCCAACATAGAAATACACACCATAGAACAAAAGAAACCCTACACCAAGACAAAACTAAACACTCCAGCCTGAACACTCAGGCCTGGACGTTACACACGTTCATCTGTACAAACAATAGTACGCAAGTATAAACACCATGGGACCATGCAGCCGGAGATGTGTTCTGTCTCCTAGAGATTAATGTACTTTGGTACGAAAAGTGCAAATCAATCCCAGAACAGCAAAGGACCTTGTGAAGATGCTGGAGGAAACAAGTACAAAAGTATCTATATCCACAGTACAACATGTCCTATATCGACCAGCAAGGAAGAAGCCACTGCTCCAAAACCGCCCAAAAAAAGCCAGACTACGGTTTGCAACTGCACATGGGGACAAAGATCGTACTTTTTGGAGAAATGTCCTCTGGTCTGATGAAACAAAAAAAGAAATGTTTGGCCATAATGACCATCGTTATGTTTGGAGGAAAAAGGGGAGGCTTGTAATCCAAAGAACCTCCCAACCGTGAAGCACGGGGGTGGCATCATCATGTTGTGGGGGTGCTTTGCTGCAGGAGGGGATGGTGCACTTCACAAAATAGATGGCATCACTAGGAAGGAGATTATGTGGCTATATTGAAGCAACATCTCAAGACATCAGTCAGGAAGTTAAAGCTTGGTATCAAATGGGTCTTCCAAATGGACAATGACCCCAAGCATACTTCCAAAGTTGTAGCAAAATGGCTTAAGGACAACAAAGTTAAGGTATTGGAGTGGCCATCACAAAGCCCTGACCTCAATCCTATAGAAAATTTGTGGGCAGAACTGAAAAAGCGTGTGTGAGCAAGGAGGCCTACAAACCTGACTCAGTTACACCAGCCCTGCAAGGAGGAATGGGCCAAAATTCACCCAACTTATTGTGGGAAGCTTGTGGAAGGCTACCTGAAACATTTGACCCAAATTAAACAATTTAAAGGCAATGCTACTTAATACTAATTGAGTGTATGTAAACTTCTGACCCAGTGGGAATGTGATGAAAGAAAGAAATAATTCTCTATGCTATTATTCTGACATTTCCCATTCTTACAATAAAGTGGTGATCCTAGCTGACCAAAGACAGGGAATTTTTACTAGGATTAAATGTCAGGAATTGTAAAAAACGGAGTTCAAATGTATTTGGCTAAGGTGTATGTAAACGTCCGACTTCAACTGTATGTAGAGCGTGTGTGCTGACCTGACATTTAACATAAAACCCAGAAAAAACATAAAGCAAAGTACTTCACGCTCGGGAAGTCTGATGTAACACCAGTGTTTATGTGGCGTCAGATTCTCGGCCCTCAGTGACAGGTTAAACATTATGGCAACTGATTGCACTGTTGATTATACAGTGAATGTTCATTGTAATTATGTGCATTTTATATGTAATTGATTTTGACAGATTCAAGGAGATGCCTGTGCAAAGTGCTTCTGTCAAACAGTGTGTGAGCGTTTGTGTGAAAGAGAGAGAAAGTTTCCCCCTTGCTAGGTGCCAGATAGTACAGCTGGTTTGTATTTTAAACAGACATAGAAATAGAGGGGTGGTCTGGATTTCTGGTTAAAGGCTAGTGTGGGAACTGTTTGTGGGACAGCAGACGTCCAAACAGACATTCCACACGATGCTGCGGCAGCACGCAGCTCAGCTGTTCAGCTGGTCAGAGCAGCAGGTGCACACACAATGGACTAGTATTTTTTTTTTTTTTAATCTTTGTCCAAGAAACCGTCTCTGAAACATGATGATTCTGTCACTTGCTAGTGGAGGTGGTGGAGGCCGATCTGGGTGAGGGGTTATGGGTAGCTGTGACTCAGCCCCCCGCAGAGATGGAAGATGAAAGGAGGAGAGGAAGGAGAGCGGGAGTGACTCAGCGTGTGGTCAGCTGACTCACACCACAAGGAACGACGGGGAGCATGTGCAGCTGGAGGGGCAAGTGTGTGTGTGTGTGTGTCTCTCTCTCTCTCTCTGTGTATGTGAGTGAGTGTGTGTGGTCTTTGACAGCCAGGGCTTCCATTAGTTGTGTTTCCTGTCACTTGATTGGAATGTTGGAGCAGGATTCCTGTCCTGTTAGTCTCTCCCACTCACCTGCCCAACCTTCACCACCTGGATACCATTACTTCCTCTTGTCTACGCGGGACTTTCCCATTCTGTGTGGTCTGGACATAGTGAATGTCACTGGGGTTGTAGTGCGTGCGCGTGCTTATAATTGGATCTCAAATGTCCCTGATTTTAGGGATTTATCATTTATGAGGAGTCTGTCTCTCATCGAAACAATATTATTTTGAAATGTGTTAAGTATTATTTTAAAAGGGTCTCTGAGGAGAAAAAGCAAACAATGTTACCATGTGGTGAACACTGGAGCTGCACTGTGGGTGTGTCGGATTCGGTTTCAAGTGTATGGGAAGTGATTCTAAAAGTGTGTTTGTACAGTTGTGATTCTAAAAGTGTGTGAGAGTACAGTTTGTGTGTGTGTTTTTAAGGGAGAGGAAGAGTGTGTCATAAAACCTGTTGACTCACCGCATAAGAATGACTTAATCTGCTTCAGGTCTGGATGACAGATCACAGCCTCACACTTACAGTAAAGAGGAGAGGAGAGTGAGAGGAAGGCAGAGAGAGAGCGAGAGAGAGGAAAGGGAGAGAGGAAGGCAGAGGAGATAGAGAGCGAGAGGAAGGCAGAGAAGAGAGAGAGGGAGGAAGAGAGGCTGTAGCTGTACAGTCTCTCTAGAACCTACCCTTCAGAGCATCTATTCCTCACTCTCTTTGGGATTGTTTAGAGACAGACATGAGGGCTTAGAGAGCTACATAATGTTCCTCTAGATGGGCTGGGTGGATGGGCTTCTCTCCTTTCAACCGAACAGTTTAATGTTCCTCTAGATGGGCTGGGTGGATGGGCTTCTCTCCTTTCAACCGAACAGCACAGCAACACAGGCAACATGGAGATGGCTCCTGGACCTCATGTGGCTCATAGGGGAAGTTTTCTAACAGGTTAGTGTGTCTTTGTGTACATGGTACTTTATTCTAGAGTATAAATGCAACTGAAATTCACTGTTACAACAACTATGTTAAATGATGTTCAATGGCATTTAGACGGTGTAATCGGAAAAGTAACTCATGCTTTCAGGAAGATTCAGCATTTATAGTGTATCCATTTATAATAACGGTTTGTCTTTATTTTTGTCATAGACGTGGTAACTGTTCATGTAGTGGTGATGTGTGTTTGTGTAGTTGAGAACGTTTTTGAAAACATGTAGTGCATCCAGCAGTCAAACCGGGAAACTGTTGAATGGATCTGCTATTCTCTGGCACGCGCTGACAGTTGCTAACAAACTGGGTGTCTGAGGTTTCACTAACATCTGTCATGCACTGTACTGTAGACACCAAGGTGACCCAACACTCATAGACATCAATAGAATGCTGTGCTGTGGTGTAAGGCAGTATGTAGCTACTCCCTCACGCCAAACGTCTCACAGAAGCTAAGGCTTTGTCACAGAGAGACTGGCTGGAAGACATTACCCTCACAGAAGCTAAGGCTTTGTCACAGAGAGACTGGCTGGAAGACATTACCCTCACAGAAGCTAAGGCTTTGTCACAGAGAGACTGGCTGGAAGACATTACCCTCACAGAAGCTAAGGCTTTGTCACAGAGAGACTGGCTGGAAGACATTACCCTCACAGAAGCTAAGGCTTTGTCACAGAGAGACTGGCTGGAAGACATTACCCTCACAGAAGCTAAGGCTTTGTCACAGAGAGACTGGCTGGAAGACATTACCCTCACAGAAGCTAAGGCTTTGTCACAGAGAGACTGGCTGGAACATTTCCCACTCAAGACCGTAAAGAGTAAACAATGACCTCATATTCAGTTGTAACCTCACGCACGCACGTATGCATACACACACACACACACACACACACACACACACACACACACACACACACACCCTATAAACATACAGATGGTGTGATGGTCACCTGTCAGAGGTGTGTGTGACTCTATTAGGTGTCATGTTTTTAGCTCTGTGTGTGGGTGTTTGTTTCACTATCAGTCTCTTTCTCTCTCTTATGAGAGTGTGTGTGTTTGTTTCACTATGCCGCTTTCTCTCTCTTGTATGAGACGGTGTGTGTGCGTGTGTGTGTGTGTCTGTGCCTTTTTTGTGTGTAAGTTTCACTTTGACTCTGCTTAGCTTTCTCTTTCTCTCTCGTATCCACATGGCCCGTGTTAGTTCCGGGTGATCACATCTGGATGTTCTCCTACATTGGCTGTGCATGTATATAGCTGTGGCGAGCCTCATTCTGTCAGTTCTATCCTGTCTGTACAGTCCCTGATCTGTAGAGTTGGTCCCTCTGTCTGTACAGTCCCTGATATGTAGAGTTGGTCCCTCTGTCTGTACAGTCCCTGATATGTAGAGTCAGTCCCTCTGTCTGTACAGTCCCTGATATGTAGAGTCGGTCCCTCTGTCTGTACAGTCCCTGATCTGTAGAGTCGGTCCCTCTGTCTGTACAGTCCCTGATCTGTAGAGTTGGTCCCTCTGTCTGTACAGTCCCTGATATGTAGAGTCGGTCCCTCTGTCTGTACAGTTCCTGATCTGTTGCGCGGGTGACAAAGGTTCAGCCTAATTAACTACAAACTGTTGCTTCTCTCAGTGTAAAGTGTAGCTTAACTGCAGCAACGCTGTCTAGTTAGACGAGGACTCTCATCCATACATTACTATCCATACATTACTGTCCTTACATTACTATCCATACATTACTGTCCTTACATTACTGTCCTTACATTACTATCCATACATTACTATCCATACATTACTATCCATACATTACTATCCTTACATTACTGTCCATACATTACTGTCCTTACATTACTGTCCTTACATTACTATCCATACATTACTATCCATACATTGCTGTCCTTACATTACTATCCATACATTGCTGTCCATACATTACTGTCCATACATTACTATCCATACATTACTGTCCATACATTGCTGTCCATACATTACTATCCATACATTGCTGTCCATACATTACTGTCCATACATTACTATCCATACATTACTATCCATACATTACTGTCCATACATTACTATCCTATACATTACTGTCCATATATTATTATCTATACATTGTTGTCTATACATTATTGTCTATACATTATTATCTATACATTATTGTTCTTACATTATTATCTATACATTATTGTTCCTTATATTATTATCTATATATTATTGTCTATATATTATTATCATATATTACTGTTCTTACATTACTGTCTATACATTACTGTTCTTATATTATTGTCCTATATTATTATCTATACATTATTGTCCTATACATTACTATCTCTTATATTACTATCCATACATTATTGTCTATACATTACTATTCATACATTACTGTCCTTACATTACTATCTATACATTACTATCCATACATTACTGTCTCTACATTACTATCCATACATTATTATCTATACATTATTGTCTATACATTACTATCCATACATTACTGTCCTTACATTACTATCCATAAATTACTATCCATACATTACTATCCATACATTACTATCCATACATTACTGTCCTTACATTACTATCCATACATTACTATCCATACATTACTGTCCATACATTACTGTCCATACATTACTGTCCATACATTACTGTCCTTACATTACTATCCATAAATTACTATCCATACATTACTATCCATACATTACTATCCATACATTACTGTCCTTACATTACTATCCATACATTACTATCCATACATTACTGTCCATACATTACTATCCATACATTACTGTCCTTACATTACTATCCATAAATTACTATCCATACATTACTATCCATACATTACTATCCATACATTACTGTCCTTACATTACTATCCATACATTACTATCCATACATTACTGTCCTTACATTACTATCCATACATTACTATCCATACATTACTGTACTGGCGAGGACTCCTGTACTAGGAAATGCTCTTTGACCTTTTCCTCAATTATTTATGTGGGTATTTTGCATATTTTTGCACCTCATAATGGCAAGGATTCTGTATGTAGATGGCTAATATTTTCCGTTATGGGCTTTACAATCTGCTTTACGTGGTCTCAGACTGTGTCTCCTTTAAAGCTGTCTGTTGAAATGAAAATCTACTGAGTGAAAATCCGTGTTATTATGACTGATCCGTCACAATGAAAGGCCAGTGATTGCTTTCTGTCTGTAGAATGCGTCGAGTGCGTCGTTGCCATGTTGCGCCCGCCGCTCTTGACGTCAAGTGTTGACATTGATAGGAGGAAGCAAGTCAGAGCTGGTTGGAGGAGTACATTATAACATCCTGGTTAGAGGGATGATGGGAAGGGATGGGTTTCTCCTGTCTGGTCCACTGCCCAGACCCAGAACCTTACTGGGTTCCTGTACTGAAAGCCCCACTCAGTAATTTGAAAAAACAACAGAACGGCAGCCCCGCCCCACATTGTTTTCTCTAAAAGAGAAACAACACAGAACACACTCCCTGAAGTCTCTCATTGTAAGTCAGTATCCCTTAGGGAAGTAGCGCTGGGAAATTGTGCTGACATTTTGTATCCATAATAAACGATAAGAGGACCTGAAGTGGTGTTTGAAATTATTATGAAGTAAAGTGTCCGTTCTGGGAGAGTACAAGGATGAGGTCGTGGTTTTAAACAGACACATTTGAAAGGAATTTGGATAAGAGCTTGTTCTTAGTCCAAAAAGCTAACTGCCATTAGAATGCTGTCTGGATTTGAAATCCAGGTTGCGACCTTGTTAGTCATAGCCAGGGTGTGATTTGAGCACGTCGTGTCCTGGAGTTTTTTGGGGGTTTTACATCCAGAAAACAGAGTCAAGTAACTTACTCCTTAATCCCTCTTCAATCCCCTGTATTACATTTGAAAGGAAAATAGCTTACCCATGTTAGGAATTAAAGTTTCCGTGTGCATTTAAACCGGGAGTGTTGATGTAAGTACACTGTGTTGTATAATGTCCTAGTAGCTCATGGCATGATGAATGTCAGACTGCTTCTCTGGGGCGGTTCCCTGCAATACGCTTCTGTCAGCAGATTCACACTCTCCACAGCTATAGCCTAGCTTGTACTATTAAGGATAATTGCAGTGTGTGTGTGTGTGTGTGTGTGTGTGTGTGTGTGTGTGTGTGTGTGTGTGTATATACCCCAAGCGTAAACCCACTGCGGTATGCTAAGGGGCATTAACTCAGACGTGAACCTGAAGAGGCACAGCAAGCCACGTAAAACTTCGACATGAACTATGGTAGAGTGTACAGAGACAGGTCCCTGTCTTCCCCAGGCACAGGGGATAACTCACTGTCATATCCTCGTCTTTAGGGTACAGTATGATACTGTATATGGCACTTGATAGACTATTTTATCCAATGTGACTTACAGTATAGGGAATGCAGACATTTTGAGTCTTTGTGTGTGATCACTGTGGGAATTGAACACACAACCTTTGTGTTTATCGCCATGCTGTTACCAACTGAGCCTGTCAGTAGGACCACTCCGTATGGTACGATGAGGAGCTGATGTGACTCACTTAGACTGTATCAGGTTACGGACCAAGCTTCGATTTCCAGGATATGTTAAATGGCCGTGGGGATGGGAGAACTACTGATGTGATGAGTAACAAATCGGTGAGTCAACACACAAGTGCCACTCTCTCAGATTCCTGTCTGCATTAGTCAGTCATTGCTCCTGGAAATACGATCCTTTAAGTGATGCAGAGACACAACCCTTTCACACAAACACAATGGGTCACAGACAGGCCTGCTGATGTGTTGTGATGTCTGTAGAAGATTGCAGAGTAATGAAGGTGTTCTTTCAGTTTTCCTCTTACATGGACATGTATTTGTTTTGCTTTAACGATCTCTCTGCATGACAGTTTGAACTGCTTTGCTTAGCTGAGGAGCTCCGACACGTACATAGAGCCTATAGGGGACATATGGTGTGTGTGTGTGTGTGTGTGTGTGTGTGTGTCCGTCTGAGGGGGACCATCTGAGAGCAATATGACTCATAATCCCTGTAGGGTAGAATCGTCACAGTCAGAAAGAGAGACAGCCCACGCTCTCAACATAACCGTTATGTACATGCTTGTATTGAGATTCGTAGACTCTCACTATAACACACAACTACTGCTCTCTATATTACAAGCTAAGTCTATTTTCTACTCCCTCTTACTCTCAGGCGGAGACCTCCCAACCACCCAGAGCGTGCTTTGCTGATGCTGCACTACGGTACTGTACTGGACCTCTGTCCTCTTCAGGGAAGCTGTACTCTCGTATGAATGTAGGAAGTACTGCCAACTGTAATGGTAAATGTGCAAGCTTTCAGAATATCCATGTACTGCTCTTCACTCCTCCTGAAGTAAACGGTAACCTACCCTCGTGTGTATCCAGGAAATACTGCCCATTGTATTGCTAGAATGCAAACTGGCAGCACTTCTCCATGACCCTCTTTGTTTCCCTGTTCAGGTTTTCAGCACGACCGTTTTGGTTTCTGAATAGTACATGTGACCAGGCCACACTCTCTGCTCTCTAAGCTCTCGTTTTTAGAATGGGACATGCAGACAGTGAAATGAGAGAACGCACAGTCTCTCTCTCTCTCTCTCTCTCTCTCTCTCTCTCTCTCTCTCTCTCTCTCTCCAACCTGTGACCTAGGTAACCTGTGATCTCCCTACTTCCTACTTCAATAACAAGCCGGTCTCAGCCAGGCCATCGCATTGCTCTTTAATCCACAAATAACCTACCACACCCACTGTCTGCAGACACTGACCTCTTCTGGCAGAATGAAGACAATTCCAATGACCTCAGACACAGTAAAAATACACTGAGTAACTCCCCCCAGAAGCTGGTTTCCTATGGTGGTTTAGATGTGTGTTCCCTGTTCTAGCACCATATGAAATCAGTGTTCTGGGAGGCAAATTAGCAGCTCATGGAAACGGACCAAATCGTAGTTTACACGTATATGATATATAATGATGTACGGTGTATATGGTAAGTACAACCGCATCAAGTGTTTTGTTGCAATTTTGTAATAAAGTTATTTCTGTCTTGATAACTATGTTATTAGTTTGGCTACTTTCTGTATAACCTCTATAGTTATTAAAGTGAACAAATGATGCCATCAGTGAGTATGACTCCTTTATTTATGGCTGTAGTCTCTATTGTTATTTACTCTCTCTGTGGTTGTTTATTCCTGTACTCTCTCTCTCTGTGGTTGTTTATTCCTGTACTCTCTCTCTCTGTGGTTGTTTATTCCTGTACTCTCTCTCTCTGTGGTTGTTTATTCCTGTACTCTCTCTGTGGTTGTTTATTCCTGTACTCTCTCTCTCTGTGGTTGTTTATTCCTGTACTCTCTCTCTCTGTGGTTGTCTATTCCTGTACACTCTCTCTCTGTGGTTGTCTATTCCTGTACACTCTCTCTCTGTGGTTGTCTATTCCTGTACTCTCTCTCTCTGTGGTTGTTTATTCCTGTACTCTCTCTCTCTGTAGTTGTTTATTCCTGTACTCTCTCTCTCTCTCTGTGGTTGTCTATTCCTGTACTCTCTCTCTGTGGTTGTTTATTTCTGTACTCTCTCTGTGGTTGTTTATTCCTGTACTCTCTCTGTGGTTGTTTATTCCGGTACACTCTCTCTCTGTTGTTGTTTATTCCTGTGCTCTCTCTCTCTGTGGTTGTTTATTCCTGAACTCTCTCTCTCTCTGTGGTTGTTTATTCCTGTACTCTCTCTCTCTCTGTGGTTGTTTATTCCTGTACTCTCTCTCTGTAGTTGTTTATTCCTGTACTCTCTGTGGTTGTTTATTCCTGAACTCTCTCTCTCTCTGTGGTTGTTTATTCCTGTACTCTCTCTGTGGTTGTTTATTCCGGTACTCTCTCTCTCTGTGGTTGTCTATTCCTGTACTCTCTCTCTCTGTGGTTGTCTATTCCTGTACTCTCTCTCTCTGTGGTTGTCTATTCCTGTACTCTCTCTCTCTGTGGTTGTTTATTCCTGTACTCTCTCTCTCTGTGGTTGTTTATTCCTGTACTCTCTCTCTCTGTGGTTGTTTATTCCTGTACTCTCTCTCTGTGGTTGTTTATTCCGGTACACTCTCTCTCTCTGTGGTTGTCTATTCCTGTACTCTCTCTCTGTGGTTGTTTATTCCGGTACACTCTCTCTCTGTGGTTGTCTATTCCTGTACTCTCTCTCTCTGTGGTTGTTTATTCCTGAACTCTCTCTCTCTCTGTGGTTGTCTATTCCTGTACTCTCTCTCTCTCTGTGGTTGTTTATTCCTGTACTCTCTCTCTGTAGTTGTTTATTCCTGTACTCTCTGTGGTTGTTTATTCCTGAACTCTCTCTCTCTCTGTGGTTGTTTATTCCTGTACTCTCTCTCTGTGGTTGTTTATTCCTGTACTCTCTCTCTCTGTGGTTGTCTATTCCTGTACTCTCTCTCTCTGTGGTTGTTTATTCCTGTACTCTCTCTCTCTGTGGTTGTCTATTCCTGTACTCTCTCTCTCTGTGGTTGTTTATTCCTGTACTCTCTCTCTCTGTGGTTGTTTATTCCTGTACTCTCTCTCTCTCTCTGTGGTTGTTTATTCCTGTACTCTCTCTCTGTGGTTGTTTATTCCTGTACTCTCTCTCTCTGTGGTTGTTTATTCCTGTACTCTCTCTCTCTGTGGTTGTTTATTCCTGTACTCTCTCTCTCTCTGTGGTTGTTTATTCCTGTACACTCTCTCTCTCTGTGGTTGTTTATTCCTGTACTCTCTCTCTATGTGGTTGTTTATTCCTGTACACTCTCTCTCTGCTGTTGTTTATTCTTGTACTCTCTCTCTCTGTGGTTGTTTATTCCTGTGCTTTCTCTCTCTGTGTTGTTGTTTATTCCTGTACTCTCTCTCTGTGGTTGTTTATTCCTGTACTCTCTCTCTCTGTGTTTGTTTATTCCTGTACACTCTCTCTCTGTGGTTGTTTATTCCTGTACTCTCTCTCTCTGTGGTTTTTATTCCTGTTTATTCCTGTTTATTCCTGTACTCTCTCTGTTGTTGTTTATTCCTGTACTCTCTCTCTCTGTGGTTTTTATTCCTGTACTCTCTCTCTCTGTGGTTGTTTATTCCTGTACTCTCTCTCTCTGTGGTTGTTTATTCCTGTACTCTCTCTCTCTGTGGTTGTCTATTCCTGTACTCTCTCTCTCTGTGGTTGTTTATTCCTGTACTCTCTCTCTCTGTGGTTGTTTATTCCTGTACTCTCTCTCTTTGTGGTTGTTTATTCCTGTACTCTCTGTGGTTGTTTATTCCTGTACACTCTCTCTCTGTTGTTGTTTATTCCTGTGCTCTCTCTCTCTGTGGTTGTCTATTCCTGTGCTCTCTCTCTCTGTGGTTGTCTATTCCTGTACTCTCTCTGTGTGGTTGTTTATTCCTGTACTCTCTCTCTCTCTGTTGTTGTTTATTCCTGTACTCTCTCGGTTGTTGTTTATTCCTGTACTCTCTCTCTCTCTGTTGTTGTTTATTCCTGTACTCCCTCTCTCTCTCTCTGTGGTTGTCTATTCCTGTACTCTCTCTCTCTGTGGTTGTCTATTCCTGTACTCTCTCTCTCTCTCTCTCTGTGGTTGTCTATTCCTGTACTCTCTCTCTCTGTGGTTGTTTATTCCTGTACTCTCTCTCTCTCTCTGTGGTTGTCTATTCCTGTACTCTCTCTCTCTGTGGTTGTTTATTCCTGTACTCTCTCTCTCTCTCTCTCTCTCTCTCTCTCTCTCTCTCTCTCTCTCTCTCTCTCTCTCTCTCTCTCTCTCTCTCTCTCTCTCTGTGGTTGTCTATTCCTGTATTCTCTCTCTCTGTGGTTGTTTATTCCTGTACTCTCTCGGTTGTTGTTTATTCCTGTACTCTCTCTCTCTCTCTCTCTCTCTCTCTCTCTCTGTGGTTGTCTATTCCTGTACTCTCTCTCTCTGTGGTTGTTTATTCCTGTACTCTCTCTCTCTGTGGTTGTCTATTCCTGTACTCTCTCTCTCTCTGTGGTTGTCTATTCCTGTACTCTCTCTCTCTCTGTGGTTGTTTATTCCTGTACTCTCTCTCTCTGTGGTTGTCTATTCCTGTACTCTCTCTCTCTGTGGTTGTCTATTCCTATACTCTCTCTCTCTCTGTTGTTGTTTAATCTTGTACTCTCTCCCTCTGGTTGTCTATTCCTGTACTCTCTCTCTCTCTCTGTGGTTGTCTATTCCTGTACTCTCTCTCTGTGGTTGTCTATTCCTGTACACTCTCTCTCTCTGTGGTTGTCTGTTCCTGTACTCTCTCTCTCTGGTTGTCTATTCCTGTACTCTCTCTGTGGTTGTCTATTCCTGTACTCTCTCTCTCTGGTTGTCTATTCCTGTACTCTCTCTCTCTCTCTCTCTCTCTGGTTGTCTATTCCTGTACTCTCTCTGTTATTTAGTCCTGCAGTCTCCGTGTGTTGTTGACCATGAACTGTTGCCTCAACTCATGTTATGGCTCTTCTTTAACCGTGCCTCTTAAAATCAGATGAGGTTAACCATAAGCATGTCGATACATGTTATCTCTTGTGGTGACTCAACGGTGAATGCAACACACACACTTGCCCGCACACACACTCAGGGCCGTAACTACATATGAGGACACCGAAGTGCGGACCTCTGTAATCTTTTAGAATTTGAAAAAGCAAAATTGTTGTAACTTGGTTGGGGTCTCATCTTACTGTTGACAGTTAGATTTGTCTGTGTTTTATATACACTGCTCAAAATAATAAAGGGAACACTTAAACAACACAATGTAACTCCAAGTCAATCACACTTCTGTGAAATCAAACTGTCCCCTTAGGAAGCAACACTGATTGACAATAAATTTCACATGCTGTTGTGCAAATGGAATAGACAACAGGTGGAAATTATAGGCAATTAGCAAGACACCCCCAATAAAGGAGTGGTTCTGAAGGTGGTGACCACAGACCACTTCTCAGTTCCTATGCTTCCTGGCTGATGTTTTGGTCACTTTTGAATGCTGGCGGTGCTTTCACTCTAGTGGTAGCATGAGACGAAGTCTACAACCCACACAAGTGGCTCAGGTAGTGCAGCTCATCCAGGATGGCACATCAATGCGAGCTGTGGCAAGAAGGTTTGCTGTGTCTGTCAGCGTAGTGTCCAGAGCATGGAGGCGCTACCAGGAGACAGGCCAGTACATCAGGAGACGTGGAGGAGGCCGTGAGGAGGGCAACAACCCAGCAGCAGGACCACTACCTCCGCCTTTGTGCAAGGAGGAGCACTGCCAGAGCCCTGCAAAATGACCTCCAGCAGGCCACAAATGTGCATGTGTCTGCTCAAACGGTCAGAAACAGACTCCATGAGGGTGGTATGAGGGCCCAACGTCCACAGGTGGGGTTGTGCTTACAGCCCAACACCGTGCAGGACGTTTGGCATTTGCCAGAGAACACCAAGATTGGCAAATTCGCCACTGGCGCCCTGTGCTCTTCACAGATGAAAGCAGGTTCACACTGAGCACGTGACAGACGTGACAGAGTCTGGAGACGCCGTGGAGAACGTTCTACTGCCTGCAACATCCTCCAGCATGACCGGTTTGGCGGTGGGTCAGTCATGGTGTGGGGTGGCATTTCTTTGGGGGGCCGCACAGCCCTCCATGTGCTCGCCAGAGGTAGCCTGACTGCCATTAGGTACCGAGATGAGATCCTCAGACCCCTTGTGAGACCATATGCTGGTGCGGTTGGCCCTGGGTTCCTCCTAATGCAAGACAATGCTAGACCTCATGTGGCTGGAGTGTGTCAGCAGTTCCTGCAAGAGGAAGGCATTGATGCTAAGGACTGGCCCGCCTGCTCTCCCCAGACCTGAATCCAATTGAGCACATCTGGGACATCATGTCTCGCTCCATCCACCAACGCCACGTTGCACCACAGACTGTCCAGGAGTTGGCGGATGCTTTAGTCCAAGTCTGGGAGGAGATCCCTCAGGAGACCATCCACCACCTCATCAGGAGCATGCCCAGGCGTTGTAGGGAGGTCATTCAGGCACGTGGAGGCCACACACACTACTGAGCCTCATTTTGACTTGTTTTAAGGACATTAGATCAAAGTTGGATCAGGCTGTAGTGTGGTTTTCCACTTTAATTTTGAGTGTGACTCCAAATCCAGACCTCCATGGGTTGATAAATTTGATTTCTATTGATAATTTTTGTGTGATTTTGTTGTCAGCACATTCAACTATGTAAAGAAAAAAAGTATTTAATAAGATTATTTCATTCATTCAGATCTATGATGTGTTATTTTAGTGTTCCCTTTATTTTTTGGAGCAGTGTATATTTCCACACTATGAGGTTGGAATAATACTGTGAAAATGATGATGATGCCCTTTTAGTGTACGAGCTGTTGGTGGGATGGAGTTTTGGCAAATTAGTTCGTAGACAAATAAGACAGTTCCAAACCTTTCTGCCAATTTAAGCTAGATTTCAGACCCCTCCCAAACAGTCCAGCAAAGTTCTTGCTTGAGAAATTGCTCTTTGCTAAGAATCTATTTTGTTTATTTTGACCATTTGAATTGAAAACAACCACAGTAAGGTACTTCATTATTACAGAGAAAGTATTTGATATTGAGATAAAAATTAGATTTTTTTTATAAAACACTTTTTCTGCTAACAGATCCCTCTGTACTTATTAAATGATTAGATTTTAATCCTGGTGCTGAGTTAATGTGTAGTGGCTAATTGTGTAGCTAATAAGCTATGTGTTTGTAGATAGACTGAGGTTAATGAAGCTACAGCAAGCAATGTGATAATGACAGGGGTCATTTTGGCTTGATTTTGCTGTTCTCCAAATAGCATTTTAGCATTCACTAAAACTCAGACCCTGGTTACGGTCCTGCACACACACATATTACACACACACACACACAAATACACACACTGTCCCATCTGATATTATAAAAATACTCACCCCTCGCTCTTCGACGTCGGACTATATTTCACCTGACAGACAGGGAGGCTGATTCTCATACCTGTATAACCTACTGGACTCCGAGAGAGCTACTCTATCATGTTGGCGCGAGTGAGTCTCTGAACTTAACAAGTCGTTAGCCTTTTTTTCCTGTGCTTAATGCTATTTGCCTCATGACTCCTGTGTGCTTTGTTGACTATGAACTTCCCTGTTTACCCGACCGTGGGACACACTGTTTGTTCCCACACTCAGGACTCTTGACTCTCTATTGGTTACACGGACTCTTGGCCTCCCATCCTCTTCTAACCACCTCTCGACGGCTTTGTATTCATGTTACCTGATGAAATTGCTGTACAATATTATCTGATGCACATTCAAATGTCATAAAAAATGAACACTGTTTCTAGCTCCAATTCTGACTCTGATATCGGTTTCACTGATTTCTGCTCTCGTAAAAGCTTGGGTTTTCTGGACGTTATCACTAGAAGCTTATTATCTCAAATTGATCAATTGAAAGTGTGTGTTCACAGCTCCAATCCAGATGCGTTGGTCATTACAGAGACGTGGTTAAAGAAGAGTGTTTTGAACACTGATGTTGACCTTTCTGGTTATATTCTTTTTCGGCAAGACAGATCTTCCAAAGGTGGTGGAGAGGCAGTCTTTAACAAGGAACACCTTCAGTGCTCAGTTGTCTCCACCAAGTCTGTCCCCAAACAATTTGATTTGCTGGTTTTAAGCATTAAACTTTCAAATATCTCTTTGTTGACCTTTGCTGGGTGCTATCGTCCTCCATCAGCACCGGTCTGTACCCTAAGCTCTCCTGGCCCTTTACACGCAAAGTTTTCATTTGTCCTGCTTGGTGACCTAAACTGGGACATGACCTAAACAACCTGGCCAAGTCCTGAAGCAATGGGACTCCCTAAATCTTTCTCAGATTATTACCGATCCCACACCCAGAAAAGGCTACTCTCCTTGATGTTATCCTCACAAATAATCCTGATTGGTATCAGTCTGGTGTTTTTTGTAATGACCTTAGTGATCACTGTTTTACAGGCTGTGTTTGTAATGGCTGCTCAGTGAAATGATCTGTCCTGATTTGCCATAGATGCTTGCTAAAAAACTTTTATGAACAAGCCTTCCTTCAGGACCTGGCCTCTGTAAATTGGGATAGAATCAGCTTGATCCCCACTGAAAACGCTTGGACCTTCTTTTTTTTATATTTTCAGTGGTATTGTTAACAAACACACCCCCATAAAGAAAATTTGAATTAAAAACAGGTTCAGCCCCTGGTTTGACCGTGATCTGGCAGAGTTACTCCACCTCAAGAATTCCATTTGGCGAAATGCTCGGCACGCATACTCAGGTTGACTGGCTCTCGTTCAGGCAAATGAGAAATAAGTGCACTCAGGCTATCTGGAAGGCCAAGGTTAGTTACTTTAAGGAGCAGTTCTCTCTCTGTGGTTCTAACCCAAAAAGTTCTGGAAAACAGTTACAGACCTGGAGAATAAACCCTCCTCACAGCTGCCCATGTCCCTTAATGTTGATGATGTGGTTGTTACTGACAAGGAGAACATGGTTGAGCTCTTTAATCTCCACTTCATTAAATCAGGTTTCCTATTTGACTCATTGCCGTCTTTCATTTTCTCATCTCCCACCCCTTCTAATGTGACTAGCCCCGATGCTCCTCCCTCTTTTTCCCCTGCCCCGCTACAAAATTTCTCCCTGCAGGCAGTCACTGAGTCCGAGGTGCTTAAAGGAGCTCCTTAACTGGACCCCAAAAAAACATCTGGGTCAGATGGTTTAGATCCTTTCTTCTTGTTTTTATTGACTTGGCCAAAGCTTTTGATACAGTAGACCATTCCATAATTGTGGGCCGGCTAAGGAGTATTGGTGTCTCCTGAGGGGTCTTTGGCCTGGTTTGCTAACTACCTCTCTCAAAGAGTGCAGTGTATAAAGTCAGAAAATCTGCTGTCTCAGCCACTGCCTGTCACCAAGGGAGTACCCCAAGGCTCAATCCTAGGCCCCACGCTCTTCTCAATTTACATCAACAACATAGCCTAGGCAGTAGGAAGCTCTCTCATTCATTTATATGCAGATGATACAGTCTTATACTCAGCTGGCCCCTCCCCAGATATTGTGTTAAATGCTCTACAACAAAGCTTTCTTAGTGTCCAACAAGCTTTCTCTGCCCTTAACATTGTTGTGAACACCTCCAAAACAAATGTAAGAAGAATGTTTGATGAGAAGACTGCCCCTCTCCCCACCAGTGTGATTACTACCTCAGAGGGTTTAGAGCTTGAGGTAGTCACCTCATACAAGTACTTGGGAGTATGGCTAGACGGTACACTGTCCTTCTCTCAGCACATACTGTATCAAAGCTGCAGGCTAAAGTTAAATCTAGACTTGGTTTCCTCTAGCGTAATCGCTCCTCTTTCCCCCCAGCTGCTAAACTAACCCTGATTCAGATGACCATCCTACCCATGCTAGATTACGGAGACGTAATTTATAGATCGGCAGCTAAGGGTGCTCTTGAGCGGCTAGATGTTCTTTACCATTCAGCAATCAGATTTGCCACCAATGCTCCTTATAGGACATATCACTGCACTCTATACTCCTCTGTAAACTGGTCATCTCTGTATACCCGTCGCAAGACGCACTGGTTAATGCTTATTTATAAAACCTCTTAGGCCTCACTCCCCCCTTTCTGATATATCTACTGCAGCCCTCATCCTCCACATACAGCACCCGTTCTGCCAGTCACATTCTGTTAAAGATCCCCAAAGCACACACATCCCTGGGTCGCTCCTCTTTTCAGTTCGCTGCAGCTAGCGACTGGAACGAGCTGCAACAAACACTCAAGCTGGACAGTTTTATCTCCATCTCTTCATTCAAAGACTCAATCATGGACACTTCCTGACAGTTGTGGCTGCTTTGGGATGTATTGTTGTCTCTACCTTCTTGCCTTTGTGCTGTTGTCTGTTCCCAATAATGTTTGTACCATGTTTTGTGTTGCTACCATGTTGTTGTCATGCTGTGTTGGTACCATGCTGTGTTGTCGCCTTAGGTCTCTCTTTATGTAGTGTTGTGGTGTCTCTCTTGTCGTGATGTATGTTTTGTCCAATATTAGAATTTTTATCTCCGGCCCTGTACCCAAGAGGAGGCCTTCTGGTAGGCCGTCATTGTAAATAAGAATTTGTTCTTAACTGACTTGTCTAGTTAAATAAAGGTTAAATAAAAAAAATATTTTAAAAAAGACAGGGTGGACGGCCTCACTGAGCTGATGATCTACAGTTGGAGATGATGATGTTGATGATGTACACATGAAGGAGATGAGGATGATGAGGATGATCTACACACGAGATGATGATGATGTACACATGAAGGAGATGATGATGATGATGATGATGATGATGTACACATGAAGGAGATGATGATGATGATGATGATGTACACATGAAGGAGATGATGATGATGATGATGATGATGATGTACACATGAAGGAGATGATGATGTACACATGAAGGAGATGATGATGTACACATGGAGGAGATGATGATGATGATGATGATGATGATGTACACATGAAGGATATGATGATGATGTACACATGGAGGAGATGATGATGATGTACACATGGAGGAGATGATGATGATGTACACATGGAGGAGATGATGATGATGTACACATGGAGGAGATGATGATGATGATGATGATGATGTACACATGGAGGAGATGATGATGATGATGATGATGATGTACACATGAAGGAGATGATGATGATGTACACATGAAGGAGATGAGGATGATGAGGATGATCTACACACGAGATGATGATGATGTACACATGAAGGAGATGTTGATGATGGTGATGATGTACACATGGAGGAGATGATGATGATGATGTACACATGAAGGAGATGATGATGATGATGTACACAAAGGAAAAATGTCCAAGGAGATTGTTTGACTGAGTGATAACAGGGAAACCTGGGCAGTGGGCACGTATTCGTAAAATCTCTGAGTAGAGGTGCTGATCTAGGATCAGTTTAACCTTTTTTATCAGAGTATAGGTACTGATCTAGGATCAGTTTAACCTTTTTGATCAGAGTAGAGGTGCTGATCTAGGATCAGTTTAACCTTTTTGATCAGAGTATAGGTGCTGATCTAGGATCAGTTTAACCTTTTTGATCAGAGTAGAGGTGCTGATCTAGGATTGGTTTAACCTTTTTGATCAGAGTAGAGGTACTGATCTAGGATCAGTTTAACCTTTTTGATCATGCTGATCTTAGATCAGCACCCCTTCTCTGAGTTTCTTTATGAATGAAGGCCCAAAACTGAAAATCTACACAGGTCAGGAAATTGTTAACTTCCCACGTCATGCAGTTTATCAAAACACTTCTTGTGACATATGTGACATGTTCCCATGTTGTGGTACGACTACAATACGGCAAGCGTCCTTTCCTAATCTCCATTGTCTAGTCTAGATGGGCCTAGCATTGATTGCTTGTCTGAGCCAATTATTCAGGCAGAAATGAATGCAAGAGCTATTCTCCAGGATTACATAATCAAAATACTTCACATTTCAGCATCCGCTGCTATCCTTTGTTTAATACTGAAGAGCCTCTGGTTACTGCCTACAACACTGACTCTGAGAGTTCGTAGAATACATAATATGATTATTATTGTAGACAATGCAATGCTGAATAATATTGGATGAAACACTGTCTGAAATGGCACCCTATTCACTATAGTCATAGGGTCTGGTCAAAAGTAGTGCACTATGTAGGGAATAGGGTGTCATTTCGGACACCACCACTCTCTGTCACATGCTGGCATTCTGTAATATTCACAAGAAAACTGAAAACAGACTAGACATGTTATTTCAAATCTACATGTGTCTTTGTTCTTGGAAAAGATTAGTTCTTCTCTCCTCAGCCCTAATCTATTCTAATGTCCTTGAATTAAAATGAGATATACGCCCCCCCACACAGTATTAACATGTACTGCATGTTCTCTCTGTACCTCATAAATCTGACGTGTGTCCTTTTGTTTCATAAACGGCCTTGGGGTATGAATTATTTCATTTTATTAGAACACTTCTTTCTCTAAGGTCTTTCTGCTAGGCTTAAAGTGATGTCATGCAAACGGTTGGTCCTAAACATATCTCTGTGTGATGATGGCCCTGTAATCATATTATGTGATTTTATTAATATAATTCCCTTGACTTTGCCTCATACAGCCAATAGAATGGATCCTGCTTTTTCATAAACAACAATACTGACTGGCTTTCTTGATGTTTATAGTATTCTCTCTGAAATGCAATCTGGTTTCCGCTCAGGTTATGGATGTGTCACTGCAACCTTAAAGATCCTAAATTATGTCACGATTGCCCTTGATTCTAAGCAATGTTGTGCTGCTTTTTTTATTGACTTGACCAAAGCTTTTGATACGGTAGACCATTCCATAATTGTGGGCCGGCTAAGGAGTATTGGTGTCTCTGAGGGGTCTTTGGCCTGGTTTGCTAACTACCTCTCTCAAAGAGTGCAGTGTATAAAGTCAGAAAATCTGCTGTCTCAGCCACTGCCTGTCACCAAGGGAGTACCCCAAGCCTCAATTCTAGGCCCAACGCTCTTCTCAATTTACATCAACAACATAGCCTAGGCAGTAGGAAGCTCTCTCATTCATTTATATGCAGATGATACAGTCTTATACTCAGCTGGCCCCTCCCCAGATATTGTGTTAAATGCTCTACAACAAAGCTTTCTTAGTGTCCAACAAGCTTTCTCTGCCCTTAACATTGTTGTGAACACCTCCAAAACAAATGTAAGAAGAATGTTTGATGAGAAGACTGCCCCTCTCCCCACCAGTGTGATTACTACCTCAGAGGGTTTAGAGCTTGAGGTAGTCACCTCATACAAGTACTTGGGAGTATGGCTAGACGGTACACTGTCCTTCTCTCAGCACATACTGTATCAAAGCTGCAGGCTAAAGTTAAATCTAGACTTGGTTTCCTCTAGCGTAATCGCTCCTCTTTCCCCCCAGCTGCTAAACTAACCCTGATTCAGATGACCATCCTACCCATGCTAGATTACGGAGACGTAATTTATAGATCGGCAGCTAAAGGTGGTCTTGAGCGGCTAGATGTTCTTTACCATTCAGCAATCAGATTTGCCACCAATGCTCCTTATAGGACATATCACTGCACTCTATACTCCTCTGTAAACTGGTCATCTCTGTATACCCGTCGCAAGACGCACTGGTTAATGCTTATTTATAAAACCTCTTAGGCCTCACTCCCCCCTTTCTGAGATATCTACTGCAGCCCTCATCCTCCACATACAGCACCCGTTCTGCCAGTCACATTCTGTTAAAGATCCCCAAAGCACACACATCCCTGGGTCGCTCCTCTTTTCAGTTCGCTGCAGCTAGCGACTGGAACGAGCTGCAACAAACACTCAAGCTGGACAGTTTTATCTCCATCTCTTCATTCAAAGACTCAATCATGGACACTTCCTGACAGTTGTGGCTGCTTTGCGGGATGTATTGTTGTCTCTACCTTCTTGCCTTTGTGCTGTTGTCTGTTCCCAATAATGTTTGTACCATGTTTTGTGTTGCTACCATGTTGTTGTCATGCTGTGTTGGTACCATGCTGTGTTGTCGTCTTAGGTCTCTCTTTATGTAGTGTTGTGGTGTCTCTCTTGTCGTGATGTATGTTTTGTCCAATATTAGAATTTTTTATCTCCGGCCCCTGTACCCGCAGGAGGCCTTCTGGTAGGCCGTCATTGTAAATAAGAATTTGTTCTTAACTGACTTGTCTAGTTAAATAAAGGTTAAATAAAAAAAATATTTTAAAAAAGACAGGGTGGACGGCCTCACTGAGCTGATGATCTACAGTTGGAGATGATGATGATGATGATGTACACATGAAGGAGATGAGGAAGATGAGGATGATCTACACACGAGATGATGATGATGTACACATGAAGGAGATGATGATGATGATGATGATGTACACATGAAGGAGATGATGATGATGATGATGATGTACACATGAAGGAGATGATGATGATGATGATGATGATGATGATGTACACATGAAGGAGATGATGATGTACACATGAAGGAGATGATGATGTACACATGGAGGAGATGATGATGATGATGATGATGATGATGTACACATGAAGGAGATGATGATGATGATGTACACATGGAGGAGATGATGATGATGTACACATGGAGGAGATGATGATGATGTACACATGGAGGAGATGATGATGATGTACACATGGAGGAGATGATGATGATGATGATGATGATGATGATGATGATGATGATGATGATGATGTACACATGGAGGAGATGATGATGATGATGATGATGTACACATGAAGGAGATGATGATGATGTACACATGAAGGAGATGAGGATGATGAGGATGATCTACACACGAGATGATGATGATGTACACATGAAGGAGATGTTGATGATGGTGATGATGTACACATGGAGGAGATGATGATGATGATGATGTACACATGAAGGAGATGATGATGATGATGTACACAAAGGAAAAATGTCCAAGGAGATTGTTTGACTGAGTGATAACAGGGAAACCTGGGCAGTGGGCACGTATTCGTAAAATCTCTGAGTAGAGGTGCTGATCTAGGATCAGTTTAACCTTTTTGATCAGAGTATAGGTGCTGATCTAGGATCAGTTTAACCTTTTTGATCAGAGTAGAGGTGCTGATCTAGGATTGGTTTAACCTTTTTGATCAGAGTATAGGTGCTGATCTAGGATCAGTTTAACCTTTTTGATCAGAGTAGAGGTGCTGATCTAGGATCAGTTTAACCTTTTTGATCAGAGTAGAGGTGCTGATCTAGGATCAGTTTAACCTTTTTGATCAGAGTAGAGGTGCTGATCTAGGATCAGTTTAACCTTTTTGATCAGAGTATAGGTGCTGATCTAGGATCAGTTTAACCTTTTTGATCAGAGTAGAGGTGCTGATCTAGGATTGGTTTAACCTTTTTGATCAGAGTAGAGGTACTGATCTAGGATCAGTTTAACCTTTTGATCATGCTGATCTTAGATCAGCACCCCTTCTCTGAGTTTCTTTATGAATGAAGGCCCAAAACTGAAAATCTACACAGGTCAGGAAATTGTTAACTTCCCACGTCATGCAGTTTATCAAAACACTTCTTGTGACATATGTGACATGTTCCCATGTTGTGGTACGACTACAATACGGCAAGCGTCCTTTCCTAATCTCCATTGTCTAGTCTAGATGGGCCTAGCATTGATTGCTTGTCTGAGCCAATTATTCAGGCAGAAATGAATGCAAGAGCTATTCTCCAGGATTACATAATCAAAATACTTCACATTTCAGCATCCGCTGCTATCCTTTGTTTAATACTGAAGAGCCTCTGGTTACTGCCTACAACACTGACTCTGAGAGTTCGTAGAATACATAATATGATTATTATTGTAGACAATGCAATGCTGAATAATATTGGATGAAACACTGTCTGAAATGGCACCCTATTCACTATAGTCATAGGGTCTGGTCAAAAGTAGTGCACTATGTAGGGAATAGGGTGTCATTTCGACACCACCACTCTCTGTCACATGCTGGCATTCTGTAATATTCACAAGAAAACTGAAAACAGACTAGACATGTTATTTCAAATCTACATGTGTCTTTGTTCTTGGAAAAGATTAGTTATTCTCTCCTCAGCCCTAATCTATTCTAATGTCCTTGAATTAAAATGAGATATACGCCCCCCCACACAGTATTAACATGTACTGCATGTTCTCTCTGTACCTCATAAATCTGACATGTGTCCTTTTGTTTCATAAACGGCCTTGGGGTATGAATTATTTCATTTTATTAGAACACTTCTTTCTCTAAGGTCTTTCTGCTAGGCTTAAAGTGATGTCATGCAAACGGTTGGTCCTAAACATATCTCTGTGTGATGATGGCCCTGTAATCATATTATGTGATTTTATTAACATAATTCCCTTGACTTTGCCTCATACAGCCAATAGAATGGATCCTGCTTTTTCATAAACAACAATACTGACTGGCTTTCTTGATGTTTATAGTATTCTCTCTGAAATGCAATCTGGTTTCCGCTCAGGTTATGGATGTGTCACTGCAACCTTAAAGATCCTAAATTATGTCACGATTGCCCTTGATTCTAAGCAATGTTGTGCTGCTTTTTTTATTGACTTGACCAAAGCTTTTGATACGGTAGACCATTCCATAATTGTGGGCCGGCTAAGGAGTATTGGTGTCTCTGAGGGGTCTTTGGCCTGGTTTGCTAACTACCTCTCTCAAAGAGTGCAGTGTATAAAGTCAGAAAATCTGCTGTCTCAGCCACTGCCTGTCACCAAGGGAGTACCCCAAGCCTCAATTCTAGGCCCAACGCTCTTCTCAATTTACATCAACAACATAGCCTAGGCAGTAGGAAGCTCTCTCATCCATTTATATGCGGATGACACAGTCTTATACTCAGCTGGCCCCTCCCCAGATATTGTGTTAAATGCTCTACAACAAAGCTTTCTTAGTATCCAACAAGCTTTCTCTGCCCTTAACATTGTTGTGAACACCTCCAAAACAAATGTAAGAAGAATGTTTGATGAGAAGACTGCCCCTCTCCCCACCAGTGTGATTACTACATCAGAGGGTTTAGAGCTTGAGGTAGTCACCTCATACAAGTACTTGGGAGTATGGCTAGACGGTACACTGTCCTTCTCTCAGCACATACTGTATCAAAGCTGCAGGCTAAAGTTAAATCTAGACTTGGTTTCCTCTAGCGTAATCGCTCCTCTTTCACCCCAGCTGCTAAACTAACCCTGATTCAGATGACCATCCTACCCATGCTAGATTACGGAGACGCAATTTATAGATCGGCAGCTAAGGGTGCTCTCGAGCGGCTAGATGTTCTTTACCATTCAGCAATCAGATTTGCCACCAATGCTCCTTATAGGACATATCACTGCACTCTATACTCCTCTGTAAACTGGTCATCTCTGTATACCCGTCGCAAGACGCACTGGTTAATGCTTATTTATAAAACCCTCTTAGGCCTCACTCCCCCCTTTCTGAGATATCTACTGCAGCCCTCATCCTCCACATACATCCTCCCTTGACTTTGCCTCATACAGCCAATAGAATGTATCCTGCTTTTTCATAAACAGCAATATTATGACCAAATGGGAGTAATGATAAGAGGTTTTAGAATTTTTTGAAAACTGTTGGCAACCACTCCAACATATTAAATGCAGTGCTATTATACAGTATCATAACGTCGGCTGTCTGTGGTCCAATCATTGAGAAATTCTATTAACCTTGAATATGTATAAAATGCATGTATTACAAAGCTATAGTAGGCTCACATTTTAATATAAACTCTACATTTGGTTTGAATAACAAATAGGTTTGAATTTGATTACATTGGTATAGGCCATCATCAGAAAGAGTGAGGCAGGCCTGACAGTGTCTTCCAGTCAGGAGATGTTTTGGTGCTGTTCAGAGACATCAATCATCTTTGCAGTGTTCACTGACTCACATATAATGGAATTTCTCTTCCAGTATTCACTGTTACTGTAACAGTTTTCCATATTAGCTGGGAACCAATTGAATATTACAATGCACAAAGGAATGTCACATTGTTACCATCCACTGACCTACATGTACCCCACCACCACAACCACCCTCATTCAACGCTTCTTGCTCATTGTCCAGGGCCAGATAATGACCATTAATTGGAGCCTGAGACTGGTTTCAAAGGAAATAACTATTCTACAGCATACTAACTCTACAGTTTCCCATGCTCTTTTAGAGGTTGCACCTCACAACAGATCTAGGATCAGCATTATTTGTGTTCTATATGACGTGTCGTATAGAATACATAGGTCTACTATCAGCAGTGGCGATTTTAGCATGTAAATCTTGGTGGGGCAAAAATATATATATATATTTGTGGGGATTAGGGTTCCATGGGAAGTTAAGCCCTGGAATGTGGGGAATTTTGCTGAAATTCATCAAAAAAGTTAGCTTATAACAGTGAACCTTTTTTTTGTGGGATACACATAAGGCAATTCTAGGTCTTGTGGCATATTTTGGTAAAACTATCCCCAATTCAATGGAATTGCAGCCCTCTGCATGCACAGTGCATTCTTCCATCACCTGCAGTGCACTCTTCCATCACATGTACAGCTGATTCTTTAAATTGTGCACACCAATGAGATGCTATTAAGCCCACACTAAACCATGCCTGAAAAATGCGCCCCACACCATTACACTTTGTATCCCTCATTTACTCAAGTGTTTGCTTTATTTGGGCAGTTACCAGGATGCCTACAGTCGGGAGAACCACAGTTTGGGCAGCATGCAAGCCAAATATACCGTTTGTTGCATTGTGGCCACAGACATATACTCCATAGAAGGGGATGCCAGTCCTGATTTTAATGGGAACTGCCATCAATGGATTACATTTCTATGGTTGGTTGGAGTTGTCAGTTTGCCTTTTGCACATTTCAAAATACAATCGCGGGAAAAACGTACAGTTTGGAAACCAAATGCCTTCTTCTGAAAAGAGAGAACCAATCGAATAAAAACAATTGTCAACAACTCCCAGTGTGTAGCTAACCACAGCGGTGATTTCTTCATCGGGCCATGCTTCTGACTGAAATGAATTTACAGGAGATGCACCGCAAAGAGGGATGAAGGTAAGGTCAAACAAAAAGAGACCACGTGGTTTTCCCTCAACGTTCTCCTCAGTAAATTAACTCCTCCCACTGTAAGTCCTCAAGCTTTTCCCTCATTGGTCCATTTGTGATATTCCGCCATATTCAAACTTCCGCCGTCACTTCGGGTTGGACTGATCGATTGACTACAGATCGGCTCTTTCTTTTCATCGCCGTTGCTGCTGGTTCATTATCATTTCATTGTTTTTAGAATTAGCAATATCAGCTAGCCAGCTTCCTTACACCCAACCTTGTGAAATGGAGGAGTCCGAGGTGGTGGAGTTATGTGTGGAAGACAAGCCGAGGAGTCGAAGGGTTTCCTCGCAGAGAGCGTCCACCATCAGCCTAGCCGTCGTCAGCTCACTCACCTCCCCCGCCGCTGTCAACAACTCCAAAAAGTAAAGCGCCATGGATAATACTGATACATACATGTGTGTTTTGACTAAATAATATTCAAGATTAGCCAGATTTTTTTTAACTCAAAAAGTTTGTCACATCACATGGCAAATCATTAATGGTTAAATAAATAGGGATTCCGGTTGGCCTTACTAACGTTACTGTGGCTAGTTAGCCTAACGTATCTGCCAGGGTCCCCTCGTTTTAGCTAAGTTAACGTATATTGGCTATACTATCTAGTTACGTTATGTAGCTAACTAGTTCGTTTGATTTATTTTGACAAACAAATGAGACGTTTTGAGTAGTCTCAAATGTGCCTAAAATAGCTAGCTAACTACGTCCATAGCAGTACACCAGTGGACCACCCCACAGCCTTATAGAGGCATCTGATGTCGAGCTTACTATCTCCTGAGGAAAGAGTCCATATTTTTTGATGTTGTAGGTTTATCTAGAACATCTTGGAGGAAATGCACATTAAATCATGGTCAAAGTTGAATGCTTTGCCTCAAGCTGACCAGACCCCCATCGCATGTTGATTTTGTCCACCAACACCAGGCGCGATCAGGACGCACAGGTTGAAATATCAAAACAAACTCTGAACCAACTATATTAATTTGGGGACCGGTCGAAAAGCATTCAACATTTATGGCAATTTAGCTAGCTTGCTGTTGCTAGCAAATTTGTCTTGGGATATAAACATTGGCTTGTTATTTTACCTGAAACGCACAATGTCATGTACTCCGACAATTAATCTACAGATAAAAGGGTAAACCGAGTTCGTTTTTAGTAATCTTTCCTCCTTCAGGCTTTTTCCCCCTCCTTTGGTCTTTATATGGCGGTTGGCAAGCTACATTGCAATAAATGTTTAATGCTTTTCGACCTGTCCCCAAATTAATATAGTTTGTTATGAGTTCGTTTTGATATTTCAACATGCGTGTCCTGATCGCGTCTGGTGTGGGTGGAAAAAATCAACATGTAAGTCTACACTTAACACCAAAAGTATGATTTGTGTGTCTGATTTGTCAAAGAGTCAGATTCCATACACCCTAGGTAGGGGCATTTGGGTTGGGAGACAGTATGAATATCGCATAGTGTTTATTTCTGCCTGTTTTCTCTCACACTGTAGACCTCCACTGTGCAGAGGGAGTTCCTTCACCTTTCTGACTCCAGGAACACCATGGGACTTCAGTCTGGTGAGTAGTACTAAACTAATGTAACGTCAACATCAAACCAGCATCTGTCTCTGTCTTTCTCAATTACTACGAAGTCAGTAAATAAACTTTTAACACAGTACAAAATAAATAAATAATTTATTTCAATGTGAAATGTACAGTGCCTTGCAAAAGTATTCTGCCTCTTTGTTTAGACAAGCCTAAATTAATTCAGGAGTAAAATGGGGCTTAACAAATCACATGTTACATGGATTCACGCAGTGTGAAATAATAGGGATTGACATGATTTTTGAATGACTTACCCTTCCTCTGTCCCCCATACATACATCTGTAAGGTCCCTCAGGCAAGTATTTCAAGCACAGATTCAACTTCAAAGACCAGGGAGCTTTTTTGAAAGCCTCATAAAGAAGGGCAGTGATTGCTAGGTAACAATAACGCATTAGACATTGAATGTCTCTTTAAGCATAGTCAAGTTAATAATTATGCTGTGGATTATGTATTAAACTACCCAGACACATTAAATATACAGTTGTCCTGAGCTGAACTTCAAATGAAGACTGAAGCTGCTCAGGGATTTAGTTACCATGGTGATTTTAAAACGGCTACAGAGTTCAATGCTTATGATGGGAGAAAACTGTAGTGACTCACAATAATTACCTTAATGACAGAGTGAAAAGAAGAATACAAATATACAGAATAAAAAATATTCCAAAATATGCTGGGGGGGAAAAACCAGCAAAGGAATACACTTTTCCGGTATAAAAAGAAACTGGGTGGGGCTAAGCAAAGACAAAATCCTAGAAGAAACCTGGTTCAGTCTGCTTTCCACCAGACACTGGGAGATTAAATCACCTTTCAGCAGGACAATAAACTGCAACACCAGGCCTAATCTACACTGGAGTTGCTTACAAAGAAGACAATTAATGTTTCTGAGTGGCCAAGTTACAGCTTTGACTTAAATCTGCTTGCAAATCATTTAGCACGTTTAGAAAATTGCTGAATAGCCATGATACCCAACAGAGCTTGAAGGATTTTGGAGAGAAAAAAGAATGGGCAAATATTACACAATCCAGGTGTGCAAAGCTCTTAGAGACTTTCCCAGAAGACTTGCAGCTGTAATCAATGCTAAAGGTGATTCTAACATGTATTGAGCCCTTGGAGCTGAATACTTATGCAGCTACTATATTTTTATTAATCTTTTATTTGTTTTATAAATTTTTCTTCCACTTTGACATTAGTATTTTGTGTAGATTGTTGACAAAAAATATATATAATTCAATCCATTGTAATCCCACTTTGTAGCACAATAAAGTGTGAAGAAATGCAAGGGGTCTGAATACTTTTACAAGGCACTGTATATACACATTTTAAGTCTTGTGAAGGTTAGCAACACACTCACTCTGTACACGCGTTTACCTTTCCCACAGAAGAGAAAACATAAAGAGCCCAAGGATGATGACACTGTCAGTCTGTCCAGCTTTGACCTCAAAGTAAGCCAAGGCTCCACCAAATGTTACACGATTTCTGAGGATTAATACACTTGCATCACACGTTGACACCCCCATGTGAAATATGTATTTACAGCGTACCAGTAGGCTATATCCTGCCTTTTTTTCCCCCTAACGGCCTTGTGAGAGTCACTGACTGTAGTCTGAGCCTTCTCTGGTACCTTTTTTACAGAAGAGAAAACGCAAAGTGAAAAAGGAGGATGACGACACCGTCAGTCTGTCCAGTTTTGACCTCAAAGTAAGTCGACAGAGGAATGCCTCACTTCTAGTCCTTAGGAAACTTTGCAGTGTTTTTGTTTTTATGTATTATTTCTTACGTTGGCACAAGAATTTCACTGCACTCGCTAGAACATCTGCTAACCCATGTGTATGTGACCAATAAAATTTGATATGTGTGAGAAGTTGAGTAAAGCAAACCGAAAGGGTAATATCCCCTGGGTATGTATTCAGATTGCCGTCCGTAACACTGATTTCTCTCCTCTGTATTCCAGGAGCCCAGTAACAAGCGCGTACGGCCGCTGAGCCGGGTGTCATCTCTGGCTAACCTGATCTCCCCTTCCAAGAATGGAGCCGTCCGACGCTTTGGTCAAACCATCCAGGTACGGTGTATACCCCCTGTATTACGCAGTAATAACTCCAGACAGAAGCCAATGGCACTTGACCTGATAGTAGATAATTTTTTTGTGGGGGTTTTGTTTAATGAACAGCAAGAAGTTATAGAGAAGGAGATCGACAGTAGAGGGGCACGGACGGAGAAGCCGAGACAGACTCTGGCATGTTTAACTTTTTACTCGTGTCCTCAGAACATGTCACTGCGGGGTGACAGCAAGTCGCCGGGTGCGTCCCTGAAGTCGTGCAGTAAGGCGGCGGGCCCAACACCTCCCAAACGCAGAAACAGCACTCTGTGGTCTGAAACACTGGACGTTCACCAGAAGAGCACCTTCTCCACCAAAGAGATTAAGAGACAGGAGGTAAGGCAGTTATAAACGATAACATACAGCTGTAGCACACGTTATCTTCATAGTTCAATTACTTCTATAGATAATGCGTTGCGCCAAACATAATATAATCACATGCCTTATTGCTTTATTATAAACGGGGTGGTTTGAGCCCTGAATTCTGATTTGTCTGAAAGCCGTGGTATATCAGACCCTATACCACGGGTATGACAAAACATTTATTTGTATTGCTCTAATTACATTGGTAACCAGTTTATAATAGCAATAAGGCACCTCAGAGGTTTGTGGTATATTGCCAATATACCACGGCTAAGGGCACTCACTGTGGTATATTGGCCATATACCAACACCTCCTCTGGCACTATTGCTTAATTATAGTATGGGTAGTAGGGCTGGGTGACTATAGTGAATTTCATTTTAATTAATTCTAATTGATCATTTAGCGCGATAGTCCAAATGCCTGTATCGCAAGAATCAGTGTTTGTCTGCTTGTTCTCATGTTGTCTTCTCGGTCTTGTTCCTATGCTGTGTGCAACTTTTCATTTACAAACACACCAAGCCCCTCCCCCTCACACCAAGCCCCTCCCCCTGCCACTCACACAAACAAAGTTGAGAGATCACTTCTTCCTCTCTGACAAGTGGTTTCAACTCTCCGTTTGGGGTTTGGTCCAACAGAATTGGTCATATGGACATCGAAACACATTTAATTTACTGTGATAGAAAAGTTAACCGTTCTAGTGATACCGTTTTTATGTCTCAACTACTGAAATCGTACGGAAGAGCAGACACTCACGTTTTAGTAGTATCAATGAACATTGATTCTGGAAAATAAGACCACGTACAGCTAGCAGCAAAAAAAAAAAGATATTAGGCCACGTTGTCGCCCAGCCCTAATATGTAGTAAGGGGGTCGATGTCATAGTTAGCTGTTTGTGTCTGAGTTCGATATGTACTCTTTGTCTGGTATGTAATAAATGATGAATTCGGAAGCGGCAAGCCTTATTAACAACATAATTCATGTTCTCTCTAGGCCATTCATGAGCTATCCAGAGGAGAACAGGACCTTATTGAAGACCTCCAAATGGCACGAAAGGTACAGTAAATGATTAAATTAACAAGTTTGTCTCTTCCCCTCATAATTGATTAACCTTAGCTTTCATTTCTTGTTCAACAGGCATATCATGATCCCATGCTGAAGCTTTCCATCATGACAGAGGAGGAGCTAACTCGGATATTTGGAGATCTGGATTCCTACATTCCACTTCATGAAGGTGCTAGGTCTTCGTCATATATTTACATTCCACTTCATGAAGATACTAGGTCTTCGTCATATATTTACATTCCCTTCATGAAGGTACTAGGTCTTCGTCATATATTTACATTCCCTTCATGAAGGTACTAGGTCTTCGTCATATATTTACATTCCACTTCATGAAGGTACTAGGTCTTCGTCATATATTTACATTCCCTTCATGAAGAAACTAGGTCTTCGTCATATATTTACATTCCACTTCATGAAGGTACTAGGTCTTCGTCATATATTTACATTCCACTTCATGAAGGTACTAGGTCTTCGTCATATATTTACATTCCACTTCATGAAGGTACTAGGTCTTCGTCATATATTTACATTCCCTTCATGAAGAAACTAGGTCTTCGTCATATATTTACATTCCACTTCATGAAGGTACTAGGTCTTCGTCATATTCACTACTAGCCTCACCAGGGTTGGGGGTCAATTCCAGTTCATTTTAATTACTTTTTAGTTTCAAGAATTGGAGTTGGATTTTGTATTTACTTCCTAAATGGAATTGACCCCAGCCCTAAGCCTTAGTGTCGAATGTGCTGCCAACTGTTTATTTGGAGGCTACTGGTTTAGTAACCCGCCATACGCGCTACTAAACCAGTGACTACGACAGGACTATTTTAAAATAAATATCCTCTTCAAATAGAGAGCTGATGGTTTCGTTTGTGTGTTTCTCCTTGCTACAGACTTGTTGGATAAGCTTGCAAAGGGTACTGGCCCTAATGGAACAGTGGGTCAGATTGGACAGATCGTTGTGGACTGGGTAGGTGCCTCCTCTCTTGTGTGTTGGGTTTATGGCTATTATCTGTGTATTTGTATATTTCTTTATGGCAATTTTTTTTATCGTGAGAGCTCGAGTGAGTAAGATTTTCAATGTGTTAATTACACATTGGAAATAACCTTGAAATGTAAAATCTTTCTCACATCGCCAATTTTTAGAATGAATGTGTTTTTGTTTATTTATGAAATGTAGACCCCGCTTCATGCTCTCGGCCCCCTGTTGCCTTCATCCGCAGACGCCATCTTTGATCTTCTTCTCCCCGTCTTTAGAGAGAGAGGAGTCAGCTGCCATCTTTGATC